>OX104127.1:109761345-110961345 GCA_944470555.2 Heterobilharzia americana
TTCCTCCTCCTCCTCTTCCTTTTCCTCTTCCTCCTCCTCTTCTTCTTCCTCCTCCTTCTCTTCCTCTTCCTCCTGCACCTCTTCCTCTTCCTCTTCCTCTTCCTCCTCCTCTTCTTCTTCCTCTTCCTCCTCTTCCTCTTCCTCCTCCTCTTCTTCTTCCTCTTCCTCCTCTTCCTCTTCTTCTTCCTCCTCTTCCTTTTCCTCCTCTTCCACGTCCTCATGCTCCTGCTCCTCTTCCTCTTCCTCTTCGCCTCCGCCTTCTTCTTCGTCCTCCTCTTCTGTAAGGAAATGTGGAAGAAAAATTAGTTAGGAGAGTTGGATTTCTTCGAGAGTAGGCATATCCACTTCCACAATCGAAGTGTCTTCACTCACTTCATGACACCAAGCAACACAATACAACTCAAAACAAAACAAAACAACACAAGACAACTGATCACATGGATCTGGATGACAATGCTGTCAAGCGCGAACGAAGCATTGGAGACTGTGACGGCTAGCTGGCAACCTTTCTCACCGTCACAGTGACTGAGTGTCAATGCGTGGAAGGCTGGCAAGAGATCGGAAATCTACGGGAATCAGTCCCCCAGACTTGATGACGATGCATCTGACAATGTGTGCAATGCATACGATGATCTGCTGGCAGTCTCCAGTTGAAATCTCAGAAGTGAGCAAGGCTGACACACGTGATTGTGAAGCGATCCCATAGACGAATCGAAACGACTCGAGCCGATCACGTCTGCGACTCAGATCGCGAGAAGTCAACACTCGCACAGGCACACAAACACATACACGTATACACAAACACACCTAGATCTGGACACTTGGTCTTGCAAACAAGTCAGATCATGTATAATGTCAGAGCATTGATCGAGCGTGTGATGTGAACAATCTGAGAAGCAGTGTGTTCCTCTGTGCGACGCCTGATTCACACCGATAGCTTCAGTGCCTCCACCTAATTGCAGTCTCTGACTCACCTGCAGTGAAAGTGATGTCGTCGATGCAGGAATACACCAAATCACCTGCTCGCATGCAGTTCACTTGACTGACATCACGAAGCACAACGCCGTTTCACGCTATCCACGCCATCTCAACGCCAATTACACCTGGGTGGAAGACAGCATCCACAATGCACGGACATGCATCCACTCATGTGTTCTTTACCGGGATTCGCTGCCTCACGATCAACACTGCGAAACAACGTGTTTCGCGAATAACTACGTGATAGTGGTGCGGCAGCCTATTCTCATGTCAACGACACACAGACTAACCATCATCGCTTCACAACCGAGGTCATATTGTTTTCCATTCGCATTGAAAATGCGCGGTGTGTTGCGATGATGTCTGACCTGTGTCACATGTTTCCAGGGATTTCCACCCTGTGTGCCTACTGACATTGGTGTTTAAACAAGAAGAATTGACACTGGCACACAGATGCGATCAATGGAAAACGCCGAACTCACCTTCGTCTTCTTCCATCCCCTCTTCCTCCTCTTCCTCCTCCTCCTCTTCCTTTTCCTCTTCCTCCTCCTCTTCTTCTTCCTCCTCCTTCTCTTCCTCTTCCTCCTGCACCTCTTCCTCTTCCTCTTCCTCTTCCTCCTCCTCTTCTTCTTCCTCTTCCTCCTCTTCCTCTTCCTCCTCCTCTTCTTCTTCCTCTTCCTCCTCTTCCTCTTCTTCTTCCTCCTCTTCCTTTTCCTCCTCTTCCACGTCCTCATGCTCCTGCTCCTCTTCCTCTTCCTCTTCGCCTCCGCCTTCTTCTTCGTCCTCCTCTTCTGTAAGGAAATGTGGAAGAAAAATTAGTTAGGAGAGTTGGATTTCTTCGAGAGTAGGCATATCCACTTCCACAATCGAAGTGTCTTCACTCACTTCATGACACCAAGCAACACAATACAACTCAAAACAAAACAAAACAACACAAGACAACTGATCACATGGATCTGGATGACAATGCTGTCAAGCGCGAACGAAGCATTGGAGACTGTGACGGCTAGCTGGCAACCTTTCTCACCGTCACAGTGACTGAGTGTCAATGCGTGGAAGGCTGGCAAGAGATCGGAAATCTACGGGAATCAGTCCCCCAGACTTGATGACGATGCATCTGACAATGTGTGCAATGCATACGATGATCTGCTGGCAGTCTCCAGTTGAAATCTCAGAAGTGAGCAAGGCTGACACACGTGATTGTGAAGCGATCCCATAGACGAATCGAAACGACTCGAGCCGATCACGTCTGCGACTCAGATCGCGAGAAGTCAACACTCGCACAGGCACACAAACACATACACGTATACACAAACACACCTAGATCTGGACACTTGGTCTTGCAAACAAGTCAGATCATGTATAATGTCAGAGCATTGATCGAGCGTGTGATGTGAACAATCTGAGAAGCAGTGTGTTCCTCTGTGCGACGCCTGATTCACACCGATAGCTTCAGTGCCTCCACCTAATTGCAGTCTCTGACTCACCTGCAGTGAAAGTGATGTCGTCGATGCAGGAATACACCAAATCACCTGCTCGCATGCAGTTCACTTGACTGACATCACGAAGCACAACGCCGTTTCACGCTATCCACGCCATCTCAACGCCAATTACACCTGGGTGGAAGACAGCATCCACAATGCACGGACATGCATCCACTCATGTGTTCTTTACCGGGATTCGCTGCCTCACGATCAACACTGCGAAACAACGTGTTTCGCGAATAACTACGTGATAGTGGTGCGGCAGCCTATTCTCATGTCAACGACACACAGACTAACCATCATCGCTTCACAACCGAGGTCATATTGTTTTCCATTCGCATTGAAAATGCGCGGTGTGTTGCGATGATGTCTGACCTGTGTCACATGTTTCCAGGGATTTCCACCCTGTGTGCCTACTGACATTGGTGTTTAAACAAGAAGAATTGACACTGGCACACAGATGCGATCAATGGAAAACGCCGAACTCACCTTCGTCTTCTTCCATCCCCTCTTCCTCCTCTTCCTCCTCCTCCTCTTCCTTTTCCTCTTCCTCCTCCTCTTCTTCTTCCTCCTCCTTCTCTTCCTCTTCCTCCTGCACCTCTTCCTCTTCCTCTTCCTCTTCCTCCTCCTCTTCTTCTTCCTCTTCCTCCTCTTCCTCTTCCTCCTCCTCTTCTTCTTCCTCTTCCTCCTCTTCCTCTTCTTCTTCCTCCTCTTCCTTTTCCTCCTCTTCCACGTCCTCATGCTCCTGCTCCTCTTCCTCTTCCTCTTCGCCTCCGCCTTCTTCTTCGTCCTCCTCTTCTGTAAGGAAATGTGGAAGAAAAATTAGTTAGGAGAGTTGGATTTCTTCGAGAGTAGGCATATCCACTTCCACAATCGAAGTGTCTTCACTCACTTCATGACACCAAGCAACACAATACAACTCAAAACAAAACAAAACAACACAAGACAACTGATCACATGGATCTGGATGACAATGCTGTCAAGCGCGAACGAAGCATTGGAGACTGTGACGGCTAGCTGGCAACCTTTCTCACCGTCACAGTGACTGAGTGTCAATGCGTGGAAGGCTGGCAAGAGATCGGAAATCTACGGGAATCAGTCCCCCAGACTTGATGACGATGCATCTGACAATGTGTGCAATGCATACGATGATCTGCTGGCAGTCTCCAGTTGAAATCTCAGAAGTGAGCAAGGCTGACACACGTGATTGTGAAGCGATCCCATAGACGAATCGAAACGACTCGAGCCGATCACGTCTGCGACTCAGATCGCGAGAAGTCAACACTCGCACAGGCACACAAACACATACACGTATACACAAACACACCTAGATCTGGACACTTGGTCTTGCAAACAAGTCAGATCATGTATAATGTCAGAGCATTGATCGAGCGTGTGATGTGAACAATCTGAGAAGCAGTGTGCTCCTCTGTGCGACGCCTGATTCACACCGATAGCTTCAGTGCCTCCACCTAATTGCAGTCTCTGACTCACCTGCAGTGAAAGTGATGTCGTCGATGCAGGAATACACCAAATCACCTGCTCGCATGCAGTTCACTTGACTGACATCACGAAGCACAACGCCGTTTCACGCTATCCACGCCATCTCAACGCCAATTACACCTGGGTGGAAGACAGCATCCACAATGCACGGACATGCATCCACTCATGTGTTCTTTACCGGGATTCGCTGCCTCACGATCAACACTGCGAAACAACGTGTTTCGCGAATAACTACGTGATAGTGGTGCGGCAGCCTATTCTCATGTCAACGACACACAGACTAACCATCATCGCTTCACAACCGAGGTCATATTGTTTTCCATTCGCATTGAAAATGCGCGGTGTGTTGCGATGATGTCTGACCTGTGTCACATGTTTCCAGGGATTTCCACCCTGTGTGCCTACTGACATTGGTGTTTAAACAAGAAGAATTGACACTGGCACACAGATGCGATCAATGGAAAACGCCGAACTCACCTTCGTCTTCTTCCATCCCCTCTTCCTCCTCTTCCTCCTCCTCCTCTTCCTTTTCCTCTTCCTCCTCCTCTTCTTCTTCCTCCTCCTTCTCTTCCTCTTCCTCCTGCACCTCTTCCTCTTCCTCTTCCTCTTCCTCCTCCTCTTCTTCTTCCTCTTCCTCCTCTTCCTCTTCCTCCTCCTCTTCTTCTTCCTCTTCCTCCTCTTCCTCTTCTTCTTCCTCCTCTTCCTTTTCCTCCTCTTCCACGTCCTCATGCTCCTGCTCCTCTTCCTCTTCCTCTTCGCCTCCGCCTTCTTCTTCGTCCTCCTCTTCTGTAAGGAAATGTGGAAGAAAAATTAGTTAGGAGAGTTGGATTTCTTCGAGAGTAGGCATATCCACTTCCACAATCGAAGTGTCTTCACTCACTTCATGACACCAAGCAACACAATACAACTCAAAACAAAACAAAACAACACAAGACAACTGATCACATGGATCTGGATGACAATGCTGTCAAGCGCGAACGAAGCATTGGAGACTGTGACGGCTAGCTGGCAACCTTTCTCACCGTCACAGTGACTGAGTGTCAATGCGTGGAAGGCTGGCAAGAGATCGGAAATCTACGGGAATCAGTCCCCCAGACTTGATGACGATGCATCTGACAATGTGTGCAATGCATACGATGATCTGCTGGCAGTCTCCAGTTGAAATCTCAGAAGTGAGCAAGGCTGACACACGTGATTGTGAAGCGATCCCATAGACGAATCGAAACGACTCGAGCCGATCACGTCTGCGACTCAGATCGCGAGAAGTCAACACTCGCACAGGCACACAAACACATACACGTATACACAAACACACCTAGATCTGGACACTTGGTCTTGCAAACAAGTCAGATCATGTATAATGTCAGAGCATTGATCGAGCGTGTGATGTGAACAATCTGAGAAGCAGTGTGTTCCTCTGTGCGACGCCTGATTCACACCGATAGCTTCAGTGCCTCCACCTAATTGCAGTCTCTGACTCACCTGCAGTGAAAGTGATGTCGTCGATGCAGGAATACACCAAATCACCTGCTCGCATGCAGTTCACTTGACTGACATCACGAAGCACAACGCCGTTTCACGCTATCCACGCCATCTCAACGCCAATTACACCTGGGTGGAAGACAGCATCCACAATGCACGGACATGCATCCACTCATGTGTTCTTTACCGGGATTCGCTGCCTCACGATCAACACTGCGAAACAACGTGTTTCGCGAATAACTACGTGATAGTGGTGCGGCAGCCTATTCTCATGTCAACGACACACAGACTAACCATCATCGCTTCACAACCGAGGTCATATTGTTTTCCATTCGCATTGAAAATGCGCGGTGTGTTGCGATGATGTCTGACCTGTGTCACATGTTTCCAGGGATTTCCACCCTGTGTGCCTACTGACATTTTTGCTTTCATGAAAATGATTTGCTTTTGGTTGTCGGGCTTTTTTAGTTACACTCTTTACTTAGGTTTTCTTTGGTTCTCTTTTCTTTCTCCTCGTTCTCTTTCTCTTTTTCTTTCTTATTCTCTTCCTCTTCTTTCTGCTCTGCTTCTTCGTTCTCTTTTTCGTCTTCCTTTGTGTGGTTGTTTTCTTTTTATCCTCTTCCCCATTTCTTTTTGTTTCTGTCTGTTTTTCTTCATCTTCCTCTTTGTTTTTCCGTACGTTTTGATTCTCTATAAATGAATTTGTTAAATTTTCATTATTTGATATTAAGGTTTTTAGTAGTGTTCACTTATTCACACGAAGTTTTTTCACTTAGTTCCTGTCATCAAGCTATACAATACAACTCAAAACAAAACAATTCAAGACATCACACCTCACCTTATCGCATCTAGATACGCATTTTCAGGTTTTTTTACTGTCGTCATATTGTTCGCTTCTCACCTAATTCTTCTCTTTGAATCTTTTGATGCTTTTTGTCTTCTTTATTCATTTCCTCCCTTATCTTTTGCATGTGTTCTTTTATTTTTTTTCTTTGGTAGCATATTATATTATATGTTCCTAGTGAATCCCTATTTGCATTTCCAAACCCATAATCGACTAGCCTTCACTCACCTTAATACACCAAATAACATAGTACAACCAAAATCAAAAGGAAACTAAACTTCACAACACACCACAAGATAGTTGGTCACATTTATTTGGATGACAGTGCTGTCAGGCTTTAACCAAGCATTTGGACTGTGCTGACTAGCCGTCATTCCACGTCAATGCCGCGCTGACGGTTTATCAGTTGTTGAATATGTTTTTCATTTGGTGCTATACTTTTACCTTTATTGAAATGCTTACTCTAGCTGACATTTTCTTCCTTACATTTTTCTGGTGTATCTTTTCCGAATTTTTATAGTGTCTCATTTTTTTGGTGCATCGTTTTTCTGTTTCTCGATTGCTTAGTTTTTGTCACCTTTTATTTGCTTCTACTTATTTGTCATTTATTTTCTTTTCATCGTTTCCTCCTTTGTTTGTTGTTTGCGTTTTGGCGACTATTTTTTGATACTCCTTTATCTTCTTTTTTCTGTTTTCTCTTTTTTTTCTATTTTTATTTCCTTTGCAGTTTCTTTAGTATTCGTTTGATACCTGCAGCAATTTTCCTAAAATTTACTTTCTCGTCTACTTTTCCTCATTTCTTTATGCTGTTTTTGTTGCATTTTTGCTTCAATTCCTTTTTTTTTTATCTCCTGCCTTATTCGCTTGTGTTTTGATCCGTAAATGATTAGGTCTGCTTTCTTGTCTACGGTTCTTCGGTAAATTGGAGCAACTTTTTTCTTATTAACGTACTTTTTCTTATATCAGACAAGCATCCAGACACGTTCAACTTTGATGTTCATACAGAATAGCTTTATTTCTCATGAACTTAGAGGCATATTTAATTTTTCATTATAAAACATAGATCACTCACGCAAATGTTGCAAGTCATCTCCTTTAAATAAAAAAAAATCAAAACTCACTTGCCTTTAACGTGAAAATGGTTCAATTTCATATTAGAACGGGGTCCCCGTCTTTCACATTCACATGTGTGTAAACTTTATTTCACACAATGCACAACTTATTAAATTCTAAGGGTTTGTTGAAGTGGATGTTTAGGTTTCTGGAAGCTGACTACAATATAATGATTATCCGGGTAACATCATGGCATCCACATAGGAACCCATCTGCCAACAGAGACCAAGCAGTTCCACCTATTATAGGACGGGAAAATTACAAGTATCACTCAGCAATAACTGATATCCGTTGCGCAAGTAATCATTGTAGTGACCCAGTGACCTAGTAGATAAGACGTTGAAATGGCGGAGAATATCTGTGGCTCAAGTGGATGGTCCTAGTTGTATTATGTTCTCTCAACTGGGTTGTTTAATCGTGAAGCTTTTATCATCTTTCTGGATGATAAGACAAGATAAGACTTTGGCGTCAAATGTGATGTACACATGTTTGAGTATCAGTGTGAACAACATCGCTCACTGAGATTCGGGTACACTCAGCTGACGCGTCTCAAATAGGACGAAACGTACGTCCTAGATTTCACTAATGGCCACCAAATAGACTACGACATAGATGATTTTATTTGCGTGCATGCTAACTTCTGTTTCACAACCTAAATGTGACATGGCTTCCTTATTCATTCCTCTTGTAATAAACTGGATGGACCAATTTGTAAGTTTTCATTGGATCACTATGCATTCATGATGAGATATCGTTTAGTGGGATTCATTTCAGAGCAAAGGAAGCATAGTTGGTTTAAACTGGAAGATATTTATGCTCATCTGACATAACAGCTATAGCAGTACCCCAAAGCACAGAGAATCAGATCAATATTTTATAAGAAAACTGATGCCTAATACTTCATCTTCATCGTTCATTAACAAAACTAAAAAAGTTTCAGTTTAGAGTCCTCTCTACCGTTCATCAGAAATACTTACTCAGATATCCACAATAAACACCTTTTAATGTACCAAAATATAATTTCTGATTATTCAGTGAATGAGGAGATTGTTGGAAAAAGTGTGCATAACAAACTGTCCCCACATTATTTTAAACTTGCGAACTAAACTTTCAAAATATTCTGCAGTTTCTTTGAATAATCTTCGCAGAATTATCGAGATGAAACACAAAAATGAACTAGTCACTTCGGATAATCTCATACGTCGTACAATATGCACTCTGAATTTGCAAAATAGGTGAAAATCAAAGCTTAATGGACCTCTTCAAGTACAAGGAGAAGAAGGTATGATTAAGTTTGACCAGACTCAAGTACTAATTCACGTAATATAATCAGATAAGCAGGGAATGTTTCGGAACTTCTGCTTCGCTATTGGTTTAGTCGTTTGAATTCAAAATGAGACACCAGAAATTGGATTTCGGGATGCTACGAATGTGCCTTTTATGCTTGCAACAATATGCGTGAAAAGTTTAATCCTCGGGGTAGTAGTGATGAAACAGTATTTTCTAGCTTGTACACTTTAAAAATATGATTATAGCTGCATTACTTATACATTTAGTGTATGATGAGAAATTGCCAGGTTAATAATCGTTTCACGATAAAATCAAGCTTTAGCAATATTCCTAAATGCAATATTTCCAGTGGTGCAAATACAGACTGATCAGTATTTAATTATTTAAGGTTAGGTAACTAACTCACGGTTGATTCATTGTAGGTTTTGTTTTTAAGCTTGCAGTGATATTAGGGCATTACGACATGCTAATTTTACATAGAAATCAAGATATATTTATAAGTACTCACGATTCCTTTGGCAGCAGGCCTCTAGTAGGTGTATAATATATAAAATGAACTGAATTAATTCCATTCAAAGTATAATAATGATAACATTCAAATCCTGATTGTTGGGTTTAAAAAATACTTCAAAGACAGATCAGCTCTCTTACTATATAACTGAATATGCTTAGAAAACTATTAGAAAACTCTACATACACTTTGTACATTTAGAAAAAATTGACAAACATATACCTTCCGTGTTCATGATACACCCCAGAGACTGTCGCATTGAATACGAAAACTAAAGTGCTCACTAATTATTAGACTTTGAACACACATGCGGTGAAACTGATCTCTAAATGCACACTCATAAAAAAAAGAAGTTATTATAATAGTTCAATAGTAAATGCTTGCCTAAAAGCATTCCAAAAGAAAATAGACGTTTGAGTGTAATCTTTATACCAGTTATATTTATCTTTTGAATGCTGTAGGATTGTTTGACAAGTATCGCAACTTAAAGATGGGCAATACTGTTCATTCAGGTAGCTGCATAATGTTACATGCAAATCCAAATAATGAGTTCGCACTGTGTGATAACAATAAATATCTTCCTGATGACAAAAGTAGAAAGAGTCTAGTAAAATAATTTATTTAACGCGTATGCATGAAAGTCTTTCGAGATCTTTGAAAAACTATATGCCGCTAGCCTAATAAAAGAATGCCTTAGATTAAAACTGCACCAAAAGTGTTAAAGAAATATGAATCATCTATATGCTTGTATTCTATACGTGAATGATAAAACCGGATTGAAATTAAATAATTACTCAGGACATATGCGGGACTTCATATTTTTCCTAGGTGACTGGGGAAACAAATGCGAGCTATCACCTTCATCCAAGACCGACATAATTAACCCTTGTGATCCCAACATCTGGTACATAATTTAAACACTCCTTGGGGTTAAACATCAGGTTGTACACTTAATACACATGCTAATATTTGGGTTAAATTTTATTGTTTTTTATCCAGGCTGCAAACATGAAACTAGGACTTCGAAATCAATAAAACCGCAACCTTGTCGGAAATAATCTCTCTAATTAACAAGTGAACAGGAATAACAACTTGCAGACAGGAAAAATGATTAGACGATATCTACCTAATTTTAGACAGTGTGTACTCGTTTCACTTCTCCTGGCACCATATTAGAGGCGATATAGAAATTTCTCCGTTAAGAACAAAGTCCGGCTTGTTACATTTTTTGGATTACTCCAAATCAGCCTTCGAACATTCAATGAAACTGCTATGCACACTTGTCTCGATATTTCTTTTCACGTCAACTCTTCCATCTCTACGGATCAGACAAAGGGACTGCTTATGCGGCTCACAACTTTGTAATAACTGTTTCAGGGTCTCTCAAAAGTGCATATCATTAGTGAAAGCAATGAACTGTAGAAACTAACTTAAACTTGCTATATACGTCTCTGTAAAACCAAATAATAAAATAGAAAAATAACTTAAAAGAATAATGTTAAGTTATTGAAGTAGTTCGTTTCTCTCACTTCAAAATGTCTCCATAGAAATGACAGATTACTGCTATCATCTCACCTTATGAAGGAGTATTCTTGTTTGAGTTGTTCCAAACCAAATATTTTACACTCTGAACGGAGTTGACGTGTTACTGTTTTGTAACCAAAACGAACACCTGTAGATAGTTTGTCATACATTTTCATAATTATTTGCGTGACCTCATGTGGACTTAAATTTACCTATTTTAGGTTACTGCATACGCTTTGTTGTGAGAAACCACCGCACAATTTTAGCGAAATATGTGAGACTAAGCTTCCTCGTGATCCCTGATGTTTTATTGCAGCATATAGTTGCGGCAACTTCATTTGCCTAGCTAATTTTTGCCTTCAGGATTGGCAAAAACCGGCATTTATTCTAACAGCAGACAATTGGTTAGGTAAATGATAGAGTTGATTATATCTTGAAATATATGCACCATCAAGGATGTCTAAAATGTAAAGTCCACTTTGATTGCCCAAACCCTACCTATAAGGCATAACGTTCATTTTTAGCATTCAGTAGTCTATACAGAGGTTGTCAATTAGAAGCACAAGTATGAATGTCAACAAAATTTTAAGTGATCCTTGTCACACAACACGATAACTAATCAGTTTTAGTGACCTTAATATAGGTGCAAAACTTAGGCACTGTGCTAGGATTTATTTCTATATTAGATTTGTTTGTTCGATTTATAGCACACAGTGATACAGTATTATCTCTGTGAAAACAAATATTCACCTTTCAGCCAAAATATTCTCTGTTCTGCTCGAATTCTCAAGATTCACCTAGGGATATCATATGTCCCATTATGCACACTCACTAACAGGAATTCTTTGACTAATTTGTTAAACTACGTGTCTGTTTAGGCTGAAGTGAAAAGTTACAGTGTAGTTAATAGGCTTTCATGAACGTGTGAATATCATTCGTGAACATATTCAGAACTATTCTTTGCAACATGTTGACTGCAGGGTAATACGGAGTGAAAAAGCTCAGACATTTACCAAGCATTCTTTTAATAAAAGATGGTTTTCCAAATTCCATCTCTATGTCATTAAGAATAAATTAACTACACATATAGTCATACCGTGTGTCAAGGCCTGTACTCCTAAAAAATAACCAAAATAGTTGTACTTTATTCAATAATGAATTAAGGTGAGATGAAAACTAGATGTATGCAAGTCATTTCATGCATCCATGACTTAAATACAAATGTAAACTTAAAATAAGTTGACCTGGCGGTTCATTCTTTGCTCCTTTTTGTTTAAAGTTACAAATCAGATTTGTGTTTGAAATCTATGCAAAAAGAACTCACCGAATTTTCAACTTTTTCATCTTTATAAATGAAGAAACACTTTGACGAAAACATTTTCCCATTCAACTGGTTATCTCATTATCTTTTCTCTGTAATATGTAATCAAAATCCTTTTAAAACCTGAAGTATACGAACACCCAAATTAGCTAGTGTAGATGGAATTTTTGTGTGCAACTAAGTTATATTACAGCTAGGTAGTATTATTAACTTCCACAACATAGTTATGGCTCATTATCTACTGTACAAATGTGCACAAAATTTCCCAGTAGATTTCAAATTCAAGGTAATTTCTTAGACCCCCTTTAAGTGCATTTCTAATCTCATCGGTGTCAGGTACGCGATATATGATTCATATTGGTAAAATCATCTGCAGCTATAACGTATGAGTGAAAAAGACAACATTTTGTTGAGACATAACTTTATTCATATCCCTTTGCTATCCTTATCACTGTGAAACAGAATTCGTTGTTTCAGTCTAGGACCTGCTAACCATATCCACGAACTTCGCATACTGAGAGCATACGATCCAAGTAGAATTAGAGAGAAAATTTCTGCTTCATTGCTTGGCATACCTCATGGTGAAGTATAAGAATTCCCCAAATTTTTCATTGCATATATGTATAACACTGTTCAGACTTTTACGATTGTCCAAATATAGATCGAATTTGTATATATTCAGCTTCAAAATCACCAGCAATGACACTTTAGAACTAGTACAAACCATTGTGTGACAGCATGAGTCTACAACTTACATCCGGCTGCTGTTTTGTATTTGAATTTTCTGTTGTCAAATGTATTCGAAAGCTTAATTTAAGTGTTGCTCACTTAACAGTGAATTTCTAGTTTCAAATATTACACACTTTACGACGTTATGCTAATAAACCAGTTGGTGACAAAAAATTTCCGTGTTTTTGCTACTGAGCGCTACTACAGCCATTGCTTTCAGTAGGTCAGGATTTAGATTCCCTTGCCTATATCCCATGAACAATATAATTTAACTCATAAAATCTGATTTTACGGAGTATTTTCGTGTGACTTCCGCTACGCGTGTTTAGATTTAGTAATAATAGCAGCTATAACATGCTTACATTGCATGAAATTGGACACACAAAAGGTCTTAAATTGAAAAGAAATTGTACCAATTTTTCCCACTTACAGAGACGGATTAATTGTTCGTCTTAAGAGATAATATTATTTGTGTAAGCATTCAGAAAGGAAAATTACCATAAAGAAAAGCCACTAGATAATTAAATGAATGATCAGAAAGTTCAATAACTTAAACATAAATTGTCAGCGACTGCATTCTAAAGTTGATGCTGAAGGGTGTCTCGAAAATATCTATGAAATTGAAAGATAGCAGTGAAAACTTACTTTTTATCGGTGGTGTTTATCTGCACCATATTTTGTGATGGCTGAGTAGTTAGATTTGTGTCCATGCCTTTTCCATCACAACAAAATGCTTTGGAGGATTTGTGAATACTTTATCCACACATAAGTTGGACCTGTAATCAGTTTTCATTTTCATCTTTAAAACTAACTTTCAAGCAATACGATTATCAAGGCTGTAGATACGTCTTGATGAGGAGTGCCAAAAAGTACGAAATTAGGTCTAGGTCTTTTTGCCCATTACCTCCAGTCATCTTAAATTAGTCAAAGCGTACTGTAATGATCAATCTTTTATCCTTGGTGACCACATTTAAAAATAATCGATGAAATCCAATCACCGCTTGGAACTGGACAAAATGAACTTAGTTACTCTATGATGAACAAACAATTTATCATCAAACCTAACTTTATTTTTAAAAGCGATTTACTAATTTTACTAATCTTTTAGGTTCGACCTTTAAACAGGTAACAAAAATTATATAGCATGCAATCAATTACTGATGACTTACTCAGCTCATAGACGTCTAATTACGTTAGAAATGCAAAATGTTATTCTGTTAATTTAGAGGTATGTTTCAACATATTTTCAAACATTTTTGTCTTCAAACGTTTATATGTAGTGTCAAAGTAGTGTAGACCTTTAGCACATCAGAAGAGTTAGATTGTAGGTTTATTTTTGTCCTTTCCGTTGTGTAAAACTATGCAGATCTGATTGTTATATAGATTCTTAGACCTTATACATTTTCCATAGTAGTGAAAATTTTACACTGACTTTTCATGTTAACTTGTTCATACAACAGCAAATTTAAGTAAGGCAGAAAGGTTGTTTCTCTCAGTTTTAGGACAGAATTGTGTAGAATTCAAAATCTAGGTCAACCACTCACTGTATTTGTTTTTGGAATGGTGTATCCCAGCTTATCATATAACATCAAGTGTGTTTCATCTCATTTTAAACTTGAAAAATAAATGGTGACAAAGTTACCGCAATGATTTTCGACTTCTTTATTCTATGCTTGATTGTTACTGAATTCTAAAACAATTCGTAACCCAGTATTTATGATTTTGTTATCATTCCATACACAAACATCTGTTATCATGTTCACTACCTGAGATAGCCGTGGTGTAAACAAAAACATTTGTTTGCACTTCGATTCATTTTCAGAAGTAGTGCCTCACTGTAAAATCCTTCTGCGCAAAAATGTACTCTTAGTTTAATGACAAAATGGCGTGTACGGAGATCCTATCAAATCAGTAACTCGAAATATTAGAGTAGGAGGAAATCAGAAATTAGTGGGGTGTCACTTTGTTAATTAGTTGGAGGCAATCAACAGGAAGCCCTGGACCTAGGTTTCGTGCTTTTTGACACCCGTCAGCAAGGCGTATCTGCAACCTCGATGGGACTGATGTCCTGCCTGAGATCCGAACCAGCGTCACCTAGTGTTGTAGTCAGCGACTTTACCACTGAGCTATTCAGGCCGCAACTGACTTCCTGTAGGACTGGCTTACATGTATTGATTAGTCACGGAAGTGCAACCAATTTTATTTCGCCACATTGCAAATATGATCGATAGAATTCGATCTGCACTCAGGACTAGACAACATGAAATTGGTTGCACTCCCGTGACCGATCAATATACGGAATGTAACTTTATCTGAGGGCAATACAAACAGTGACCATACCAAAAGTCATACCAAACAAAGCCTATAAGAAATTCCAGTTAAATACTTACCAGTCTCATCTGTAATTGTATCAGAAAAAGTTATTTCTAGATTTTATCATGATATTATGTTTGCCAAACTGATGAAAAGAATCTGCTTAAAATTATCACTTAATACAGTGATTAAATAACGAGTATATTGTGTCCTTATTTAGCTGTAAAAAGCTTTACCAAGCAGACTACCATTCACCTTTCTTTGTAAAGAACATGATGACCCTATGTACCTAATTTACAAGATTACTTGGTAACTAGTCAAAAAGATGTAATGTAAATGACATCCTACTTAGGATAGTGTCGATTAAAAATATTTTCATCAGGATTTTTAAGTTAATGAAATAACATATTACCAACCTGAACTCTTGATCAAACTAATGAAGTAGAGCTGAAAAGCCAATACAAAGTAGGCTAAAAGCATTCTATCTACGATGTATATGTTATTGTGAAGTATGACTGCAGTGAAACCTTTTATATACCTTAAAATCTGTCACAAATAAAAAACATCCTTTTCTTATAGCAAGATTTTGTTATCAGGAAAGATTGCCTAATTGAAACATATTAAACACAGTTGTTATTTTGCTGCAAAAATTACTGAAGCTATTTGTTTTGACAAGCATTTGTATTTTCCTTCGTTATGTTTTGATTGAGAACGTAATAAAATGTAGTGACCAATGGTTCTTTATAACTCAGAAACTTGCATATCTTGTTTATGATTTTTCTTGCTGTACTAGATTTCAAGTAATCATTAGATAAGCAGTAATAATAGAAAACAAATGCACTCACATAAGTATCGTAAGTTTTGTCTAAATTTAAGATGTCAAATATAAAAGTTCAGAGTCTGCTTGCATATGATAGGAAGGATAAAATTTTAAAAAAAACTAACGAGAAGCTCATAAATACGCCCTTCAAAGCTAAAGAATAGCGACTGCAGTTAAAACTGAACCAATATTCTGTTGTCAGAAAGAGATGGGTAATTATTTTCTACTGCTTGGGTTCCAGTTAACAAGCCTTTCTAAAAATTTGGGAGATTAAAACATGAATCACTCTATAATGAAAGCTAAGACAGTTTCATATTACTCAGCCTTCATTGTTGTTTTGTAGAAAATATATTCAAAATTATTCTACAAACGAATTTATATTCACTTTTCATAAGTCGCACATTGATATGAAATAATAAACTGTGGTATTTAAATTTTCGCTAGTCCTTTTAAACACACTTTACTTAAAAAAGCAATACTATCCCGAATAGCTTTCATAGCTTGTTTCACCTTGTTTACAAATAATTTGTTTGCTATACCTAGAAATATTATTAGATCCTTTTACTACCAACGGTTGTTCACCAGTTTCAACCTGCTTCATTATTTGTTTCCATGCACCTTTGCAACACCATGCATTCTGTTGTGATTGTGTGTGCCAACGATGCCGCACACAGTAAATCAGAAATTGAAGGTGATATATTGGTTGGCAACCCTGCATTCTTAAATATCTTGTTACATTATCTCTTAATACTTCTTTTCAGTAAGCATGAAATCAGCTATTCTCCTTGCTTCCCATCTAGTGACATCCGTCAAACTACTCTTCTTGCTTCACACATATCAAAACATGGGTCTTGTTTTACTCGGATTGCATGTTGCAACCACCTCAGACATGGGCCAATTAAACTTTTAAAGAATATCATCCGGTTGTTTTAATGTCAATGAACGCAGTTGAACCACTAAAGCTTTTCATTCTGTTGACTTCAGCTGGCCAGTATCGTTTAGTTCTGTATATCGTGCCTATTAGTAGGGCACAACTATGAAATAAACTGTTTAGAACCACTGCTTTGCTCATGCCAAAAGACTAACTGTGTACTGAACATTCTCAATCCTAACTGTTAATCCAAACAGATTACACGGAACACAGTGAACAACAAACATTCTCCATTTGACTTGGGTGATAAGATTTCGTAGAGACGTTTTTAATAATCAATCCCGAAAATCAGCCACTAGAATACTTCAAAATTCCAAGTCGTATTCATTCCTAACTCATTCATTGCAACTGTGTTACAGAATTAACTTTTCTAAAGGAAATACATAAA
Organism: Heterobilharzia americana; assembly: GCA_944470555.2. Lineage (NCBI taxonomy): Eukaryota > Metazoa > Platyhelminthes > Trematoda > Strigeidida > Schistosomatidae > Heterobilharzia > Heterobilharzia americana. Next base: position 109,778,577 of record OX104127.1, read on the forward strand.
ATGTAAACTTCTTATCACCGCAAATAACACTGCTAGCTGAGTCAATAATGTTGAAGGATGCACTATGATCGGTGCTGAGATAACACGTTGAACACAAAATGGAAAATATTCATATCCAGCAGAAATATTCAGTTTCTCTGTAAGCCGCATTCGAAACCCAAAACAATTAATAGCAGACAGCTTTGAATAGGTCTTTTACAACTAAATACCTCATGAGCTTAAGTGGCCCTTTTATACTAGCTTATAACGCTTCAAATGAAATCCCGTAGACATTTACATCATTCCTATTGAGAAGCAGTGAACTTAAGTAGTGAATGAATATTTATTTTTTATTGAAAAAATAACTGACCATTCACATTTCCACTGAAAATTGTCCAATTAGGCTACAGGAAAGTAAATATGAATGCGTCGGATCTTTACTAGACGATGACGAAAAAGGATCAGGTAAATGGAAAAGCTATAACTATAATGATAGAAAAATGAATGCAAAATTTAACCATTTAAAACTATGTGATTTGTTAGCATAGAATTTTTTTGAAGTTACGTTAAGAAACACCAATAACTTTTGCTCATCGTCATAATAAGGATATTCTGATGGTATTAAACCAGCCTATACCTCAGATAACTATTAAATCCATGCATTATTCTGTCCTTATCACAAATTACTGATACCTTTTATGAATTACAAAACCATACTTTCTTTAATCAGAGTAAGATCAATAGAAACAATAGTGACATCATTTCCTCCTTAAGATCCAACACTCCTGGGTTCGGTTCACTAGAGTATTATACTTTCTTCCCCCTAAAGGGGTTTTAGATAGGCGGAACAATATGTAAATTATCACGAGGTAGTTGTATATTTGCAGAAGGAAGTTTGTAAGTGACACTGACAAGTGAGAAGGAGTTATCTGCAGTCTAATTCTGAGTAATTCTAGAATAGGTAGATTTTTCCTTAGAGTAGTGTGTTGAATTCAGCAATTATATGTACTAAGACATTATAAGAGTCAGTGGTTTTTGATAAGCCCTTTATTAACCAGCACTTACCAGGAGCATGTCTCTTCAATAAATCTAAAGTAAATGTAAATGGGTGCTTTTGTAACCACCCTTTTTGCTTCGATTATTCATTACCGCTGCAGGCGAGTCTAAAAATTCCAGCAAACTTGCCGAGTAGCTGTTTTTCTCTCTTGTGATAGCTTAGTTTCGCATATTTGTGATATGGGATGATTTTCGATATCATTCCCATCTCAGCTTTATAAGACCTTTCAGTGGTGAATAATGTTCGGAATTGGTGTGCTAGGAAGAAATTCTTATTGACCAGATTAGTGGGATTGTGGGCCTGCTGATTTGTATCTGAGATCAATGTTTCCGAACCTTACAGTGACTTTCCCTAGGCGGTAATGAAAACTTATTTCTTTAGAGGAACGCTTTGCTAACTACAGACTCTTTCAGAGTAGTAAGTTCACCAAGCCTTGAAAGCTTGCGAGTAGTTCTTCTCACTGATTGATTCATCCTTCTGGTTTTCATTATCTGGTTCGCCGCCTCAGTGCATGAATAAATCCAACTAACATGCTGTTTGGTTGCTTTTTCTACTTACCGTTATCTAAGTCAAGTGAAGTCAGTCTCATATCATCGTTCTTTTTCGTCGAAAGCACAAGGATTCTCTGGCTTCCTATACATTTCAATGCTGGGAAACCAAGTTACCATATAATGGACATTTAAAGGGCGTACATTATAAAAATTAAAAACACTCGATGCATTTTTATCGTTAGGCGCTCTTTTTACCAAAAATATACTGTCAACATCTTTCATGTGATTTGATGTATTATCTTATTATAAAAAAGTCTGATGAGCTTTTTAGGCTGATGAGGGTTACAGTTGCCGTGGGGCGAAATTCACTGCTTATATAATTGTCATAGAAGTATACATGCACAAAGAAACAAGCAAGATTCAGACCAATTTGCATGGCCAATGAGATTTATTATCGAACCAAAATGTACTGATGAGTGTTTACTACTCCCAAATCTAATCAGAAGTAACACATGATAGTTAAGATGAACTTGTGGTTACTATTGCTTTCATTGGCATTTGGCCTTCAATATAGCATGTAAATGCAATTCACTGAGGTTTTTATACCTTTAGGCTCAACTCATACACAGTAGCCGCAATATCTCCTTTGAAAGATGAAAAAAGACCCCAGAAAGATCTGTGTCTGAAGAGAATTTATATGTGGAACAAAACAATGTTGGTAACTCAAATTATATTTTTACAGATCTGCTCTACTTGTCAGAAAAACATTTAATTCAAAACACTACACTTATCTGTGATATATCATGAATGTTCACAATCAGTGAGATAATATCATATTAGATAATGCGCATGCGATAATTGCTGGAGTCGATGAAAAGTATCATAACAAGTAGAAAAACAAACCCCAGCTCAGTGGTAAACGTGCTAGCAAATCACGGCTTGTAGGTTAGTCTTAATCAATATTGGAACAATAAAACTGTCCTTAACATCACTCTTCTGAACGTTAAACTACACCCATTTGCATATGTATTCCAGCTAACACAATTTATGCTCCAAAGAGTATTATATATATATATATATATATATATATATATATATATATATATATATATGCCTTCAGTTATTGAATGAAGAACAAAATTACTTTCCGTAAAAATAATGTGGAAAGTATATAACCTGAGTTAGAATGGCTGAGTTCCATGCCAGCCAAATAATTAAGCTTAAACTTTAAGCATAAACCAGTGTAACGTGACTTTAATATTGCTAAAGTAGCTGTGGTCGGTTATAAAACCTCAATGAAGAAATTTCAAATAAACTCTATCATCTCTTTTGCGTAAAATCCCGTGCAACTGAATCAACCTCAGCTTTCTTGCTCGATGTAACAGCAGTAATGAAGTTGTAGCACAAGTGAAAAAGAAAAAGAGTGGGTTCTGAACCAACTATATCAATGGTGATATAATATTTTGATCTACTAATTTACTTACATGTAACGAGGCTTCATTTTGCTTTCAAATTTAGGAAACACTGAATTGGAAAAAATCCCACACTATCTATCAAGATTTTAAATTCTGATGGCAGTTGTTTTCCGAAAGTATCCTATCATGTTGTGGTCAACATAAGTATGTACTTCTTGAATAAATTATCTGAAATATGGAAAGAATGACAATAAGTTAACCCCACTTAACTGGTAAGTTCAAACAAAATACCACTGACCATTAATTTCTTTTGACGTGATTACTTAACAGATAGATAGAATATATTATTGTGAGATTATGATACATATGACTTGTAGGAAAAACCGAGGTCTGGTAAGGAAATCAACTTACAACACAAGCATGGAAGTAATCTATAAGCAGTGTGATGCACTGTCTGAAATTACAAGATAACCCTAAGATGGTACGTCAATGTACACAATCAGAATCACAGCCTTAGTTATCTATATGAACGATCAATTACAATGATTTAAATGACAGTTCACCAATCCTAACTGTTTCATGTGTCCCCGAAATGATAATATCTGAAGTTAGAGTAGTTTCTTTCTTTCCCAGTGACATTGTCCGGAAGTTTCTGATAAAACTGAGAATTTTTGTAGTAAAACCAACTTGCACTAACGAAATCTACTTCAACAGAAACATATTATTAAAACACTAAAATATTTATATACTAAAAATACCCTCACAAAACCCATTAGTGTATTAATGCTGTTGATAAATCAAGTTAATCAAGATCAGCTGCTTTGCTACTTTTGCATAGTTGAATTGTTTTGACACTATATGATAACATCCAGAATGGTAACGAAAGGATTGCAGTCTTATTAGCTAATGGAAAGAATGAAGCACCTCGATGATATTCGTATTTGCTTGCATAATTTGTAGCTTTCGATATCATGTATGATGCATTTTGTGACTATTATTTAGTATGGAACTATTATGTTGATTTCCCTGGTGACTCAGTCGTTACTAAGTACATTTCTGATTCAAGACAACTATGTGTACTGTAGGCAGTTTTGTTCAACTACTGTTTTAAACTTAACTGTATATAGTAGGTAAATTATATGTGTGATAAAATAGTTCTGAGTTCATCTCAAATTGTTTGCCGTGTCCAAAATACACGAATGAACTAAATAGAAAACTGAAAGTCAAAGAAGCTTCAAATATATGAAATCGAAAGGAATACTTTTGTAAAATTGCAAAAATATCTGCAATTTTATTGAAAATAAAAAAGGAGGTGAAAGTAAAGTTAGCTATCTTTTTGATGGGCCATTTCCAAAGATATGAACTCACGGATATATCATTCAAAGGAAAGTGCAGTCAGTGACGAAATATATTTGATCCGCGGCCAATAATATTTGGCGTCATTTTTTACCTCTTCTCACTACTTGCGTCATTTGTTGTCAAATCTAAGTGCATCATGAAATGGACTGAATGAAATTGGAAAATACTATAATAGAGAGTCTTCTGGATCACGCAATAAACCGTGAGGAGCGAGAAGAGAGGCATATGCTGTTTGGCCGATGAAAAGACAGTAAGAGATTTGGACTTAGCAGATGATGATTTATGTACAATATCTTATCGCACAAACTGGAAGGTCTGCGGTCGAAAACTGACAAGTTGGCACAAGAGGCGAGGCAGCAAAGGCGGGACTTCCTTCACGTGAACGCATAGAAGACAGAGGTGGTGAAGATACTCAACCAACAACAACAACAAGCGCCAATCACCGTGAACAGCAGAAATCTAAAGGGAGTTGTCTCTTTCACCTACCTACCTACCTACCTAGGCAGCATCATTTTGACTCCCGGCGGCAGCACAGATGAGGACCTCGAAGCCAGGGTCGGATAGACTGCAAGACAGGCCTTTATTAACCTGAAATCAGTGTGGAGATCTGTTGCACTACACTCAGCATAAAGCGTGAACAAGATCCGGATTTTCAATACTAATTCAGTCAAGTAAGTCAGTGCTTCTGTGTGATGGTTGAGAGACTTGGCTTTTTACGAAAAGCAGTTGCAACAAACTACAAACATTCATCAACAGTGGCGGGCCGTCGAGTGGAACGCGCTTGGGAAACGACTAGTTGGGCGTCCAAGACTGACATGGAGGAGATGGTGTGAGGAAGAAATGAAAGATTGTGGGCAGTCATAGAAAACCAATTCAGTCGGTTCATTGCAGCTTCAGAATACTATATTTATTCTTAGATATGTTTAGCCAGCTGATTGGTGATAAACTTCCCAAAAATCATATTTTCCGATCGCATATACCTAGATTTTAGTTAAAAGGGCATGCAACTCACTGTTGCAACGGGTAAGTGGACCGTACGTCTTTACAAACAAAAATAACACCTTTGTAATCAAGCAAACAACGAGATCTAAGATTATGAAGTAGTTCTATTAGCGTGTGGAAACAAGGGGTAAACAAAAATTAAGGCAAAGCAACCAAAAGGTAATGGTGGATCTCTTCAGTTTCTGTGGTAAAACTGTTCACCAAAAGGTTTTCAACCGAGATTCAAGCTCAAATTGATCTCCTTCTTGTCAATATTTCGTAATTCTTCAAGCAAAAGATATCGCCATTTTTTTTTGCAAACTGTTGTGAGGCCCTAGTTTTGCATAAAACATTTTTATTGATTTAAATATTTTTAACTCGGAATTCTTACACCATTTTACAGTATGACTAATAGTTTATTTTCTGCCCCCATAGTAATGTAATTGGCTGATTGGTTAACTTTTACTATGCGAATTTCTCCAATTGCGGACAAGGTCATATGTTATGTATATACCTATTCACTTGTTTTTGGATGGCTTGATTACTATATTCTCGGAGGAATAAACCCTCCTATCATCCAGCTTCCGTTTTCTCTCTATCCGTCGCCGGGTTGCAGTCACTGGCTGTTGTGTATGAAGTTAGCTGTCAGTTAAACGTATTATATCTGTGCGGTAGACGTGACGGTTGGCAATGGAAGATATAACGTATACGTTCAGTGAAACTTGGTGAATTTCTCAACCAGTTCCAATAATTAAAAACATCTGTATATTTATTAATCAACAAACAGCTTAACCAATGACTTCCTCAGGGCTGGATTTTCGAAAATAAGCCCCTGACACATTTTCATATTCATATTTCCGAAATAATTAAATAAACAATATTCTGTATGTTCATTGACTTAGAAATAACGTTTATCAATTTCTCAATTACTAAGTTTTTCGAAGCCGTCAAATCCTATATTGGTTTGTATATCTACAAACTGATTACAGACCTTCAATCATTGACTGGGAATCTCTTTATATTTCTACTTTTTTGGCCTTCGTTGTAATTTTAGATAGATGTATGAAACTATAATCGCCTTCGTCACAGGGTGTAGCGGGAAATGGAAAATGTGATCTCAGTTTTCTAATTCATACAAAGATAAAAAGGAAGCAAAGGAGATAGTAATCTAATAATTGTGGTAGCTGCGTAAAATTTTGGTCCAAATTTATTCCCTGAAACTAAAATCCTTGATTCTTAGTGATTTTTCGAGTCTTCTTGGTCATCCCTGAATTAGTTGATGATTATTGAAAGTCGTCTTGACTAGGTTGGGTTTAACCTGCAGTTCCGTACACCTTCCCTTTAACAAACTATGAAGGCCAGGTTTCAACGAAAACAAAGAAACACTAACTCCACCAACTAGATGAGTCCATAAGAGATTTCAGGTTGAAGATTGTTTTATGAGTCGGTGTTCTTGTAGTTTAATGACTGCAGTCAAATCCCACGAAGTCAAAAATCTTAACCTACCCCTCCTTAAGCTTAAGTAACATTTCGTATGTAATCTACAGATTTAGGTACGTGACACTTGTGTATAGGTCATCATGACAAGTGTTACAAGCAATAATATGTAATTAATAGCTGCTGCTGGACTATCGTATGTTCTGACAATGGAAGGAAAAGTAAGGTAGAAGTAAGGCTGTTGGTGGTGATTCATTCAACTTGAATGAAAACCTGCCTATTGACTTGACTCTTCCGAAAATAGCCATGTTATGCATTGTTGTGCACTCAAGAAGCTATCGTCATTTACCGTGATGTTTTTTCTTAATTTTGTTGATAATTCGCAAAACGGTGAACTGAAAACCTGCCAGAGTTGAGTGTGGATGCATGGTATGAGTTGAAGGCACACATCCGAATGAATAAACTAAGCTCAAATGGGGAATTTCGATGTCATATACAATAGGCGAGAAACTTTTGGGAGACTCATTTTCAAGTATGTTCCTGACCTCCATTTAGGTTGCATGGTGTGCAGCTGCTCTTTCAGCCAATTTTGTATTGATATGCAATAAATTTGAGGATTTTACTAAATGCGCAAAACATAATTTACAATCAAGTTAGAGTCTCATAGAATTGAAATGAAGTTGTCTTATCTATGCATGTCTTATTTCTTTCCTTATGGCTTCCTAATTTTTTGTCATTAATTTACACTTTTACCTCTATATACATTTAACTTTGTGCTACTTACAATTGAAAAGTAGTATAATTTATAGCCCTCCACATTCTTACCTTATCCATAGATTCGCTTGTTCCTTTCGGCTACAGCTACATTTTATTCACTATTTAACAACCTGAATACTGGTGCCTTTCCGAATTTATGCCTTCAGTTATTTTCTTGATCCTATATCTTCCCTTGAACACTTGATTATATCCTGCATTTTACTTAGTCCAGATGATCCTCACGGTATTCCTCTAGTTTGCATTAGATGCAGCTTTGTTCTTTATTGTATTAATGGATCAACTATAAGGTAAATTTGACGGTGATAAGCCCACAAATACTTCACAATTCGAGATTTGCAATTTGTCGGACATTCTTGCTTCTTAATACGTACCCTGCTTCATATGACTCCAGCGTTTTGGATTTTAAGCTTAACTTGAGTGTTTAGTTAGTGTCATGAACAATCACTGTGACTTTTGGTTTCAAATTCATAACATTCAACTTTCAAATCAGAAGAGATTTTGAAGTGAGTTATGGCAGCAGAGATGGAATTTCAAAAATGGTGTTAAAACCATGGTAATAAAAGTAAGGAATAATGGAATTGTGATAACATTGTGACCTAGGATTTCAATTCACTTCCATTCATCATTCCATATTAAATAAATAATGGTTCATTTCTATGGACTTTGATCAAAACAACCGAATGGTTTCAGAAGTGTAGGGCAGTAAATGAAAATTCGAATTATTTTCAAGTTATACGCTTATGAATCGCAGTATGCTTCAAATTAAAGCAGTACCCAGGTTTCTTCTGAAATTCCTCAGAAAAATAATCAGTATTAGATTATCAAACATCAGTATAAATAACCATAGCGGTTAGTACATTTCTGTGAAGCTGAGTAATGGACTTGCATGGTGGAATTTCATCAGAAGAAAATAAGTTGCACTGGCAAGATGCACTTCGAACAACCTGAAAATAGAATACAATTGAACGGATGGATCATTTTTAGATGTTCTACACATATGCGCATAGTTACAACGAGATGTATCTAACACTAGCTAGAAGGTTAACTCAATGGTGATCAAAAAATTGTTTTCAAAATGACAAAGGGATTACGTATTCATCAATGATCAAACATTTAACTACTTAAAGTTCCTGGTGTTAAAAATTGGAAGATAAAGCATATGAACACAAGAATAGCAGATACCATAAAAGGTGACATCGAGACACTAACTGCATCAGCGATGACACGCCTTCACAGCCAATCATAACGTGTCGAACGTTCAGGAAAAGCCAAGCGATCATACGTATGGGACTCAGATTGGTTAGAGAGCCCTCTAGAAATGTGTAGAAATTTCCATGGCTACCAGCAAATGTATATAAACCGTTATTTTTTGTACATATTCGACTGGACAATAATAATTTATTGACTAGAGTAACTGATTGAAGAAATTCAGTTCATTAATAGATGTTTGAAAGAGAATGGTTGATCTGAGAGGTAAATGGATGAAGTCCAAACGAGAACACCTGAAGTAAGTGCCTGATAATCCTGACACGAAACCTGTGTTTCTGCGTTTGGTTTTAAAAGGGGATTAACTGATAAACAGAGTTAACAAGAAAATAAAAACTTCAATAAAAATAATTTCCCAATTCTCAAGTTACTCTTATGATGAAAAACAGTGTTCAATACAACAATCGAAATAGTTAGGTTTAATGTTCATTTGATCTCAGATTCTATTCAGAAATTCACATGTACATGTAAGAATGTATTTATCGGAAGGACAGATATTGAAGCCGAGACTCTAAATAATTTAGGAATAAAGTCACTTAATCAATTTTGGAGCTATTTTGTTAGAAACTTGATGGGCTAGGCATTGACTTGACCGATGAATGTTCGGTTTCAGATTTAACCCGAATGATTCCCTAGGAATTAGGGACTTTCGTTTAACACCTACAAGACCTGAACACACGGAAATGAATAACATTCACTGGTGTATTATCGCTTTACTACTGCAATATAAGTCTGTGGATGCAGGATTTATTGCTTCGGAGAAAGGCGAAAACCAGCTAAAAACATAATGGTTATTACAGAGACTCAAGTGGGCCAATAACTTCAGAGTTTAAGGTCGAAAAATTGTCTTCTCAGATATCTACCCACTTATAGACCGATAAGATATCAATCATGCGATCTTTGACGAAGGTTAACAATAGAGCAATAAAATACCAACGACTCCACCCTTGACCAAAGCTAAGGATGACTACTGAGACTAAGTTTTATATGGAATTTGCTGACCAGTCATTCATCTTTCTCTCAGACTGAACGAACACGTGACGTCTACATCTCGCGCTCATTCAAAATTGCCAATGAAAAATTAACTTAGATTCATTGGAATCGTTACTACCAGAAAAACTAAACTGTGCTCAAGAATCCGAAAATAGGCTAATATCAGCCTCCAATTTCAATAATTTCACTGAGATTCATTGTGAAACCTAATCAAATGTTTTATTTTTATATTTTTGTGTTTTCGTAATGCTTTTAGGACCGGTTTCATACTGAGTTCCTATTTTAACTTCAACATCTAACTGTCTTAGTAACACCGAGTTGATCTTAACCTTCCTTTAGTTTTTAGCCATGTATTATTCTAACACCTAACTTGTCACGTACACACTGAGTGTTCTTTTTTCTGGCTTGACCTCATAGTCATTACATGTAACTTGACAGATTATATTATTTTGCTAAAATTGGTTCTATCGGATCCTTGTAGGTTTAAATACCACCCTAATTCCAGCTTTGTTGAGGATTCTACGTAAAGTTTCTGAGGTACCCTCCTTATGGGGAATATAGGTCAAACTAGTCGGTCGGGGTCAGCTAAAATAGCCGAACATAGGAATTTAGCGAAATATAGAATAACAGACCTAAATTAGATCAATAATCTAGGAAAAATTCGGCTATTCCTATGCATGCACTGACACACAACCACACAATAGGGTGGGATAAAGCCACTGTACTTAAGTCTAATGTAATTAGGTGGAGAGAGAGATTGATTAGTGAATCTTTGTTCATCGAATCAACACTCAACATATGTAATAGAAATGACGCAACACCAGTACTAGAGATATGGAAAATTTTGCTAACAATAAAAACTCATATAAAGTGACGTAACTATAAAAATAAGATGTCGAAAGTAGTGTGATTACATTGATATGATTATGAGCAATAACTTATGCTCAAAATATCATCAAATAAATAATACTAGATTACTTTGTGTGATAAATCAAATAAACAAATCTAATGGGGAATTAAATTCTACCGCAGTGCCCAAGTTCTACACCTATACAGCATTGCTTCTTGTCACCTGAATTTTTTGACTGATTTGTCTTTTTTTGAGTTTCCCATCAGTAAGTACGATATACAAATGTATGTCCTTTGGCTTCAAAGCATCGCACGAAAACAGTACACGTTCTGGAAAACTTCGGTTTACTTATTGTTTTATGAAATTTAAGGAGTGAAGTAACTGTTTTTTTTATATCAAATCAATTTCAGTTTACTTCCTTGCATTTCCACTTTTAGATAAAATGCCCCGGGACACAAAAGTGTCACTTCACTGTTCAAAGCGTATGATGCAAGTCCTCTCGATAATTTCTAGTTAAATCCCGTTTTCTTAATGCGTTATCCGGATACATCAGACGAAATGTGCTGTTAATCTTCAAACCATAATTTAGAGATAGGATTTCTAGTCTTAAGATATGAAATTGCATGTGCGATAGGCTAAGTGATGCGATTTCTATCCCCATTAGTTGTATATAAGATATGAACAATGTCATCAATGAAATGATAGTTATTATGCAACTGTCTGTCAATGTCTATTGGCACACATTACGTCTAATAGAGTAAGGTCCTCTGATGAAGTTGCTTAATATAATTAAAAGGAGGGCTTTTAGCAAATGAGATATATTCACCTAATATACGTCAAACAATCCTGTGATACAATTAACTCTCTAATTATCTTATATGAAAACTCAAAATGGAATCCGGCCGGACTAGCATTTACCGTTAAATAATACACAAAAATAGCACGTTTATGACACTCATATGCATGTTAACTAAGCTGTTATTAGAACTTTGTCTACAGAAAAGAACTAATGTTTTACGGAAAGTTAGTGTATCACTCCTCCTCCCCACCAAGACTTATTTCTACGGCATTTGTCCGTTAGGGATACCTAGATAATGCTATCCAATCAGAGTCTCCTACTACCCACACTGCAGAGACGTACCACCAAAAGAGAATTATTTTCATACAGTGACTACAAAATAACAAATCGTGAAACTGATACTTTCATTCAGTTGCTTGCTGGCACCGTTTTCTCAGGGGTTGAAGCTTTAGTGAAGAAGTTATATCCCAACGAAACTTCTGCTTACTGCTACTTTGTGATTGAAGAGTCACTGAGCGGTGACCTGACTTGTTAATTCTCAAAGTTAAATCCTAAATACAGTGCTGTAGTGCAAACATCCAATCGGACAGAACTAGTGATAATTTATTTTAGTTATAATTGGTAAGGGTTTGTTGGCAGTGTCTCTAAGGTCAATGTATCACTGGATGAAAATTATCCGCGGGTCGAAGTGCTGACTTCAAACTAAATGGAAGTTATGGTTACTGTTATTTGATGAACCAACGATATTGGTCATCAAAAATTTCGTGTATCACACAAATCAAAAGAGATCGACTGCACAAAACGTCTTTTGTGTATGCTATAAAACTTCAGTTAATCTGAACCTCCAAGCCAGATTTCCTTCAGGCATTAATCTAATCTTCGAATAGGGTCGAGACACTTAATACTCATACTGTCAGCATAGGAGGCAAGAATTTTATTTCAACAAAATGGCAGTAGTGGTTTGAGACGCTACCTGTCCTGCTTGTTAGTTAAGAAACTTATTATTATTGTTATTATTATTATTATTTATTTATTGGGTTCCTAGTGGAACATACGACTGTCTTCTCTGCAGTCTTTTCAACTTGGCTACACTACTGCCTACAAGCTTTCATTTCTTCCTCACACCATCTCCTTCATGTCAATCTCGGACGCCAAACTCGTCGTTTCCCATTCGGGTTCCACTCGAGTACCTGGTCTGGCGCTTGATGATCCCGAATGTTCTTCCCAGTGTATGTCCAGTCCATCTACACTTTCTTCTGCATATTTGTTGAGCGATGGGTTATTGGTTGGTTCATTTCCGGAGTTTCTTAGTTGGGAAACTTATCTCCTGCCGATTTAGTGATGCTATTTGTTTCCAAAATTCCTGAAGATTCCTGAGAAGGGGCTGACACTCCACAATATATTAGTTCCAAGCACATGAATAGAATATATGTCTATAACCTATATGTTACCGCAATAAGCTTATTGACGGCTCTCTGTTGGATTGCTTGAGTGGTATTGGGGATAGTTTCGTCAGACCTACGAATTACAGTGACACTTCGGCTCATCCCATACTTTGTTGTGACCACCCCTGTTCAAAAAGCGATTTTGCTGCTTGGTGTATTTTTTCATTGTAAATATTACTCCAGAAAAATTCTCACCGCAATTTTTTAAGGTCTTCACCTATCTTTATCTTCAATAATGCTGAAAGGTTTTTTTCGAGGTATTCCGGTTAATATTTTTGTCGATTCACTTCTTTGTTCAATATAGCGAAACCATGTCTGAAAGCATTTTTATATGCCTAAGTACAAGCAGATTTCCAAAAGAATTTAGGTGTTCACGACAATGCACAGTGACAGGACTACGTATGCTGCAAAATAACAGCAGTCTCATGGAACTGATGCACTGAGTTATGAAGACATAAAGCAAATATTCATGAAGTTTGGGCTTCCAACAAACCATCAATCCGTGTGTCGAAAGTGTCTTCCAACTGAAAGTTAAAATGCCTAAACTCCCCAAGTAATCTGCTCAAAAATAGATCTTTGGATCTACTGGAAACCTGATGAAGATAAGAAGCTACGTTGATCCATGTGCTTATCAATTAACGAGCAAAATGAGCCCAATTGAAGGCAACTTCGCAATGTTATTGGACTATGTTTCAAAGATTACAAATGGAGCGGGATGATGCAGCTGAAGCAGATAGGATACTGTGTAACTGCAAGTTACAGTAAAAAAGTAACGTTTCTGTTCCTGTCTCACGTCCTATATGCTTGCTGAAAAACGCCGACATATGTTTGTTTTCTATAAGTGAATAAAAAGGTGTATCTTGAAACTCTTGAATACAGAGAGCTTGATACATTAGCTGCTGTAACCCTCTGTTAGAGTAGACAAGAGCAGATGTCATGGTTTATGTTGGTGGTCAGGTGATTAATTATTCAAAACTTTAGAACGTCAGCAACCAACATTTCCATATTTCCTCTGACCTTGGTTGAATCTTCTTTCACGATGCTTCCTACTTTTCTAACTACTTTTATAAAAATAACCGATCCGTTTTTAAAGTAAGGTCATCTGTCGTATTTGCTAGTGACTTTACAGAGAAAATTTATAATTACTTGTATACACTGAAACTTTACTGCACTACTGGCTCAAACTCACAGCAACTAACGAACAAATAATTACACTTTTTCATGACCACGCCTGAAAGTAAAACAGGATTCTTTGCAACCAGTGATTCACGTAAATAATGTTATTTTGAAGACAATCTGTAATATCACTTTAGGGATATTTATTACCACATTCAAAACTTATAATTTCGAATAATAACTTCTGTTACAACTAGAGTACACAGTAATAATACGAAATACGCAATTCCAATACAAAAGGAAACATTTTCACACTGTGTTGATTTGCGACTATTCAGGCAGACATTTGATGTATATGAGAATCAGTCAGTGACGTCTAGTTATGTCATAGAAATTGGTTGTTCACGTAACGACATTGTAACTGGTTACTTTTGCTTTACACTACTACAGTTTATGCCACAATTCTATCGACTTAAATCGTGAAAAGCTGAAGAGCAACAGATGTAGATCAGTGGTACAGGCTTACTGTTGTCAAATCGAGGATTTTTCTCAACTAATTAAAACCTTATTAGTTTCATAGCGTATGCAGGGCAAAGTCTAAAATGCTTTAATCAAGTTGACTAGAGGTTATTTATGAGATCTGTAACTAACAGACGAGAAAAGTGAGTAGGTTAATTGGAAGAAGTCATTAATGATGTGATGTGTGTAGGGTTATTGGTTGAGTATTCTTAAAAGAAAGTTGAATTTCTTAGGGAATTAACAACTAGCTTGGGGTGGAAAATAATTTTATAAATTGAGTAACTGCAAAACTACTTTGAAGTCCTAGAAATCAAAAGGGTAATTTCAGTAACGCTCAGATAAAAATTGCAGTTGAAACAGAACGAAAGATTTGCAAGACAAAGTGATATGTAACAATTTTGCATGCAACTCATAGTAAAGTACAACCACCAAGACAATTCAGGATTGACAACTATATCTTTTGGATAATCAGTTTTACTTTAGGAGGTTTGATAACTATTGCTTCAGCAAAATGCAACAGACTCGAGTTCTCTGGCCTATCGATCACTTGTATGATTTGTGAACTTGTTAACTCTTTGGTTTGATTCTAAAGACTTTGAATTACATGGACTGCAATCCCTACTATTGTTGCTTCTGAGTCATTATGAATTCCTACTTCTAGTGAATATTGGAAACATTACTTCGTCTTTCAGTTGTGAAAACAGCCCACTAGCCAATTAATCTGTTAAATAAGACAGACCACAGTTTTGCAAGGAAAAATCAAGTTGCACATTAACTTTAACGAAAGTTAGGGAAGTGAGACTTTATGCACATTTACTTACCTCATTAATTCTCTTTGTTTTATACACTTTTCTGTTTAATGACTTATTTTGGCCTGCAATGTGTTTGCATTTCTTTCTGTATTACATCCTGATATTGGCATGAATGTGCTCAGAGTACTCAGCTACAGAAAATCATCTAAAACTGACGATTCTTCCACCTATTACTTGTAATACCGTCAGATTTGTTTCGAGAAAAAGGATTATTTCTATCAAACATTACAATCTATTGACGAAGGTTAAAAAAATCATTTAGTATACCTTTCTTTGAAATTTGCTTACGAAGAGATGAGATATCGGATACCAGATGGTAGTACTTGTGGTTTTACAAATGCCAATTTTCACTAGTTTGGATTAAAAGAATATTGAAGTATCAGGGATACAATCAGCAGCACGAAAAGTGAGCTAGTGATGCACATTGAATTTTGAATTGTTTCTTGTTACGGTTACCTGTTCCAATCATATTTTTGATAAAGTGATTCTCTCTGCAATGAACAAAACATTTTTCTTGTTCCAAATATGTTATTAAGGTTGAAAGGTAACTTAATAAAGAGATTGCTTGATGAGATTCGTCCCTACATTAGCAATTTATCTTGACTACTGTGGACCACTTTTAAGTAATCATTATGCTTTTATTTGAAATGAACTACTTTTAAGGTAGAATGCAATAATTTTGATAACAGATTCAAGACAACAGGAAACAGCTTTGTTACATTTTGACAAATAAAGCGTTTTTCAACGCCTAGAGTGATAATGCAAGGAAGTTTTTCTTGCACTAGATAGATTTCGATTGCACTATATAATCAGTCGAACGAGATGTTTGAGTTTTTAGGCTGTACAGCATTTCTAGAAGTCAAATGCTGACCTGTTTGCATTAGAAACATACATTCCCTCTTTTCTCCAGTTCATAGAACACTGCATCTAACTTAAATACACTGACTCAATCCCAATAAATTTTAATTGAATGCTTCGGTAGTGATTCATTCTGTACCGCTTGAAAAATCACCAAAATTAGTGGTACCTATCATTTCAAGAAATTACTGCAACCTACCTGTCTTGCTTTGGATCCATTGACAGTCTACCCTTTTTTGATATAGCTACCTGAGTTAGGTCAGTTATTTGTCACAGTTGGTGTCCCACTCTGCAAATAGAAAGATGGTATTGCAGTATCTGACTTCGAAAGGACCACAAAGGAAGCCAAGATGACAAGATATTCTTATCTCTCTGGATATCTGAGGCTTAAGTAAATAGTCTTCCGTGGTGTTCAGATTCATATGATGCTGAGTACTTTTCGTGCATATATCCAGATATAATGCGACATATGTATTCCAAATCAGATTTCCTTGCAACAGGCGTTTACTCCTTAAGAAATACATCCAGCAAGAGCATTGTGTGAATTCCTCTAAAAAGAAAAGTGCTCGAGATTATCTTTCCATCCGTAGTTAAAGGCTTCAAAGTGTTCATAGCCTTCTCGAAGCATTGTATGTGCCGTGAATCGAGCATCAAAGCAATCCATCACTTCCCGTTGATTGGAAATCTCACACAAGTGTTTCAGAATAAAACATAAAGCTTGTTGTCACTTCATCTTCGAAAACATAATTGTATGAATTCGAGAAAAGTATGATCACTGTCTGTGTCACTGCCCAAAATCTTTCTAAAGTTTATTCTTCTAAAATACCGGTGCAGATTTCCGGATTACACTGGATAGTTTTATTTCTTACCCATCATCCTTTTGAACTCATGTTCAATAGTCAGCAGAACAGTAGATTGGTGGACAGTTTCTTTCATTCATTAACGCAAAACATTCTCAATAGGCTTCAGAACAATGTACTCTTAAGTGTTGAAATTTAATTGAGCTCACTGTAAAAGTGAATCTGTAAGCATATACACATTTGGGTAACAATTACGAATAGTGACCTGCTGGCAATGGGATTGACGATGTATGTTTCGTCTCATTTAGGAATGATTGATAAAACGTACGCAAGTGTCAGCATCACTTTCCTTCAAAGACTTAAACATAACACCAAGCTCATCTGAGGTCAGAGCACTGTTTACTGAAATTGCCGTTTGAACTAATCCCACCCTGTTTGGTAGCTGTACAGAGGCACCTGCAGAGTAGCCAATATGCCAACATCTCTCTGTCCAACAGATTCAAGCAGTTAATTATCACTTTGACTTGGGATAGTTCGAGATGTAACCGAATTCCGTGAAATGTGTTTGAATGTCTGTGTATGCATTTGTACTGTTGAGAGTTTCAAAGTATACATTGCAATTTTTCGACGGATGTCATCTCACTTAGAGGTTTTCCTACCTCATTTGTTCATAACTGTATCGAGAAGAACATAAACTACCCATCCATAAATGCATCTGACAGCTTAAATCATCAAATGATTAGGTATTGTTATTGGAGTGTGAGAACAGTACATCTTTCTACCAGTTGGAATAAAGCAGTATAGTAACACATCCGTTTTGTCACTCAAAATTTTGTGTGTTTATCTTTCTGTTTTTACTTTTTTTTGTTCATAATGCAAATTCCATTCGTCTCAGGAAACGTCAGTGTCAAACGACCAAGAAATAGGCTGGAAAACCAAGAAGAGACGAAGCAATCGAATATAGGCTCTTGATAAAACGGAAATCAACTGGGCTTCAATAATGACGTGTGTTACGGATTGTCTACCGACAAAAATTTCAAGCTAACGAGATCGTTTTGATAGAGAAGTGCAAACATTCTCAAGGAATTTATCGTGCATTTCTAGATTTCCATTGACTTTGTCGACCATAATACTAGTTACGAATTCTCAAACATTTCCAAATGAAGCACGCAACGGTATTTTAACTGCGCTCAAAACTAAACTCCACCGTTTTGACCGCTGGTAGCCTGCCATTGACTTGGAACATTTAGACTAATTCACTATGGTGAAGAAGTTAATGTTGGGCGAAAAAGAATGTCTTTCAAGGAAACCACCACTTTTCTCAAAGTTGCCACAAATATGAAACTTTTGGCTTTCCCCATATTACTCTGAAATAAAATATATATTCGGGAATCCAACCAGTTTTTATTAGTCTGAAGTCTTCCCTATGACAAGGTTCTACTCAATACGAACAAGTTGATAAATAACATATTTGAAGACTCTTCATGTTCAGGAAAAATGGTTTAGATATGATACGTTTTGGACTTTGATAAGGAAAGTCATAGAGTGAAGAAGAAATTCTTTAATTTGAGCAGGTGGTACTGCCATCATCAACTTTTTTTCTGCTTCCAGGATTTTAGCACATTTTTTAAACAGAGTATTTTGTTGCTACATTCCTCTCAGTCATTTCTCATTCATTAGTCCGAATAACATTCAGTGCAGGGATGTAAGCAAGCGGTTCCAACTTCTAATGGGAAACCACCCAGGTAGATAACAATTTCAAATGATTGCGTTCATGATGAGACCAGTAAGACGAGAAATTACAAGCTAAAACATCAAAAACATACCTATCACGCAAGGAGTGGCAATCGTATTCCCGTATACTGAAGCGTAATCCTCTGGCCTTTGAAGCGATATGTTCTGAGTTCGAATTCAACCATAAGTACCACTCACTTAGCTGCAGGAACATCTAGCTGGCGATTTCCAACTTAGAAGTATCAAGCAAACTGGGTTCCACCGTTAGCCACTAACCATCATTATTGTCTCAAAGAAATTAAGCCTGATATTTAGGTATAGTCCGACAAACATATATCCCTATCGTAATCGATCGATTCCGTACAATCAACGACGGAAATTACAAAATATCAAATCAATGAAACCCATGAGTATATTTATTTAGTTGTACATTTTGCAAATGAGTATATATAAGCAAAAATCAAGATAGCCTCAATAGTTAGAAAATTTTCCGAAGTGTTTAAAAGGAGCTGGTTCATTGAGCAATCTACTGAAAAAAGATAACAGGCATAAATTGAAGGGAAGATTTTAAAAAGTAATTCGAATTCATATTAGAACGCATTTATAGTCAGTGATCTTTAGCTTTCGCCAGTTATAGTTGTAAACTACCATAATTTCACAATCACTGCCTTGTAATCAGAGTGCACATACGTCTTCTGCTGTAGACGATGTTGATAAAACGTTGAACATGACCTAGAATACCGTATTTCTATGGAGATAATTATTTTGGAGTATTTTTATAAAACAACCATGATTTCAGAATCCTAGTCAAGTGCTATTTTCGTGATTCATGAAACTTGTAGTTTCATACAAAACATAAGTGAATATTTTTATTAAATTTAGGCTTCAGATGTGTAGTAAATATACTTACTTCTTCAGCTACATCATTAAAATGAGGAAAGCATTAAAAATATCCTTACCACTATTGAATGAATTAGTGGGTTTCAAACTGAAGTATACTGGCTTAACTTAATCTCAAAGTATTAAAGAGAAAATAAATTAAGTACTAAACTGACACATGCCAAATCAAATTCATATGGATTCATTCGATAACTTTGGAGCAGCAAATTTAACCTTTATACGCAGCATTCTGATGCTTGTTTCATTATCAGTAATAAGGGATCGGAAAGCTAATTACGTTTTAAACTTTATGACTAAGATTTACTGTTAAACTTACTACCTGATGCATTCGTTAAGCCTAAATAGTAATGGTAATGAATTTCGTTAATAAATACATAATGGAGATTGTCATTATATGCCTTTACGACTGTTTTGAAAATGGGTGGTGATTTCAGGTGTAAAAGAATTTAAACCAGCCACGACGGTGTTTCCAGCTAGATGCTCCCCTAATATATCACTAAGACTCTGCTAAACCACGATTAATTCACACCGTCAAACTAATGAGCTGTTTCGTTAACTAACAGAAACGTTAAATTTTCTGCAGTTTCGCTCAGCAGAGTTTCGGTCTGATTATCTTATTGAGTAGGTCCTGTTTATTAAAGAATCACAATGAAATGCATAAATTTAGAAATTTTGTTGCATGGATACAAAACCGATTCACTGTTAGCAAATAAACTCACCTTGACCTTTAATGACAACACCTGTCCAAGCACATGTGGATATACCATTAGTCAGATGTTTGAAACATTTTGAAAATATTCATCACATAGTGACAACAAGATAATTACTACTCAGTTGCTGAAATGAACTTTGATGAAGCAGTATGACGACTGCTTAAGTACTTTGGTACGAATGCAAGTGTGGCGTAGTTTTATCGATTATCCAATAATTAAGTAATTGCGTACAAATTTTCATGAGTGACATCGCAGAATGAAGGTTGTTCTAGGATTTTTGCAGTATATTTAATGCACTTAAATCTGAATATTATGTTACTTCCAATACATATTTTCAATTACTTTTAATATTACCCAGAATTTTTTACACTGTGAATGAAAATTATGCACTTAGATAAACCAAGTGTTTCAACGAACTCATCAGACGTTAAATGTTGGCACTCACGAAGCTGTCTTAGGAGTTCATCTATAAATATCAATGAAGTTTGTACAACATGCAGTAAAATCGAGTGTCTGATGTTATT
Organism: Heterobilharzia americana; assembly: GCA_944470555.2. NCBI lineage: Eukaryota > Metazoa > Platyhelminthes > Trematoda > Strigeidida > Schistosomatidae > Heterobilharzia > Heterobilharzia americana. Next base: position 109,799,402 of record OX104127.1, read on the forward strand.
AACATTAGAGATGTTTCGATTTTCAAACAAAGCATAGGTTCATAACAACAATGACTGTTGTTTAAAATGGAATTACTTTAACTGCCCAAATCTTATGAATCGATCGTAAGCTAATCTTTTCGGGCAATGTTTGCTAGCTATTGGTGGTTTACTAGCTGGTCGTCTTAAACAGTCTCCATCAGAATACATTTTTCACAGATACTATGGATATTTCAACTCATTTTCTACCTTCAGTCAAAGCAGGGTTAGATTTGAAAATCACGTAAAATATGATAGAATAAGCTTTTTATATATACTTGTTAGATGATTTCTGAATATTAAACAATGGCTACAGTTAATTCAACAACTTACGTTGTTCATTGCTTCTGTCTCCTACAGGTAAATACATGGTTAAAATTACTTCAGCTGATTCAAGCCGACTTGGCAAAATTAGAAATAAAGAAACTGAATATATATCGATTGTTGAAAAGCCACAATCATAATCAAGATAGCCAGATACCAGACACAGTATGGGTAAAACAATGAAGTGTATGGAGGTGTACTAGCTCTTTGAATTATGACTCAATATATGAATGAAAGGATTGTGCACTGTGGAGTGGATTAGTTATTATAAGTGAATTACCAATAAAAAAGTTGCATACAATGATAAATTATCTTGGTAATATTTAGAGCAAACTTAACGCTGATGATCATACCAACAGTTGGAATGTCTTAGCGTCATCTCAATATTGATATTCCAATATTCCAGTTGCTGATATGATCACCAGCAGTAAGTTTGCTCGAAATATTACCAATATAAAAACTTACCATTGTGTAAACTTTGCACTAAATATTTACTCATGACTCAAAAGTTTTACTTCACTTGAAATTATTTCTGATTTTATGACTAAAGAAGGTCACTGATATTGTTTGCGGAAACAGTTTTCATTTCTCAAGAATTACTCAAACAGTGATGGGGCAAACAGACTAGAAATAACTATTGTCCTGACTCTTGGTTGTAAGTAGGAGTATGAAATTATCACTAGAAATCTAAGGCTAAGGCCTTGAAAGCTATTGTTTCCATTAGATATCATCCTTTTGCAGAGTTCATCAAGAAAGTATGTTTGATGAAATGTGCTTTCCATTCATTTCTGACTAAAACCATCCATAGAAACATTCTATCAAAACACCTGACCGACTTGTCACTTGGTGTTAGACATTTTGTCTCTCCTACACTCTAACAATTTTAGTCTCTTCAGATTAAAGAACACAATTTTCTTTTGCAATGTTTGTTGAAACATACTGATATATTCTTTGAAGTGACCGTTACACACTACTGCATAACCGCTCGCACTGTTCTTCCTAAATGCAAGGTTTCCTCATTTGATCCTTGTTCGTGACATAATTTTCCCTCCTTCTAATTATTCCATATAACTCAGTTTCATCAGTCAAGGATATTATGAAATCATGACTGAAATGAGTCACTTTTTCTTTCAGTAAAATAATGATTTTGGGAACTCTTCTTCAGATGTTTCACCTCTCAAATAGCTTTCGTATGAAGAAAAGATTTCACAGCCAATTGAACACTACAATCAAATATTTGGTATCTAAGTCAGCAAAGATGTACCATACAGTGATGAAAAATGAAGGTTTAGAAAAACTAATGTAAACCTTGTCTATCTTCATCAGACGATCTTTACAGCGCACACCACTAAAAGCGTGAAGATTTTCAAACTACTCCAAAGTCAGAGGTTTTAGCAAGATGACAAGTATTTCACATAACTTCAAGACATACTGTATATCAAGAAAATAAATTACCTAAGAATCGGATGCCCAAGCAAACAATTAACACAGCAGTCCCGTGAAATACATTAAGTATGACAAAGAGTATAGGTAGAAAATATTTTTGAATAGGAGTTGACGTAATACTATACATTATGAATGACTCACTTAAAGTTGCCATGAATACATCTGTAGGTTTAAAGAATTCGTATGTACGTAACCTACGCGTTCTTTTTATTAATGAACACATTTACTGATTGAGTATGGATTTAAAATCATTTCGTTAATTTTGATAACCAACAAGCCACGTTCAAAAAATAGGATTAAAAATACTCAAAATGTTTCTTGACTTAAGTTCAATATACCAAAGGAGTTTCCAATCTATATGAAACTTGGAGATTATTCACAACACTTAAAAAATAACCTTGCTGCTATATTGAAAGATACCTCAAGCAGACTGTAGACTGTATCTTACCAATATGCGCATATTGCTTTAATAAAACGAAACCATTTATTTTGTCTCCGTTTATTTCATGGCTTTAAGAAACATTTTTAAATAAGCGCTTTAAGAGTTACATAATGATACATAATTAAAAGAAAAAGAAAAATAAGCTTTTCTGATCTGGCAGCTGTTATATTCTAAAACTGACATCTTGAACATGTTCACAGAGCACAATCAAGTTCAAATAATGATGAAAGTGAATATGTTAATGGCAGTAGTTCATAGGAATTACACTTTGAACAGTAATTTTAAACGAATCTTCAGTGGTTCAAATGAATAAAGATTTTCTACCATATAAACTTTGGTTTTCATAAACTCATATTACGAAAAATCTAAACAACTCCACCAAACTGGTTATGATTTAAGCAGATTAAGAAATCATGGGAATTAACTGAGCAGCATTGTATTGCAGTAAAACCTGCAAAGAATTTTCGTCAATTCATTTCTACTTGTCACTATTGAAAACACCGTTTATTTGATATGTTTGAGATTTGCCAAATGAAAATCTTCTATAAAAGTGTAAGTCTGCCCGGAGAAAACAAGTAAGACTCACTGATTGCGTCTACATCTTCCTCTGAAATGAAAAGCATAAAAACTGAAAACCATTAACACTGAAGTGTGAGACAATTCTACACTAGAGTGAAATCACATCTTCCATTCTCAACTTGAATTGAAGTGATCCAATAAAATGTCTACATATCAATTAATCTTAAAAGTGAATACGTTCAGTTGGCTGGTTTGTAGGAAGATATTTATCATGGAAATTATTTTCATCGGAACTTTGTCACCAACTTTATCGTCGTCGTCTTCAGAGATTGGAACATAAAAGAAAGAATTTTAGGCCTTAGCAGCAATCATCCCATCACCAAACACACACTTATGTGAACATTTGGCTGAGTAAAAAATAATGCAGCATGTTTCAACCATTTCCAGGCATTCGGTTTTATTAGAATCTACTATCAGGATTTTGAACTTACATTTAACACTTCTTTTTCCCGGAAATTTTTTGCCTGCTACATTTTGTTAGTGTCTATATATTTGTCGATTTCTACTCAGTCAATATACTTATATGATTAGCTTTCATTTCAGTACTGTAAGTGTTGAATTTCTAATCGCAAACGAAATAGTTCTGTGTTACAGCAGCATACAGCAAGTCATACAAGTATGAAAAATATCTCGCGACATGCGACTTTCACTTTAATTGTGTAAAGCTACCAAATGAGACTGTTACTACATATTACACTATACATTAGATAATTTATTATATTTTCAGTGACCAATGTACACTTACGCAAATCTTCGATTTTCTCCTCTGTAGATATCGAAGAACATTACAATAAGCATATTATATTTGTTTACAACCCAGTAAAAGTGAATGATATTTGCTTAAACAAGAAAACTTCTAGTATATCAGCTTCGTTTAATTAACATCAAAACACAACTCTTAGAGAGTTTCTTCAATGACCAAATTCATAAAATATGCTTTCAGTAAGACTAAATATTTCATCATCACATTACTTAAGTTAGGTTACTCTTTCATTGAGTGATGTTAACGAAATTTCTTCACATAGGGACATTAGCTAGTTTCACCAATGATAATCAATTTGAATACAGGACAATATTCATTCTCCAGCACGGAGTATCTTATAATCAGCTGATAGAAAGCATTTTCAATGCCTCATAAGATCTGGATTTCGCAGCAATAAGTAAACACACGATTGTTTCGGTGTCGCGACATATAGTTCTACCTGAAATCTTCACTCAGCTGCAGTTTCTTCCCACCTCAACTTTACAATGCTTCTATGCATTTGAAATCTAGCTTTGTTCCTGAATGGGACCACATTCCTATTTTTTAAATTGATGCCTTGCTAGTGGGATTTTTACTTGAATTGGATTACAGAATAGCATCGGTATTAGTTGTGTGGAAATGCTTATCAGCTTTATCAATAAGTATATATCTTCAAACCATCTCATCACTTCATGGATAATATTTTGAGCGAGAATTTCATCCGCTGAAAAGGGACCTACAGGTGTCATATTGATAATTTTCACTGATGTGAAAAAGCCTCAACCAGAATTTAGATTGTTGCAAATTTCTTTATTAACGTACGATTTTACCTCACATATATGAGACTGATCGATTGCGACAGTAGTAAGCTCGCAAGCTAAGTAATATGTACTCACCGTTCTTCTTACAGTAGATTTCTGAGAAAAATAATCAAAATGTGAGCCGATGGACTCAAAATTATATTGTGGATGCTAGAATAGAACAAAGTGTCAAGTTTCAAACTAAATAAAGAGTTATTACAGATAATATATGGCATGACTTGAAGACCTCACGTATTGAACAAAACGTTCGTCAACATATAAGTAGATTACATGAAATAGATACCATACTCCCTAAAAAGGAGACCACGAGATTCCATGTAAACACCAAGCGTTTTTGATATCAGTTTATTTCAATAAGTGGTGTATATACAGCAAATATTTATTCTGAAATGTTCAGCGCAAAGCGGATACTATAGCATTGTAGTGGTAAGTTTTTGTTCAAAAGGCTTACTTTGAAACAACGTTCGTCCGCGTTATCAACATGTCAACAGTTTTAATACTGTAAGCGAAATTAAATTGATGTCCAAGTACATGACGTGAAAAATCAGCATGTCACATTTCGCTGAATGTATTTTTACAGACATTTAATGTAAAAGTAAAAATAATCGCTCTGAGATGGCAGTTTTCACTAAACAGTTTTCAACTCCAACAAAGATAAATGAAGACTGAAATGGTCTTGGAGAATAAACTTCATCTACTGCGTTTACAATGAGTAACTCTTTTTGTTTATTGTGTACACTGCATTAAGAAATTTTCTCTGCATTTCTTCTGAACGAAGAAAATTACTTACTGAGATTGATAAAATGATAGCACTTTGATTAATTAAAGCGTATTTCCAGGGAATTCAAACTTATTTTCGTTTCTTTTCTCAAAAAGTTTCACTTTGTTTGTGAGACTGAGTCACAAAGTATAAAACCAACGGAATTATTTTTCCCCTTCGAAACACTTCACAAAAGGGTTAATGAATTTTCAAAACTCACCCAATACAGATACCGTTTTCTCTGCAAAAATTACCGTTACTCAAGGTTAGTCGATTAGCTCAAGAAAAAGCAACGAAATCAGAATTCTGAGTGAAAGAATAAAGCTTCAACTGGTTCCCATTCAAATACATGTTTGAGGAGTAATAAACCTCCTTAAAAGTGGAAATTCAAGTTATATGATCTTGAAATGTAAGCTCCAACATTATTCACTATACATAATTAATTTTATAAACTTACCCAAATTAACAACCTTATTCTCTGCAAAATTATCATTGAACAACACAGTTAAGCACCTTAATGGAGAATAATAGCAAGCATCGAAAGTCTAACGCTTCAAAATATATTGATTACTCTTGAACAGCACTTAACGATGCTTTGAGTCTTTAGAGGAGACTCCTATTGAGCATCAGAGATAAGCAACAGTTTGATTTTCCTATTCAGAAAAAGACTATTATGATATAAAATTCATTGTAACGACTTGGCGATCTCCAAGAATGTTATTTGTTATCTTTAGATACAATCTATAAGCATATTTGTGGATCTGCAAGTGTTTCAGTGGGTGCACATTTGATATAATAAGTAAAGTAATAATAATTAAAGTAATAAAGTAATAAGTAATAAAGTAAGGTAAAGTTATAAGTAAAGTTATGAAAGATGAAGCGAATTGAAATGTAAGGAAGAAATGCAAAAAACAAATTGAATATTTATTCTGAACGTAAATGGCTTGACATGGTAAATGAAGTAAACCTTCCTAAAAAGGACTGAGTATGATTTTTCCGGATGAAAAGCTTATCATATAACTCGCTTTTTCAGGCAAAATATCTGCAGGATAACGCTAAGCATGCATCTTTCCATAAGTACTTCTAAAGAGCGGATTCTTTCAGAAATAGGAATCACTCAGTGTCTATTAATTTTGGCCTCCAGAATTAAGTTTATAGTGCTCAGTACCTACTAGTCAGTCTAGGCAAACAATACTTATTAACTGTGGACACCATCCCTAGATGGAAGTTGTTGCTATAAATACTACTACTTTAACTCATTTGTTTAAGATATGATTATGTTCAGAACTAGTTAGTACTAAGTGAACGGCTGAATTCTGAGCATAATATCATTCTTATTAAAGAGCTATTAAAGTTCTAGGTCTCATGCCATTTTGCAGTCATGAGTTATGATATTTCACTCAAAATATGCTTTCATAAGTGAAAAAAACATGTTTTATGTAGTTCATACCATATTATCAATGCACAAATGTTGCGAGGCCACAGGTTTCTTGCACAATGTTATTCTATATTTCTACTCTTGATGAAGAAATCAATGGTTGGGGGTTTAAAACCATTGTTCGTGCTGAGAAAGTTATTTTATTAATTTTCGAAACTCAGCATATCATCTGTACTAAAAGTTTAAAACGTAACAGTGATTCATACGTAGCTCAAAGCTAAATATTCAGTTATAGACCCGAGTTTCGCACGATTCTAGGTATGCAACCTGAAAAACTGATCTGAATTATTATAAGCAAACCATCCAGTTCATTTCTACTATTTATTTTCATTTGTTTATATATTTGGAGACAAAAGAAGAGTTCACGTAAAACATACCGTTTCTTAAACATATTTGGCCTGTACAAAAAAAATTTGTCGATTCCTAAGACATTGCATCAGAACGAACCAGTAAATTCAGTTATGTACATTCATGACACTTTTACAACTGCTTCACGCAAAAATATCAGACAAGTTACTGCTGGTTCAAAATGGTTCATTTTTAACAGTTGGAGCAAGAATATACTGTTTCAAACAAGTAAATGTAGGGAAAGGTAGTGAGACGTACATTTAAGAGACTTTGCAAGTCTCACTCAACTATATTCGCTTTTTTTTGAGTGTCGTCTGAGGATGAAAATCAGAAGTGTTTCAGCAAAGAATTTCAAAGACGTTAGTAACTGTTTTCGGCATTACTACACGAATGCACTCAGCTGTGAATTAATTAAGCCACTGTAGTTATCTTCATCGATAAGATTCTTCACGTTCCTACTTGATGATAAGTAAATTATTCATGATTTATATGTTGGGGAATATTCACACGTCCAAAAATAAGCATATGTTCCCATCCGTTGCACAGTTTCTGCAGTAAAATAAATCCTTCTAAAATTAAACCTTAAAACTGGTATGGACAACCAATTCACCAGTTACTAGCCGGTCCTAAGCCTGAATAAAGAGGGAAGGTTGCACATATGGCTAACAACCCCACCCAGGAAAACAAATCCAATCACTAAAAAACTTCATGCCACAAAGAAAATATAACACATAAAATTAAACTTATTCCTCACTGGAATCAAGGAGACTAAATGACGCCGATTGGTGAAAGCCTTCAGGAAGTCAGTCGGCCCATGTGTCCTCGCCTATCTCGATGGAAGCGAAAGTTAGGATGGGGGCATGGAATGTCCGCACCACGTTTGAACCTACCAAGGCTGCCCAGATTGCTAAAGAGATGAGAAGGTGTAGCGTCTAAGTGTTAGGCTGGAGATTTGCGAAAGCAGATGGAATGGAAGTGGACTCTTCAAAACTGTCAACTGGAGAGGAGTCAATAATCTAATCTACTTCGATATTGTCACCCAGACGACAATCACGAGCACACCGAGGGAGTGGCTATCATGATTTCCACAAGAGCATTGAAGGCTCTTTCTCATGCAGTGGGAACCAATCTCCTCCAGCATCAGGATCAGGATGATGAGAGCAAGATCCAACTCAAAAGGAAGGAAGGTCACAATCATACAATGCTACACTACGCACCCACAAATAATGCAGATGAAGAGAAGAAGGGGGAATTCTACAGACAACTGCAATCAATACTAGACACGACTCCAGTTGGTGGCATAAAAACTCATTCTAATGGGAGAAGTGAATGTCAAACTGGAAACAAACAACACAGGAAGAGAACTTATCATGGGTGGAGAAGCACTCTGTGAAATGAACGAGAGTGGAGAATTGTTTGCAGATTTCAGCGCGTCAAATGATTTGGTGATAAGAGGCATTGTGTACAAATACAAAGATGTTCACAAGGCAACGACATGGATTTGATTTCACCAGACACCAGGACACGCTTAACATCATATCTACTTCATCTCAATGTGAAGAAAGAGGAGATGGAGACGCAGCCTCCTGGACACAAGATGAAGAGGAGGGGCAGGTGTAGGTTTACACCAATCACACTAGTATCTAGTGCAAGGAGCCTACCTTCAAAATCAAGTTGAGAGCTTTCAGAGGAGCTGGTGACAGATCGCACTCCAAGATGAACACCCAGAACAGAAACTGAACTGAAGGACAAAACTTCCAAGGACATCTTCACCTCAGCCAGTCATCAGAACAAAATAGGCGACATTGAGCAACATTCCTGAAGGAACCGTCATGGAGGGACACTGGAACTCTTTTAAAGAGATGTAGAAGGAAACTTGCATAACCAAGTTAGGAAGGGAGAAGGAGCAAGACAAGGAGTGAATCCTGACGGATACATGGAAACTGATAGAGGAGGGAGAGGGAGATGGTGGTGGTGAAGCAGAAGATAAACCAGTTCAAGGATGAACGACGAAAAGTGGAAGTGAACACAACCTACAAAACATTGCACCGTACAAAGAAGTGAAGAGTGCGCGCAAACACAAATGACACTTCTACAACACACTGGCAAGTAAAACAGAACAGACTGAAGGTAGAAGAGACCTGACAACATTATTCACGAGAAATAACCAGGTTACTATCTGGAAGGGAAGAGATCGACGCAGATGAAACAAATGAGAGATGGTGGAGGAAATCTAGTTAGAAAAGAGGAGAAATAAAGGTTGCGAGATTGGCAGTGCGTTACTCAAAGCATCTCCAACAAACTACAGACATTCATCAATAGCTGCCTACACTCATTCAGTACCGAAGATCAGATAGATGGTCAAAATAATAAGAATAAGCAACAAGGAAATGTGCCGGCCTGAGAACGAGCAAACCAATAACCCATCACTCAAAAATTTTGCAGAAGAAAATGGGGATGGATTGGACATACATGAGAAGAACATTCGGAAACATCACGTGTCAGACCAGGTCCTCAAGTGTAATTTAAATGGGAGACGACGAGTTGGGTTTCCGAGACTGACATGGAAGAGATGGTGTAAGGAAGAAATGAAAGCTTGTGGGCAGTAGTGGAACCAGGTTTAAAAGGCTGGAGAGAAGACAGTGAAATGGAGACGTGTTACTGAAGCCGTAAGTTTCACTAGGAACCCAATGGATAAATAATAATAAATTAAAACCTCTTAGGAGTTGGTTTTTTGTCAAAAGATTGTACTGTTAAGTAGAAAAATGTTAGCTGATTCTGAAATAACCTCAATGTGCTTAACTCACCGTATTCTTCAACCTTGCTAACTGTTGACATAAAATTTTTTTGTAGGGGAATTTAACACTTCTAACGTAATTACAAGTTTAAAATACTTCAAAATGGCTCATTACTGCTTAGACTTGGAGAAAACACGAATTGATCATGTTACATTTAGTTTATACCTTAACTCAAAAAATAATGAACAAAGTGCGAAATTTTGAAGCGAACATGTCAAAAATATGTCTGCCGCTTTCTATCATCTTTTTAGAAGTGTAGAAACAGTTTACTCCTTCATTACCGATTCAACCAACAGTAAAAAGCTACCTCCCGGTTAATGTTTCATTACCACTTGGCTTGGTTTTTAAAAATACTTTATCAACTAATGAGATATAAAACAATAAATTAGTTCCACGTTGGTATTCATCATCGACTGACATCAGCTGGAAAAACATTGGAAACAGGAAATCGATAAATAATCCTCAAACTGAATAAATTAGTTTACGAAAATTCATTTCTGAGGAACAGATTATCAGCAAACAGTTGTACTTTGAATACTTAGTCAGTTCATTATTAGTGTAAATTAATAGATTTAAGATGACTAACGAAGCAGGATTGATAAATTTAATCCCAGGTTATTCAAAACTAATGCGATTTTAGAATCCGAGATTATGCTAATGCTTTCAATGATATTTATTTTGCAAGAAGAATGAACGAATAGAATTCAGATCCGATACAAAGAATGGATCAAAAATGCCTTTTTTGAGCAAGACTATGTGACAAAAATGAAATTGGTTTCGTTAGAAAAAATAACTTTTGCTGTCACCTCTGAAACACAAGTCATATAACGAAATACTACTGTGTATGCTTTTGTTCTTGTTACGAAATCAGCACATTTTGAGGATGTTAGAATAATTTTATTGGTTTCTGCACTGGGTCTTGGGTAATGTGATTTACCTTTAATTGGGTTTTCTCTCAAATTCGGTCATCAGAACCACTTCCCTCCCATGTAATATGGGACACATCTGGTCGCAGGTATCTTAATATTCCTGTCAAAGGGTATTTGCAATCCTCTTTTCATGAGTATGACGTATCGTTTTGCAGTTACCTGGTAGCTAGGGTTAAGTTGATTCACAAAACTAATAAGTTTTGTGATGTGCGCGTACTTGAGAATATTTGGGGTGTCCGACTATTGATATGTCTTCGAAACATGGGACATTACCACTGTTAAAATATATTGTGCACTTAACAGACCCAGTGGGAATCAATTATGACGCTCATCATTTACGAAATGATGTTTCATAACAGATTCAGTATTCACAGAATGATGCTGTAATTATGTTTCGCGAATCGGAATCAAGTAAGATAGATTTTGATCATCATCCACATTTACCACGAAATGAATAAATTTGAAATATACCAAACTTCAGTTCTGCACAATTTACTCCATTCAGTCTTCCCAAGTAATGTAGCTTTGTTCTTTTTTCTGAATCGTGTTAGCCTCATGACATATGTGTACATTAATTATTTATGTTAATATGGAAAAACATTGTGACTACATATCAAATCATTAAGAAACGTTATTACATAGTTACGGTTACAACTAGCAATATTGTTTGAACTTACAAACTGAATTGATATTTTGATCTTATGAAAGTGATTATTGCATTTTATGAAACGAACCATATGAATGTTTTAAAGTTGGAATTTCTGATTATGAAAAAACTGACAAATGAAATGATTCGTTTGCATTATCACCTTCGTGTGCAATTCTTTAAAGTCAAGTGCATCATATAATCTGTAGTCTAATGGACTATGTAAATATTGAGGCTGTCATATCGTTAAAGAGGTATGTTTAAGTCTAAATACGTCAGTAAAAATATAGTCTACTAGATAAGCTTGTGCAAATCTTGAATTCTTTAATATCGTTCACATCTAGTTTATTATTTAGAATTTGAAGTCAGAGAAACGGTGAAGTGAGAAGTCAAAATAGCCATGTCATGGGAGATAATAGAAATGGTGCCTTTAAAGTGTACGATAAACGCCCATTGTGTTCCGTATTGAGTTTTTTAGACAAGTCAGTGGCTTTGAGATTGATTTTCTCCTTAGCTTTACACTAGATGACGTCTTCTTGGTAAACTCGGAGAGTGAAATGTTAGCAGATGCAGGAAATATACTGGTTACTAGCTGTTTTCGGTATGATATTTTCATCAAATATTGTTATAAAGTTAGAGTCAGGAACTAACAAAACTGCATGATGATGAACATCTTGCATTTATAAAGGCAAATAGGAGAACATAATCTCTTCTCCGGATATCCGTCTCACTAGAAATTGATTGTTGCCTTTTTACCCAAATCATTGTTTACTATGCTTTGAAGACTAACTACTGATCATGGTTACTGGCACGTACCGACATCAGCCTAACTTCTTCCATGATGGTAATTATATAGTCTGAATTCAAAGTAAGTTGCTTTTGTGTGTCAATGAACGTTTCGAAGGTGGGCACGGAAAAAGTAGCGACATCTGTTAGTATTGCCAGCTGGCTTTCAGTGACATTTCTCCTTATTTATGAAACAGAAGAACTCATACCTGATTTGGTCAGGCTTCTCCATAGTTGACTAATTGTCAACTAACCACACATCCTGTATGGATAACTGCTGTCAATATTATCAATTAGGGGAAACCTCACTTATGTCATGAGGAGAATTATTTTCGGTCTATCCGCGCAGATATACTACCGTTCAAACTTACATATCATAGTCCCCTAGTATTTTCAGATTTGGTCAATTTTTATCCACGACAATTATCACGTCTTGTTTAGTTATCTCCCGACCTAACTTAAAATGCAACCGTTTCAAAGAAGCCTACTTTTCTTTTGATTATAAACTATCATCTCACTAGTACCTTAAACATGCATTTTAAATTTGATTTTACGGTTCACTGCATTTTAAGTACGTATTCAAAAAGCGTTCCATACCCTTAATTTATATTGTAACGCAGAACCCAGATAATTCTGTCCCACTAATCTATAATGCTATTTCGCTTATAGGAGAAACTTTTCAAGGTGGACGAAAATATACAGTTTTTTCGCTTAAAGCTTTAGCAAATAACAAGTAGAAACCGAATTAGTATGTCATATCACCTTTTTATTTATAACCAGTAACTTACTATGTAGACGTTAACACAACCCAGTTTTTTTTGACTACTCTTGTTTAACGACTAGTCTTGTGTTACTCTCTTCACCACTGGTTATATGAGGTGATCATTTTTCGAAGTGATTAAAGCTTAGTAATAGTTGATCACAATGATGAAAACACTGAGTTTGGAGTCGATGAAAATAAAGTTATTCTCACCAGCGTTTTTATCACATGTGATGATGTGTGGACGTCTCATTGTTCAGCCAGTTTAAATTTAATAATGATTATCTACCAAAACAGATTTCGTTTCAAGCCATAAAATGACAGACTTACTTAGTTCATGCAGTTCTAATTGTATGACAAAAGCACAATATTGTAGTTCATTTCAGGAAATGCTTAAAGCTGATTTCGAGCAGCATAAGTTAAAATCACAGATACAAACATCTGCATAAAGGGCAGAAAGTGATTACTGACGTCACAAAGTTCCCTCTTGCCTTAATCTATCCAGTGTCCAACACACCACAAAGTACGGCACATGCGGTGATTGACATATATACTGTTGCTCAAACTCACACAACTATTGTCAAGCAACACCTGAATCCAGTTTGTTGCTCGTAGTTTTAGTAAGTTTTCATAGCAGCCAACCAAATACATGAGAACTGCATATCTGCCAGCTTTATTCGCTGTGGAGAGAAGACCTGAGACTAAGCAATCATTTATCATAGAATAGGAGGCTCAAAAATTTGGAAAAGCTGCAGCTCCCTGAACTAATAGTGGTTAGGAGTGTACTACACTAGGCATGACGTATTCTAAGCAAATGAACTCAGCATCAGACGTAATAGTTGCTTCCTGAACTCACATGGAATACTTGGAGATTTGTCTACTAATAAAATTTCGAACAGGTATTCAACTGAAAAAGATATTGTTTCAACCAAAGAGAATTCCGCTGACGTATTTACCTTTGTTTTTCTCTGAGTGACATGTACACCAAAATTATTCTCTCTTTATATTTCGCTACTGTAATCATGCTTTTGAAGCTAAGTTATATCCCGCTAAAAATAATATTCCTTGTCAGCAGTCACTGTAGATGAAATAACAACTGTTTCAAACACTCATATCATTTTTAAAATGAATCGAACTTTAGTTTTATACAATCGGTTCCCTTCAAAATTATTAGAAAAGCTAGGACAAAACGTTTAGCAGAATAGGATGAATTCATCGTATTTCATTGCCCTCTGTTTAACTGCATGCACGTTATAAATTCATTATATATATATATATATATATATATATATATATATATATATATATATATATATATATATATATATATATATGGAGACAGAGAAGTAAAATCTACATAATTCATTTACCAAGATGATATTTCATTGTTGACATCGTAGGAGAACTGATACATATTAGGGGAGTTTAAATGAGATAATTTGTGAATACTAAAACTGAAGTTATTTTTCGTTTTCTTAGTCAAATTGCTATCCTACTATGTTTAATCAAAATTGGGATAGAAAGTATTACGTAAGTATATGCAATGAGTTGTTAATGCAAATATAGGGTCAAAATTTATTTTGCAGAGGTGAAGCTTAGGTCATTCTGGGACTGATTAAATAAATATAAGATAACTTCCTCCAACTGATGTCAGTCTTCGATGAATAACAACTTGAAATAAGATAACCTCATTGTTAGTTATCACAAATTATTTCATTTAAACTTCCCTAATCTAATTATTCGGATTTCATTTCTGTTTCTGCCTCTCTCATATGAATTTATAATCTATATGCAGTTGAAGAGTAGCCAACGAAGTACAGTAAATTCATCTTATTCTTATAAACTTGTTGTTCTAGTATTGCCAAAATTAATTTGTTGAATGTGGTTCTTTTGAAATATAATTCTGTCATCTTAAGTGAGGTCATCTACAAATAATACCAACTGGGAACATATAAGTTAATCAACATCACAGGGAGCAAAAATAAGTTCAACAGTTGACTGCTTACGATTTACGTTTGCATCTGTAATTAAAACATGATATTATGATATTTTATCACTGTGTCTGCTGTTCAATTCTTCTTGACAATTTCTTGAAAAATAAACCTCAAAGCATGAAGAAGTGTATGAGGTGATATGCGAACAGTAAAAAGGAAAAGGCTACAATACTTTACCTGTGAAGTGACTTCAATTTTTCCCAACTAACACTAACAGTCAGATCAATGCAATCCAATTTAACAGGTTCTGCATCTTGTAAGCATTTGCAATCTTGATTGTTTCCAATAAACCAGAAGTCAAAGTTCCAGAACATCTTCATTGTTGTAGCAAAACCTCGCAAACATTCAATAACGATTCTTACAAAGACATCAGACGTCATCTATACAAATGATAATTACTTATCGATTGAAAAAAATAATGCTGAGCCAACTAAGGAAATCCCATATAAATTTAGAATTAGTAGTGATGTCTGAGTAGGTGAGCAACACAGCAGAATGTAAATTGTCACTAGCTTTTTCCGTTTGATATGACAAACAGTGATGTAGTATGACTTATGACCACAGAGTATATATCTAAGTAAAGTCTGTCGTTACTGAGATTACGGAATTGCGAAACAATAGAATTTTATATGTAATACTACTGTGAAAAACTAGTTTTGTCTGAAGCGTGACTTTTCTCAATAACATTGTCCCAGTGTATGCTTACCTAAACAATTAAGCCCAGTATGGTGCTCAAGATTATCATTCGCTTTGTTTCTCGAGGAGAAATGCACCCACACTTTTAATGTAAAAGAAATGTTCGCACCACAAATCTTAGCAATAGCATCCACAAAACATTTCTGATACGCCAAGCATCCTCTTGACGCATGCAAACCTTCTCTAGACAAGCAGGTGAATTCATATTTGCATTCTGTAACAATCGGTTGGTTGACATTAGAATATTACGACAATCTAGCATTTAAAGAATGGAATCACAAACAGTAACTATTTAGAAACATTTAAAAAATAATCATACGTGGAATGTCATTCTTTCATAAATATTTTTTTTTCAGTTCGGTGCAGAAACAATACTTACCTGCTGCATTGGTCACATAAATGAACAGCATTTGAACAGCTAAGAAGAGACAGAATTTGTACATTATGTTTTAGAACGACAGTTCTTCGAGTTAATATTCTGATAACACTACACTCTATTTATACCTTGGAAAACAGAAAAGTGGACAGGTATTTTAGTCATTTTTGTTGTTGACATAATGTTATGTGTCATTAGTAGACTGATGAATAAAAATTCTTTAACGTTTGTTTTTTGTTCCTATAGTGTGTAAGTTTTGCCATCTGTACATTTTTTTATGTCACATGCAACCTATTCAAGTGTTTTCGTCTCCTATACGATGATTAATTATCTCAAAATTCAGTTGTACATTCTATGAACAATGATAAACAGAAAACATAAAAATGTACGTAATTCCCTTATAACAGAAAAAACAGTATTTTGCATCATTTTCGTAAAGGGAGAAAATGGTTTGAAAGTATTTATTTTCTGCATCAAGAAGACATATGTAATTTTGAATCGTCAAAGTAACACTTGAGGAGAAAAGGCCAGTAAATAAGGCGAGGTGGGATTAAATATATACCCAAAAGTAAATGATGTTAAAATAAAATTTCAGTTATTCTGTAGATTAGGAACAAAAATAATACAGTCAATCTAAAAACTAATTGAAAGCGGTTATGGATCACTTATTTTCTCAAAAAACGGGGAATTAGTGAGCAATAAGTGATAGATATTTTTATTGCTGAGTACCAGACTACTTGTACTGTTTCGGCCTTAAATATTTCGATGATAATCAAAGATCAAAAAAGCGCTTTACAGTCTGCATTTCCCTTTTCAGTAAATCTGCATGGGTTTTGAATTTGCGGGTTTAAAACATTAGGCATACGCTTTGTAATGGTTTACATGCATTCTTACGTTATGAGAGAAACATGTAAACGTTTTCATTAAACATTTAATTAAAAGCTCAAAGAACATTTTACGACAGTTTCTAGATAAGTGTTAACTGCCTGCATTGAAGCGACTGAATCGTTTTGGAAGAAGTTGAGGGTCGAGTCTGACTCAGCTATTGTTGGAGTTTATTTTAATATAACCTCAGATTGCTTGGAAAATCAAAACAAGATTTTTCTACGCGTTTCGCCGTGTAAGTCACAGTAAAAAGTTCATGAGAATCTTATTTTTTAAATATGCTGCAGTTATACCAATCCTCTTCGGCACACCTGCTCTTTAAACAAATGCTTCAACAATGTCTCACGTTCCCTACTGAAGTTATTTTCAAATATTCTTTATCGCTCGTCCTCGACAAGTCCATGCACCCATTTAACTTCAGTTGAAGTTATCACAAAAATAACCATATCAGTTAAAATAATCCGACTGCCACTAGTCAAGAAAAATGCTACTTCTTTAAGGGAGTAAGTATGGGTGGCATTATAATAAGGTACTCAAATATTTTTTTATTCCCCTTGATTGATGTATTCTTCATGGTGCGAAAATTTTTTGATTGTCAACTTACGTAGTTAGGCAATTTGGATTCACTGTGTTCAAGAAGTCCCTAGATGGACTGTTGGACAAAAAAGATTCGTTGACTGGATTAAGCTGTTGAGCTTATTTGACTTTCGCCTACAGCATAATTTGGAACCAGATGATATGATTTACAGTTCAGTCACGAATAAGTTTAGACTAGTGTTAACAAAGTTACTTTTTTCTAAAAAGATACCTGGATTGTGCTTGCAACTTTAGTTAACTTCAGACTCTTCAGCAGTACAACACTTTTGAAGGATGACTTACATCAAAAAAGACTGAAATACCACATTGAAGACCCTAACAGACGATTTTGCTGAACATCTCTGCAGATTTTCAGTAAACGTCAAGACTAATTTTTGAACAATAACAAGAACTGTTTCAGTCGACTCTACCTCGTGCTCACACCAGAAGTAATCGATATTTATTCAGAAGAAAAGAAAAAGTGCACAGAATTTGATAATGATCAATAAAATAACGTGATATTGTCAGTCGGAAATGGAGTGCAAACCATCTCCACAAACAAAGAAACTGTTTTAAAAAGGTGGAAGAGTTATTTAACCCCGAAAATATTTATCATCCACTGAATAAAATTTAAATTCGTAGTTCGACGATAAGATCCAAATGAAATGGTAGGATTAAGTACAGGCTAGTCATATGTTTTAAGAGGAAGCGCGCCAAATGAAGGCAAATAGACCAGTTCAGCTGTCGACACAAAACACAAAAGACTTACGTTTCATCACAAGCACTGCTCTCATTAACTCGGACCTCATCCAGTCGGTCTCAAGAAGTGTACAAAAAACACAGATACCTAACTGATAGAAGTAAACACTCAGTCAGATTTTCACATCTGCTTCCTTGGAAAACAAAACAGCTGAAAATAGACGGCAACAACGGTCTTCTCTGTAGTTGACTCAAATGTCAGACAGAAGATCAAAAATGATCTTTTTAAAAAAACGAATCTTTCTAACAATACCTAGCTTGGTGTTTTGACCTGTTACATTCCATCCTGCCGCACTGTACGTTCTAAGCGTAGTTTACTGAGAAAATATGGAAACAAAAAGACGTCAGTGGGATTGTGTATATGAGGATAGCTTGCTCAAACAATGATGCAGTGGCAAGAAACGATCCATTCCACTAAAAGAGAGACTCGCATTCCATAAGTTAAGGGTACTGTTTACCCCTAAGAAGAGAGAAGTAGGAAACAATAAAACTACACAAGCGAACACTTGAAGGATTCAGTTCACAAGTGATTCAGCGGAAGACAATAAAATTTTCTCCCCAGTTTTCCTTATGGTTGAAACGTAGTGCAGGACATGAAAGACCCAGCTGTACATGAAAACCTAACATAACAACCCAACTTGAACTTCAGAAGCTGCCATCCTTCACGTCAGGAAAAAATGACTAGAAACTCTATTTTCACCGGCCGAGACCCAATGCAGCACTGAAGCACTAGATAAAGTGGAAGTAGTCGTACAAAGAGCATATAATCGGTGATTGTCCACTTAAATCCACTGGAAATTACCTGCCTGCAAAACAGATAGTAGTGCAATTAAATTTAAGCACACCGCAACTTTTCATGGAAGAATGTCTGACTGGCTTTTCCCCAGTCGCTCTATCTATTCGGAATTGGAATGGTGTACAAATCAGTGAAATTACTGCACATCAAATGATCTGTCGTCAACAAAAATGTCTTGAAAAATATATTATACAAAATCAACTGTAGAAACTGTCCGTAACACCACAATGATCTACCTAACTGTTGGTTGTTCAAGCAACACATGATCACCAACTGGGATTTAACCAACGTTACGTATAACCCTCATTTTCGATACTCTGACAATCACGGTCAAAATACGACTACAAATTCATTGAAGTTATAAAAAAGGCAAGTTCGAAAGCCCCAAAGAAGTTTTAAAAGCCTGGCAATAAAAACGGAAAATCCGTTAACAAACATGTTGACTCAACCTACAAAATTGTTTAATGGAAAATAAGTATCCACTAATCAAATGGAAGTTGACCACATAGATCAGTAATCAGGAATTACCTTGGCACCAAATGGCACTGTATCATTCCAGTACAGACTTTTGCCTCGCGTAACCTGACGAAATTTAAGGTCTTGAAGGTAAGGGTAGAATAAAAGTATCATGCAGATAGGATTGTGGGTCAAGGAAAACACTATCAAAACTTTCTTTCAAAATTTGCACACGCTTCACCTCATTGTGAAGTATATACTGATGACTTCATGAGGCTTAGTGATAAGATACTCAAGACAAAGTATGAAATTTGAGCAGGCATTGAACAACCGTCTTTTTTATCAGTCAGTAACCAGGATTTTCACAGCCAGCTTCAATATTTCGCACCTATTTTATTTGGGTAAATATACTATTTTCTGACGAAAATTAGTGCTAAGAATATGCGATAGCCTCATTCCAGATTCATATCCATTATATCCTTTAAATCATCACGCACATCATCATTTGTTATACAAACGACTGACAAACTAGAGTATATTTTGGATCAGAAGCTGATGATTATTGTAAACAACTTGTATTTTGGGTTTCTATCTGCTGTATGAGATTATGTTTTCAGTGAGATGTCACGTTATTTGAATATAAAATCCTTTTTAAAAGTCTTTACATGAGAAGTTTTCTTTATGCACATGAATCACCTAATGGAGGGCCATTTGAGGTATCTACCTTTCATTTTCTTCAACACAATGCAATAAAGAGACTTGTTTTCTAGTGTCTTGCAAGGATCTCAAAGGAGACAAAAACCGTTATTGACGAAAGACATTTTGTTAGCTGGTTTCCAAAACAGTGGTGCCACGACAGATGGCATGCTAAGATTATTAAGACCACCCTTTTAACTCAATAATACTATCAATGGATAAGTGCGAAGGTAATATCTTCACAAAAACAAGAACTGGATAAAGGTCCCGCTCCGAAAAATATCGGCAACGAGTGTTTACAATGATATTTTCTGATTTTTATCAGGGAATAACTGAGACATTAATATGAAATGTTAAAATACCTATCAGGCCTCTTAGAACATGTAATCCTAATTTAAATGTTTAAGCGGTTTCACTACCGGTATCCGTTGCTGTGTAAGCCTAATGTGGCACTGTGGTTGAAAAAATGTTAAAATACACGAAGACACTAATAAAAATTACTCTCCAAATTACTCATGAAATATATTATTTGTATGGAATAATAACCAGCAACGTCAGTCAGATTAAAAAAAGTTTATATGGCGACATGCCAGATACCGGCAGTAAGTGGTTTTTATTTTGATAGCCTGCATGGATAGTTGCTAGTAAAAGAATCCATCATGCGCATTCCATCCTACTTAGGACCCATCAGCTGGATGTGCCGGCCTCCCACTAAGTGGTGTTATTCTCATTGAGATTCTAACCTAGAGACCGCCACTCCAAACTCTGAAGGGTTATCCACTAGGCTACTGAGTCAGAATAGGTATTCATGGTATGGTAGGTCAAATTTATTGTTATCGTTATAATTTTTCATTCTTCCTAAAGTAAACTGGGTCACATCATTTTTTTGATAAAATCAAATGAGCTCTTAGAAATAATTCAGTCTCTATTTTAATCAGATGTGTAAAAGTGACAGTCATTGAACTGAGAATGTGATAAGTGAGTCTATGAATGTAAAGAGAAAATACAAATGCCACTATTATATACTTGCAAAAAGTTTGTCAATAAAACGTCGTTAGATGCAAGAGTAGTTGGTCTGCTAAATTAATTACCCTAATGCAGTGCTGGTGCTGTGCGATTGTCATTCAATAAAGATAACTTTGATCTAATGTTAACACTTTTCACCTACTCAACTAACTTCTCCATTGAGAAAATAAAATGAATTATTGATTAGCACAGAAATTTATATTGTAGGAGCACCTACTGGAATATTGTCTCAAAATTTAACAATTTTGGAAGGTTTCGCTATGATATCTTCGACTTTTTCGACATAACTATTCTGTTTCAAATAACATTCAGAATATATGCAACTTTGCTTGCATTATCCCGTCGCTGACTGTACCAAACTGATCGGTCCCTATTGGCATATCCGCAGATGCCTCGATACTGTCTATATTTTTGATTTTGATGTTTTAGTGATGGGTAGTGGATAGCAATATAATCGGGCTGACAAGTTCTTAATAGGATGAAACGCAAGTCCTAGGTTCCACTGACAGTCACCATTTATCATTCAAATAGGAATGTATCGCCCAGTTTAATCTGAAATGACTTCATTAAAAAAAATATTGCCTAGATGATTTGTCGTTCAAACCAATTTACTACGAATCGTCATTATATGTTCCTCAGTCAATAACTTTCATCACCCGAAATACTTAACAGTCATAATATGTGTAAGTTAGAAATGAAAAATAAATCTGAGTCCACGAAATCTTTCAAACTAAAAGCACTTTCTGGAGACATTCCTAACGATAGTGAAACCTTTTGAACACATTTAGTAACGTTTATGTGTCCACGAAGCCCAGTTTCAAAGTAAGTTTATTGATTACCAGTGAGATCCACTCTTAAGCTTTGATGCTTCAAGTCCCGGTTGGAGAAAAATTCTTCTGAACAAAGCTATAAACTTGAAACTGAGTTTTCAAAACGATATAGCGCAAACTCTGTCTATACTTAAGCACAAAAACAAGGACGTTTAGGTTTAACAGAGGTAGCAAAACAGATAAATTCCGCAAACGTCCTGGGTCTGTTTAGCATTACTTCACGAAACTTCATATTTTAATCAAAGCTAAATAGCTTAAACAAAACAATAATAATAATTAAAGGATTTTATTCGAGAGATATATGTTACTTGGAGAAAGATATATGATAGTGGAGAATTCAGTGTACGCAGCACTTTCAACCATATTGTCTTGAATTCAAATAATAAAATTAGACGTTATTTGGGAGACCCAGTTACGTATAAAGTCACATGTAATGATGAATAAATTATTTGAAAACAAACAACAAAATCACACTAAACAGCGCAGCAGCATCAATGACTATGATGAGCTGGTGATTGTTCACATAAACATTCAACATACTTTCAACTCCTGTGGTATTAAATTTTGCTTTATTTTGTGTTGTCAAACAGAAGATTGCAAACAGAACTTACTAAGCAGTGAAATAGTAAGAAATGTTTTGTTTTTCGTAATGAGAATCTATTTACGTTAAGTAAAAAATCATAAATCCGCCATATCTTTGTAAAGACAATCTCTTCATAAAAGGTAAATCATGAAGAAATAAAATTTTACACTGCACATTCCTGTCGTAAATCTCATGATAGTTTTAACTGTCAGCTAAGTTACTGTTTGGCAAAATTTAAGTATTTACATTCTCCAAAACTCAAAGATTCATGCAGCTGCCAAGTAAAATATCAGGCCAATTTTCAGTACTCATACCCAGTTTGAGATTATTATTCACACAATGGTTAGGTAATGGGATGATGTACGGTACACTTATACGTTTTACTTCAGATGTTAATACGGAAGTTCGTTTATCGCAAAAACTGTATTCATGTTTAATGCTACCAAGTATTTTGTACTGTTATTTTAAAGTCTATAATTTAATGAATGTAATCAACAGGTGATTAAATATATTTGAAATACCAGTAACCGATCAATTCTTAGTGAAAATAACGGTTTCATAGTTCCAAAATCAGCAAGTAAAGTGATACACAAAACAGAAAAATGGTCATATGACTGAAGTTTCTCCAAATCTTACTTTTCGTCAAATATTTTACCAACTGTTAAGTAGAGGATAAAGCTCGCCTAGTTCACTAGTTACCAGCCGGTCCTAAGCCTGAATAAAGAGGAAAGGTTGCACATATGGCTAACAACCCCACCCAGGAAAACAAATCCAATCACTAAAAAACTTCATGCCACAAAGAAAATATAACACATAAAGTTAAACTTATTCCTCACTGGAATCAAGGAGACTAAATGACGCCGATTGGTGAAAGCCTTCAGGAAGCCAGTCGGCCCATGTGTCCTCACCTATCTCGATGGAAGCGAAAGTTAGGATGGGGGCATGGAATGTCCGCACCACGTTTGAACCTACCAAGGCTGCCCAGATTGCTAAAGAGATGCGAAGGTGTAGCGTCTAAGTGTTAGGCTGGAGATTTGCGAAAGCAGATGGAATGGAAGTGGACTCTTCAAAACTGTCAACTGGAGAGGAGTCAATAATCTAATCTACTTCGATATTGTCACCCAGACGACAATCACGAGCACACCGAGGGAGTGGCTATCATGATTTCCACAAGAGCATTGAAGGCTCTTTCTCATGCAGTGGGAACCAATCTCCTCCAGCATCAGGATCAGGATGATGAGAGCAAGATCCAACTCAAAAGGAAGGAAGGTCACAATCATACAATGCTACACTACGCACCCACAAATAATGCAGATGAAGAGAAGAAGGGGGAATTCTACAGACAACTGCAATCAATACTAGACACGACTTCAGTTGGTGGCATAAAAATTCATTCTAATTAGTGACATGAATGCCAAACTGAGATTTTCTATCCAAAGTGGGAACGAAGTGGTAGGCGTCCAAGGGTGACAAGGAGGGGATCATGTGACGAAGAGATGAAAGCTTGTGAGCAGTCGTCGAGGGACGTTCAAAAGACCATAGTGAAGAGAGTGAAATGGAGGCGTGCTACTGAAGCTGCATGTTCCACTAGGAACCTCAGGGAACAATAATAATAATAGTAGAAGCCATTAATATTGCTTTCACTTATATCGTTTTCACACTTAACCACAGGTTCAGCAGATTTTTTGCTGAGTGATGACCTTTTTAGAAATATGCAGATAATCATAAAGATGGTAATAGTAATAAACATAATATCGTTTTCAGTTGCGGTGATCGTGTTAATTAAGGAGTCGTAATTCAGATGATAATGGTGATAAGAACCAAAGAAGCGTCATGATAATCTAGACATTGCAGTACTCAAATTGGGTCAAATGAGTGAAAAGTATTAGTTTCGTATTATTAAACGACAAAGTAATTGAATGAGCGAATTCCAAAACAAATATAGTGGATCTATGAAATAGCTGAAGAAGAGGATGTCTAGTATACGTAGTTACTTTTTTATAAATCAAGATCATGTTTCTCATGACTGGCTAGTCCTGCATTTATTCCGGACTGCGGACGCAAAGTCTGTAAATAAATATGAACTCATTTTATACAGCAAATCTTTTTCGGTTCATTTCAGTAATCGAAATAGCCCCATTAGGTAATGAAAATTAATAAAAGACAATTCAGTGAAGAAAATTTTCTTTTTGACGAAGCATTTTCAAACGCTGTACATCATAAACATAGCTGCAATAATATATATATATATATATATATATATATATCCACCAACTGTCAATGAGTCAATACAAAACCATAAAAAAGGTCAATAAATTCACAAGGTGATAACAACTAGAAGGTCAAGTCAAGGTCATTGAAAGTTGCTCATGAGATTATGGTAGATAAACATAGAAACGAATAAACTGTCTTAGACAGATTACGACCAAAGCAAAATTCAAGATTGAATATATCTTCTTTGAACACAGAGCAGGTCTGTAATGTTGAATTTCCAGAGATCCTGTTGTGTGTAGGTGATGGGTACTTGCTTCAAAATGTTTGCCTTCCTTTTACAAATGACTTTGATAGAAGACTATTGTGGAGCATAATGACAAGAGTTAACCAAATGCCTGAGAATCAAATCGTTGACGGCTTTAGGCTGTTATTAAGACAGCCATGCAGGATATTGTTGGGAGGTGTATTTTGGATGCAACAAGCTTTGTGTTGCCTGTGTAACCAGCTTCACAAGAGCAGGTGAATTGGCAAAGACACAAGGAAGAGGTCCAAAGCGATTGATTATCTCTTACGCACCCTTGAATCAGTTGTTGACTGGAGAAAGCAATCCGAAACTGAGCGGAAAGGAAAATCTTCAGTGCTTTGCACTGTAGATTCTTCAGTATCTCTGCCAACGTATCCCCCTTGAATTCAATATTCATAAAAAGTGTCTTCTTTGGAACCGTAAGTGCTTTTTCTTTGAAGTTCTTAGGCTTGCTTTATATGTTCACCTAAATGAATGTTGGAGTAAACTATTCTTGATTAACACTTTTTGAAGTATTTCCAGCTCCTCGTTTACTGCACAATCTGCACGAGTTCTTCAAATTCGTGTGCATGGTGAATAAACTCGATTTCTTTTCCTGACTAATAGGACCCAACTTTGAAAATGAGTATATTGACCATTCCAGCTTTGTTTTCTATAAATCGAACCATCATGTCTTCAATTTCCATGACAAATTTAATTGACTTACGAAATTCATTGAACTTTCGTGGTGCTTCCTCAAGGTCACTGTTCTCCTCACAGATGGTGAAAGCGTCATCCATGTATCTCTAATTATCGTAGAACCGGTTGATCAGTATAAGCAGTTTACCGTTCTCCAGATTGACAGTGAAGCAATCAGCTAAGAGAGGACCCAATAGTGAATAAATTGTTACCCAATCTGTTTGTTGATAAAGTTCACAATTAAGTGTAAATTTTATGTAAAATTATACATTGTAGGAGCAAGTCCTTCAGGCAGTGATTAGGAGTCCTAATTTCAAGCTTGTTAATCTCAATATAATCACACAGAATTCAGTTTGTTTCCTTCAAATGGACATTTGTGAACAGCGATGTGACGTCCAGTTATAACATACGTTGACATCTCTGATGTAGTTAACAAAGTCGAAGGGGTCAGAAGTACTATAATTAGTTATCTGACTTTTCACTGACTGAAGGATTTCAGTTAATTATATAGCAATCCCATGATATGGTGAACTGTTCATGTCAACAACTGGACGAAGAGGAACATATTTCTTATAAATTTGGGAAGACCGTAGAGTCAACGAATTTCTAAACCAGATGGTTTCATTCTTTCAAACAGCTCTCCTCTAATGATCGATTAATCTATCGTCTTCAAAATTCTTGTCAGCTTTTGTTCTGTTTGCTACGTTGCATCTTTCTAAAACTTTACTTTCGAGAATTTACATTCATCTGCCAGTATAGATGACATTTTGTCAACATAGGCTTTGCGACTCAAGAAAACCATGTACAAGCTCTCATCCTGATGAACCGACAATAGTTCCTTGTTCTTCAACAGTTCGCTTAGCTGGGCTTCATATTCAATTTTTGAAAACGATTCGTCGAAAAATAATTTTCGTTGAATTATCTTTTATTAATTTCACCAAGTAAATAATTCATTACTACTCTGTGCCATTAAAAATAGTCTTATCTCAAAAATCATTTTGTTTTGGATAGTTTGTGATGTCTTTTCGTTTTCTGGTTGTTGTTTTTGGTTGTCTTTTCCTGCCATTGCATCAGGTTCGGGTGTGTATTTAAAATATATTTTTTGCTTCTTCTCGGCTACTTACAAGTAGTCTATGTTGCATGTCAATTATTTACGTTCTCGTTTTCACTGAGTGCGTCAACGAAAAATAATTTCATGAATTACAAGATGCGTTTGCACAGCGCACTCCGAATTCGTCAAATTCTATCACAAATGTGATATCAAACGTTCAAGCATCCAAAACGAAGAATTTTGGAGTAGTTAGTTATGAGTACTTTTCTAAGTGTCATGAAAATTTCACCAAACTCGTTTCCAAGCTGAATTATTATCAGAACCTAGAGTACATTTCGGATATAGGTCAAGAAACTCACTGTAAGACCTGACACTGCCTGATGTCTGTCCTTCATTTTTCGTAAACGCTAGCAAATTTATGCAAGTAGCTAGTTTTGTTAACTGTAATGCTCACAGAGGAATGGTGTTCTGCTTCTGTCTCAAAACAACTTTCGAAACCTAGATACAGATCAGCATAGTGCTACCAGTAATAATGATGATAGTTTGGCGATCCATTTCAATTTATCCCGTTAAAAGAATCCTATGGCAATTCAGAGTTTCAATTTCACCCACAGTTACCACTAAGTTTTAATAACTAACGAAGGGTTTAGTTGGGATTATTTATTCTTCAAACATATCTTCGAGAATTTTCTGTTAGTTTTCTGAGTTCCAGGGCGTTTCTACAGCTACAACCACGTTAAACATTCAAGCAACGTATAACTTTTCTTCACATACCAGCTGAAGGTCCTTTTATCTAACCGCACTTACTGTAATAGTTATTACAAACCTATCAGAATAACCATTCGTAAATAGGAAACTCTCTATTATTCTAACTTTAGCGTTTAAACAAGATGCAGCGGCAGAAAAACCAACGCTGCAACTCAGAAAACTGGCAGAAAATAACTTCTTTCCGGCAGCATCACGTCCGAGATCGGCTACTTGTTCAGTGATCCTAATACCTCTGAAGGATAGGTCACTAAATCTGACCGCACATATGTAAATTTATCTATTTAACAGCTGCTCTGGAGGTACTTATATAGATAGAACTAACGGTAATTCCGTCGTTTTTCCTTCAAAATTGCCAGACAACGCTAGGAAAGTATATTCTAGATATTTGTCGTCATTCGACAGTTGAGTAATCGATGTCTGGAATAAATTTCTAGAATGGTGCGCACTTTAGAAAGCAAAAACATTCACAAACCAGCAGATAATTTTGTTATGGAGTAAAATTTTCTCCTAAACACCATAAAGACACTCGGAATTCCCAGAAAATGTTCAAAGTCAATCATGACAAGCCAAATACTCGCAAAAACTGTGTGATCATTCAGATTAGCTAAATGTCTTTCCAGAAAAGTGTTGGACATGCCGAGGTTGTTGAAAACACTTGTTAACAGTTACATTTTAATCCATATTAGGCTAATATACGTAACTACTTGTCACGGAATTCATCCTAATTATACCCGGATGCTCACTGTTGAATCGACTGACCACCTTTTGGCGGAAACTATTTAGCATTACAATCTTATCACTTAAGGTGAAACATGAATCCACAATCGATAGTGAGTCATGGCGGTGATAACATTCTTTAGGATCCTCAGTGCTCTGAGATGTTGGTCACTGAGTCTTGAGGAACCTATTAACAATCCTTAAACTGTCATCTCTTTCTGCAGTCACCTTGGTATTCCCAAACGTAACCGACAAGCCACGCAATCCATTTTTTAGAATGGGTTGAACTTCAGTCTCAAATTCTGCGGGCTGAAACCATAGTATCACTCTTTGGTCAGCAGTTGGAACCCATAAGTGGGGAGTGAGGATCCGTTTGGCCAAAATTACTATTTGGTTGGTACTGTATGTTAAAATTATTACTCATCAGTGTGGTAGCCTATCGTAGAAGGTGAATTGCGGTGTGAAATGGAATGTTTTGTTTTAGCCCAAATGCTGTTAGTAAGGGTTTATGATCGGTCAGTAAGATTAACTAGTCATCCAAATATCATTTTATGGAAATTATTGACTTAAAGATTCAAGATAACGTTTGCTTCTTAATCTCAATGTAACCACGTTCTATGGATGTCAGTGAGAGAGAGAGAGAGAGAGTCAAGTTCCTTGGAACCATCAGAGGAAATATGGATTATTGCCTAGTTGAGGCATCGGATCCAGCCACAGTGGTTAGTGATGGATTGAAGTAAGCGTGCTTCCACTCTGAGGTAAATCAACTCTTAGTTTTATCAAATTTCTTCTGACAGTCGGTTAACTGATTCAGTTTTGTATTCTTCACCAATAACCCTTTCAGTGGACTGAAAGGCGCTGAAGATCAGGTCGAAGTGAACTGTAATGACTCACTAGAACCAGAAATGAAGGTAATGTTGTGACGTTTTCCATATGCGGCATATGTTTCGTGGAATCAATATTGGTTGGATCCGAGTGCTTTCCACTTCTATTCCAAGGTGGTTAAATTCTCTGCACAAAATTCACATTTTCTAGTGGAATCCGGAGCCCATATTCTTCAGTGCACTCCAAAACTAGGTCAGTGTTGCGCATTGAATCCTATGCTTGTCCAAAATATGATTGTGTCATCTAAGCATGCCGCTGAACTAGGGAGATCATGTAGCATTGTATCCTAAACTTGTTGGAAGACAGATGAAGCATTTTTCATGCTGCAAGAGCAATGGATATGTTGAGGATGAGTATTCCCTTGCATTCATCTACTTTCAGAACTTTAAATACTCTTCAGATGAGTTCAATTTCCAAAACGTGTCACCAATCCGTTCTGTAAATGGACATATAGGTATTGAAGACGGATACTGATGATTTCTAATGAGCCTTACTCAGTCCTAGGAATCAGTAGTCTGGGCAAATGCTTATAGCACCATTAAAGTTTTTGAGACAACAACTAGAGTTGCCCATGACGAAAAATCCACTGGCTCAGTCATACACCGATACAAGTTGTTTAAGCTACTACTGTAACCTCGCCTGGTTAACTAGTTTACTAGTTACTAGCCGGTCCTAAGCCCACATAAAGAGGGAAGGTTGGGCATAGGGCTAGCAACCCTACCCCGTAAAACAAATCTAACCGCTAAACAAACTTCAAAGCACAAACAAAATATAAAAAATGAAAACAAACTTATTCCCCGCTGGAATCGGAGAGGCGAAATGACGCCAGTTGGTGAAAGCCTTCGGGAAGCCGATTGGCCAATGTGTCTTCTCTTCTCTCGATGAAAGCGAAAGTAAACGTGAGGACATGGAATGTCCGTACGATGTTTGAACCCAGTAAGGCAGCCCAGATTGCAAAGGAGATGAGAAGGTATCACATCGAAGTGCTTGGGATTTGAGAAAGCAGATGGAATGGGAGTGGACTCTCCAAACTGTCAACTGGAGAATCAATAATCTACTCCGAAACTGTCACCCAGACGCCAACCACGAGCACACTGAGGGAGTGGCTATCATGATGTCCTCAAGAGCATCGAAGGCTCTCATGCAGTGGGAACCAATCTCCTCCAGGATCATGACAGCAAGATTCAACTCAAAAGGAAGAAAGGTCACAATCATACAATGTTATGCACCTACAAATAATGCAGAGCAAGAGAAAAAGGAGGATTTCTTCAGACAACTTCAATCAACACTGGACAAGACGTCAGTTGGCGATATCAAAATTCTGATGGGCGACATGAATGCCAAACTGGGAGGGGACAACACGGGAAGAGAACTAACCATGGGTCGAGAGGCGCTAGGTGAAATGAATGAGAATGGAGAATTGTTTGCAGAATTCTGCGCATTCAACAAGTTGGTGATTGGAGGCAGTGTGTTCAGGCACAAAGATATCCACAAAGCGACATGGACTTCACCAGATGGACACACTAAAAATCAAATCGACTTTATCTCAATCTCAAGAAAATGGAGACGCAGTCTACTTAACACAAGGTTAAGAAGAGGAGCAGATGTAGGTTCACACCACTATCTAGTGCAAGGAACCTTCCAAATCAAGTTAAAAGCCTTCAAGGAAGCTGGTGATAGGCCTCAATTCAAGTACAACGCTCGGAAACTGAAGGATGAAACTACAAAGGAGATCTTCACGGCAGCCATCAAGACAAAATGGGAGACATCGAGCAACATCCCTGAAGAAACCTGTGTGGAAGAACACTGGAAGTCTTTGAAAGCTATGTGGAAAGAAACCTGCACAACAGTATTAGGAAGGAAGAAGAAAGAAGATAAGGAATGGATCTCGACGGATACCTGGAAGCTGATAGAGGAGAGGAGGATGGTGAAGCAGAAGATAAACCAGTGCAAGGACGCTCAACGACAAGAGGAACTGAGCACAATGTATAAAACACTGGACAAAGAAGTGAAGAAGAGTGCACGCAAAGACAAGAGACACTTCTACGAAACACTGGCAAGTGAAGCAGAACAGGCTGCAGGTAGGAGAGTCAGAGACCTGACGACATTGTATCAAATAACCAGGTTGCTATCAGGGAAGAGACCAACACAGATGAAACCAATAAAAGATGAAGAAGGAAATTTAATTACGAAAGAAGAGAAACAGAGGAGACAATGGGCCGACCACTTCAAAAAGCTCTTGAATCGACCACCACCAGCACTTCGTCCAGAAATACCACCTGCAGCCGCTGAATTACAAGTGAACATAAATCCCCCAACGAAAATGGAAGTCCTGAACGCCATAAAGCTACTGAAATGTGGGAAAGCAGTAGGACCAGATGGGATCCCACCAGAAGCACTGAGAACAGATGCAGAGACAACAGCGGACATGCTCACACCACTATTGCAGAAGGTGTGGAAGGAAGAGAAGGTAGCTGACGATTGGAAGAAGGTTTACCTTGTCAAACTGCCGAGGAAGGGAGACCTTAGTGCTTGCAAGAACTGGCGCGGAATCACTCTCCTGTCTACCCCAAGTAAGATATTAAGCCGCATCATCCTGGAGAGGCTTAAAGATGCACTGGATTCAAAACTACTACCGGAACAGGCAGGCTTCAGGAAGTACAAATCATGTACAGACCAAATTGCAACGCTTCGCATCATCATAGAACAGAGCACAGAATGGCAATCAGCTCTCTGCCTCAACTTCATCGACTTTGAGAAGGCCTTTGACAGCGTCGACCGAGAAGTAATTTGGAAACTGCTTCAATACTACGGAGTACCGCAAACCTTTATCAGCCTCATTCAACAACTAAATGAAGATGCCACATGCCAAGTAATCCACAATGGGAAGCTCAGCTCAGTGATGCTTTTGAAGTGAGGTGAAGACAGGAGTGAAACAAGGTTGCTGCCTACTATCACCCATGATATTCCTGAGTGTGGTCGACTGGATCATGCAGCAAACAGTGGGGAGCGAGAAGAGGGGGATACACTGGACGACGGAAAAGAACCTAGAAGACTTGGATTTCGCCGATGACTTATGCCTAATGTCACACAAACTGGAAGATCTGCAGGCAAAAACTAACAAGCTGATAGAAGAGGCAGCTAAGACGGGACTTCAGGTGAATATAGAGAAGCAGAAGTGATGAAGATACCGCACCACCACCATCAACAACAACAACAAACTCCAATCACTGTCAACGGGAGAAACTTGAAGGAAGTAACCTCCTTCACTTATCTAGGAAGCACTGTTTCAACTACAGGCGGGACAGACGAGGACGTCAAAGTCACAATCGGAAAAGCAAGACAGGCGTTCATTAGCCTGAAACCAGTGTGGAGATCTTCTGCACTCAGCATGCGGAACAAGATACGGATTTTCAACACCCACCCAGTCAGGTCAGTGCTCTTGTATGGTTCAGAGACTTGGCGCGTCACGAAAGGCATTTCCAACAAACTACAGACATTCATCAACAACTGCTTACGCTCGCTGCTGAAGATCAGATGGCCAGAAAGAATAAGCAACAAGGAACTCTGGGAACGAACCAACAAAGAACCTATCACGCAACAAATATGCAGGAGGAAGTGGAGATGGATTAGCCATGCACTGAGAAGGCCGACTGAGGACATCACGCGTCAGGCCAGTTGCTCGAGTGGAATCCCCATGGGAAGCGACGAGTTGGACGTCCGAGGGTGACATGGAGGAGGTCGTGCAAGGAGGAAGTGAGAGGTTGTGGGCTGTCGTGGGACCAGGTTCAAAAGATCTCAGAGAACAGAGGTCACTGGAGACGTGCTACTGAAGCCCTATGTTCCACTAGGAACCCAAGGGACTAATAATAATAATAAAGCTACTACTGTATGATAAGTAAACCCACGTATGGCAAGTTTTGCCTGAAACACAAGCTTGGCTTCTGAATAAGAAGCAAGGAAAGTTTTGAATTTTGTGCATTCCCAAAGCCATCAGAAAATACTACAGTCTGTCTCAGTCGTAGCGCATCTGTCAGTTTCAGATGAATGTTTAAAGACATGATACTTTCCAAATGCTTCATAAATTTAGTCTGGTTCAGTAATTTTCCAAGTAGCTTCAGATTCTCTTTCTAATCCAAGCTAAGAAAATCTTAAAGCTGTCAGTTTTTTGTGATATACGGTACTTCATTACATGTCATATCACAGTATACACCATGACAGTGGAATTCAAATAAGAATAAAACTTGAGCACTGTGATTGACTATAATTCCAGATTACATTTTTCATTTTCCATACCACACAGTAATGTATCACTGTATGCTATATCGAATAAACAACTTACTATATAATGTACCTCGCTAGGAATATGCAGGTGATGGGCTAATACACTGCAAGTGACCTGAGAATTTAGGTAACTTTCAGATTGGTCTGTTCGCTTCCGTGTTTACTAACTGTCAAATGTTAAATCTCAGGCTGTGTCAAGCTGCCATCGAACCTACTGTCTGTCAGTCTTTATAAATATATAATTTCCCCGCAAAGCTAATCTTCTCCTAATTGATGCACTTACCGCATTTGATTTGATGTTTTCATGCTTATGCCTCTTGGAATACAGCTCGGGTGGATTCCCATATTTAACTTCACATTAGTCATTTTTGTGACCTCCCCCTACGCCGATGATACTCAAAAGAACAAAATGTCAATAATTGCCAGTTGCCACAATACCAACATTTTTAAAACGTTCTCGAATTACTATTATCACCACTTGCTCGATCAGTAACTACACATATTTTCGATCTGACTTTACTATTATTCACTGAATGACTGACACTGTCGACCACTTGTGAGACGTGCTTCAAGTTTAACAATCTTTGATATTCATTTGTGATTGCTTGGAGTGTTATCTTACGGCACTGCTTCGCGTATATTGGTATTTCCCAGAGATCTTAGGTTGCAGACAAAATGAAGACACTTGAACTGGTCTTCTGTTATTGATAAAAGTTTGTATTTCTCATATCCTTTATTGACAATGCAGGCGGGTTTGATATAGTCATTGCTTTATTACCTTGTAATACTCAGATACTAATATCTGATCATATAGAGAGGTAATTTTGCTACTCAAATATCTCCGACAGTATTCTGCCCGTTACATCAATGGGAAATCTTTGGAATTCTTCGGTAGTATGAAATTTGTTTAACTATCATGTTCTGCAGTGCTAAATGTTCTCAAGTGGATATTTACCTTTGATACATCATCATGAAATTTAAGGTCAACAAGAAATAAATCTTCATACTGTGTGAACCATGATTCAAGTGTAATGACTGCCAACAAGTCAAAATTGAAGTCTTTTAGTGAGAAAATAAGATAATCCAAGACACTTGAGTTTGCACGGATGCTAGTGCCAGTGGCGTGCTTCACAGATTTTTGGCAACTGTTTCTATGATTTTCAAAGTCGTTTGTTCAGTTCTCTTTCCTTGTTTCTTCATCAGAGATTCAGTTTGATTAAAAGGAACGGTTTCCGTAATCCCTATGGCCACATAGATTCCTAAGGTAATCAAAAGTGGTCCCGAATAACATCTAAGTGAGAGGCTTTGTAGAATAATTAGTTTGCCTCTCTTTTGGACTTAGCTGAAGGCTTAATCATGTTACCGAAAAAGATTGTCCTTATCCATGTCTGCTATATACGTGAAAGTTGAAGGTAAACACATTACTCATTTTACTTCAGTGTTTGCCAAGGATTCTAATTCTGGTTGAAATTACGGAAATCCTGCCTCCCAATTTCAGAGTCTTAGAAGTAATTGAGATAAATAAGAAAATCAAAAATGTATTTCGATGCTTTACACCTCACTTCCTGTTCATCTCAGTCAAACGTCTGTTTTTTGTGCTTCCCTCTCAACACCAAGGTAACCATATGCAAATAATGATTATTTCGTTTCTGACTGAATGGTTATCTAGTAAATATTAAAGAGTGGTGAGTTCGTTTACTTCTCAAAAGGTTAACAGCACACTCTAAATTCAAATCAGTTTTTCTCTATTTTATTTATTAAGCAAACGAATGTCTTCATAAACTGCTTCCTTACTTGGACATGCAAATATTTACTTGAATCCATACTGACTGATATTAACGGCTATCACTTGATAATAAAGGTTTAAACATTGAGAATATGAATAACCCACTGTAAGACTGGATTACATATATGTTTGTCACATGATCGTAACCAGTGTAACTGTAACCTTCATAGTGCCAAAACTCAACCGACATATGGCAACCCACCGACTAATCTCTATTCACTGCACTAGTGAATCTTTTTGTGCTAGCGCCTCTGACTTTATCACCGAACGATGAAAGTTCGAATATCCGAGACGATATTAGTTTCCTTAAGTGTAAACACACCTTGCGGCTGACCGCTAACAAGTACTAGGTATAACATAACAGCTTTTTTTTTGTAGCACTAGAAAAGTTTGTTTCTCTCGAAATTTTGAGTGGGACGGGACATATATATATGTGTGTGAATGCTTAGGTTCTTGGCGAACAAACATCAACTTTATCTGTCTTACTTTCAACATTGTTGTTTGACTGATTCCCACTACCCATATTCGTCTTTAAAAATAATCTTATTTCCCAAGTCTATAAGACAGTATTTGGATGTCACTTTTCCTCAGGTCATTAGTTGTTTTGTCAGTTGTTCACTGAAAATATAACATTAAATTAAATCTTATCGCATATTATCATGCTTTAGTCTGAATTGTGTATAAACATTTTTATGCGTGAAAACTTATGATTTTGAAAAATTCGAAGAAAGAATTGAAACTAAAAAACTATTAAGTAAATCCTATACTTCTACGTATTCACAAAAACGACACAACAAGAAAACTTTGCCTAAACTAATGAGAATTTAACAGCCCTAGCAATCTGAAGTATATGGTAAGTCAACTTTTAAAGTATAAGATTTCAAACGCATAACAAATTTAGGTGACTACTTTGCTGAACAGCTGTTTTTACAGTCTCCTTTGTTCAAATTATCCCCATCTTTAGCCTTACATGCTGGTTTGTGTGCAGATGTATCTGTTGTCCTTGTTACTATCATACAAATCGATACATTTTATTATTCACTGAATGATAAAACAAATGCCTACCTTTTCTGATACAGAAAATAAAGAAGCATCAAAATCAAGATGAATATTTCTGCCTTGAAAATAGATTGGTCTCTGATCCTTAACATGAATAACAAGATTTTATGAAGAGTAACCAATTAATTTTACTTAAAATGCGAATTGTCGTAGTGAAGACCAATAATACTTGTACAGTGTCACATTAATAATTGAATTATAATAACCTAGAATTCAACATCCACTTTACTTAAAGAAGTTACGATACCTACAGAACTAAATATTACTTTTATCTGAAGTTATGTCAAATAGTTACTTATTTGTGATGCTTGATAGTACTTTAAATTTGAATCATTAAATTTTTCAAGGACGTGTTACCTTTCAATAAACGTCTAAGACTAGTTTAAGCGAAGATAATCCAAAGAAACGGTAAGTATGCCGAAGCCTACATCAACAGAGCAGTATCTACATTTCTACATTTTCTTCTCCCATCTAAAACAAGCGAGGTCTAATAAAATGACTATTTCATAGGACCTATCCTCTTCGTACACTAGATCCAATGGATGAAGATGTCATATTACTGACCAAAACACTTACGGAAAATAGATATCCATAGAAGTTCACAAAGCGTTATAAAAGTCAGTTGAAAACAAAGCCCAGTCTATACTTGGTTCCTGGAAAAGAAGTTCATTACACTCTGCCATACAGCATAGAGCTCAATAGTATAATTTTGAGACGGAGGTTAGGATCTCCCATTAGTTATATATATTTTGCAGCCAAGATTATCACCCGAAAAAATATAAAAAAACACATACCTGAAAACCTTCAAAAACAGTTGGGTTGAGAGAAAACTTTCTTTCTCAGCTAAATATATAATGAAAATGGGTAACAGAACTAATGTTTGAATATCTTTCAAAGTTTTATGTGGAAGTAGTCAGAGACGCATACGGAGAGTTACATAAACACTTGCCATTATTATTATTATTATTATTATTATTATTATTATTATTATTAGTCCCTTGGGTTCCTAGTGGAACATAGGGCTTCAGTAGCACGTCTCCAGTGACCTCTGTTCTCTGAGATCTTTTGAACCTGGTCCCACGACAGCCCACAACCTCTCACTTCCTCCTTGCACGACCTCCTCCATGTCACCCTCGGACGTCCAACTCGTCGCTTCCCATGGGGATTCCACTCGAGCAACTGGCCTGACGCGTGATGTCCTCAGTCGGCCTTCTCAGTGCATGGCTAATCCATCTCCACTTCCTCCTGCATATTTGTTGCGTGATAGGTTCTTTGTTGGTTCGTTCCCAGAGTTCCTTGTTGCTTATTTTTTCTGGCCATCTGATCTTCAGCAGCGAGCGTAAGCAGTTGTTGATGAATGTCTGTAGTTTGTTGGAAATGCCTTTCGTGACGCGCCAAGTCTCTGAGCCATACAAGAGCACTGGCTTGACGTTGGTGTTGAAAATCCGTAACTTGTTCCGCATGCTGAGTGCAGAAGATCTCCACACTGGTTTCAGGCTAATGAACGCCTGTCTTGCTTTTCCGATTGTGACTTTGACGTCCTCGTCTGTCCCGCCTGTAGTTGAAACAGTGCTTCCTAGATAAGTGAAGGAGGTTACTTCCTTCAAGTTTCTCCCGTTGACAGTGATTGGAGTTTGTTGTTGTTGTTGATGGTGGTGGTGCGGTATCTTCATCACTTCTGCTTCTCTATATTCACCTGAAGTCCCGTCTTAGCTGCCTCTTCTATCAGCTTGTTAGTTTTTGCCTGCAGATCTTCCAGTTTGTGTGACATTAGGCATAAGTCATCGGCGAAATCCAAGTCTTCTAGGTTCTTTTCCGTCGTCCAGTGTATCCCCCTCTTCTCGCTCCCCACTGTTTGCTGCATGATCCAGTCGACCACACTCAGGAATATCATGGGTGATAGTAGGCAGCAACCTTGTTTCACTCCTGTCTTCACCTCACTTCAAAAGCATCACTGAGCTGAGCTTCCCATTGTGGATTACTTGGCATGTGGCATCTTCATTTAGTTGTTGAATGAGGCTGATAAAGGTTTGCGGTACTCCGTAGTATTGAAGCAGTTTCCAAATTACTTCTCGGTCGACGCTGTCAAACACTTGCCATACACAAACTGAAATCACCTTCGTCTGTGCGAAAATATTTCCTCTTACACTTAACCTGCCATTGGAAAACTTCGTTTCGTTACGCGATTGGGTCAGAACATTCCATTCTTCGTTTTTCATCTTTTTCGATTTTAGTCCCTCATTATCGTAACTGTTCTGTTCTTCCCCTCGTTTTTAGGGTGTGTACGAATCGACTTGGACAGCAAATGTGTGATCGGCTTGTTCAAAAAGTATCATACAAGTACACTACATTGTTCAGCTAAAATTCGTCTTCAAATTACACAGTCCAAATCGAAAAAAGCTTAACTTAATAAACTTTCTTCTCAAGACAAGTAAATGTGATTTTAGAAGTTACAACTGTCGTCGTTGATTATGTATACCAAGGAGTCATACTTTCAATGATTTTTTCATAAATATCTTGCATCATGATCATTCTTATGACCATAGGCGAGCAAAGGAGAACGACTTCATTCATATGTGAACACCTAGTTAAATTAGGCCATTCAGTACCACGAGATTCATCCTTTAGAGTAATTTGCAAAGTTTAATTGAACTACCCCAAAAGTTTACGTTTCCACCATTTACGCATAGCTGAAGCATTAGCTGTACATGAACAAGATCAGAAACTTTGTACTCAAAAACGTTTTGTGAAACCACTTTTTCCACCCAGGCCTTAACAATTCATTTTGGTGATTTTGTCCATTTCATTTCACTTAACTTTGGTATACTCCTCTTTTATTATCACCATTATCACCAATTTTCACTTCACTGACAAGAGCTGACCCATATTTTACTATCATATATCAATTTTATTCCTTATTCACTGACTTATTTTGCATGTTTCAGCTAAAATATCACCGTTTTACAATTCTTTGACAGCATATATCTCTTATCTCACCACTTGTTATCAATTCATCCCTTATTCAGTGACCCATTTTCTATTTCTTCCACTTGAACAAATGCTACCACCTTCACCTATTGTATATTTTACACATTGACTGAGCAACTTTTTAGCGCAATTATCTGCCATTTTACTGAGTATAAATACTACTGTAAAGCTTGATAAGGAAGTCGTTGAAAAGAAACATTGCTTCGCATATGCATTTCTTGTTCTTATTCATGGAAAATAAAAGCAAGCTAACTTATCTGGAGGTTTATTAGTGAGCATTTCATTTTATCTCAACACTTTATATCAGCGTCCTGATATTGAGTGCGAGACAGGGAAAAGCCGGCATATCAACAAACTACAGTTAGAAATACAGGTTTCGAAGATGTTATAAATTCATTTTCTTCGTGATTGCGTAAAATCAAACTTCACAAGTTCTTATATTATTCTTTAGGGGTCTCAAATAATCTCACAAAAGTACTTTCTTTCTACTTGCTTACTACTTAAATTTTGTGGTCCTCATGTATGTTTCAAGTAATAATCGAAAAATACCGCAAGCTGACTAGTAGACAAACGGATGAAATTCAATTATTTGTAAGGAGTGTCATATGATGAGAAAACATAAGACGCGTGGTCAACATCTGAATCATTCCCAGCTATTGCTATGATTAGTCATATGCAAATGAACAGTTACCTACTTTTCTTTTCACTATATCCATCATAGACGAAAGTAGGACAAAACAATAAAAAACGTATTCATCATCACTTTGTAACTAATTTCTTCTGCAAAATCACGCATAAAACGTTTATTAAATACATTTTTCAGAATCTGAATCTTTCATAGGCCTCGAGTCGACTAAAACATGTTGTTAGGCAAAAGAAAGCTGAAAATAAATAAATGTATAAACCGTTCAAAATGAATTTATGTGATGCAAAACAAAGGGGGAAAAATGAAAGAGTGATCTAGTCATATGAAAAGAAAATATTTATTGAAAGAAAGAGGAATTTCTTGTGTGTTGCGTAACGGTATTACTGTGATGAGAGTAATATGCGTTAATTAACTAGTAGTATGCAGTAGAATGTAAAGCCCAATGCTCCAAAGGTTTGCTTTCGGCATAAATTGGGGCATTTTGACGCGTTATTAGTCCTTAGTAAGTGATAAAATAAATAACACAGCTCAGAAACTCCGTACAACTTCGAATGCTAAACTGTAAACTACAATCGTAATATGAACACTCAATCATTCTACTAATCAGCTGGACTGAAATATGCAGAAGTGTGAAGCCATGACACATTGCCTAGAAGCTGACCTTCATAACATCATTTCATTGTCTACTAACGTGTACATACATGTTAATAAAGTCAAGTGAATGAACAGTTGAACAGACAATAAACTAATTGTTATTTTAGAAAATCGAAACAAAAAGAAAACTTTAATGTAGAAAGAAACTTTTGAGTAGTTCCATAGATACGAAAAGCACATTCACCTTCTTTTGAAATGCACTCATCTACTTAGTGATTTTCCTAAAATTAAAATTATTGTTGATCAAGGCACACGTTGAGATAATAAAAATACCACTATAAAAGTTAAATGGAGAAGAAATGTAAGTCCTTGATTAGTTACATATATAAGAAGAAAGTCCATTCATTCTCGATACTTAGCAGATGTAAATGCCTTCTCATAATGCATTAATGATCTTGTCCTTTTGTTCAGAAGTCGAAATTATTTTCAGTGTTAAAAGCAAATTGCCGACGATATGGTAGTGGAGCTGTAGGTTTACTTATCCTTGTACGTGTATTCAAAGGCTTCAAAAAAGATTGTACATCTTGACCACAGTCAATTGACAGTCTGGTTAAATGACTCGGTTTTTTCTCAAATATGTTAGAAACGTGTAAATCGTCATCATCGGAAGCTGATTCTTTTAAAGGTGCTGAAGATAAAAGCAAAGGTTCTGGTCCCGAACCTGTATGTGCCACTAAAACATCACTTGAAAAATGTACACTTCGACATCTTGGAGCATCAACTTCATTTGGATTTCCAACGCTAAGTCTTGAGGTTGTTCGTGGTTTGCGAGATGAAGGAAGTCTCTGCGGTGGCTGAAAATGTTTAAAACAGAAACAACTTTTATGGTTAGCCTAGTTTTTATAAGCTTCTTTCTTCGTTCATTATCCAGACTTAATGAAACACCATGGTTATAAAGAAATATATATATTGCTCAAAGTTTGTAGAAATAACAAGTGAATCTTCTAAACAGAGGAACTGAATGAGTTGCTATATTTCATCTTACTTAACTTCATCCAGTCATAAAACTTGAGTTGAATACTCAGAACAAACTCCAAATTTGTTCTTGATTTTTCGTAAATTAAACCGAGTCCGTGAATACTTCAGATGACTATCTTCTCTCATG
This sequence comes from Heterobilharzia americana, assembly GCA_944470555.2. Taxonomy (NCBI): domain Eukaryota; kingdom Metazoa; phylum Platyhelminthes; class Trematoda; order Strigeidida; family Schistosomatidae; genus Heterobilharzia; species Heterobilharzia americana. Next base: position 109,841,051 of record OX104127.1, read on the forward strand.
ATCCAGTGTTAAACTTATGGATTCAAGATGCATTACTGGTATAACAAGTGTCAAAACATCGAACAGATAAATATGTCACTGAGTCATCAATGAGCAATACGACTAAACATATAGGTTGAACATCTATTTCATTGATAACATTTGATTGTCAAGATTTTCGTGGTGGTCAGCAATATAAATAAATGAACACCGCTTAGTACACAGCATTCTTTTCTTTTTCCATGAATAAATCCTACAACTTCTGACGATGCTAATTTGTGTCTGAGGAAGTTATGCTTTTATCAATTCTGAATGTGTCAACATGTGCAAAAACTACTGAGTTGTGTCAGAGCTCGTTTAAGGTTAAACATTTCGGATGATATTAGCTGAAAAGTAATCAGTATGGCAATTATTGAGTACAGAATACTGTAGCAAATTCAAACATTTTTCCCCTGTTGACTTTCACTCATAACTATACTTCAAGTGACTTTGTTGCAAAAGCTTTGCATACTAGTTTCACTTAAACGAAAACCACCGGTTAATTAAAATATCAGAAATCTCATTTTTCAGATGGTAACAATTTACTTCGCATCAAATCACCCATGTACACCTCAAAACCTACTAGTTTTCTGGATTTTAATAACTATGTAGACTGTATATAATATATTTTTCTTTACTTGTAATTTAGATAACGCGTCTGGCACCATATTGCTGATGTGAATTGAAAGTCAGTAAGATAAAAACTGTTCTATTCTAAAATGTAAGTTTAACTGAGATTTCCAAAGTTTTAAACTTTTATTTGGTTATTGTAAAAACTTGCAAATGAGTCTATTCAACGAATAAATGGTCATTTGAATTACTGCTCGAAGTTTTGTGCTTCCTATTTCTTCGAATTAATTACACATAAGTCCACCTTTTCAGTAGCTACTAGCTTATCGTAGTTTTAGGATATTCTTTCTGCTTTTGGTGCGATTCGAATATAATGCGTAGGTATATACATTACACGAGAACACGTTTCTTATTAAGGAGTTTTAATGAAGAAATCAATAGTAATTTCTTTTGAAATGATAAGAAATGTTGAGCTGAGTGGCAATAAGAAACAGGCATGGTATCCGTTTCTTATCATCCCTTCTTTCACACGAAATCATATTATGAACTCAGTATACACGTTAACTTAAAATAACTTTTCTTCGGTATATTTAGAAAAATTTCCATTTCCACTAGCGGCCATTCATCAATTTGTGACTATATTAAAAATAAAAGTTTAAAATGCGTTGTATTTACGTGTCTTAAATCATTAAAATAGCGTTTAATGAATGCAGCTAGAATACACAAAGTTTTCTACAGACTCTATCACATTTTCAGAAGTAGATTATAAATATCTGTCATTTAGAATGACGTTAAAGTATTCAACGTACTAAGAGTTAAGGGATTTTTAAATCTCTGGCATCGGTTGATTTTCATTTGTCTTTATTTATCTATAGGGCCTATTCTACTTCAAAATGTACTACTTATAAAATGATATTCTCATTATAATTCTTTTTTATACAAGTAAAAAAAGATTTTATATGCTAGAATCCTAGTCTGAATTAAGCCATGATAGCTATATTTGACTCGTAAGTGGTTAAATAATAATAATCTACAGTATATTTGTCATAGCACAACTATACAATGAACATTGTGAGAGTTTACTGATCTTTCTGACCTTTTCGCTTACATTATCCACTATTCTCTGCGTAGCTGACGGGAAAGCAGGTTCTGAAGGTGTGACACGAAGAGAATGACGACGCCAAGGCTCCTTCTGGTAAGCTAGACTCGGCTGAATTTTGTATTCATTGTCTTTTGTTGGTATTAACATGCAACTAAAAGGAACAAAAGCACTGCATGTGTACAATGTGACTATAGAAAGAAGACAGTATTGAAATGTTTCGATGTCTTTTAACATACAGTTTCTACTTTCAAAATTTTTTGAAATATAACTGAGCATTATGCACAGGAGACTGAAATCCGAATGGCTACAACTGACAAAATAGGTGTCTTATAATAACAGGAATCGCTTTTTTGTAGAGAATATTTTTGATATGGTCTCGAATTCTTAGTGTGCATTAGTCGAAGAAAATTGTTTCTCCTACAATAGCTTCAGATGAAATAGTTATGGCGTCTAAATAATTTTAATATTAACAGTTTACATGCAAGCATATACGTCGCAGGTAGCCGCGTTAACTTTTCGATCGTTGTTGCAGCGGGGGCGACAATACAGGCACTTATAATTTTGGTGGTAAAGCCTCATTCAACCATTAAGAAAATCTGCATTTGCAGCTTGCTATTCCAGTAATACTTATGTGATGTATTACTGTGCATTCAGCCACCCACTAATGTCTACGCTGATGTTTTCTCTTATTTTGTCTAAGCTGTGAAAAGCTAGATTTCAGATATTCCAAATATGTGCAAGAGTATGTACCCCGATTTTCTGACATTTGAGTGATCATAACAAGTTCAAAAAGGGTAATTTGATGTAACACATTCAATGGAAAAATGCCCAACCGCTCAAAATTTAAGTAAGCTATGGACAGTTAGTCAGTTTTTGAAGACAGCTCGGTCTCACGTTTCTTTTTATTAGGTGAAATTTTGTTAGAACACTAGCTATCATGGAGCACATTCGTCGGTATTCTGTGAATAGCTACAATAAAGAGGGAACCCTAGATCTAGATTTCATTATTCCTGAGAGTCTACTCTGAACAGTTCGTCTAAGTATTCCATTCCTGAAGGAGATCAATTGTGGGTTGAGTAGCTAAAGGATAACTTTTTTGATGGTATTAGTGGTTAACGTGGACCTAGGTTTCCGGAGACTCATCCATTCCCTTGAGGTTACTGATATATCTTTCTTATAAAAGGCGACAAACACAAATCCAGTTTCGTGAAGTTCGCTAAAATTACCTGCAGTCTCTTACTAGAATGATTATTATCTACTTTTCATAAGAATCAGATATAACAGTCTCATATGGTAAAACAATGTTCGTCCTATGAGTTGCAGCGTATTCATTTTCTTCTGAGAATTTTTACACTGAATATAACGTAGTCCGAAAAGACTTGATTTAACAGACACCTAAAAGCAGTAGGTCATTAGACTAATAGCTTCACAGATTCTAAAAATAGCACCTTTTACCTCACTTATTTGTAAACAATGTTTGCTTATGTGGGTATCGAAAAACAAATAGGAACTCATAGCAAGTTGTGACCAGTGTTGTATGACAAGTGTCCTTCACTATTATTGTAACCTGCAGTTGAGCTTTGAAATCATTAACTAAAAGTTTATTCATCGTTGTTTATTCCCCTTGATAATCAAAAAAAGAAAAGCCGTGTACCAGTAAGTTGAATCCTGTGGACATGCGTTTCTGTTGATAACCGATTATATCCGGTTAGCAGTGTGGATGATGAGGTCATATATCCATTCCAGTGTTAAACGTTAATAGCGAAAATAAAGATGATGAGCATCGACACAGTTATTATGCTATAATCAGTCGATAATAATTAGGTTTAAAGATGTGATTGGTACATATTCTGGACATCATAAAAAGAAACTTCAAGGGATTTAATAGCTTAGTTGACTGGAGAATTAAAAAGTCAGGAGCTAACTGCAATTTGCATATTTTATAAAAAATGTATACAAAGTGTTTCACAATGAACATACAATGTTTTATCAACACTATGGCAGAGATATGATGGAATCTCTTCAAAATCTATCTTCCTACTTTGTACAACTTGGAGCCTTATTGCACCAAGCTCAAAGTTCACATTTTAAATAAAACGAATGAGCTTTTCTAGTTACGTATGGGGCTGGCATATAGACTTTAATAAAACAATACTGAAAAAAATTAACTTTTTAGTAGCAATAATCACTCACTTTCCTCAAAGTTATTAAATAGGAAACATGAATACCAACCAGATATCAAAAAATAAATCCCTACACACCTCAAAATTGAATTAATCTAGTGCTCATTAGTGACCAGTCTCGAAAGGTGGTTAGTGAAGTCTCACTGGAAAGTCGTGACCAGTGGGGTCAATCAATTCGGATATGAGAACACTTACTCAAGATGGCATTGGATGGAGGTCACACTATGTCGTGAAGTGACGGTAATAGAGATCGTGGACCACTAAATTCCAACCCAGTGGCACAGTGATAACGTATTGGCCGTGAAACCTGAAAGTCAGGTGTCCGATACCTGACCGGTTGTGGGTGCACCCTTCTAAGGAGGTGCATCCTAGGGCGAAACGGGTGTTCAGTGCTTCCAATTTTTCAGTATTTCTCCAGCTGGTTTCAGCCCATGGGAACACCATCCTGAAACCAATAAATTACTCCCCACAAACGTCAAAAATGAAAATATAACTAGTGATATAATACCTTGATTTCCCTGTTTGAATTTGCATATTGACACTGCTTAAATGATTATTTTCGATTGAATCAGGTGAAATACTTTCCGGATCAACTGGTCTCACAATACTTTGCAGAGAAAGAGGCCAAGTTTGAAGGCTTGGTTCATTTTCCGATGAGGATAGTTCTGCTTCGATTGAAGCCTCTGGTTCCTATAAGGAAGAATATTATTCATCCACGTAGAATAAGCAATTGATTAAATAAGTTATTAAACCACAAAACAATTTAATATGAATGTGGAACGAAACAGTTGGTTAGCATTCTATAAAAGGGAAGTCCTCGCCAGACATCATCAACATCATGAATGCATTTAAAGCTATATAAAGTTTTGATTGTACTTCGCTAATTTATATTCTTCCGTAAAAGAAACCACCACAGGAACTGTTTGGTTTCTGCGTTCCACCACTGATTAAATGAATACCCACTCTGCGTGATAAACAACATTTTTCATCACAAAGCAAAGCTTATTTTTCATTTGCCGGAGATACGTGAACAGAAGAGCGACACTTGATAGTTCCGAGGATGTTCTCGGCGAAAGTAAATGTGGTGCTTTTAGGTCATTAGATGCTTCTGAAATAGCTACATGTCAGGACGTCAACGTATGGAAGCTTTACATGGCTTAGATATGTGGTGTCAAGTTTATGCAGCTGGATTCTGGAGGCTAAGGATGTCTAAGATGCTGAGTAGGGTGGGTTGAACCTAGTTAAGCAACGACAGTAAGCATCCAAGTGGTCCTGCAGGATATCAAACAATGTAGCGTCAGTAGTTACTTAGTGGTAAACATGTTTGACAAGATTCATATTTCCAAACAAGTGGTACAGGTCCCCTAAGCACGATCGGCATAGTCAGTCGTCAAGTGTCCATCCAGGACGCCAGGAGCAGTGCAACTGAAAGGTAAAGCACTCCAGCTTCTCAATTGTGGTGGCCACTGTTATTGAAATAGTCTTTTAAGATAAGGTGTAGTTCACCTAGCGAAATGAGCGATATACAGCCTCGAGTGCCAGTGTTGATAGGTCTAGCCTTAGTTGTTTATCAATAGCCCTAAAGAAGCCACCATTGTGAAGATGTCAGCATCGTAAATTCACGGGTCAGGCATTTACAACTGCCAAGTTTCGTTCTTATATTTTATGGTGTTTGAATTCGGTCCTCGATGTGATATTAAATATTATTTAGTCCATCTACTCATATCAAGGTAACCACACAACTTCCTTAGCTTTTCCTAATTTTACCGCTTTTCACTGTTTGATCTGATTGGTAGTAGAATTTTTAGTGTATCCGGAATCGGTGTTCAGTCATTTTCATTACACATGTTAAGCATTGAATCGACAAACACATTCAGTGATCAAACTCTCGACACTTAATTACATTAGTCATCTGGTAAATAATATTTATATAGCTGCATAATATATTAAATAGACCAGGTTAACATGTAATTACATCCAGAATCTACATCTATTCTTATTCCCCCTGTTCATATATTAAAAACCTTTTTGTTCTGATATACTTTATTTGATATACTGAATTATGGTTCCTTAGTCATTTATAAAAGATTCATAATCTGGCAATTCAAAACTTATGCATTTGGCAATAGAGTTGATTAAGAAATGTAATCCATTTGAAATTTCCACATTTTCAATGAAATATTTGTATACCAATCTATGAAAAATTTTATTTGGAAGTTTTTAGAAGTAATTTTTCCAAACATAATTTATCTTGTGAAACTAATTAATACATGTAGCTTTACAACTAAGCAACATAAGGTCAAGTTGTACAAAAGCCTAAAAGATACTTTAATCTTATGATCATTCTGTACAAAGAATTTATAATGCTGACTGAACATGAAATGTCACTTGATTTAGTACTGAACTGAATACTGGACAACATTTTCCTTTTTAAAAAACTTTCATCGAAAAAATAAATTGTTAATTTTTGCTTGACTTTCAACTAAGAGGCGTAAATATTTAACTCTCAAGATAAACTTTTAATTGCCTTATATTTTATTTGGTTGAATTTCGTAGTGTAATTTATAGGATTCATAAAGTAAATTATATTTGTCTTTGAGTTCTCCTATATACAAATCCAATGGTGACCCTAGTATCTTATTCAGGAAGGAATTCGGCATCATAAATATTTTTTATACTTATTGTATAAACTACCCAACGACTACACTTTTCGAAATTTCACTTGAATTAGCCAGTCTTTGTTTTCTTGAAACTCTAGATTCTGAAAATAACAGAAAAAGCTTTTAGAAATATTCTCTTTAGCACGGTACATGTTCAAGAGGATTTGGTGCGTATAATTCGCGTTAACAACTCTATATAATTCGAAACATTTTACGAGGAAAATAACTTATCTTGGTTTACAGATTACTTGAATGCTAAATAAAATATTCTGGTAATTTCATTAGCTTCAACTGAGTTGCTAACTACTTACTACCAGTCTTTCATACCACTAACAAGAAATTTTTTGTCATAATGTGAATTATTCATACAGATAGAAGCCATTTCAACAAGTTTTTCTGTTACATCTGAGAAATGTTCATGCTCTTAGAGTAAAAAGTACATCTGTTTGCGGGATAGATATTGTCATGTTTTTCTGTCTCATTGTGGATCTAAAGCTTGAATGTGGTTGTTGCGCGCCAACTAAATGATGCAATAAACTTATATTACGTACGAGATTCTGGTGACTAACCACCTAAATCTCTCGTTAATTTGTTTGTTAGATCTTTTTTAAAGCCAAACAGTATTATTTATTCATTCATTTATTGAATAGTACAGAAGAAACATAATGCAGTTTGCTTTTGCTCTGATTATTCCGATGTTCCGATACTTATCGAAGGCTGGGGATGTCATGAATGTATGATATTTCGCAAGATTCATCTATGTGTCTTGAACTTGTTGTTCTGGGTTGTAAATAGGTACTGAATTACCATGAACCCTGAGATCTTAGATGCTGAATGCGTCAAATAATATACTAATAAGCTTCACAAAGTGAACTATTCCAGCTTCTGAAAGATTATTAATCAACAATTTTGGTCAGTCTGGTGAAAATAATACTGATTATCATAAGAAAGCTGATTTTATGAACTTATTAATGTAACGTAATAAGCCCTAGTACCTTACCTTGCCTCAAGTGTAAAGCAGTCTTCTCAACTCAAATAAAAAAGGGTGTTTACAAAGGCTTTGCTTCCTGACTGTAACTATTTGTTAGAAGGCTGAAAGAAGACATTCAAGAACCCTCTGTTTCTCAATAATAATACAACTAACACTTATCCTTTTCAGATCGCACTTTTCAGTAGGCCCAAGTAACTTCTGAAAAACCCCTAACATGAAAAATTTCTCCATCTCTTTCGTGTTCATCACTTGTCAATAAAAGTTAATATCAACCTCGATTATTGGCTCTTTATCAGTGGTCAATGAGTGAGACAGTGTCGATGCTAACAAATAGAGTTATTGCTGACCAAAGATAAGTTGATCTTGAAGACAAAATTATGGCAGGGAACCATCACTGCCAGTAGATCGGCAGAAAAATTAAAAAATATCTCTCCTTTCTACTTACCAACCTGGCCCACCTCCATTATTAATTTAATCACTTACTGATATGATAACTTTCAAACGCTCCACCTTTCATAGACATGCATACATATAGTCTAAGTTACCATCAACAGGTAGCTTCATTGATATTGACCTGAAAAACGCATATTTCCAAGTTATTCAGGATGCGTTGAAATCAATAGCACCCAGCCTAAAGTCAAGTAAGCTGTATCCAATCAGCGAGCCTTGTTCTTGCTAATAAACTTAATGCTACTCTCCAATTAGAAACTGAGTACCTGGCAATCAGATCTTCTTGTAGCGCTGAAGTGGATTAGGTCACTCATTCATTTTGATCAACGGAATTTTAGTGACCAATCAAACATGGGTTGTGTAGGTGCGTTTCGAAAACATAGTATTAACCAGTAATTACACAAAATATTTGTTTATTCTGTTATTTGTTCTAATATACTATGCCGGGACTGCAGAAGTAAAAGTACACTTTATATAACGAATCATACTACCTCGGTGCCCAAGTTTTTCAAACCATTCAGTCCATCTTTGGTCAGCATTAGTTCAAACTTTTTAACCAGTAACTCGAAATACGAGGGTCTATGCACTAAGAACTGTTGTTCGAAATGACGGAGTTTTGCGTCCGATGATCCATTCTGAAGTTAGTGCTGTGACGTTACAAAGATATAAGTAGTTTTTGTAGCTTGAGTTTTTATCATTGGTGATAGAATATTGCGTACCACCCGTAAATGAAGATAAAGGAAGAAGTAAAGAAGAATCAATCAAAGAATCACTACATAAATTTCTATACCATCCAAGGAGCTGAAACCGTTTACCTGCTGTAACATGAAAGCTCATATAATCCAAAAGTTCATGAAAGACAATTGAGATTAGTTTCTATTTGAATAGAACAGGACGAGTCTATTTATCAACAATTGCAAAACCCATCTTAAGGTGTATTTTCAAGAATTATGCCTCCTTCGTCTAAAATTCCGATTGTTGGTAACTGAAAGTTCCAAGGTGAGGTTAAATGAGTGATTTAGAGATCAGTTTTTTCTAACTCCCTCTAAAGAACCAGAAAACAGAATATCTCTAATGCTGGCTAATCAACAGAGTCGTCTTATTTCCGTTTTAATTCTGTCTAATCAGCACTATGACTTCATCTTCAGAACATCATCGCTATCAAACAGCAAGAGTTACTATCATTTCCAACACTATCCGATGCAGGTTTCATGTGCTGTTAAACATTAAGGAATTATTGTCATGACTGATGGGTTAGTAACTAGAACTAAAAATATAAAATGACATTTCAATGCAGCGGTTGGGTTTGCTGCACCAATTAGTAGTGAATAAGAGAAAGACAGGGAACTAGAAACAATACAATCGGAAGTCAAAAGAAAACAATGAGACGAAATAAATGATTGTTACAAAGAATAACTAATTACAGAGAGTTCAAAGTATCCCTAAGATATGCAGACTGGATAACCATATAAAGTCAGAAGCCGTTGATCAAACTATAGTGAACACATTTTACGCTCACTGAATAATCGCTGTGGAACAACCAGTTTCATGCTGTGTTCTTGGCCAACCAATGTTTCTCATCAAGTCCTACAGATGGTTAGCGGTAACCCAAATAGTTCAGGAGTAACGTGGTTGATGAATGTCAACAAGTGCGAAACGTAACAGGACGTCTTTTTGGTTGCTTACAACCGACTAACACATTTTACATACTTCAACAAGACTTTTAAATTGAGATTTGACTGCACTAATAATTTTAACAAAAAGTACAAAAGGAGCATATTAAATATATTCATCAATAAACGATTAGTGATATACAATATTTGTAATACAAAAGAACATTTGTATGGCCTTGATTTCTGAACAAAGGTGTGATCCGGCTGAAGTAAGACGCCTGTGTCAGATAAAACATGCGGTGGGCTGTAAAACATGTGACGTTCAAAATACTGGGCAAGAACCTAACTACCTTATATGTTTTTACTCTGTACCTAAATAAAACTGGTTTCTTTAGACATCAGAAAATATGAAAGAGACAATGAAATCATATTACATAAATAAAACAGCTGTGGTTTACACATATACATAGAGATTTTTCGACATACTTTACTTTGAATACCACTTTCTTCGTTGTATCAGTGCTTGTTTACTGATTAACAGGTGATTTTGTTGTTGATTCAACACTAGATAAAGATTCCCATATTATTATTTGTCATTGTATTTGTGGTTTCAGTACATATCATCTCATTAATTTTTGTTGGCTTCTACTCAAAATGTGCTTGCTCAAAGTGACTCAGGCTCACCTCAAGCAATTAACCTAACGTAATGACAGCTGCTGAAACCATAAGTAACATATCGGAGAAAACGAATCGAAAAAATCAGTGTGGAACCTCGCACACATATTCATCGGTTCAGGTTGTCATACTTCACAGCGATATGCAGTAAAAAAGAAGTTATAAAAAGACTGGAATCAAAGCTGGTAAAGGTATATGGGAGTGGAATAATATAAAAAGGAAGATTTGTCAAAGCTTTCAAACTTTAAATGACTTCAAGAAGTGTATACGTCTATTCCAGTGTGGTAAATTTTCAGCCACATCGCCAAGGGTTTTCGACCATCGATTCATATAATCACGAAGACCCCAACCAGTCAGCCTACACCTCGTCGACTGACCAGCCTTTCCTTTTAGAACCATTCGCTATACCCCTACATTTCTCACGTGACGAGCTCACCATTTGTGAGTAATGCTACGAAGACACTTATGGTCAAGACCAGTAGTCCATTCATATCTCCTACACTCAGAGATTATGTCTCAGCTGTAAAACACGACAGAACAATCTGGTGCTTGTCACTCTTCTTTCTTAGCAGATAGCCGAATATCTTGCAGTTATCGCAGACGATGCAGGTTGGCAAATGTTAAATGGGTCTTCTGTATCCGAGCTGAGGTTTTGATACAGACCAGCTCTTTGACGCTTATATGACTCTTCAAGTAAGTAAAGTAGCCAATACTTGCCACCAGTTCACTCTGCATCCTTAAACTGAGAGCGGTTACAAACCACTCTTGTGGCATGGTCTTACTTTTGACAAGAGCGAAGCGAATGCCCAGATTACTCAGATTTCTGATCAAGGTGGCGAAAAACTCAGCATTTTTTTCAGTTTCTTCATCTGGCAGGATAATATCGTCTGTATATTATAAGTCCTAGTGGGCGTCCTTGATGAATATCACTATTTGTCGTTGATTCCGATAGCAACCATCCAGAAACCCTAACGCAGTTGCGTGATTTTGAGTAGAGAGCTATGATTAGCGCCAAATGCATACTCAGTACTCCTTTCACGGCCAGACACTGCCGAAATGTCTGTTAATCGACAGAGCGGAACGCCATCTTCAAGCTAAAAAATATGACTAGTATCAACCACTAGGAATTATGCCTGAGATTTAAAGCCCATCAAAAAGTGAGAATCTGATTGATGAACCTTCATTCATGTCTGAAACCCGTCTAGTTTTCTCGAGTTTGTTGTCCGCTAAGTTCACTTAGGCTTCGGATAATTATGGTTCCAACGATCTTGGGTACGATATTAGTAAAACTGTCCCCCCATTGTCTGTAACAAGAAGAACTTTCCCTTTTTTATGCACTAGAATGACCAGTGAAGTAAACCGATTTGATGGGACTAACTCTGATTTCCATACACTACCTAGTACCCTCACTACTGAATTCAGTGCTTACATACCTCCGTCCTTAAAAATATTGTCTGGCAAACTGTCAGGTCCTGCTGCTTCGTATGATTTCAGGTTTGAAGTACCCTCATCAGCTTCGAAGAAAGTTAGAGATGCGACATCTACATCTCATTTACGTCCGAGCTGGGTACTATGAGCCACTTGAACCATACTGTAAATTGTTCCACCCAACATTCCTGATATCTTTCCTTTTCAGTGGTGGTTCCACTAACCGTCGACTTCTTCAGGCCGGTATCCTTATTAAACCCAAAAAATTACAGGGTATTTCTTAATGCTGATACCTTTCCCACCTGTCTCACTTTTGCTACCCATCACTGCTAGTAGTCATTGCAAAGACTCTTGGCCGATTCACGTTTGAGGTGTTTTCGGTCTTCATTTCAGTCATAGCCAGCTGGAATGTGTCTTAGTCAGTTTGAAGGACGCTATGGAAAACCATTTACGTATTTTTCTTCTCTACCAGATAAGAAGTAGGAGCAACAAACTTTTCGCTACTTAAAGTCATAATTGAAATTAAAATTCTCTTCATATCTACATTGTTTGAGTAGTGACCTGATAAACGGATATTTGGACAGTTTTGGATTTGAAAGCAAAAAGGTAGGAGGACTGGTGTACAGGCTTGCAAAAAAGTATATTAGCCAGGTTGTGGGTTTCCAGAAAAACAAGTCAGACAGAAAAGGTATAATATAAGAAGGAGACATGCGTACAAAAAGATTGAAAAATAAATAAATGATGGTCTGTTTGCATAATAAAAATTGAACAGTTACGCGCCACTTCGGTCAATATAGTAGATAAATATCAGTGCGATTCTGAAACTTTTGCTTTCCGACATCGTGAGGACCACAGCAGATTGCCTACTTAACTCCAAATCAATCGAACCAATGTGCCCTTTACACTAACCTAAGCTTCCTAGTTTACATGATAAAATACAGGCCAACCAAAGGATGATACCACTGTTACTTTCCGTGTGTCTATATGTATGTTGAACTATAAAAGCTTATGTGCTATCTTTACGAATATACTTTAAATAAGGTTAGAGATGAGACGATATTATTAATCATTGCACTTGTCAGAAAGTTTCTTGCACAAACAAGTTTCCCGACAACTGTTTCGTTGTCAACCTAATCTCAGCTACATTCTAAAGAATTAGCAGTGGTTAGATTAAGTGTGATGATAGAATATTTAAAGACTGACCGAGCGATTTCAGACAACTCTTCTGATAAAAGTTTCGTGTCCTTACAATGTTTCCTTCGGGCTTTCTTCACCTGATACGGATGAAATATCTTCCATGGTGACAATATGACGTAACTTCTATTAAAAGACTTGAGGATGGTAATTGTGAAAAACAAATACATTTAATAAATAATGATTTAGTGACTATGTCCTAATGCTGTTCATTGTTTATCTCCTTGTTAGCTACTGTAAGGATAGTTGATCGTATATTTAGGTTTGGATTTTATCCAAATCCTACTTAATGTTTAAAAAGTCATCTCACAGATCGAAGACAGATATATGCACATTCGTTTAAACATCATTTCTTTAGGAAGTAAGGTGAGTAAGCAAATAGGTTTAATACGTATCATCCAATCTTAAGTAAACAAAAAACAGATATCCAAAGTATTCACTAACCATATTGTGTTCATCATTACTTATCTTGTCACGAATTTTTCATGAAAGGTATATTATCAGAGTATCTGACATATTGTGATTGGCATGATTTACGTGCTTGATGATTACTTATGGCCAAACGAGTAACATGCAGAATGATCGATACTTATGTTGAATATTTACAGTAATCTTTTCTTGCACCACTTTTGTAAATCTAAGCTACAAAACCTAACTAGGTAAAATAGTATTCATCTAAAACTTACAGGCTAACTGCAACTCATTATACAACGGTAACAGACAAAACCATTCACCGCCAAGAATATTGTTTGGAATAACCTATATGAAGGCTCTGATGTGCATAAGATACTTTCACAAAAGTCATGTGGCTATTTCTTTGTACATCTTTTTAGCAAACAAAGGTTATGAAGGTAATACTCATAGGTTTTACAAAAAAATTTGTATTTAAGAAGGCTTGAAATCTCTGAAAGATATACTACGGACTAGTTTTTAGAGAAACCCTTAGGAAAACATTTAAAACTGGAGTATATTCAAGCGTGTCAAGACGTTTTGCTTAGTGATTTTCAACTTTTTTTCTTAAAATAATACTTAACTGATCACTTCCACCTCAAAATGGTGGTCTGGCTTATCGACCTTAATGACCCAGAGAGATCTGCTGGCTGTAACGGTTTTTTCTTGGGGTTTTACAATCCCATAAAGATTTGATGAGTAGTGGCAAGACTAAAACGGATACAGCCGTAGTGCATATGATTACCACTAACTGGGATTCAAAGGAGAGGTCATTCTGCTTGCATGCAGGATATGACAGTAGTGAGATGTTTTCAGCGGATATTCAGCATCCCATCTTGATACCGAACTTCATTACCAGAAAAAAGCAAGAAATGTCGACTCTAAAAACGGCATGCTTCTTCCTACTCCCCAGTCTTCCAATGACAATAGTACTGGTTTCTTCAGTCTGAATGTAACAGAATCTAAATCTGAATCCCAAACTCCTAGAAGGGCTGGATACGTGTGTTCATTGGACTTTATGGTCCTGCAAGTCTAGTCCACCTTTCATTTCGAACACTTCAGGAATACGTGAACTTCATGCAGCATAAAGCGTACTTTTTCATTGAATAATTGATGATAGCTACCTATACGCCTTTCAACTGGATGGATCTGCAAGTAATGCCAAGAACCATGAAATTTATCAATGTCAATTCTTGTTCTATGCTTATCTACCCAGGATCTGCAGTTCAAAAGATTGACAAAGTGACTTTCGCTGCAACCTATCGATTTCACTTCAAAACATGAATATTTTTTTCAGATAATCATACTGCTAGTTAGCTTCAACACTCAAATAAAAAGAGTACTCAGTGAGAAAGCCATCTTATGAATATTTATGAGACTTAATACCAGTCGACCGACAAAAATTATCATCTGATTTCTTTGTTTCGACAACCCCTCTGTTTTTCTGATCAGCAATAACCTCAAAATCGTTTGACTATTGTATGCCTCGTTATCCACTTTAATCATGCCGGCGGTGAACACAAGAAGCTTATATTAAAGTGACCCATCCTAGCAGAATATTGTTATAGGATTAATGTTTCTTGAGTGCCTGGTTGAACTCCAATAACTTAGTAGTACAGGCGTTTGCGTTTGCACAGTCGTAAACGCAGGAAACAAACGGCATCGAAAATTATTCGATGTACAATTCATTGCCCACAACCGCATTACAGAAATCATATAACTTTGGAGACTGAATTTATACTCCTATAGCTCCTCAGTTTTCAACATTAAGCATGAGTAGAATTTTACCAGTCTTTGTAATAGATGATTATTCTTTACTGTTTTCTATGCTTGACGTCGATTCGATGAAAAAGAACTGAGTAGTGAATCTTTTCCTAGCTGTAGTGAGTGCTAGAATGAACATTCTACCCAACCACATGCTCTGACTTTGAGTTGTTGTATGCACATCAATAGGTGAGGTTATCTTAAGTTTGCTTGCATCAGTGGGTTTACTGCTTTACACTTCGACATCTCGAGTGAGCCTCTTTGGCTACTTCAAACCATGTTCTTGATTTAAAGAGTCAAGAAAAAGGATGTAGAGCGACTGTTTTTTAGTATGAAAGTTTCGTGGTTAAATATTTCACTATGGGCAATAAATTGTTCTGGAGATGTCATCATCATGTGTATCATCATGTGCTATGTCAAACAAACTGATCTTATACGGGATCATAATCCACAACACTATTCACATTCTATTCTCATATTTCGTGCTGTTTTGTCAGTTCTTCATATGCTAAATACTCAAGACTTTTTGACCAAATACGAAAAAAAGGTTATTAGGAATTCAAAAATTGTGTATAGGTTAAGTGATGGTTATTAAAGGCATATTTAGTTCGTTTCTATGTACTTAAAACAAATGTATTCCAATGGATCACAAAGTCGCTTACTAACTTTAATACTTTTAGTTTTGTTACATGACTGGATCCGTTAGTTTTGGAATACTAAAATGGCCACAAATCATCTTTTACTTTTCGAACTAGGTATTTATTCAATAAGTAAATCACTAACTAAAGCATTTAAGAAATATCAACATCATATGTTATTTACTCAGCTCAGTGGTTATTCGACTAGTTAGTAGATATTTAATCAATCCTTTTTGTAAGTTAACAAATTTAAGTTGTAAGCCAACATCGGTAAATCAAATGTAATCAAACATTTTGTTTATATAATATGACGATATTGACTTCTGTCCTTCATACATCCACTTTTCAAATTCATTCTTGTTATCAATACAAATATACAACAGAACAACCTATGAAACTAATGCCATTTTTGTTAAACTCCTATAGATGCGAAAGTTTACAATTGTGGGAAATAATTTCTATAGAAAAAAGCTTTTGATTTAAAAGAAATCTTACATATATAGTTTAGATGGTGATGTGATGATCTGAACTAGACAGTAAAATAAATCACCGCTTAAACATTAAGATTACCTTGCAATTTGGAGAATCCAGGCTTTCAGCTGTCCATGAATTAAAATAAAAATCATCTGTCTGAGTTGATATATCAGATTTATTTGGATAGGAATTGTCACTAAAATATATATGTAACAGTAAAAAGTAAACAATTATGGTTAAGTAAACAGCTTATAGATGAAGATAGATTTAAAATCATATTTATTCAGTGAACCTACACCTGGGGAAAAAAACAATCAATGATAACAAATAGTTTGCAGAATATTCAATGATTAAATCTTTGAATTTTTTACTTTTACTTTTCTTTGGTTCCTATCAGTTAATAGTGAAAAAATTGACCTATTTTTGGAACCATGGAACTGAAAACAACTGTTTAAGTGATATGAAAAAGTGACTTTTAGAAATGAAAGAAAGTAACACTTCTTTTATTCAATGGAATATTTGTGGAGTCATAAAAAATACTTAAAGCATTATACTGTGAAATGTATATTCTTCTAATAGAAGTTTGAAGTATGATGACACGAAGCAAATGAAAATAATAACAATTATTAGTTAGTTACAGCAAGAATGAAGTAGCAGTTCCATTATTCTTGAGTTTAAAAAGGTACTGATGAGCATTTATCTGCTGCCATATGAACGCTGACTCCCATGGTTTATTTTTCTATCACACCTCAAGATATTTCGATTCCCTTAAACTTAAGACCTCTGTGAATAAACGAATTGCTTTCGTTTTATCTGAGAATTGACAATGATTAGATTCAAGAATGCTTTGAAATCTCCACAAGCAAATAACCCATTTTTAGAATAGGATCAAAACACTCAAAAGAGTCAAAAGGAGTAGTCTGATGCCACACAAAGTGTAGCAGCTTTCGTTAACTCATAACTAACATGCAATAAAAGCAGCAATATGAATCTAAAACTAAACGATTAGGAATCGAATAAATTTCCAAGGCAAAGTTATTTTTTCGGTTTGAGAACAAGTCTCATATCTGAGGAAGTGTTTGATAACAAAACAAATCAGTCATTGAATAAGACAATGTCTTATCAGTAACTGCAGGAAGTGAGTGCAGAAAATCTGCCAAAAGAAGTCACTTGAGTCTATTCCATCCTACAAATCTGATTACAGAGAAGAAACTAAAAGTTCAAGTTCACATAGAACAACACAATGCTTTACTGCCACTTCAAACTCAAGAACAGCAGATCTTATGCATAACATGCTATCGCTCAAACACTATGTTATGATTCACTAGTTAGCGTTTCACAACTTCTGTCAAACTGCCACATATCCCGATTTCCATCTGATTTAATTCGTGATATTCAATCTCACCACTGGAACGATACCACAGACCTCAGTTTACCACTAGAGCTTTAAACCAACCCAAAACAATTCAATAATTTGCAATGACACACTGGTCATTTTGGACGTCTTCAAAAAAATGTTTGACTTCTAGGTAATCTTGCATTTTGGTTATCGTCAGAAACACTTTCGAAATTAAATACGTTTTCGAAAACTTCCAAAATGAGTTACAAGTCATCTATCAATAATGACTAACTTTGCAATATATCAAAGCCATAGTCGGAAGATATAAACTACTGGTGAACTAATTCGGGAGTGAATTGAAATGTCCACCGAAGATGTTAAGCAGTGGTCGTGGTATATCATGAAATACGGGAAGCTGAAAAATTTGACCCATACAAAGTCTCAGATCATTGGTTGAATGGTAGCGTTCACTCTACAAGACATCAAACTTCTTAACATGATACCTTATGAGACTGCAGGTGTGTACTGAGTAAATGTCCTAAACAAGTGCCTTCTGAACCAAAGTTTTCCTTTATCGGCAGCTTCTATAAATCTCTGAAGAAATCTACTTTGAATGAAATGTATTTACTTAACCCTTTTGTTTTTTTCTTCAATGGATTCCGAAGCATAAACCATCTCCACAGACTTTTTTTAGAGGTAAAAAGAAGAAACCATATTTGTGAATAAATCAGTTAGCAGTAAACAGAACTTTGTGTAAGGTCTTGAGTTTGTTTTCTTCAAAATTAATTGTCAGAGAGTTGCACTTTTTCCTTGAACACTTCAAAAAAGAAAGTACTGAAAAGAAAGTTTGCTCCAGTAACTCCTTCTATATTATTATCGCAAACAGTGAAGTGAAGAGTAATACTATTTTGATTATCTTTACTTGAAAAATGAACCATTTGAAAACAGGACTACAGGCTGCTTCTAAACTGTTTGTAAAGTATGTAACTAGAAGACGAAAATATCATTTTTCGAACTACTATATGTAAAAAAACTACCTATTGTATAACTTTACTGCGTTGAGATTACTCATTATCTATGTTTTCTGCATGATGTAGTGAGAGACACTGAACTTTGCCATACTTTTGACCTTGTCTGTTAACAAGTGTCTCCAAGGTTTAGGGTTTTATTATGTAGTTTAAATCTGTACAGTAAAAGTCGAAAACGCGCTCTGAAAACACTTTTTCATTGAAACTGTGACGTCAAGATAGTATGAAGCACCAACTTCATGTACTGGTTCCTTGATATCAGTTCTTGAATGAACATTTCTTACTGCTTAAGAGTGGATACAAGCAGCTTAAAGGTTGATGGAAGAATTTATGAATAAATGAAATCAATCAATTTACATACGAAAATCGTCCGAGGGATAATATGTATCGTCAAGCAATAAAAAGGGAGATTTTACTATTTGTGAAATAAATTAGTGAAAGAACATGGTTGTAACAAGTTTGCGTAAATGACTAACAATTAAAAAACATAGAAAACTGAAACAGCCAGTTACGATGTCACAGTCAGTAAAATTTTGTAAACAGTTTCGGGCACTGTAATAACAGTTACGATTGATTGTTAAAAGACTTCGTTTCATCCTATTGAACTGTATTTACGCTTAAAATGTTTTATCATTATTCCTGCTTCTGACTTAAGATCGTTTTGGAAGAAGCACCCATTGATAGATGAAATTTTACCGATTAGTTAGCAGTTCACTTCCTGGTAAGTATATGAGGTATCCACGTAAATTAGGAATTCATCCACCTAGTGAAACCAAACTTCATCGGTAACAGTGATAATAGAATAAGGTACAGACATTCCAGTTCATCCACGTACACTGAAATTATAGGAGTCTTGGAATAGAACATACCTGCGGCCGCTTTTAGGTACTTCGGAACTACTTTTCAGGGGGTTTCAAACTCTTGAACAGGTTGATGCAGTTTTCGCAATTTACACCTTATCAAATGCGACATAACGGTAGAAAACTTTTTAATGTACAGAATTAAATCTAATCTATCTGCATATAAAATTTCAACGATCACATCGACTAACCTGGTAGGCTGAGAAGTGATATCGTGATTTTTTTTCGTGGTATAAACTTGTGGCAGTGTGTTAGGTGAAACCTGATCTGAAGCCAACTGAAATTCATATTTGCGAGGTAGTCTGCTGGAAGATAACAATGCGTCTTCAATTACAGAACATGCTCGTGTTCTTCTACTTGGTGTTGAGATTTCCTCTATCCTTCGAATAGGCTAGATTAAAATGCAAAAACGTTCAGAATTATTCAAGCCTAAAAAAATACAATTTAGGCAATGACGGTTCGATTACCATTATTACTTCCTAAGCTGTTGTAATGAAAACTCCATCAGGACAACAAAAATCAACACAGTCTGATGTGTATATTATATTCAAGTTGTGAAATGCAAACATTATTTACTTCTTAAAGAAACTGTTGGATTTAACTGACATAAAAGAAATAAATTCTTCAGCGTCAGTGAAAAAATGAAATTTTCTTTCAAATCACTTTTACATGAATATCATTTTTTAAACTACGATGAAGTCAGGGTTGAGATAATATCAGCTAAATATGAAAGATAATGCAGTAAATATATTTGAAGATGAAAAATTTCATAACCAAGTAGTTTTCATAATATAGAGATTTTTACAATGTTTGACGGTTCAGTGCTAGTAAGTATTTTATCATTCGTTTACTGCGACGTCTTGGATAAATAAACCTCTGTTTCTTCAGTAAGATCTTTTGGAAATGTCTATTCTGAAATTCAGTGATTCTACACAAACTCAGGAAATCCAAAGAATCTTATTAACTCCTGAATTTGAGTGTTTCGAAAAAAGTTAGATAGTGATCACTCTCATGACCTAAACCATTGCATGGACACATTGTGAAAAGCTTACAGAAAGAGACAAATCATTTATTACGTAACGCTGCAACTAATACGGTTGTATTTGGGTTTGTAAGCACCAAAAAAGATTGGTCGATGAAACTGGGTATGCGGAACACGAAAAAGGTCCATTTCAATCTGATTGCAGTGGTTCGGATACATTCTTTTACAATATTCCTCAAAACTTCAATCACTTTGAAATGGCTCCATTGATTTCTCCTGTATTATCTCTGAGGACTTTTGTTCATTCTCCTTTGTTGGTTCGCTGTAAATCATACCAATTCTAATGTTGAGTTCCACGCTCATGTGTGCATCTGTTTATGATCCAGAACTAGAAGTTAAAGTGGCCTATAAAAAGCGTTTGACAACTAAGTATTGCACCTGTTGACAGAAAATAGTTGTAGGAAGACACACAGTTGACATTTTATACTTCCCAAAATGACCATTCAAATTTCTGAAGGCACATAAGTAGAAGAAATCAGTTTCCTCGCACAGTAACTAACTTGAACTTCCTATTATGAAATTCCTTTACATTTTAGTTTCGAAGAAGAAACAAACATAAATCATGACATATGACACGAGTCGCTGACAGTTTATAAAACCCTAAAAATTGAAACTTCTCAGAATAAAGACACTGGAATAGAACTATTAAGAAGCAATAATTAGATTGGTAGGAAATATTTACAGCCTTTACTGTTATTATTCTATAAGGTCTATTTTTCACTGACATTGCCAATATCAATGCAAATTTCAGTAGTAATTGATACTTCATTAGTATGAAGGAAATAGAGGACCGAAACCCTAAGCGAAAAATAGTGGTCTGCAAACTAGATTAAATGAAAATATATGCTGTCAGCTGTAAATAATCAGGAGGCCAATTAGATGATCACTGGGTTTAGGGCGAACTGCATTTGAAGTTTACCATTGTCTGTAATTGTGTACTTAGTATAAGGATAAAGCCAGTTAATAAATTCAAACAAATGTGACGCCTTAATCATCCCTTAAGACCAAGTTGACAAAGAAAGCAACTCCATATAAAGATGAATTTATGAAGTCAAAATTCATCAGATACTCTGTTAACGGTCTTTAAGTCAGCGATTTTAGGCTTTGTTTTCGTAGATGTTCATAATTAGAGTCTCGGTCATACACAAAAAGATCATGGTGGTAGATGTTATTTATCGACGAAATGCGCTTCCTGTATCCCACTACTGGCCACTATCGGTCACTCCCGTTATTCATTGACTGTTACCATAATCGTGACTCAGAGCCTTTGAACTTTAACAGCTCTGCTGCAAAGTATTGGTCAAGTGGACAATTTAATTTCTGAGTCACAACTATATTTAAACATTTGAAGTGAACAGTTTTTTTTGCTGTATTCATTTAAAGTTTATCTGCTTTGAAAGCCCTCAAGATACTAAAAGCAAAACATGATATTTTACTTATTTTTTAGTCCTATGATCACAATAGTCATGCCGTTACAATACAAGTAACCACTTAAATGCACAAATGTATTGAGAGTATGAAGGCTGACTTGCACTATTTAACGAAATTATTCACTTGAATAAATCAAATGAAATAGTTATTGTTTGCCACAATTTTAATGAAACAGTTTGATGAATTTCAAAGTTATAAAAGTATGCAATAATACATTACGATATGGTTCATTGGTTCATTTCAACCAGCTATAACATAAAAGTATGGAAATAATCACAGTAGCTGTTTAAACACATGTATTTAAAAAAAGATCTAACTGACAGAAGATACGCTTTTATAGATATTTCAATGATAAAATGATTTGTCTGAGTTATAAAAGAAGTGAACTTATTTCAGTCGCATCCAATAGTAAAAACATGTTCAAGTCAGTAAAAGAAGATAAAAGAAGTTTAAAACAGTCTATAATAAGTGGTGGATAAAGCAAAGCGTAACTAAGAAGATAAAACTAAGGTTCGCATGTGTTACTTACAGGATATATGTGGGCGAGTTACTAACGCTTTCCAAGACTATCTAGGTAATAGATTACCAATGGAAGTTAGAGATTACATAGCAAAACTTATCATTAGTAATATCAAAGAAAATCAAAGTCGGAATTTTACCAGAGTGCACCAGAAGTCAACCAACGTAGACCGCGCGATAAAATACAGCTGAACCATCTGAATCAATATAAGTCCCTAACATAGCAGCAGAAAGTTCTGTATGACAATATTTAGCACTGATATATCATAAGTTCGATCTGGAAATCTAAGTATTTTACCTAGCGTTCAACCTTTTGTTTTTCATAAACCCCAACTTTTATTATCATAGCTTGTCAGTGCATGCCGGAAAATACTGCATTCACTTGGACTTTTCTATAATCCGTTGTTTTAGTTGACATTCCATAACAGGGCAACTACGACATAGTAGTTCTAAATAAAAATGCTTGCCTTTGTAACATATTTCCTACAAAATCAACTGCAGATATGTGGATAAACTGAAGTGCCTCCAAAAAAACCGTCTCTGCAATAAACATCACATTTGAATGGATTTTTTGGCGACATATGATTACTTATGAAGGACTATCCACAATACCACTTTAACTTGTTATATAAAAATGTATATAATGTATTCTTGCAACAGTGATCCTAGGTCAAAACATATTGGAACTACCGAAATGCATTGTATATTCCCATTTAGACATTTAGAAAAAGACTGATTGAGCGAAGAAATATCTTTCTTTTCAATTAGGTCTTCATCTTGGGCTCTATACTAATATATAGGTTTACAATTTATTCAAATTACCAATCACGTGGTGTTTCGGAAATAATGATGTAAATAATCAATAGAGTTACTAAAATAGGAAATATGAATATTGATAGAAACAAGAAGGGGAAGAGGTGCATCCATCTTTGCTCATTAGCCCAACTACCTGTCACTAAATTGTCTCCATTTCAAGTCGTTTTTTAGTCGCAATGAGCTCAGTGGCTGCTGTTCATCGAAACCTGATACAATCACAGCATCAATTCAAGCTGATCGAAGCTTAGACTGCAGTTAATAATTCAATATGCCACTTTTTCGTTTACCTAACAAATTGTTTATCTCATCATAAACATACATTGAAACTGTGAGTACTTGTTAACTCAAAGAAGAAAATTTTTGTGTTTCCTTTCTAAACATGTTATGATTTAAGTGAAATATGCTAGTAAAGCTTCAGCCAAACGTGGCAGTTAAATTCACTTCAAATATCTGAACTATCTACTTTCTAGATATATATAATGAGGTCCGAAGTAATTAATTATTACCCTCAAGTTTTTGAACAAAGCTCAAACTATGAAAAGAAATAATTTTGATTTTCTTCTGCACAATACCATTCCCTATCTTCATAAAGCATAATATTTTAATTTAACCAACTTAGCAAACAATACACACGTGAAACACACACACATGAAACCATTTAAAGCGACCTTAAAAAAATCGTTACAACAGATTCTACTGGTAAATTTGCTTTCTTGAAGATAAACCATGCAAGAAGATTTATTATCTAAGTTTATTTTTACTAACGACTCAGTAATTAATCACAAAGGATGCAAAATAAACAACAGCATCGCTCGATACATATCATCTTACAAGAAAAAGGAAATATTTGGACCAAACCTATTTAGTGAAACAAGCATAAGAAATAAGTCACAAACAGTAACAAAACATGGGCAGCTATGCAGAATATCAATGAGAACCCTCTGTCCAGCTGTAATGTCTATCATTCAGTTTCAAGATGATGATGTCCAAGTTAATGCTCTCAGTAGTTTTGCGGACGTGTAAACAGCGAGATGAAACAAACTACTCAAAGTAACGGAAACAGATTTCAATGGCCTACTCTCTGACAGACATTTTAATTCCTAATGGATTTGACTTTTTTGCCACTACTAGTTGCTTTATTACTACAAATATCAGCCTCAGAAGTTGGTTCTTCCAAACCTTCAAAAAAATGAGAGAAATAAGTGCAAATTCAACAATTATCTATACTGAAATCAGTTTGCGACCTATAAATAATTAAGATTGATGTTCTCTAAAACTGTCTTGAGGCATATCGATTTTAAAAGATTTACGGCATTCTGTTTTTTTTATAGTGATTTCTGTTGATAACTCTCATCGAAGTAAGAAAAACTGGATTCGTAAAGTGAAATAAGCCAATTTCATCTCAAGGTTTCTTTTCAGTCGATGGTAGTCTTAGGTACATGAAATTGGTGAAATTAAAACCAACATTTTGTTGAAAAGGAAGATTGTAAAAAACTGTTTGGTTGTTTTATCATTTACTCTCTCCTCTTGAATCATTCCCTGTATCTCTATTTGACTGCATTTGATAGCAGGAATGCTATAAAGATTTTGCTATGGTAACCAAATTATTGTGAAAATGGGCACACTTAGTTATTAAATACTCAAGAATTAATGCAACTGTTTTTGAACCCTTGCCATACTTTTTCTGACGACATTATCTTCTGCTCAGTAGTCAGGCAAGTGATGCATGCACGAGCCACACCTGATTTATTATTTCAAAGTACTTACTTGCGCAATGATATTATCATTGGTTATTACTGTTCTATTCTGCTAGGAATTATACTACGACCTGATTGTTTCTCTCTGAAGTACAACTGGATACATGCTAATGTGACTTTTGTTGTAGATACAGATCATTAAATCTGTGTGAATTGTTTAGTGGAATTGCTTTTCGGAACTGCATGAAATATACCTATTACAATTATAATCGTTATTCTCCTTACATCATTCTTAAGTACGAATTCTAGCGTGGATAATTATACCATAATTTAGTTTCAAAAGCAGCACATCAGGGGGCATGTTCAGGGTAGACCATAAGAAGAAAACTAAAGCTTTAGTCAAGAAAATGAAACTTCCAAACTTTCCCAAAGAAGAGGAAAAACTTGTGATACGATTTGAATTCTCGGAAACTAAAATGCAAACTAATCAGGATTAAAAAACAGTATTTCATCTGAGTACACAAAATACTTGAGACTCATCATTTTTGAACATGGATTTATCTGATATTTTATGAAACCAACTAGATTTATTTAGGTGACTTATTCACTTCATGAAGAGTATCAACAAGAATCACTGAAACATAGACACGTGATAAGGAGATATCTTGAAGGACATATATTACACAGTAATCCCCGAAACCTTAAGCCAAAATGACGAAAACTAACAAGTTCGTACAGAAGATCACTAGCTACATTACATTAAACAGTAACATGCTGTCTTAGTTTCATGCTACATAAAATTATGGACCCGGCTCCCGTACCTTCAGTGACTAACATAAGCACCCAAGACACGAAATTCATTATATTTCTTAACGCCTGAACTACAGATGAAAAACAACAAAAGTTATCTTAAAAGATGGTACTGCTTATTGCATGACTTCAATTGTGAAAATAATTGAGGCAAACAAAATTTACGTCAGCCATTATATATTGCTTCACTTTCTTTGGCGAGAGGTTACGTACAGTATCCTGAATTTCAAAATTCTAACGTTCTGAATCCTAATGGCTTTTTAAGACATATGTGTGCTATATGAATCCAAACTCACAAGAAAATATTCAGAGGATTGGTGCCAGAATATGGAATAATAAGAGATAATGTGTCACATTCGTGACTCTTTAAAGTGAAATTTTAGGAACCACAAGCAATAGCTGAAGGAGTCATACTATGCAGCTACACAAAAATCAGAAGTTTTTCCCTTCTAACCAGTATGATGATGTAATGCCAATGCTGTGTTATACTCTCAGCTTATAGAAGTATTGAAACAAAATAATCAAATTTAAAGCCTATATGAAGCCGCGAAAATACCAAACAACATACATAGTTATTTATGTACAATGTGTATATGCTTGGCTCTGAAGAACTCAACTCCAGTATAGATTTATTTCACGATCAATTTTTGATTGTCATTGATAGGAGAACTAAGATATGATCCATTAGCCTCTGAAAATCCACTTTAAATTCCTCAAAAATCATAGCCATGTTCTATCAGGGGTATAAAAGTTGAATTTGGTAGAGGGACAGAAAAAATGCAGTACAAACATTGGATAAAATATAACCCACTTGTGTTAAAGGTACTAGAAGGTCATAAATTTAGTAGTCTACTACTGCTAAATTTAAAATTAGTAGTAAATAACTGTTTATTCATTGGAAATGAATTATTATGATGTGGTGATATGAAAACAAAATCCACTCACTATATATCATGAACGCTGCAGTCCCTGGTGGTTAACTAATTCTGATTTCACTGTCCTGTGACTACATATAAACTATTATTATTATTATTAGTCCCTTGGGTTCCTAGTGGAACATAGGGCTTCAGTAGCACGCCTCCAGTGACCTCTGTTCTCTGAGATCCTTTGAACCTGGTTCCACGACAGCCCACAAGCCCTCATTTCCTCCTCGCACGATCTCCTCCATGTCACCCTCGGACGTCCAACTCGTCGCTTCCCATGGGGATTCCACTCGAGGGCCTGACGCGTGATGTCCTCCGTCGGCCTTCTCAGTGCATGGCCAATCCATCTCCACTTCTTCCTGAATATTTGTTGGGTGATAGGTTCTTGGTTGGTTCGTTCCCAGAGTTCCTTGTTGCTTATTCTTTCTGGCCATCTGATCTTCAGTAGCGAGCGTAATCAGTTGTTGATGAATGTCTGCAGTTTATTGGAAATCCCTTTCGTGACGCGCCAAGTCTCTGAGCCATACAGAAGCACTGACTTGACTGGGTTGATGTTGAAAATCCGTAACTTGTTCCGCATGCTGAGTGCAGTGAAGCAGATCTCCACACTGGTTTCAGGCTAATGAACGCCTGTCTTGCTTTTCCGATTCTGACTTTGACATCCTCGTCTGTCCCGCCTGTGGCGCCTGTAGTTGAAACAGTGCTTCCTAGATAAGTGAAGGAGGTTACTTCCTTCAAGTTTCTCCCGTTGACGGTGATTGGAGTTTGTTGTTGTTGTTGATGGTGGTGGTGAGGTATCTTCATCACCTCTGTCTTCTCTATATTCACCTGAAGTCCCGTCTTCGCTGCCTCTTCTATCAACTTGTTAGTTTTTGCCTGCAGATCTTCAAGTTTATGTGACATCAGGCACAAGTCATCGGCGAAATCCAAATCTTCTAGGTTCTTACATATAAACTATACGAGGCATAATTAAATAGCTCTTTAATCAATTCATCTGACAACAAAATACAGAATAAAATTCACTCTTAAAACTTCATGCATCATATATATTTTTATGATTATTAAAATCTAATTTAGCATAACTTGGAAAACTTAGCAGACTTCACGGTTAGAACTGAACAAACAAATACTAAAAGTATTCTTAACACTACCATGTACACAAATGAATAGTTTAATTTTGCAAGCACTACACGTTGTTCAGTTATAAGCTTATGATGCGAATCATAAGTTTTTCTCAAGTGGTTAAGTTAAAAACCACCTACAGGTTATGAAATAAATACACAGGCATTCATACCAACCATTTCTTGTCAGTGGTTTTTCGTTGAGACGTGTGTGCACAAAACACTTCAGTAGAGAAAAATGAATAATCATCAAGTGTTTTCAAATATAATTACTATCCCTCTTCAATGCGAAATACTGAAAGAGAATTATTTTTACTAACCTGATTACTGTTCGGTTGTACATATTAGCAACGTATGATGGAAGAATAAACATGAAAACTACTAATTTATATTCATCAGTGTCTAGTTAGTATTTATAGTGTATGTCAACTACTGATATGGGATAAGTGAGATTTTCTTTCTGAACAACGTCAAGTAATGTGTTATCCAAATGAATAACACCATAACTGAAATGCATACACATATGTATACATACGTATATGTATATATATATATATATATATATATATTGTGGACAAAAAGTAATGAAAGGAATTCTGAACAGAATAAGGAATTGAGTAAAACTTCAAATATCTGAGCACTTACCTCATTTCTGTTGCTTTTATTTGTAACTGGATATTCACCAAGTATCGAAACCGATGGTGCTGCTGATTCAGAATGCGTTTTGTCAGATGACTGACCATTATAATTCAACGATCCATTTTGTTCAGCGTTCAAATTGATGTTTACGGGATTTCTTGGGTTCAGTGACCAACGTGGCTGCTGATTAATCCTGGTTACATGAGTACTCGTATGTTGTAGAGGAGACAAAAAAGATGGCATGCTACAATCTGCGAACGTGATGTCATTTTTTTGGGAACATAAAGTATTTGACCAATCTGAGGACTGTTTAAAATCCTAGGTGAATAAAATTATAAATAATGAACGTCATACTTTGCTAATTTCAATAATGAGAACTAACTTCGAACTAGAAGAAAATGTGGACATTAAGAAAGCCAAGTAAGACTTGACTAATAAAGTAGGATAGAACGTTCTTAGCACGAAATCAAAAGTTTTAAATCTTCCCATTTCAATTCTCAAAACACCAGCAGTTCACACTGAAAGCAGTATAGAAACATACATTCATAAAGTTAAGTGTGCATTTTTACTTACTGTCTTACATTATAAAAGAAAGAGATACAGTAACACCTCTGTTTGTCGTTGAAAAACAAGCAAAATGTCTCATGTTAATCAGTGTTTCACTTAAATATATATATAGAATGCTAAGTTTTAATTAGTAGATGCACCGTTATTCTATTATACAGCTCAAAACATCTTTTTTATAATCAAATAAAGAGAATACTTCAGTAGCTAAACTATAATTTCATAAGGAAAGTGCTGGACGAAACCCCTGACATATGAGATTAACTTTTTCTTAAGTTGATAAGAAATAGTTATTGAGGCTGTTCAAAAACTACCGCTTAATCGCTCCATATCCAAAGTGCTTTTAAACCCACACTTTTAATAAGTAGTTATTTGTAGAATCCCCTGTGCTTGTAAATTTAGTTTAATTCTTTGAGATGTTGGGTTAAGTATATTCCGAAATCGAAATTGTATGCATGTAGGTATTCTGGTCAACAAGTCTCTCATTCTACAGGATATAAATTGTGTCAAAGAACCATCCAAAATTATTTAAGTTCTAAACTTTTCAGTAGCCTGTTATTAGATTTCGTGGCTTATACAGCAACTATATCTTAAAATGTAAAATATGTAGCAAGAAATATTTTTAGAAATAATCTTAGAAAAAAAAATCAATCTACTTGGTAAATATTTACTAGGCAAATAATTTGTCTTGTTTTTATCAATCGTAGTCAAGCTGCTTCATGTTATTTTCTGTTTCAGTAAACATTAGGCTTAAAGTCCCTCAAGTTCACCAATAAGTGAATAAAAATGCATAAAGGTTGATAAGTGATAAATTGCCAAAATTTTTTAGCGTAGAAGAAACACTTCAACTGTTTAAGTATTCATTTGTGTAAAACGTTATTTTGACCAGTATTAACCGAAAACAAATGCGTGCTAGAAAACAATAAACTTCCTCTAAAATATAAGTACACATATTTCCATGTAAAAAGATAACAAATACATACAAAAACTACTGAATAAAAAGATTAAAAAATAGATAATGATTTGTGGCATTTTTAAATAACTTCATCGAAAGTGACACGTGATGAATTTTTGTTACAGTCCAGTGGTGTTTAATTTACATTAATTTATACTACTAATCTTAATCAAATATTTTACTTGGTCGACTGCTGATAACTGAATTTTTGAACTTATTTTTTCATCGTTCATTATCCATTCAATAAATCATGAAAAACCTATTTAGTAAAGTAATCAATTTAATTATGTGTTTGTGTTTGTTGTTTCTTCCTAATAACTTGTTAAACTTTACTACCTGAAATTTATAAGGGAATAGTTTCAAAATGTACAAATTATGTAATAATTTGACTGACATTTACATAAACACAAAATGCACTTCGATTGTTAGATATTTACTGACAATAAATTATGCTTCTATGCGAAGAAAGTTGTACTTTCTGGTCAGTGAATACCACACCCAAAAACCTGGGTTTTCATTTAATGACTGTAGAATGTAGTTAATGGTTTATCAACTTGTGAAAAATGAAAAGTAAGGATCACCTACTAAATCGCAAATGGTAATAAATATTTTATTCTGCTTCAAACTATCTATCGTTTAAGAACCATAAATAGTAAAATTTTCCAACTCAAGAATAGAAATAGGTGATTTCTACTAAGCAGTGAAATAAAGCACGCGTAAATTCCAATTAAAAAACTATTCTAACTTTTCTAAATATGACATCTGTGCTGTTGACGTTATTTCGAAAATTATTCAATACTAATTTTCCATTCTGCACCCAACTTACGTTTATTCATAGATTATGAGGATGAAGAATGAACGTTGTTTGTCTTGTGTCTAACTTATTACAATAATCTAGCTTTGCGGTGCACTTAACTGTAAATACAATAATCGAATGTATTATAAAAAGCCATAGTTAATGAGAGAAGTTGCTAAAATAATCATTGCTTTATAATCGCTTTTCAGCCCAGCACACAGAGTTACAAAATGGTCACCCTAGGGTAGCAAAAATATCTATCTAGACCTCAGTGCACAGCACTGATCGAAGTCCATAGACGTTTTTGATACGGCCACATAACTACTTTATTAGTAGTATTTGGTTATAGCTGTTCAGCGATACTCACTGCCTAGTGATTCATGTTCATAACCCACTCCAAAAAGGGATTACTTTTGGTCTTGACAACCTAAGTTTCTACTTTTGACACAGAGTAATGCGGGTTCCCGTAGCCGAGAGAACACCAGCTTCCTCATATCTGCAGATACACTTCGCTGGTAAGTACCAATAAGCATTAAATCTTGGTCCATGGTATTTGATTTTATGCGCTTGCGAATAAAAATCAGAAGGTGATGTTGCGTGATAGCTGGCATACTGTTCTCCGAGTCAGCTGTAAATGATAAACTTTACCACATGTGTTAAATCCCACCAAACGTGTATCGCTAATTTTTTAGGCTTAATGTAATTCACGTTGTTGAAGTAAAGCAGGAGGCAAGGATAAGTATAATCATCCACAACTAAGCGAAAGACTAATTGAGAAAATCTTAAATCATATCTTTTTGGACTTTCCAGTGGGCACCAATGTTGGATTTATAACTGACAGTTAACGCCTCAAGTAGCCATGCCTCACATCAACATATCAAGCTAGAACGTACCAACACGACAGATACGGAGATTAGTTAGAATCCAGTCAGGGTAGAAATAGCTGTGAACAGAAAAAATGAAGCAATGGGATAATTATGAAATTTCGATTTGACTTAGTTTTTCATGCAGACCTCAATAAAAAACTTTACGCCCCACCTAGATGATTCAGATATAGTCAAAAAATGAGTAGAATGGTGCCATATTTTAATTTATTCGTGACCTGACACTTTCTACTCCAGACCCATGCTAGCCAACATTACGCGACTGGGCAAAAGATGAACATGCCCAATCACCTGATTCGATGAAGATTTACAACCTTGTCAAGGACTTGTTTCTTTTGTCTAAAATACTACTCTCCACTCTTGAACTCCCAATGTGCTGGTTTCAAGACAAATGACCTCTGTAACGAAGGCAACAGAGATGGAAAACATGGAACCTCTTCATGTTCTCTACTTCTGATGATCATTTTTCATGGTCATATATTATAAGAGAGAAAACTAATGCGCAGTTCTTTCAAGTTTTGGTAACCAATCAGATATC
This sequence comes from Heterobilharzia americana, assembly GCA_944470555.2. Classification (NCBI taxonomy): domain Eukaryota; kingdom Metazoa; phylum Platyhelminthes; class Trematoda; order Strigeidida; family Schistosomatidae; genus Heterobilharzia; species Heterobilharzia americana. The sequence continues at coordinate 109,873,223 of OX104127.1, forward strand.
ATGATGGTACCAGGGATGGCGTAATTTTTCATAAGCTGACCAACGCTTTCACGCACCACACTTTCTGCTTTAGATGAGGCACCAACAGAAATCTCTCATACAGCAGGAATTTACATTCGGATGGTTAGAAACGTGTCTCAATCGCTCTCGAATTACCATTCAGGGTGATAAGTATACAAAAATCCTAGCCTCAAACGACTATATTATCTTCACGCTTTAGGTCTTTTAAGGAGTTTCCTGTAGTTATGCTAACCTGTACAGAGTCATAAGATAAGAGGTAGACCCCCGTAAGCTTATTCACAATAAAACAACATAAGAACACAGACAATGATTGTTCTTGATAGATTCCAGTCAACTTACGCAACTCACACCATAGCCCTTAAAGCGGCCATGGTTGTTTGATGATATAACTGACCGGCACCCGGTCCAGTGAGACACTGTAATAAGACCTCTTGACTGATTAAGTTGAGTAACAGCTCGTAGAGAGATGCAGTTAATGTTAATCATTTTTGTGTCTCTGTTGTTCAATTTAGGTGAAATTTCTGATCTGCTTGATGCACCTATAATCAGATCTTAACCCTGTCTGCTTTTGTTGACTTTTCGTGCTGAGCTTCACTCAGACATACAGTGAATACGGAGCCAAGGGTCTTAGATACCCTTTTCGCCAAATCATCCCTTTACAGTTGTAACGGTGAAATTTCTCTCCTTTCTTGAAGACAGGAACCATTAGTTATCAAGACCAGTCGGAGAGATCATATCTAATTCCTATTTGTTAGCCGAGATTTCGGTCAATTCATCCAGTGGTCAGTGATGGCTGTCTTTAACTACCTTTTGCACAAGCCTACCTGATACCACTTTCAGATTAACTGAAGCATTCTTGAATTCCGCAAGAGATAGTAGGCCTCTCTCATTCAAAAAATAACAGCATTCAACGACCTAACCAATAGCACAATCATATTTCAGGTTATGAATGTTACATCCTTGATTCCCAATAATCTCTACGTTCGATTCAACTAAACAATATTTTCTTGTATAAATACTCTGTCTTCGTTTGCGTTACATTAAGTATTTTCGTAGAACTGAAGTGCATAGTTGCTAACTTCGAATGAGCTTTAACAAATCTTCCTATTTTCATCGTATTCATTTATAACATCTCCACACAGCATACTTTTATTCATTCGGGCATACCATCTGAAGTAAGTTCAAGAGCTGAGTCCGTATAAAAGCGTTACATCACTCTGAGTAGATTCACAGACGTCTACAGATGTAGAATCATGTTCATGATAGTCAACTCATTAGTGGCAGATATCCATTAGGAAAGCTTCTGTAGGAGTAAAAGAATTAGATTTTGAGAATAAGGTTTTTTAATGAATTAATTAGCTCAATATAGCACTCTGCATAACATAACACTAGGTATTTTAAAACGTACAATAGCGTATGGTCACGTTTTTACAAAGGTGCTGAAGATACATCATATATTTTGAATAATAGACATTAAAGTGAAAGTCCTGAAGTGTTCTTACATTTCATTCAAGCTTTGAATAGAATCTTATGGTTTTTCCTTATTTATCCGAACAACTTGCAGTATGCATTTTCTAACTTATATAAAAGCAGTTGTTTTCCTAATAACTATGAACTTATTACATTACAATTATCTTAGTGTAAAGGAACACTTCTCGACCTATAAATGACTTATCGCCTTTGATGTGTAGTAAAATCCTCTGTCGTTATTCAAAGCAAGTGCATGGTTATTAGACACAGACTAGAACTTCTGAACAACAAACGGAATAAACCCGAAGTTTTCAAGAACTACAAGTTCCCTTTACCAGTCATTCTACTTGCACTACAGCACTACTTACTAGTTATTAGATTATAAGATTTTACTGTGTGTGTCATCCCAAGAGGTTATATTCCCAGCGAAAGCTAGGAAGATTATTCAAAAGAGGGTTTGAAAATGAGAAACAGATAACTGAATCATAATTTCCGACACAATAATAATGCGGTATATTCAGCTGTTTTAAATACAAGTTCAGAACAGTAGTTGATCCTATCATATATCAAGATCTTCTGGTTCAGCAACTATTTCAGAATCGATTGAAAGTTAATTATTCAAAGAAGCAAGATATCAAAACGTCTTTAGTCATAAGCGAGTGTACGTCAACATACTTTATCACAGGCATATGACTACGGAAAGAGAGTTCACGCACCTACCAGGCGAAAAATGATCAAACCACGTTAGCTTTAATAAATTTATACTTTTAAATGGTCATAAACTTCAAATATTTATGTCTCTACCACAGGTGACACACCAGGTACGTCTTTCGATTCCTTTAGTCTGTCATCTTTTAACTATGAAATTTTGAATATCAAGAAAATTTTAAAATAACACTGTTCATGGAACGCCTTCAAGAAGCAACCTCTAGACTGCTGGAAATTTAAGGTATGCCTATTCATTGCACCTGCAGATATTACGATCCTAGAGGCTTAGAAACTGCAGACAGGTTTGTATATAGCATATACGTTGCTCCTTAAAGTGATTTTAGGACCCTTTTCATACATTTCGACCTGCTTATCAAATCTCAAGTCATAGGTACTAAGTTCGTAATGAAAAATGTCTACATCCGGCTCTATTGTTTCACACTGTTAATCTCGAAGTTTGAATGACAGTGAGACATTGTAAAATTATCATCGCTGAAAAATTTTATAACAGTGAAAAGATCTATTTAACAATTGAAGAACTAGATTTGGCATAATTATTGCAAATACTGGTGGTTACATCCTGAACTTTATCAAGATAATGCAAAGAACCGTTGTTAAGTGACCCTATTCTAATTGGCGCTACCTGACGTAACCTTTTAACTAATCACGTTGATCAAAACCGTATTACTAGCAGAATTTTGAATATAAACACAGTAATATCTAGGAAATCATAAGTAACAAGATAAAACTAATTAATTCTAGGGATGAGTGTGGTTTTAGAATTCGAACTGAAGAGAAATTATTAAATTTTGCTGTACGCCAGATGCTGTTTATTTCATTTTAACTAGTGTGTTTATTTCATTGTCGATTCTTACTTAACTTGACAGATTTCAACTGTATCATATTCTCATGAATATGTCACTGGATTTGATCAGACTCACTACTCAGTATGCGAAAATACCTAATTAAACTCTAGTAGTTAAAACGGTTGACTAATCAATCCCTGATAATGCTGTTTATCGTGGCCATAGTGTTGCAATTCACTAAAACACAAAGAATTTCTATAAGCTCGATGATCAGCTTTAATTGATCGTTCTGTTCAATGGTATTTGTAGTTTGTTTAGCAAAAACCATTTCCACATATTCACTTTTATCTACACTAACTGGCTGTAGTTACATTTAAGCTTTCATTAAGATGTTTCGATATCACATAGTATAACCGAAGACAGTGGAAAAAGTCAATATAATCCTATTATTTCTTTGTAAGAATAGCCTAGTTTATAAAACAAGATAAATACTCATACTTCATGGTGTAGTTTGAATTCATTGTGAACATAAATTTAACTAAATCACAAGTTCGGGCAGATAAGCTGTTTTAAACTAAAGTGAACATTTTTCAATTCAGTTCAAGCTTACCCCTGAAATATGTGAGATGTAGATATTTTCTTGATAGCAATATACGGCATTTTATGGCTGTGACAGAATCGATATTTATACTTAGGATTTCTGTTTTTACCTTGTTGACAAAGATGGTAGTGTGTATTTGAAGTAGGTTAGCTAATCAGTTTGACTACTGCCAATGAAAGTGACACCGTTAGAAAGGATACAACGTGCTTGTGTATAAAAAAACCATCCAGACATTTCTTTTCCAGGTCTTTTTTTCGTTTCTTTGAATTCTAAATAGTCTTCATCGCTATGTAAAAAGGATATAATTCTACATCTGACAATTTCAGGCGAATATGCTGCTGTACATAAAGACTGGCATAGCTAAGTGTCGACAGAAATTAACGATTGAGTCTTTATTCATTGTCAACAACTTGTACATACATTAAAAATGATTTAACTCCTGTTCCGCATATAAGATGAGAATTGAACTGCCCATCAAACCAAGAAATGACAAGTGGTAAGACGATAAATGCTAGAGGTCCAAAGTTATCAACGAAAAATGTCATCGGAATGTCACTCAATCGATAATATTGAATCGCTAACCACCAAGTCGAATAGAAAATCAAGTACAGAAATACATTTCTCACAGTGCTCAGGTTTTATACTTATATGCTAGACATTAGTGAAAACGTAGCAGAAACGACAGAACATCACAGAGTAATTTCTGGTCAAAGATCAATCTAAATTGCGTCAAAAAGTTAAGTTATGTAATGGGACAATAAACAAAATGATTACAACATAAAAACTGTTACATCATATGTGGGTTACTTAAGGTGATCGAAAATTTACGATGGCCATGGTGGAGAAAGAGGTTGTACACACTTAACTTGAACGCATAGCGATGGTTTAAATTTTTGAATTGCTAATGCTTCAACTATGCCCAAATGTCTAAGCCTCACTCCTTTTGAGTGGCTTGGTTGCACTATGTACAGAACTTAATAAACTTACCAAAGGTAGCTAAATGTTCTGAGCTTACAGTGCCCTATTACAGGTTTGGGGACGCCTTCCCATTCCCCCCTTGTCAGCCAAGTTGGATAGTGTTCGCTAGCGTATTGCATTTGCTGGCACATGGTAGGGCCGTTGTGCGTTCTTTGTTTCTTCCCCATGGCTATCGCAAATTATCGATCACTCTAAATTACCCACACATAGCGTAATTACTTTAATTTTATTTTTTAATCACTCTGTTCATTTCTATATTGTGTGACCTCCTTTTCTGATGCAATTTACATTGGCCTCCGACCAGGAATTACTCTGCAGTGTTCGATCCTTTTTATTATATATTCACCAACGTAGAGCCAACAGAATGATTTCGTAGAAATTAAAAATGTTTCCTCGCTACAATCATGTGTTTTCCTATGTTTAGGGAGGATTGTTTCGACACTTCAGGTCTCCGCTTAACCGCAGTTATGGAATACTTCCTAATTACAGCCTTGTTAAACGGGTATAGGGGATGGTTCATGAATTTCTAAGATGTATATTTCTTATCATAAGCTACTAACTGACAACAGAATTTCACACTGGTTAGCGTATTCTACTGAATATCGAAATTCAACATTGGTTAATATCCCGTCAGATTAATATCACTACAAAGTGAAAGAAAGAACGTTTGGGAAAGACCTGACACCATTTATATGCAGGTGAGTAATAATAGACATTTGCTGTCAGTCTGCAAGTAAACTGTTTACTGGGGTAGTGTTGTTCAAGTTAATTATTCTTAAGAAATTAACCACCAGTTTTAGTTAACATAGTTCTAGCATTCATGTGACAACCAGTAGTATGTGTCACGACACTTACGCAAAACTGAAAATTAGACTTGTTTCTTGAATATACTGTTTATCCGTTTCAATATTCATTCCGATTCTCCTGTGACCTTCATAAAAAAGAAAAGCTTAAAATGTCAATGGCATCCTAAGTAAAACAAAAATTGTATATGCTTAAATCATAACAATCTTCAAATAATAGCTTGCTGAACAGTAGGATGTTTTGACTGTAGAATAGTTGCAGTATGTAGTAAAAGGATAAATAAAACCAAGACAAATCTGGATTTGAAACTCTATTACAATTTGAAGTAGGTTTTTTAGGAAATTGTCGTCTAAATGCTTTGAGAGCAAAGATTTTCCCTGAGTACACTGCATTTGTAACAGTAATCCTCTACTTTATTAGTGTCCCTAGTATCGCACACTAACCAACTGTCAGAAATACAATATTTCCACCAGACAACAGAAAGCCTCAAAATGATAGTTTAGTTTATCTTTTCAAAGGATTTTCAAATCAAAATAATTGTAGGATGTTTACAATGTCAAATTGCAATTTATTCCTGTAAAACAGTAAAAGCAGCCTTGTCAATATGTTATCCAATTTATCCAAGCTATCATCATGTACAACCTTTGTTTAATAGCAGCACAAGTATCTTGGTGTCGAATTTCAATGTAATATATAACAAGTTATAGTAACTAAAATTCTTAAATAGCTTACTTCTTAAGGTAACTTTAAATCCAGACAGTTGTTGATTGCAGTTAGCCTTTACAGTAGCTATATACCCATGTATACACATATACCATAGAGTGCATCATCAAGAATTAGGTTTATCTAATGTTTTTGTTATTAAATAGTTTTAAATATCAATGTTATACAACTGTTGAAAAGTACTAATAGATACTAAATAACGCACTAGATCTAATGAAAATCGTTTTCCTAATACGAGTAAACAAATAAACACCCTTAACCTGATGACCGGCATAACAAAAATAAAAGATAATTAATAGGTTATAAACTAGTTACGAAATCCTGCAATCTTGCATTCTGATGATAATTTCCCAAAACCCTTCCGTATATAGATGACACAGTGAACAAGGGAGTTATTGCTAAGCTTTAGTAGTGAAAGCCAGAGAAATCCTGACTGAAAAGCTATTTCGGAATAAAAAGCATGGTAATAAAATGTTTCTTAACTCCAGTGCATCAGTTATCCACAGTTTAACACTGTCAGTTAGTTGGAGGCAATCGAGAGGACACCTTGCACCTAGGTTTCGTGCTTGTTGGCACTTGTTAGCAAGGTGTATCTGCAACCTCAACTGAATCAATGTCCCGCCTTGGACTCGAACTCGTGTCACCTAGTGTTGTAAACAGCCGACTCTACCACTGAGCTATTTGGGCCACTGCTGGACTGGGTTACATATATTGACTAGTTATGGGTGAGCAACCAATTCCGTGTTGTCTAGTAGCCACATTGCAAATATGATCGATAGGATTTTGTCTGCACTCAGGACTAGACAACACAAAGCTGACTGTTCTCCCGTGACTAATCAATATACAGTTTAACACTTTCAACCCATTATAATCTTTTTTTCCCAAAACTGTCTGATGGCAGAATTAGTTCTGAATTACAAACCATATAGTAAAACAGGATAGGAAAAAACTACTCTGCCTATCGACTTTTAGAATGTCAAAATGTAAATTATGTGCGCTACCGCTGGATTTTATCAGAGAATCAGGTTTTCATATGATCATCAAAGTAAATATGTATCTAGTGCACACTCTGGCAGTTGAAGAACTGAAAAATTATGGAAAACAAGGAGCTATTTATTCATCACAAACTGATACTCACCACTGGCAGTACTAATAAACTGCTATTTTTAAGCGAACCATTATTTTTTGAGTGGTTTTCAATTTTACTTGTTTGAAACATTAGGAAGCCTAATGCTTAAAATGTGAAGTGGAAAAACTTTGCTAAACAGATCATTATCACAAGCTAATGAATAACAAGAAGCTGTAAGTTGTAGTAAAATTTAACTTATACTGAGGTAAAAAAAATTTGCAATTTTAGATAGGATCAGTTCCATTATGGTGACTGCATCTACCTTTGATATTTTATCAAACAGCTTTAGTTTACTTGACGTCAGTCGACAAAAAATGTTCAGTGAGTGTTGTTACAAGTGACGTTAAATATTTCAAAGTAGCTACAACGCTGCAGAATGAGAGGAAACAGCGTAAATAATAATCGTCGAACATTAGATTACTGATACAGCCAAACTGAATCTTCGGTACACTGAAAACTCATTCTGACGAACTGGTCTCACACTTTTCTTCATTCGATTGTACAAACACCAGCCAAAAGCTTGACAAGTACAGGCCATCGTTTCTTTCATCTTATATGACAAATTACTATATCAAATTTAGAGCTAAATGCTTCTGACTAACCATAAAGTTTTATGCTTTCTGTTTGCGAGAAACTCTAAATTATGCAATATGCGTTAAAAACATTCAGCTGTAATTAAAATGTATTTCAAGTGCAATAGTTCTGTCAAATAACTGGTTTTTTACATTTTGTTAACTGGCTTAGAAATTCATTAACTCAACCTAAACGAAAAGATGTTTCTTTGAAGCAGTTCATCTTTACATTAAACGTGCTTTTATTACTACTAGCAAGCTTTATTACTAAACAGGTAAATAGGGATGCTAAGAAATTGTATTCAGTGTTTTACATCCTATGAATATGAGTAACTATCCAGAAATTTTTAAAGTGAGCTGTATATTTATTTTGTCTACCATCTAGTCTTTGACTTATATAATAAATCTACTCTTACTGATTTCAGTGAAGATTGCATATTAGATTGTTTATTTGATTGGTATGGCATGCACTGATAAGATAATTTAGCTGATGACATTTTGAGGAGAATTTATTGCTCGTATTCATATTAAAGTGATGTTATATGAATATGATTTGTCAGGAGTATAACCAATAAATTCTACTCAAAAAGTCATCCAGTAAATTATACAGTGTCACTGCGTGCTACACGAACCAAATAAACAATATAATATGGAATTAAACTCTACCACAGTGCCAAAGCTTTTCTCTTCCTGTACTGAAGACTATCCAAAGTGGTATAACACAAAAAGGTTGAGGTCTTTCTGAACAAGGTTCAAGGCACCAATGATCAAAAGTAGCACATTTCGAATCAATGAAATGCAAATCGAAATAAAAGTTTCTCCCTAATTTCAGTGCTTATATCAGTATCATAGCTAAAGTGTAACAAATGTATGGCAAAGTGTGAAGGTCTAGTGTTGTAAATGTGTCTGTGTCTATTGACAACGGAAATGAAAATGAATAAGTCACCATTCTTAACAAGTCTATAAAAGAGAAGCACAAAACAGATAGCCTACTAAAAAATTCACGAAAGCAGTGAACAACCTTATTTCCCCCATTTTCATCACCTCAGTTCGTTTTGCGGCGTACGTCTGTCTAAAGAAGTGATTCAAAATGAGCCATTCACAATTAGAGTAGAAAAAGCTTTTGATTACGTGACATTTCTGTGAAAAAATGAGTTTATTTAAGTACAAGTAATAGCTAGATAACAACGGAGGTATGTCTGATGGCAAATAATGTAAATCATATCCCATTTAATAGAAAATTACAAACCGCATAGCTTTTGGTGACATTTCTCACAGCTGAGTAGTTTTTGCTGTCCAACTGTATTGCCAAAGGGGTTTTTGTAGGAGACAACCAATCCAAAATCACAAAGTGGGATCTCTGACAAAAAAGTGCCGTGAACTAACAGAATCTACCACTGATCAACTTCAGTGACCATATGGCAGATTCAGAACATTTAAACAGTTGGGCTGTTTCAGTTGCATTTTTCCAGATACACCGCTGATGAGTTAGGTCCCAAACGAGCAAAACTGGCTGTCTGGTGTTTAAATCATCCTGGTCTGGCTGGGGGAATTCAAGGATTAGCCGAAATTTTTCCTAGCTACTCAGGTTACCATATAAAGAATGTACAGACTATGAATTACTTCCAAAAAACGATGTTCTTTCATCTGTTATTTTTTTTTGAGATGGATTGCACGGTAACTGAAAGTGCATCTCAGTAAAGGCATCTAAATTTCCTATCTAAATTCCACAACATCAATTACATTTCTCAGTTTGCTACAATCTGAGTGACATGCTTCTCTTTCGATTGGATCAACATGTAATTTCTTTCCGCTTTTTTATTTTCCAGTGAATTTCCAACTACCTGAATGAAATGACCTCATCTTAAACTTGTAAGCTTTGCGTATGTGATGGTATCATTTGAGGCCATACTATGAAATTGGAAACTACAATAGCTTTTACACAAATAAGGAATCACCAAACAAAGTATTAAACAACCATACACAAAAGGCTGCGTGTGACAGGCCTCAAGCAGATATCCGATGGGCTCTGTGATCATACAAATTTCTTTCAGATATCTTAAGAAGAAATAGCCCTTCATGGACTTGGCAGCCGGGAAATGTCAACCGCCCTCACAACTCTGTCAGCATTCAAGTTTCCCCAAACTGTTATCCATCTCCCCCTTCATTACCTTATAATCTTCCTTCACGTCTCTCAATTAACGATACTATATCATCCTCAATTTCTCCTAGCTCTGCAGCCTTCGACAACGATCTGAGTCCACAGAATATCATCCTTGGTCTCCTTAAACCACGCTCCAAATTACACATTGGAGCCTTCAGTGTCCGCACCATCCATTAAATAGGTCAACAGACTTCGTTGGCAATGACTCCAGCAACTTGGGGCATGGATGTGTGCTGTGTTTCTGTGAGATACGCACACAGTACCCAAGTGCGGTTATTCACCTAACGTCTCCCGACCAATCTGGTAGATCCTCAAAATTCAACTTTCGAGTTTCTTGAGATTCGACAATTAGCTCTCGCGGTCTTGCTGGTTTAAATATAGCATTAGGCGTTAGGGTAGAAAACTCACTACTTGACCGGATTCCAACTGATAGTCGCCTCTAAGCTATGCGGCCGAACAGAACGATGCGAACTAAAAAAAATAGGGAGACTTGCAGTTGTCCCTTTGCCATCTCTGCTTGCACATCCACTGACTGCAGCTCGAATGAAGTCAAGGAAGAGTTCTACCGTAAACTGTCTAGCCTCCTCTTGAAATCCAAACGTTCGAACGTAGTGGTTGCTGTAGGTGACTTCAGTGCACAGGTGGACAGACTAAGTGATGCAGAAAGGCACTTAGGTGATACTTTTGGAGTCCTTGCTGAACGAAGAGATAACGGTGATCGCCCAGTACAACTGTACTCAGATAACCATCTATTTTTAGCTAGCACCGATTTCAGACATAAAGAAACACACTGTCTGACGTGGCGTGCACCGAGCTGAACTCAGCAATCGACACAAGCAGAACACATTGCTACCAGTCATTGCTGAAAAAGATCGGTGGAAGACTTCCACTCCTTCTGGAGTACATGCTTGGACAGAGACCACCCATTGGTCCGAGCTAGTATATTCCCGCGTCTCAGTGGACGTAGAAAAAATTTGGCAACAAAACCACTACGAGTGCTGCTGGACAACGTAAACACCAAAGCCGTGTTCAGTGAAAAGTTGGCTAAGCAGTTATCAGAACAGAAGACTATCATTCATCCAGAAGAAGCTTAGTGCCATCTCCAGTCTGCTGTAAAAGCAGCACTGAAGACCGTAGCCGATTTCGAAATAATGGCTAAAAAGAACCAGTGGATATCAGCAACTTCTTCCGAACTAATGGATGCACATGAACGCATCCCTAGAGGCTCTGAGTACAATGAAGAGCGAGCACAACTTAAAAGTAGATTGAGAATAAGTCTACACAACGACTGCGAACAGTGGTGGGCAGGGAAGGCTAAAGAGATGGGAAAGGCAGTAGCGATTGGTAACAGTAGACAGTTATTTAGATTTATTAAGAAAATTTAGGGAAAAGGTCGGCTGCGGTTAGTGAGGCTATAGTGGACAAGGACGGATCTGTGATCCATTCGCAGAGACTACTGGAACGACGGGCAGAACATTTCGAGGAATAGTCTAACTAGCCTCCAGCCACCACTATGTTGCCCGCTATCCAGTTAGATCCGGAATGGGACACTGAGATAGGCCTCCCAACACTTGCGAAAGTCGGGAAAGCAGTAGGTAACTTGAAACGAGTAAGAGCGGCAGAACCAGACGAACCAATTCCTGAGGTATACAAGAATGGTGGTACAATGGTCTTAGCCAGGTTAACGGAAGTGTTGACCCGTAAGTGGGGATCAAATACGATCCCCTCTCGCTGGTCCAAATAACTGGTTATAACGGCCCTCAAGAGAGGTGAGAAGTCCTCTTGTGATAACCACAGAAGAACCAGCCTGACAAACATAGTGTCTAAGATTCTAGGTTCCAAAATTCTTCGGTGCCTGTGTGGAGCTCGGGAACAGCAAGCTCGAGAAAACCAAGCAGGCAGGCTATAGACCTGACCACGGGTGGATCGACCAAATATTTACACTGCGCCAGGTTTTTGACACAGACACGCTTGCCGATGCCCGACAGTAGCTGAAGACGGCATTCGACTCGGCTGATCGCGAAGTCTTATGGCGATGTCTCTCACTGAAAGGCGTGCCGAGTAAATAAATCACCTAATTGAAGGCTCTCTACTCGAACACTTGCAGGCGTGTTACAGCCTATAGTGCGATGTCCAGGTAGCTGTACTCGTTGAGTGGTGTTCGTCAAGACTATCCACTGTCTCCATTCTTATTCCATTTTATCATAGATATTCTTATGCAAGTCTCCCTCTCGTCACCTGACTTAATCGCAGGAGAATTTTCGTTGGACCAAGAATATGCAGATGACATGATCCTGTTAGGTGAAAACACTGACAAGATGCAGAATCTTCTAGACACATTGAGTGGCAGTACAAGAATGTTTGGGATGCGGTTCTCACCCCCCAAATGCGAATTGTTGATACAGGATTGACTGGTCTTCAACGGAGCCATGGCTAACAACAGAGAATGTAGTGATTGAGTGTGCCGACCACTTCACTTACCTGTGAAGTAGGATCAGCCCTGTTGCGCTGGTCACTGGCTGATGAAATCTCTGCACAAATACAAAGGATGGGCTGGCTTTTGCCAACTTACGTCACCTGTGGCGCCGCCATGATATCCGATTGTCTATTAAGGATCGATTATACCGCACAGCAGTCCGGTCTGTTCTACTCTATGGCTATGAAACATGGCCATCAAAGGTGGAAGACGTGAGAAGTATTCAGGTGTTTAGCCACCGTTTCCTTCCTACCATGAACCGTATTCCGTGGTGTCACCACATGAGTAATGCAGAAGTCAGGCTTAGAGTTTCAGGGAGTAGAGGCAAATCAGATGACGAGGTTATGAACCTTCATCGACTGAGATGGTTGGGACACCTGTTACGTATGCCTCGTCGCCGACTGCCTCGTCACACAATGTTAGCCGAAGTAGATCCAGGCTGAAAAAAGACCCTAGGTGGCCAGACATAAACATGGTACCAATGTATGAAGCCTTTGACTGTTGGTATGAACCATATGTGGTGATGCAATCTAGTCGGTTGGGGTCCACGGGATAAGAGAAACCAGTTGTTGGAGACTCTAAGTGATGTGGCTTAGAACCGATGTCAGTGGTGCAGATGTATACACACGTTATCCTCGTCTAAACGCTCTACTGAATCTCACCATTTTCCCATTCTTCCTTCCTCTCTTTTAGTAGTTCATATTTCTTTTAACTGAACTTCCTTTTCTTCATTTTCCACTTCACTGCCCTTTACTTGATGTATTGATATGAGCTGTGGCAACTCGGACTGTTTAGCAGTAATGCCTGGTCTTATGTTGATTTGGATGGATGGATGAAACTAAGCATTTGTCATAGAAACTTCACGTTTTTCGCATAGAGCCTTCATATCCAAACTTATTATGTTTACTTGTCTAAGCACTACCATTTCGATGTTTAGGCTAAAATTCGCTTGATCTGTTTTAATAATCGGTCCATATCTGTAGAATATTTATTTGCCCAAAAAGATTCCTACTGTAATTATATGTATACTGCCTGATAAAATATATACAAAATATACACACAAAAGGTTGTGATAAATACATATTCTAAAAATACTACACGTCAAAGAACTATTTATCTTTAGTTCTTAAATACAGAGTTGCCAACGTAAATCAAGTCACTGAGATAGTGTCTTTCTAAATGTACCTTTGTGACTAGTTGCCCTTTATAAGAATACCATTTCGCAACAAAAACCACAAACTGTAACTACTGTAACTTAAAGAATCACTTACGGTATATTTTAATCAACCCATTAGATTGAAAATCACTGAAAATTACTGGAGCAAACTTGTCAGATCACTGAGTTTTGCATGGTTGAATGGCATATTCACATTAGGCATAGGTTAAATGCTGCCTTCACTTTTTTACTAACCATAAGATTTTAAATAGTTCTTGTTTTTCCTGAGGATGATATATTCAGGGGAGACCAAGAACGCGAATAGTGTGGAAAAACTGGAAATCATGGTAAGACAAAATTCTTTGATATACTTGATACTGCCATGCAAACATGGAAAACGAGTTAGTCAGGATGATTAAAAACAAAAGGTCATATATCTGCATTTAATTTATATACTTTGACAACATGCTTTGACCGTGAAAAAGCAATCCGTTTGCATTGTTAAAACTCTAACAAAATGCAGCAGTGGGACAATCACTAAGTATTTGAAAATTTGACCAATTTCGCTTGTCAAATCTTATCTTCAAATTGATTCCACTGTTTTACTTTAATTACCGTGAGTTAGACGAATAGAATAACAATAAACTTCACTAGGCAAATTATCTGTTTTCACAGTTACTGTCCTAGGATAGCTGAAGCTGCCAGGTTTCGGTGCTGCATAATAAGTAGACTGAACTTTCGATGAATTTCCACCTCATATTCTAACTAATATTTCTGAGGATAATTGTATCACCATTTTCGCTGAAAATAACTCAAATTTGGTTATTTCTTCAGGAATTAAACACTATTCTCTCAGTGTTTCTTGTTAGCGAATTATATTTCTGCAAAAAGCTTTACCACATATTCATGTTGTATTTCTGAATAATTCTTTGTCAGCATAAAAATCTGCTATTATCTTTAAGTCTTTCGTAAAACAGAAATATATGCTGCTGCACAATAATATTTTCGTCTTACAAATTGTTCCATGTTTTAGCCATTTAATTCCATCGATATTTTCATATAATTTATTCATAAATCAGTTACCAGAAGAACAAAAATGTAGTTATTTTCTGCTATCAGTTTAAATTGGTATATACATATATGTATTTGGCGATGGTTTTTTCTCGTTTCCATGGCATATCATTTATTCCTGTGGGTAATTACAATGATCAAGTAAACAGTTCAGGAAGATAATCAATGCTCTCAATAAACCTGGATTTTACAAGAACATTATTTTACCCTGCAAGAAGAAACAGCTGAATAACATCTATTTTAAATATGCCAAGTTAAAAGCTTTTACAAAAGAATCATTGGTAATTGCTGTAAACATTGAAAATAAAGTAGAAGTTATACCATTTCCTTATTTTTTGTGAGTAAAGAATAAATTTCCGTAAAAAAGCTGTCGAAAAAAAAACATATGTTACACTGAAAATTACATGAAACTGCTACATAATTTCAGTTACTTCGCATTTGATTTCACTTTAAAGATATAAACACATAAAATGCTTCAAGCGGCAGGAAACTCATGATTCCAGTAATTTAGTGTGGTACTAAGTTACAATACTACATGACAAGAGTCATGGAGAATTAGAGAACAGGAAAAAATCTCTATTCACTACTTAAAAACTGCAAATGACTTTTTCGCTATACTACGCAGTTATATACATAGATTGATACATGCATATAGCCCACTGGAATTGAAATTGACTCGTAGGTGAGTAACATAATGAGATTTGACATACACCTAATTGCAGAATGAATAAATTTCAACGATGATGAGATGAATACGCAATAGTGCAACAAATAAGTACTAGGAAATCTGGTTTTCTTCCTAGTTTGCTCCAGTAATTTATAAATACATTATCAGTGCATATTAGTTAAGTGGTCTATAAGACAAGAATTTGAAAACACTCAACAAAAGCTAATAAATAGGTATTTCCATATTTCAATCGTTCCTTTTTAACGCCTTTAGTATTTTATGTCAGTAGGTTACTTGTTATGTCTACGGCATGCTAGTAAAAACTTAAATTGCTGTGACCCAAAAAAAGAACAGCATTTAACAGGAGAGAAAACTCTTACTTCAAGAAATAATCAATGCCTTCAACTTTTAAATTTTATTGAAATTCTCTTACTTCAAGATGTACTGGTGAACTTTTAAGACGGTCGTCACATAGCGAAGTAAGTGTACTGAAATAGGCAGATGAATATATCACTGTAACTAGACCAAATCTCTGGCTTTTTTAGAATTTAGTACAAAGCAGCAGTCACATACAAAAGTTAACTGCTTTATTTTACAACTAAGTTATTGGTGCTTCCGAAAAACAAGAATTTGCACTTTAGTAGAACAAAATGTATACACTTCAGTTTATCTAAATAAGGAAAAAAACTAATTAAATGACGTTGATAATTTTAACCAACTCTGTAATGTCAAAGAAATTGAAATCAAAAGGAATTTTAATTGGTAAAGTCAGTTGCAAAACAAAAGAAACGAAAGTTTCACACAGTTGGTTTGCTTCACAAAACCTGGAACATCAAGAAATACAAGCTTCGAAGAATGCTATGAATAACTGCAGGAAGTCTATGTAAATTTCTGGACCTATAAACTTAGAAGTACAATCTACACACTTTAATGATTGAAAGGAAGATAAACTATTGATGAAAACTAATAAAAAGGAATAACACAGCTAAAGAAAGTTGGGACAAAATAGATTGTTGACCACAACGAAAGCTGTTCAATATTTGTGCAATCAGAATGCTATTCTAATACATTTGACACATAGAAAAACAGAGAAGAAAAGATCACATAGGTGCATGTGATTAGTTATAAATGTGAAAATCGAACATGGGTCAAAGTCAATTCGGTATGGTTAATGTAGTAAAACTGTGAAGATAAAAATGGAATTAGTAGTAAATTCACCTGTCTCAAAAATTACATCCCCGAATACAGAACATGAAGTGCAGATCGCGAGGGCATTTCAACAAATAAAACTATGTTTATACACTTATATTCGCGGAAGCAATTAGTTTAAGTAGAATTAAACTGAAATTATTTATGCAGGAGATGTTTATTGGCCTCCAACTTCCCTCGTAGTTTTTGATTCCTCTCGTAATTCAGTAGAAACCCTTCCAGTTACCTTTAGTTTTTGCATATTTGCACTTTTGTCATTTTACGACAGGTTTCATAATTAACCTCTTTTTTATCCTCATAGTTTTACTTCAATAACCATATCGATTTGACTTTAAACTAGACCCAATATATGACCTTGTATTCACATTTTTAAGTTATCACATACACTTATATGATCTCTTCTATTCCTTTTATCGATTTGTCAAACGTATCAGAATGAAAATCTGACTGTACAAACAGTGAACGACTTTGAATTCGTTTCGCCCTTTATTTCATGCAAACGTTCTTGTTCTGTATCATTTCTCCTACAAATTAATGACATGGTTAGAGACAGATTTCTCAAAGTTCTAAAAAAAAAGCCAAGACAAGCTATGCAAACCAAACCGGATGTGAGGATAGATACTCAAAAATGGCACTGGATGTAGATTACATTAAATCACGAGGTGAAAGAAGTAGGAAAATGTGTACCGTTGGAATCTGACCCATTGGCTCAGGCATAACGTGCTCACTGTGGAATCTGAAGGTTTCGAGTTCCGTCTCTGGTGAGGCCATGGATGTGCAGTGCTGAGAAGCCCCATAGTAGGACGAAGAATCTGTGCAGTGCACGCGCGCCCTCAATGATTCCCCAACTGATGTTGCTCTGCGATGAATAATACTTTGGAATCATTCGATCCCCAAAAACCTACAAGCCGAATCATTTTTCTTCAATAAACTAACCTTCTTGCATTCAATAAGGTGTGCGAATCGCATTTATCTCCATATATCCAGTAATTTTAATAGTCTGCACTCACTTGAAAAGAATTTAACGAAATACCACTAACTCGTCATATTCTCTCTCTTTTTCTACTTAAATTTGAGAGATTAAAGGGTAGTGGAACCTAGTAAATGAAATATACGTGGCAAAGCATACTTTTACCTTTTGGATAGGAAATGAGATATATCAGAGTAGAGCCTCACACAAAAGTTCATTAATTCAACTATCCCAGTTTTTGAAACAGTAAAAGGAGAAAGCTCTGCGATTTAGAAGGACTGTGGAAAAAACCAGAGAAAAATGTGGGTTAGGTAAATACAGGCCTTTTCTGCTTGGAGTAAGATTGCTACTCGTAACCAACAAAAGCTATACATTCGATCTCCAGAAAATATACACTACTTCTGGGAATGCTTCTAATTCTCATTTGCGTAGATCCTCTGTCTGAGAAACTGAAGATGAAAACGACCTTCCTTTGTTAGTTGACACCAAACTCCTGGTCACCTGATAACAAGCAACTTCTTCCTCCTGTTTGATTGTTGTTTAATAGATTTTATTTTTAGTTTAATAGCCAATCAATTTCTAACATACTTTAGAGGTTTTCATTGGTGGATTTTATTGTAGATTGAGCCTTACTGTACATCAGTAATATTGTTTTGACCAGTAAAATATCTAGAATAATAATTTTTCTTGACCTTTTCATAGCAGACTGAAAGAAAACCCACTGTATCACGATATCAGGTTAATTACGATGACACATTTCCTGAAAGACTTCAATAACAGAATTTCTTCTCACGTTGGACAACCAGTAAGTCTATGTTAAAATCACTAAACAAGAAGATTCATATATATATATATATATATATATATATATATATATATAAATATATGTGATATAACTGTAGACTTTACATTCTAGTACATACACCTAGTTGGTGCCAACTATCAACAACACCGGATAAGAAACCTCGGAAGAAGTTGAAAATATTATTGAACTGGAAAAAGAGCCGTCCCGTAAAAAAAAATACTATTTCTGGAACAACAAGGAATGCTTTCAAAACACTTCGACATAGTCTGAAATTTCAAATTATCCAACATGTAACAAATATTGATTTTCATCTCTAGAAAAGCAGCTATTGATTTTATCCTTTCACATAACAGATAGCTGTTGAAGATCCACAAAATATATCTCAACCACCTTAGTTCACCTTATCAGAATCCAGCAACAGACCTTTATTTCTTGAATTGTTTTTTAAAAGGGAAATTACACAGATTAAACAATGCTCAAAAATGTAAACTTTTTTGAAGCTCAAGCTAAAAAAGTTAACTCTATAAGTATCACTGAGTTCATTTGATTATATCCATTCGAGCAAACGATATTTGGTATGCCTATACTGGTAGCTGTATGTAATTTGAAGAGAACCATCACCATAAAACCTTTTACCTTTTGAGATAAAATACTGCTTTTAACTAACTTTTGAGTCTTCTGCTGAGTACTACTAAGCTTTCCTTAGTCTAGATTGCATGTAGTTAGTTTACTAGACATTAGCAATCTTTTTAAACACTTAGAAGGGTTTTCTGTGTTTCTATTCGTCAAGCCTAAATTTTACAGATAACATTAAAAAGTTTCCTCTTTGGCATATAGACAGCTATGATTTATTGTTACTTTAAATACATAACCTACGTAAATTTACATCAGTAACATAAATTTCATGATAGTTGCATAAAGTCAAGAAATGTCAGTTGTAATCAATAACCATAAAGTTAAATG
The DNA here is from genome assembly GCA_944470555.2 of Heterobilharzia americana. Classification (NCBI taxonomy): domain Eukaryota; kingdom Metazoa; phylum Platyhelminthes; class Trematoda; order Strigeidida; family Schistosomatidae; genus Heterobilharzia; species Heterobilharzia americana. The sequence continues at coordinate 109,892,516 of OX104127.1, forward strand.
CATCTTTTTGATCACTTTTATCGACTTAAATTTACACTAGAATGTAGGCTAATCATTTAGACTGGAAAAACTTGTCTGAATGTACAGTGATAATCAATACGGTGGAATCCTAATTTTTTTCATTTGGACATTCAAGAGAAAATAGGATCTGAAATAAGTTATCACATGTCTGTGCCCAATATATGAATTCTCAAGACAACCATTCCACACAATGTGTTCTGAAACTTTTTTGTACAGCTACACTAGAAGAAAAATTCGAGTTGACAGTAAAAGCTGTGTACATTCAAATTGAAACCTAGGAAGTAATGAAAATACAAATAATCAGTTCATAGTTACTACGAGTGTTGTAGAGGTGTTGGAGCACTGAGTATGACTTACCTACTGCGAAAATAAGTTTTAATACATCCCCAGTGGGTTTAGAAAACCGAAACAAGATTTTTCTGAACATTTTTCTGCGTACGCCGCAACTTCTTTTAATTAAAGAACAACATGTATGATCAAGCGTTGTTTACGATAATAATAATAACTATGACATGGAAATAACAAGATATGAGAAAACATTCCACTTCAGAAGCATTCAGTTATTGCCACACTCTAAGACGTAAAATGATAGTCCATAACTTGTAATCATCAGTGACTCAATTAAGTGAAAGTTGTAAGCCAATAAAGCAATAATTTAGTTGCTTTTTTAGTAATCTGGATAGACCTTTATTTTGCTGAAAAAACTAAAATAGTGCTAACGAATGTGAGTACAACTAAAGGTGCTCAAAATACCACTTCGAAGTGTGCCAACATTAGGCAATTCATCTAAAAGGGATAAGGTTTGTAGACAGTTCATTTATTTTGCTTAAATTCTAATCAATAACAAAACGTCCACTTGACAATCTCAATATTTCTGTGTTATGCTAACGACAGTAACTCAGATTTAGAAGAAAATTGCAAATTCATCACAGATAAATTTGATCACTCTAGTATAACCATTTTATCAAAGCAAACAGTCTGTTCCACGTTATTTTAAAGGACTGGGACGCAAACATACATAACTTATCTCCTGATAACGTGTGAATTAGAAACCTTATTAAGGTACACGTTTTCATTTGAAAGAACTACGCACTCACAAATATTCCTGGAAATAAATAAGTAAATGTAATGCAGTATAAACTTGGTTTCTAGGTTCTGTTGAGGTCCATGATGAATTTAATGTCTTAGTCATTCTGAGTAGGGTATTTTGTCGATACTCGTGTTTTATTTTTTAAAAACAGCTGGATTCTTCTGTCTACTCACCAAAAAAAATGTCCACAGCAGTTAGACGGAGTTTTTATTTTAAACTTTGCAGCAAAATAGCGTACTATGGTGTGTCATCTAGAGTCAGTCCCAATATTCTTCAACTATGAAACTGGTGACAAGGCCGACGTTTGTCCCCATTTAGTTCCATTGGTTTTCCTTCCATACAACCGCTACTTCAATATGAAAGCGTAATGGAAGCCAGGAGGCATAATGTCAAAAACAAGCCAATTGATATGAATAACTGTACAATCGTCGATCCCAGTTTTCTAACTGTTGATGTTTACATGTGCCTGAAACTAATCGATTCTCACTTCTCCTGTTGCTCGATTTCGGCTATAGAGCAATAAATCCATCTTCCTAAATTATTCGGGCCTATCGAAGCTGCGGATTTCGATTTCTGAACATTCTGAGCTCACGCTTAGGGAACAGCCCCAATGAAGTGCCATGCTAAACTTATGCTTTGAGGATGCAGTTTAATTCCTCAGAATATTGTCTATTTTTTATAGTGTAAGTTAATGTGACTAGGCAACACACTGTACTGTCTAATGGATTTAAATAGCGAAAAAACAATAAAACACAATAACCTCCCATGGTGTCTGAAAAATTTAACCAATAGGCAGCCGAATTACAATAAAAAGTTATTCAGAAGCAGGCAAAGGTAGTGCACTGATGTGTTTTCGAATTACTAGACAACAAACCAGACTTATTCCCAAGAATCGATGCATATGCAGAAAGTTAGAGTTGTTTAGTGACTAAAATCGTGGCTGTCTTCAAAGTCTTCTGCTTGTTCTCTAATTTTGTCCGTACATTATACAATCTACAAATATGACTGACAGTGTACAAGTAATTACTATCTAGTCAAACTAAGGGTTCAAACTTTAGGTAATTCCAATCGGCAATGAAGCCCAGTCACCTTAATCTCATTAGAAATACAAAAGTTTAATGGGACATAGGAAAACCCAGCTAAATACTCCTAAGCAAGCTGATAGGAGGTTAAGATCCAACTCCCCACTTCTTACAAAAACTACAGTATTTTTTAATTCTCAAATACCATAGCAGATCATTGTTGAAACTTATTTTAATGGGCTAAAGATAAGTTCACATTCACGGCAAAAAATATAAGAAAACATAGTTTATCTGAGACATGTGATGTATTGGTGCAATGCATTGTGAACAAGGATATGTCCGCAATTAGTTTTGCATACAGATTGGAATGATGTGCATAAATCATCGTTGTGGCCCGTCTAAGTGAAGTATCTAGAAATAAACGAAGTTGGATATTGAGTTCCTGGGTAAGTGGGATCGTTCGGTTTGATTTGTTACTGCACCCGATTTGGAATTTCCTCTGGGGCCCTTACTTGCATAGATCGGTAGGTCCTCTTTAAGTCTGTATGACCACAAGTACATATAAACTGACAAACGCGATTGCAAGTGAATCCATCATTCAAATGATACTGGGGTTTACAGAAGTACATAAGTCTCATTTTCTCCATTACTGTTGCGTATGCTGCATAGTATTTTTTCAGGATGACAACTTTAAGTCTCTGCCTGCTACTTACAAAGTAGCGTCATGTAAACATCTTTTTATGAAAGTGATTAAACAATCGATCTTTTTCAAAGCATTTCTACTACGAATAATTAATTTTGGAGGAGCTTTTCAGTTTTTTCCCTGAAAGTGAAATTTGTGCATATTCTTTGAATCCGGTTGACCAGACACTTGACTGATGGTTGTTTATGCTCCAGTGGGAAGAAATTGTGGTAATCTAGATACTATCCAATTCATACATATATTCCTTAGAGATGGATAGATTTATTGATTCATCCTGCTGGAGAGTTGGGAGAAAGATAGGCAGTCACCTTTTCTTTTTCATTGATTCGACTGAGGATCAAAATGTCATATTCTGATTAATCACATAATTATGATGTCGTTCACAAATTTTTGTCGAAAAAAACGTTTGCAATCAAATTACCAACCAAACTCTTGACGTGTGGCCTATGGATATCTGTAAATATGGAACTTGAAGTACTTTTCATGGTTACAGTGCCGACCTTGCGATAGTTTTTATCATGGAATGTAAACTTAATATTACTGCTACTGATCAAAGATTTTTAAGATATCATCCGTCTTGAATTCACATTCTGCTTCGAATGACAAGAAATTGATACATCAAGGACACAATGAAGTACATTTTCCATGTTTAATTGTCAATTTCCATCATAATACTTGCTGAACTCGGTTAACACTTGAACAACAAACTTTAAATCCATGATTTTTATGAACTAACCAAACCTGTAACTTATTTTGGAACTTTCCGTGATGAATGCTACTCATATAAATGTATATCAGTGGAAAATACAGTAACATCAGAGGAAACAGTATCGAGCAGAAATCTAGGGGGCAAAACAATTCACATTGACATCCCAAGAAGAAGAATGCTTGCTCATATGATTTTATTGTAATGTTTAGTGTTTTCATAAATACCGATTGCAATTTTTTGACGAACACTACTGGTCGCATAGTTGAACTTCTCTTCAGTTCAATGGATTGCTAAAGTTAAATACTAACCAAAGACAAAACATCTCATTCATGAAAAAATATGAATTTAATAATGGCTTTAAGATATCACAAACCGTGATAATACTCAAAATCAACTCTAGTGAAAGGGAGTTGTTGTAGTTATTTGAATGCAGATGATAGTTTGCCGATAAACTTTACAAGTATGCGAAGTGAATAATTATTGCGACGATTTCACGAACTGAATTCTGTACGCGATACTTTTCTTTGCAAATGTACCTTTACGGAACACTCACACATATGGAAAGTAAAATAAGCGTATTTTGATCTGCACCCCGTTTAAACCTAAAACAGTAGAGACAATCTTTTCAGTAATATTCGTTTACTGAAATGAATACGCTTATGAAATGTATAAGATTTGAAACTAGTCTTCCCTCGAGTGAACTGAAACCCTTTTAAGAACATGACAAGTGCTGAAATTAGATAACTATTGATTATGAATTAAGTGAACTGACAGTACTGATCATCTTTCAAATATTTCAGATTCTCTATTCTTCTTTGTGAAAAGCTGCTTTATTGCTTATATCTCCTAATCATGACTTATATCGGTCATTAGATAGTCCCACTAGTGTACCCCTTAATTCTCTGAAGACATCTGTCCAGCTTTACTTAAAAATATCTATCTTCAACTCAAAGTTTGGCCACCTCTTTAGGAATTCAAAAGTAAGAATACAGCAGGTATCATATCCTTAACAACAAATATAAATCTTCATATGCAATGCAAATCATGTTCAATAACTTTGACCTAATGCATATAATATGTTTTACAGCCATCCGTACAGCTTATTTCTATCAGCTTCAGTTCTCAGTCAAAAATTCATTTTAAATTTTCCAGAAACATTAGAGATACTAATTTAAAGAGATGTTGAACAACAACTTTGCCTCCTTTATACAAAGCAAGTAACCTTCAGTAGAAAGATCTATCCTCTTTTAGCTAATTTTTCTGGTTAACTGATCATAAAAGGTTTAGTTCGACCTCTTTTTAGTTGGCATGATTCAGTCAATAGGATCCAGGGAATTAGGTTTCGTGACTGTTGGCACCCATCAGCTAGAAGTATCTGCAACCCCGAAGATATTTAATCAGAGAGGCCCAGTGTCGCAGTAAGAGACCTTCTCAGTCCGAGAGGATGTAGTTCCCTCGAAATTGCAGATAACCCTGGTTGACAATTGCCATAGTGCACAAAACCGATATATATATATATATATATATATATATATATATATAAGTTTAGCTGGATCATGTGACCGTATTTACACTCTTATAACTTGTTATTGCACCATACTATGTCAATACTAATTTGTTATGGCTATCTACTTTCTTCACCTTAACCCACCAAAGGTCAAAGTCTCTGTACAGTTCGATACACAAAACTATAGATTGCAGGCAGATGATTGGCTTATCGAAGTCAAAAAAGCACTGCTCAGGGGGATCGTTTTTGTTCTAAAATTTGCTATAAATGGATACACCAAAATTGGCAAGTGGTTTTTAGTATAAATCAGCTGTTGCAGGCGTTTTATTGCTAGTTTTAAAAGGTCATTGGCCTGAGATACCTATACCAATTGATCATTTATGCCACTGCCATTAAAATTCTACATGACAAAAAACCTCGATAATACAGATTATTCTTCTGACTGAGTCTGGATATTTATTAGCTTATGGAGCCACTATTCACTTCATTAAACGACGCCCAAAGAATTATTCTGAAAAGTTGAAGTGATGGAAAAGATTGGCTGCTCAGGATAAGAGTGATGGCAGTTTGGTGTTCTCTGAGCTTTGGTATTTTTCAGCAGACCTTTCATCACCAGACTTGGTGACATCATAAAGAAGTGGAAATCGATTAATTGGTGAGGTTAGCTCAGGTAAAGTTGAAAATCCATGATAATAAGAAAGTAACATAAAAGTGTAACTTATCAAGTTGTGAGGATTCATAACAGTAAGAAAATGGGAAGCCAGCAACTGGAGAAAGGTATTCAACTGAATTAAAAGTTATAAAATTTACTAATCAATACAGGTAAAATGTCAAGGAGAATAAAATCAAATACATCTGATCAGCTTAGTCGAATCTGAGTAACCTAAATTATTTCGTCAAACTACTGGTTCCTGATACATAAGGGATCCTAGACAGGTCTCACACACACTCATGGACAACCAAAATCAGCAATCAGTAGCTTTACAAACTTCTATCATGTATTCCTCTGAACACCGTCATTCCTTTTTGAATGAACTCTCCTAACTTTTGCTGACTTGAATACACATCTTTCATTCTGAAATAGTCTGCGCAGCTTTTTCAGTGAATGCTACTAGCATTTCAAGAGTTTGCACGATTGAAATTTATAAATTTTCGTTGTAACACTTGCCAATATTTTGGGATGCGAAGGGTTAAAGATTTTTTAAGACATCTATTTGATCTTTTATTCTCAAAGTCTAATTCTGCAGAAAACGAATATTGCTAACTACACTAAAATACTTAAGATCGATTCAGGTTGATACAACAGACTTGTCTAGATATCCAGTGTAACTGATATCAGTGAACAACGTATCCACTTTCTTCACGATAACTGGATAAAGTCACTGGTTGTTACATATACACTTGTGTGTTATTAACAGTCGTGCTTTGAAGCTAGTCTGTATTCGGTTGCTGTGCTGATGATTCAAAAACTACAAGTTCACTCTAAACTTGACCTAAATATTTTGTTGACTGTGACTTTACTGAATGAGAATATTAATTAACTCAAGCATCCATGAAATCAGTGAATGGTGAAAAACAACTTCGTGCAAAACTACTGCAAAAACGTTTGAAGGGAGTATATGGTTGACTTTTTGTTAGTTTAAACACTTCACAGACAGACTGGAGATGATTTTCAACTTCAAAATATATTAGGTCTCATTGTCAGCTATCTTGTTATCCAAGCTCATTCATGCTTCGTTCGCATATTTAGGTCTTCAGGGAGTTTATGAACTTAAAGTTCAGCTATTCATTTTGCATGAATAGTACCGTAACATGTTTCAATTTTCTAAAATAAGTTATAGATCTGTCTCTCCTGTAATCCACACTCCTGCTTCATCTTGACATATTTCATGGATACCAGTTTCACAAGTGTTAATAATTCATCTCTTTTATACGCAGTGCAAATAAACAAATCAACGTATAACCTGATACAGAAATGTGCAGTAAGTTGTAAGATATCAGTTATTGAGTTGAAAGGATATTTCTGGGGACTTAAGACAACAGCCAGGGAGAATAAATATCTCAGTTTATTTAAACTGTAATCCTTTATATTACACTACAATCAGCAATTTAAATGAAATTTTTTGATGATCAATACACATCCATCATCTAATTCTGTCTTACACATCTCCGCATTCCACATTCACGTGTTCCACATTCAATATGGTTCTTTTTGATGCTTTTGTCAAGTGTTTCATTAGTTATCTGGAATCGATAGGTGGCAAAACTGCACAATGTCTTTCTTTCTACTACACACGCATTAATCACATGATATTTTCGACCATTGGGTTTTCCATAGTTTTAAAATCATTAGGATACAGTGTGCAATAATGTGTTGCATAATAAAAGTGGACGTTTTTAACATTATCTGCTATTTTGATGTTAATGATGGATAGTGGCAAGCAGTGGATTCCGAGAGGCGCGTTTCATCCGATTCGGCATTCGTCAACTGCACGTCCCTGCCTCCTAGTGAGTGATGTTGTTCACACTAGACTCGTTACACTTGTCACACCAGAAGTGGCTATTGTGGTCCAGTAGTCTAGTGAGCAACGCCCTAGTATCTGAAGCTACTGGTCTTGGGTTCAAGCCCAGGTGCATCCAGCTGATAAGTCTCAAGTGGGATGAAACCCACATCCTGGGTTCGAATACTGGTCACGTTCCGTCAACAGTATCAAAACTGAAAACACAAGCAATATCAAGGCCTCCGTATATTAGTCTAGATGCCAACGGCGACCAATCAACTCGGTCCGATTGACGACAGGATAATACAAGCAACATTATATCATCTGCTATTGTTTAAAAATAATATAAATAACAATGAAAATTAACTAAATGGGGTTATTGTGCAACTAGAACTCTAGAGGTCTCTTTATGTTCTTTTGGTACTCATTGTGACACGAAAAGAACGATTACGAAAGTTATTAATTCCATAATCCTTGAAGTACAGTGCTGAATAGCTGAATATAGCATTGTGCTAGTTTAGCATTTTGAAAATCGATTGTAACATGCATACACTTTAACTTAATGGTGAATGAACTTCGCCACTCAAAAAAATGGAGGTAAATGACTTATAATCCGTATTCAAAGCAGTCGTATATCAATAGCTGCTGTGTAGCAAGAATCTCATAAAAGATCTGCTTTCTTCATTAATTTGTACTCACAAGTTTTACTGTCTTACTCTTATTTCTTTCAACAAAGTTCTCATTTGACGTTATAGTTTGAGGGTCAGTTCATCAAATAATACTGCGACGGATGATAACTGTCTTTTACCTATTTATTTACGTTACCATTTTCTTTCAGCTACCTTCGTATTCCATTTGAAAAAGACAAGACGTGGCTTAAGTGAAGAAAAGTTTTTCTTTTCGACGAAGTCAGTTACTAAGCTGTACATTCATGAATACATGTTATAATGAGCAGAACGTTCCAGAATTATTTTCGGTTAGGGAACAAATTATAGTGAGTAGCTAGAAGAAGTTAATTGATACACAATTGCGTTTAAAGTGGGGAAATAGACAAGGGATTATAAAATTAAATGTAATTACATAATACAGGATGAATGCATGGTGAGGTAGGAAACTGAACGAAGGGTTATGAAAATAAAATTGCGATTGTGTTATATCAGATAAATCTATGACAGAGTAGGAAAATAAACAGGGGATTATGAAAATAAGATTGTAGTTACGTAGTGCAGGTTAAATCTATGACAGAGTAAGAAAATGAACATGGTGTGAAGGAAATACATGTGTAGTTATGTGATGCAAAATGAATCTATAACAGACGGGGGTTTATGATGACCATGGAAAAGATAAAGGTTAGACGTAACTTTTTTGGACGCATAACGCTTGTTTGATCTCCTAATCCCTAGTGCTTCAGCTATAGACTAATGCCTTGATCCTACTCCCTTCAAGTGGTCTTATCGAACCTTGCGGAGAATTTTGAATGAGCTCTCGAAAGGACCTAAGTGGCCTGAGTTCACGAGGTATTCTGTTATGGAGGTGAAGATACATTTCCGTTCTCCCTTTGCAAGCCAGGCTGGGTATTGTTCGGGGACACGTTTTACAAGCGAATGCTTGGTACGACCGGTGTACTCAGCTCCATAAGAGCAAGTAAACTGGTAAACACACATTGATGTGGTCCAATGTGTCAGCTTGTCTTTTACACATTGACGAAAACGTTTCTTGTAGAAGAAAATAATTCGAAGTTTGGGGGTGAAGCATTTTCTGTTAAAGGATTTCGACAGTCATTTTCTCAGGATTTCTGCAGCAATATCATTTTTGAATTCAGTGTTCAACAAAAGAATTTTTTGGCACCAAATGTCTTTGTTCAGACGGCTTTTTTTGCTTTATGTTCTTATCTACGTATCTGAGCGGGAAACCGATTTCCGCTAGAGTTCGTCGAAGTATTTACAGTTCTCTGTCAAGTGTGGGATCAGGAGTTCAAACAAGCGTTATGCGTCCAAAAAAGTTACGTCTAACCTTTATCTTTTCCATGGTCATCATAAACCCCCGTCTGTTATAGATTCATTTTGCATCACATAACTACACATGTATTTCCTTCACACCATGTTCATTTTCTTACTCTGTCATAGATTTAACCTGCACTACGTAACTACAATCTTATTTTCATAATCCCCTGTTTATTTTCCTACTCCGTCATAGATTTATCCGATATAACACAATCGCAATTTTATTTTCATAACCCTTCGTTCAGTTTCCTACCTCACCATGCATTCATCCTGTATTATGTAATTACATTTAATTTTATAATCCCTTGTCTATTTCCCCACTTTAAACGCAATTGTGTATCAATTAACTTCTTCTAGCTACTCACTATAATTTGTTCCCTAACCGAAAATAATTCTGGAACGTTCTGCTCATTATAACATGTATTCATGAATGTACAGCTTAGTAACTGACTTCGTCGAAAAGAAAAACTTTTCTTCACTTAAGCCACGTCTTTTCTTTTCCTATGATAAAATGGATGTATTCCATCTGAAATATATTACGTGATTTTTGCACAATATCTTCTACTACGTGGCAAACGTTTTTTTTATTTACTGTTCTGATTCCTAAAAACAACAGAGACTAGTGTCAATTTACAAATTATTTTTAAAACGTTCTAAATCAGTGTAGAGTGCTTTTGCCAATCACTGTTGCCTAGTTCCCCTCTCTATAATGACTACATCGGAAGGATATCTTTACACATTGTAACAAACGCGAGGGAACTCTCTATAAAATCAGCAAACAACCATGCTCGGAATTACCCATTCAAAAAGGTTACAGTCGTTACTTGTTTGCTCTAGTGGCAAGTGTATCATTCTGAGTGGTTGCATTAGTGAACTTAAATCGCTGAAACAACTCTAGAAGATATACAACTGATAATTAACCATTTTAGTGGGAAATAGCTGTCCCCTAGCAATCAAAATAAGTTTTCAGTGAAATAAATGAAAGTGTTATGTAAGAATTAAATTGCCTCACTGATCTCTATTAATATGTGATTCTCATCCTAGTTAGTTTCCTACCATTATTCTTAGATATTTTGCACGAAAAATTATCCTACTTTTAATAGCATGTAAATAACTCACTTTCAAGACACTCCTGCTGTCATTAGGACTAGGTTTGTTACCTTCATTTCTTGTCGTTTGCTTTGAATTAACTGTCAAATGATTAATAGAATCATCAGAATGACCGACTTGTGAAAATGAAGAAGCAATATCAGGTGAAACAGAATCCAAGTTACTTGATATTCCACTTAAAGGTGTGCCCGATAAACTTTTAACCAAACTCCTGTGCGATTTATTTTGTTGTATATCATTCGAACTGCTTATCCACAAAGTTTCTGTCTGTGAGTTTGATGGCATTCTGTGTACAGAACTTGACCTTAGTGTTCCAGAGTGGTATAGCTTCATTTGTGGTGTAGGACTAGAATGATAAGTTGGTATAGGTGGACTCGGTCGTACCGAATTTTCTGAAGAAATATTTGGACTTGGGTAAGATGGACTAGGTGATTTTCTTCTCAAACTATCGATTTTTGAGGTATCAGAAGATGCGCGCACATGAGTTGAATTTTTGGGTGACCAAAGAGTTGTCTATGTAAGTTAGCGGGAAAAGATTAAATCAAGGAAAAGAATTTAACCCGTGTGTAAAAAAGTAATAAATATTATGGTTATGACCAAAATCAGAAATCACCCCACACCACTTGCTTCAAAAACTGAATCACTGTCGATAAAATCTGGCCGTTAGATAAGTATTAAATAATTCACTCTGATAGATCTTTTGCTTGACATGAGAACACGTTTGCGAAACCAAAGCTAGCGTCATGTGCAATTAAACCTGATTTCTTACTTAGTAGTGGTTGCAAGTCTTTACCTAAATGACCATTTATTTTAAGTTAGTTTGATTTGTAGCTCATGTAAAACATTCTCAGGCGATATCTGTTAAAAGGATCAAAATGACAGCCAACACTCCAGCAATACCTAGTAAGACGCTTCCTTCTCAATGACAAACATCAAAGTACCCCTTTCCAGTCCTTCTAAATTGTGTACTAACTTAAAAACAGCTACTCATCAGTATTTTTCTGAAAACCTTTAGATTTTATCCCATTCAAGTCTCAGTTCTTTCAAGCAAGCTTCATTTTATAAATATATTCCTTCGTTATATACTGCCAAGTGTAAACATATTCACTTTCTCAAGACAGTAGGTGAAGGATGAATGAACGTGGTTAATTTCATTACTAAATTTGTAAAAATATTCAAGTCCATGCAATTAAACTCTTTTCTGCTATAAGTGATCTCCATTTTCAGTGGATTTACCGGATTTTCATTTCTTAAATCTTTAATTATACTCTGTAACCTTAGATGTCCCTAAATACAACTATATTATTATACCATGCAGCTTTTGTCAATTGTTACTTTTGATAGGAACCAACAAGCTTCTGATTTGATAGATAACATTTTAAATAAAGGATGCCATAGGATGTTATTAGACAATGGACAAACTACATTCTGATCATTGTTCGGCGTTCTTAAAGCTAAAGCATCTGACAGAACTCGTCTAGTCCCCAGGCCAGATGAATTAATCACAATAACTTCACAAGAAGTAGAAACTTTTCACTTTCATCCTTATGTTCAAAGGATACACGCCAGCATTGAAGATCATGGTCTTCAGCTTCAAAGTAATTCTGTTGTGATGTTCTACAGCAAATATTTGGGCTACATTGAGGAAGGTGGTACTATTGATGTAATTATGCTGCAAAATTAGGACTCTACCATTTACTTGACTGATCCATTTCGAGTTGTTCAGTAAAAGATTTCTTTCTAAGTTTACAGTTAGTCTCCTCTATGATCAAGTACATATTTAAAACCTTTTCACCGCTATAACAACACACTTCCAAAGGTTTTCTCATGTTTCTTATCTTTACATATTGTGTGATTCCCTCGTTATTTCATTTAAAGTTGTGATTATGCCTGTTGACGTGTTGGGGTCATTTATAATATGTCCTCTCCTAGTACTACTAACAACTGATGTCTATACAGTTTCGAGTTATGTAGTGACTGACTTAACCAGTATAGTAAATGTATCAGAACTCGTTACCAATTGTATAAATTAGGTCCTCTCTTTTGTCTTTTTGAGAGTGACTTATTGTTTACAAAGTCTACTGTGTGGTGATCTAGGTTATTTGTATGACACACCAAAGTCGACTGGAAGAAGCAGCCGGGTTTCAAACAACCCCATTGGAAAAATTCTGCCATCTGAATATGAATAGTAATATTCGACAGAATAAGTCGTTAAGGTTACAAGTGTTCTTCATTCTTCAGTTTGATAACTAGCTAGCATCCCACTAATTGTCCTAGCTTTAGGTTAGTAGTCAACTGGGTTCTAGCTTGTGAATGATGTCATTTGAAGCCCCCCCATTAAGATTTAATTTTCTGCTTTAAAGAGGGATTTTTTCTCAGAAGAATGTAAACATAATGTCATAGTCCATATGGTGGCTAGCAGTGGGATCTAGGACAAATATTTCCTCCTATTTGAGATTTTTCATCTGGACCACAGTGAGTTACGCTACTCTCACGGGGACTCGAACTCAGTAACCATCATTTCAAATGCCAAAGCGTTATCGACTAAGCCACCGAGGCACGACAGCCACCACTTATGTAAAGGGTATTAGTTGTTGTTTGTTGATACTTGTAACTTCCCGCTGCTATATCGGATCGAGTTCTTCGACCTCTAAAGATTGCTAGTAAAATAAATTAAAAGTTGTAAATGAAGGATAACTATATACTCGTAAACAATGGCGAAAGCTATCAACATGAATTGGGCTATGTGGCGAAGTTTTTCTTTTCTTGACATGTTTTTTTCTACTTGGGTATCTGTTTTTGGATGAAACTAACAAGATATCAATTGACCTTGATTAATTTCCCAAGGAGTCCCCCGATTTTCTCAGTTTTTTGATGATTAACTGAGTTTTTGACACTCACTGATTACGTTGAGTTTCTTATTAGGTAGCTGAGAGTATGATAGTTACGGCACACTTCAGTTTATGAGGATTCACATTACTTCCTGATTATAACGAAACTTGGAAATGAAGTTTAGTCATTATTTTATCCTTCTTTGTGCAATGAAGATGAACCCATCTTCCATTTCCTCCCTCAGTGCAATTTGTGTCATCAACATTACGCAGTCTTTGTGAGTTTCGGAAATACTGTTTACTCTGACTCCAGAATTATCGCCTCAGTATTCAGCCTTCAAAAACACAAAGTCATAGAAACATCTTTACGTAGATATTTATCGCCCATCTGGTTTAATCTGTACTGGTGAAAGGTGTAGCTATACGGGGTTACATATATCTCTTGAGACTATCCTCAAAAATTGAATAGTTGGAATGTTCGAGCGTCCTGTGAACAAAATATTCACGTTTTGTGTGCAGGTTCTTGGTAAACTGAAGAGTATTCTGAATAATGACACCACTGATCACAATGGGTTATCACTTTTCTTTATTTTCATTTGGTTATGGGACTCATGAAACTGTTGTTTTTCACTTTTCTTGAGCAACTAGATTTAACCTGATAACTCAACATTCGCCTAACTTGAATTTCTAACTACTGTAAAAAAAAAGGCAGAAACGAATGGTTAAGTGAACGGTATTCTATGTCAAATTTGCTCTGAATTGTCGCCAGAATTGTTTCTAAGAATAATCACTTACCTCAGCTTGCATTTCGTTGTTACTAAACTCCTGATCTGGTTTGTCCTCCAAAATTAAAATATTGGGTTTGTGTAGTCCTATGTAGTGCAAAAAGAAAAAAAATAATAATTTGGTTTGATTATTTTTAATGAAGGACAACTAATATCCCGGCGGTGAATTCTCAGATCTTAAACAAATTAGTCAGACATAGCTGCAATGAAAGTCGTACATCAACATAACCAAGCTATCAATTAGGGACGCATGCGTTTGTTAACCAATTATATTTAAGGGAAGTAATAAGAACAGTAGTAGCAGAAGTAGCATGCTTATAATTCATGGATTCTCCTCAGCTGCTTTACAACCTATGGAATATAACGTTTATGATAAAAAACATCTTATGCAATGCTTTTTCATAAACCGATAAGAATGTTTCGATTGATTTGGAAGGTAGCAGAGATTTGAGTTGACCGGAATCGACAAATGCTTGATGTTGTTGGGACTGCTCAAAGGTTAACTAATGATACAGTGATACAATGAACATTCTAGAGGAGGTAGTAAAAATAGGTGGTAGGGATTGTACACAGTATTATCCTAGAATTGGTAAAACCGACGTCATGGTCAAGTAAGAGGGATAAAAGGCCAACAGATTTTCATTATATTGAGTTGTTAGATGAATACAACCCAAAAAGTGAGGATAGGCTTTGAAATAGATCGAAAGAGGAAATGAAAAGTAGAGGAGGTCATTAGGTGATGATAATTTGCAGCTACAAATTTATGCGATTATTATTGCCAGAGTAGAGCGTAATTGACAACAGACTCATTCCAAACAAATGGGTTAGGCTTGAGGTTTTTCATCGCAACTGCTTCAGAAAACTTAGAAATGGTTGGGTTTCAGTTGTTTATTGATCACTCTGAACGATTTTGACACGTTTACTTTGTGTTCAACACTAAGTAAGTGCCGATCAATTGTACGATTAAAACTCTGCTGACCTTTGCGGCTCAAATTCTTTGGAATATTTTGGCAGCTGGATACATCCTCTTCAAAGCAGTACTCAGTCTGCGATTCATCTGTATACAATACATACCATCTGTATGGTATGTATGCCTCAAAGGTCCACAGAGTTTAAATCGTACAATTGTTCGGCACTTACTTAGTGCTGAACACAAAGTAAACGTGTCAAAATCGTTCAGAGTGATCAATAAACAACTGAAACCCAACCATTTCTAAGTTTTCTGAAGCAGTTGCGATGAAAAACCTCAAGCCTAACCCATTTGTTTGGAATGAGTCTGTTGTCAATTACGCTCTACTCTGGCAATAATAATCGCATAAATTTGTAGCTGCAAATTATCATCACCTAATGACCTCCTCTACTTTTCATTTCCTCTTTCGATCTATTTCAAAGCCTATCCTCACTTTTTGGGTTGTATTCATCTAACAACTCAATATAATGAAAATCTGTTGGCCTTTTATCCCTCTTACTTGACCATGACGTCGGTTTTACCAATTCTAGGATAATATTGTGTACAATCCCTGCCACCTATTCATGAGTGCATGCTACTTCTTCTACTACTGTTCTTCTTGCTTTATTCCAATTCATGAACGGAAATCGTCGTTCGATTTAAGCATACTTGTTAACGTTTGTATTTTTTGCAATTCTTAATTGATACCATACCAGATAACCATCTTATAAATTTCGTCAGTTTTTGATTTTATTTCCGTTTATTTATTTTGGCCTTCTCAGTTTTGCTATTTTTTGTCTCAGTGCATTATTTAGTATTGTCTTTTCCATGGGTTACAAAAGGTAATACGAACTGGAGATCTATAGTCATGCTCTCATCCACTTTGATGGACCTAATTAACTATTTCCTTAAGTGGACGCAGGTCTTGGAAGGAACTGGATCAGTAGTGCGGATTGTATTTTGCATAGCAAACTGCGTTCTCGATATATTAGTTACTCATAATAAAAGTATGATGCTCATTCCAGAAGTAAATGAATTACTTTTAATATCTGAAAATCCATACTTCTTTATCATCCTCAAATTCACAAAATTATATTATATTTGATACAAATTATTCAAGTTCTCAATTATATAGCATGTAAAATCATATTTGTTATAATACTTATAATTTCACGTTACTAAACAGGGTTGAAATAAATTGGTGGATACTGAGTTCAAGCCTCAGTGGGAATAACATCACTCACTGGGTTGCAAGTACACCAGGCTGATGAGTCCCAAATGAGACGAAACACACATCCATGATTCCTCTGCTAGCCACGGAAGCCAATGTTACAATAAAGTTGAACATCGCAGCAAGCGTGCAAACTATTCTGTTCAAGATTAATTCTTCTATTGCACAATGGCAAATAGCTTTTAGGCAGCAGTATTTTATGACACTTGATCAGTCGCTTCATGAGCCCACTAAGAGTTGATTTCAATCACGTTGCTTATGTTAAAGATATCACTTACACGCTCCCTCACTGGTCAGAAAACAAATTACACACACCACTCTCTAAGAAATATACCACATGAAAACAAAATTAGCAGCACATTTTTTGGTCTGAGTAGTAATGTGGCATAAAAAAACATTTAATGACTAGGAAAACTGCCGAAGTAAATAATGCAACTAGAGATAATCCTATTTCGTCCCTCAGCAAGAAATGAGTACAGGATTATATTTCAAGAAAGCAGCGAAAGAAAATGTGTCTCAGGAAATGAATGCAACTTATGATCTAATTTACACAACCTTGCTACTAGTCATTTTAAAGATAATAGAATTTTATTCTAGGTAGATATAAACAATACTAATGTACACCTTATAACTTTCATTCCTGGAGAGAATAGGGGATATTCAAACGAACGAACTAGTTTCAGAGATAGATGTGAGCATACATACACTCTGAATGCATTGAAAGTATCATTGGTTGTACCTATACCAAGTTAAACCAAAGTGAGCTATAATACTATTGAATTAATCCTTGTATTTACACTCATCTTATAGTAATAATAGCAAAATATATCACCTAATTTGATTTTCTAGCATAAATTCTATATATAGGCCTATCGTCTAAACAAACGCATATTGCTTCTGTGTGTAACATATTCTGAAATACTTTCATCTAAACGAAAAATCAAATTGCTCTCGAATTTGCAACAAATCGTCTCATATTTTGTATACATGCTAACTGCTCACGGATGAAGTATTCTCACCAAGTGCTATCATCCTGCTTGAACAAAGCGGTTTTTATTACAGCTTATGTGACTTCTGATAAGACGTAACCGTTTCGCTACCATTAATTCAATATCAAAAGTTCACAAAGAATAATCTTGTCCAGCTCGATATAATAAGTCCCTTAATGTGATACTCTCGTTTCATCAAACTTATTTTACATGTCTCACTAATGCCTCAGTTTTCAAGCAGCGGCTGCCGTCTGCTTTAACAATTTTTTTCCAATCCCAACATGTCTACTTCGATTTCCATATACACTACACTTCTGACTATCAGTTTCTGTCTACTCATGAACAAAGACATGTTTTTGTCTCGAACCTAATCTTAACGATAAAAATTCAATAATAACAGATCCATTGAGGTCTGTATACGAAATTTAAGATAAGGAAAGTGGAAGGAAACTAAGGTTATTCAGTTTGTGAAAAAACAGATATTCATCTGTTGAAATCGCTAAACTGAAGGTAGTTCACTCGAACGTAATTTTTCGACTAAACTAGAGTTGTGAAACCCATAGAATTTCCTGCGGAAAGTTTCCCCGGTTCACTTATCAATTATACTTGCACGTTTTTGCGAGAGAAATTTACTTTATATATATACCATAAGAAAAATTTTACTAGAAAATCATAGAAACCACAACTTACTTTCGCTTCTTATTATCTCTGGCTGGGGTGGTAACATAGTTATTTTCCCTGATTTTTCTTGACTATGTTGCTTAAGAACCCCAAAAGCTTCCTCATTATCTGTCGTCTGCAAAAGTGGTTGAGTAGACAAAAGTATTGGAACTGGAAATCCACAATCCTTTTCAAGCTGATAACTAAAAACATTTAAAACACAGGCATTACAGTTTATCCACACTGGCAAAAAAGTAGATTAGTGAGGACATTTACAAAATCCCAGTTACAGTTTTCCTAATTGGACATAGAGCCACTTTGATTCCGTATAAGCTTTGGATACAACCATCCATAATCTGTTCTATCTGGCGGAAAGGGGAAGTTCAGAGGCCTATCGGTTTCACCTTAAGTAGTTTGAAAGGTTAATGTTCAATATGCAGTACACCAGTCTAACGAGCAAATAGATACTGCTGTTGATTTACCTTCTTGTAAGTCCTTTTGTGATTTTAGAGATTTTACTAAAGTAACAATAAATTATTCTTGCTATATTTTACCTTTCTAGACAGACAAAATACTCATTCCTATTTCTAAGCCTTACTTTTAGCCTCTAGATGGTGTTTACAGTTCTGCTTATTTAACAACTATAAGGTCACCTGTGCGGATCCAATTTTTTCTATAATCTGATACGAATACAACTAAATTTAGCCATGAAGATGGTCACAAGAATCCCATACTTTCCCATATTCCACTGTACCAAAACTGACTCATTCACAAGTTTTGCTATACTTTGAATGAATCTATCTAATTTTAAGTTACTTTACAGTCTAATTTTATGAGATAAACCTCTAACTTTGACAAACATTAAAGCCTCTGTTCAATTAGCTTGACAATATTTTATTCATGAATATACTTGGGGCTTTAGTGTGCGAAATATTTAGCTGCTCTTTTAGACGAGACAAACTAATCAAATTGTTTAATTCTAAGTCAACAGCAACATCTCAACTATCTGACACCCATAGGTTTAGGTAATCCAAAAACACTATTAATTAAGCTAAGTTGTAATTAGTAGCACAACTATACATGAAATAAGACGCCAGAACCACATGAATAACTACTGGAACTATGATCCGCAGGTGTTTATCACAAATTTTGTCAAGCTGTGAATGTGGGGAAGTACCTTTTACCACAGAATTAGGTAACCACTCAGTTTTAAGGTGTTTTCAATCTACATAAAATTTGCCTACTTTTTAACAACCCAAAAGCCTTAGTACTTCTATGTTGGCCTTCAAGTCTTTTGCTGAATTCTTATTTTATCGTCATTTCTAGGTATATAAATGCCAGTCTGCTCACTGTAATCCATTCAAGCAGTTTCGTTGACAGTGGTAATCATGAGCACATACCAGTTAAACCTAAACGAAGAATAACTTGATCACTCCATTCAAAACCTGGAACAACCAACTTTGTAACTAAGGTAATTAAAAGGCGTAAATAATTAGTTTGGAGTGGTTGTGAAGACAAGCGAAAAAGTTTTGTGAGCTGACAAAGTGATAATCTGATTATATGTTACCCATCACAAGCAAACGTGCTTGTACATACTTCAGAATTATTTAAAACCAATGCCGACTGACAAGTTATCTCATTTTTGACTGTTGTTTGGCATACAATCATCTTCAGAGTTTCAAGTTTACAATCTGAAGAAACGCTGAGGTCGAACTCTGCTGCGAGTGGCTTAAAGATGCATAATTAGTTAGTACTTTATGAATAATTAAACACATTATTCAAAAAACATAGCAAACAGTAGACTACTTGAGAAAAAAAGGATGAAATTTAACGCAACTAAGACTTTGAAGTTGCGTAGCTAATTTTGAAACTACACTTTCAGGTGCTGCAAATCTTGTCATGAAAATTATATGTGAGAGAAGGAATAGGGTGGTGATATGCATTGTGAACAAAGGGCAACAAAATTATTGTAACCTCAACATCACAGTGTTAACTACTTGGAAACTCATGTGGGAATACCAAATATCTAACATTTACCAACCAAACGTCTGGTGATACATAGCTGAATATTAGCTGCAAGATATATAGCTAGTCGTCTATCACATTACCCTTTGCATCGACAAGATGCAAGCTGATAGATATTCAGACCTTTGAAATTGTTACTGAGCAAGCAGCACCAGGTCCTAAATGCTACATTTTCAGCCTCACAACTTTAACTGGTTCCAACTTCTCGCACGTAAACAACTAGTCAATAATTTAGGCCTTGAAATGCAAAATATGAGCTCAGTAAGCATTCCCTTACGTAGTCACTGAAACAGTCACTCTGTAATCTCACCGCTAAAGGCTCACTTTAGGCTTCTGTCTCACTTGCATTTAGTTTCAAGTTTCTGAAAGCAAAACGTTTAGAAGACAACGACTTCACTAGTTTATGTCCAGCTGATAGTTAAAAGACATCTTACAAGGTATGATAAAACCAAATGTTCTGTACTACGAAATAAACCAACATTCATTTGATGGATTTTTAATGCAACTCAGAACAAATTAAGTGCTTATAGAAAATACTCACTGTTTTTCTGACCGTAAAACTGGATTATGTAAACGCGGTTCCGAATTTATAGGTGTGCGTTGACCAGAATCGTCTGAATCTATGTCATAATTCGTGAATGTGGGTTGTTTCTTCGCCACCGTGGAATAAAACTTATCTGAGGTCATTGTTTTAGATATATTTGGCCTGTATGAATAAGTGTCAGCATTCAATAAACGTGACACAGGAAAAAAGTGTTTTTTTGTGGAAGCGAGAGGTATATCAATAATGCGATCTGTAGAACTTTCTATACTCGTTGGCGTATGAGGTCGAAACTGCTGATCATTAACATACGCACTATGGTACAGGTTGCTCATCCCAAAGACAGATGATGGTCTTTGCCTAAAAGATGTATTGTCAATATTCTGTAAGTCTCTCTTCTTGGTACAGTTGTGCTTATCACTACTGTCTAACGTAGGAGAATGTATCGGAGAAGTGGAAATGTCCCTAACAGTTGTGGATTGCCTCTCCCTCATCATAGCGGAAAAGTCCTTGAGGTTTTTGACGTACTCTTTCAAAAGTCTTACAGCCATTTCCTTTGTTAATGACAGATGTTCTTCACAGCATTTACCTTCTATCACACTAGAGCTCATTATATCAGAAGACGATGATGAAAAAGAGCTACTCCCGGAATCCTCAGCCACATCAAGTGTACTTCCATCGAGCGTTAACCTGTTTTCTGCTGAGGAATCATCATAGTTATCCATAGATCGTTTATGTATCGTTAATTCAGGGAATGTGGACTGGTACCTATTCTTCGAAACTTGCTCATTCACCCTCAACAATTCTCCTCCCCAATCATTACCGGTATTTTTGTTGTTTGTTCTGTAGTTGACACATTTGGAGATTTTGAAATGATTCTTATCACTGGACATTGTTATTCCATAACGTATTCGTATTTAGTCTGAATAGAAGGTTTTACCAGCTTTCCAAAGCTAGAAATTGCCTTAAGGATACCATATTTTGGGTATGATCCAAATGAATTTTGAAATACATCGTCCAAATGTCTTTTGTCACTTAGCATTTATCCACCAAATAGAAAATATCGAATATTTATTGAACATCTTTTTATTTTGACAGCAGGCAAACTAAAAGTTAAAAACCATATTTACTGAACCTTCAAATTTTATTCAAAAGCTGTCAAGTAAAAATCTCCCGCGAAACTTATGAGTAGTTTGTGTGCACTCAGGGAACGTAAACACATTATGCAGTCACAATTTTTAAAAGCAGCCGCTTAAATGAGTGCATACGGTGTGATTTACTTTAAAAAAACACTGTTTTAATTCTTTTTCTTAAAATATATACTTCATTCGTCCGCTTTAGGAATAAAAGGCTAAGTGGCCTGTTTTGGTTTTGGTAGTATAAATTTCAGTAAACATTTAGTTTCCTTCATAAAGCGTTCATTGTGAGAGTGCCACAATAAATTCCTGAATTCGGTTTCAGTAGTTGACCACCATGTAAGAGAATGCCAGTTCTACTTTTTGAAGGTCAGTTGCCAATGCTTTTCAGACACTGTAATGACTTCATAAGCAATCAGCCGTAAAAGCAGTAGAAACTTTAAAGAGGTGAATGCCCAAGTGTTTAGTCAAGATTCGCTTCGGTAATACAAGATCTTCCTTTTTACCTCTATACGACAGCGGTAAATGATTCAGGCCTTCCGGCTGCATTTCATAGGGCAAGCGTATAATTCCCGTCACTAACTTACTACCCACTCTGTGTGCACTCTAGAAAGCTTGCTTCTTGTTGGTTGCTTGAAGCAATTGGCGAGCATTCCTGAACCTAGGCTTCAACCTTGTTTGCACCCCTATGAGGCGTGTCTGCACCCCCTAAGGAACTGATGTTTACCCTCAACTTCCAGCCCGCATCACCCGTTGTCACAGTCACTTAGATTACCACCGAGTTATTTGACTTCCTGCCCATTACCTTTATCCAACTAACATTTGTCAGAGGAAGCAGGTGACAAGTTTTCTGGTTTGGTAACCAGTGCAATAGAATCAGTTCAGCACTTGGGACCGAACAATACGAAATTGTTTGTTTTCCAGTGACCAATACACCAGCTGCCTGCACTCAGTTTTCCAGATTTGTTATCGTGTACGACATAGATACCGAAATATTTCTCCGGTGGATCACCTAGAGGTCCGGTCCTCAGCATTTAGACCTTCAGTCTATTCACCTGAGTCAGTCTTGACTGCCAGCCTGTCTACATCATTCCAAACAACCTTTCAAACCTTGAAGCTATCTGCAAATAGGTATTATCGCCTAAGCCATTTCACTACTACGGAGCAGAAACGGATAAATCCCTGGCACAGTGCCCTCAAGAAACGCTTTCAGCAACCAATTTCTACCGAGACAACGCTTTATTCACTCTGACCCTCTCTATCTGTCAAAAAGACGCTCCCTAATCCACACCTGTAGGTAGAAGTCCTTACTGAAACCTACGGTCTTCCTCAGCAAGCCACAGTGGGATATCTCTTGAAGTGCCACACAAACCAAAGAACAATATCATGGACAGTTAATCGCTTTCTCCTTTCACCTGGCTAAAAATAAGCTCTGTAGGCATCAGCATCCGGGTTGGGGGCCGTGTCTCTACGGTGTCAACCAGTCGTGTATTCTCCTTAATTTTCCTACCATTATTTTTCTCAAAAGTCAGACAGATAGACAAGTCGGGGTGGTGGGTGACGGTTAGTGGCTGGTTGCGAGAGCCGGGCAGTGGCAGATAAAATATCTCTGAAATTGGTCCATGGGCACATTCACCCAAGGTCATCAACAGCCTCATGATGTGAACCGTTAGAACAAGGTGACCAACCACTTATCATGTTATTTAGTTGTTCAGGCATAACTTCACTATCCACCGAAGCGAGGGCAATTGAGAGGACCTCAGCGGGTGCCGTGCTTAATATCTATGTATTACCGTCTACAGAAAAGAACCTACCGAAATAACTCGGTAGGTTTCTGTCATTCTCCGTGTACGAAGAAAAGCGGTTGGTCCATCTTCCTCCGCGGTGCTGGACTTAATAAGTGACCGAAGTCTTTCCGGATATGTCAGAAACTAATCGTCTTACGCAGTGAACTCGACGTTAAGCTGTGAAAGCTTTAAAATAGTTCCGGACTTTGTGGGACTGAAACGTAACGCAACACATTATAAATTAAATCTAGTAAGCGCTTCTTTCTTCTGTTTGACAACCTCTGAATCTCATTATCCATTCATGAAGGTCCTTGGGAAGACCTTCATAGCACTGAGCAAGGAATCATAAATGCGACACATTTTAACTCTGTTTTAGATTTCTCTAAGGCCTTTGGAACAATCCACCTTGTGCCGACACAACAGCTCAGTGAGTCTACAGTTTCCTTAATAGTCGTCAATTATGTACGCCGAGAAGGTCAACCCACAAACCGAGCCGTATGCTCTCCACCTAAATGCAACAAGTAAATGGGCACCATGTGCCTGGGGTAGAAGGGACTGGGGGTCATCCACATCCTCGCACTGGGAAGTGTAGACCGGAATCCATGGTGAAGAAAAATGCCCAGGACCATAGAACGTTGGTTTGGCTACGTTTTGCACTAGCTCACACTCTAAAGTGCTCGGTTGCCGCTTGGTATTGAGAGACCTATATGAACAAGCAGTTGTTATTCCATCAACACTAGCAGGGTAAGCATTTGAGTATCCCATTATTAGGTACCAGTCACCGGTCCCTCATCTAGGCAGCTGTCTGAACACTTATTCATCCGCTCGGCAATGAGAACTAAGATGGATGGTTTTGGCTTAATATCCCAACACGGTACTCCACATGCGCCCCCACTGTATAGTTGCGATGCCAATGAACAAGCTGCTATACCTACGCGAACACATAAGGTCATGTTACCACACTTCCGACCCATGAACCTATCAGTCTGCTTCCCGTTAACTCTGGAATAAGTAATGCAAGGCTAACATCCCCCAATAACTATATTTCCGTTATTCCCACCATTTCAGTTTTTTAGCCTTCAACTAAAGTTTATTTCAAAAGCCACATTGGTTAGTGTAACATATCTTATTGTCACCTGAGCATTCATCCGACTTCTGAGCCAAAGGTTTTGCTAGACTGGCTGCAGAAACTGAGGTCGCCATGTGAAGACTCAATGCTTTTAGAGTCTTTCCCTCTTTTTATGGCTAGGATTGCAGTTGAGCAGCGGTCTACTCTCTTGTTTCCCCCTCTTAAGCGTCCAGTCAGGACAATTACCCGTACTCCTATCACCAACCCCATGCTCATTCCTTGCGATTACTTCGAGAGTGCTCACTATAACCCCTATAAGATGCCATGCCTGAGCAACTTCATCCGCTTCACACTTACTTATTCTTAACACCCCCGTGTTTATTAATGCAGAAAGCTCTAGTGGGTGTTGTAGTGCAGGTGCGAAAAGGAACAAGCTGTGGCCATGTCACTCGGACACCTCAAAACCCATCCCTTTCCACGAGTTCCAAACTACCACTTTCATCCCCAGCTTCAAATACATCACTTACAACTTTGATATCTCCCTAACACCTTTGAGTATCACTGATCTCAGAGGTTTACTATTCGTCGGCATCTTTTCAAGTTGGCGCAATCCAGATGGTCCGGGATGTCTTTACAGTTTCTGGGGCACCATTTTCATTTGAGTTATGTGATGAGGTGGGTGAACCAGGGTGACCGGATGGTGAATTGACTTAAATCACGTGTATATTTTCTAACTTCCCCCTTTTTATTCTTACACAATATCATATGGCGACTCGCTTGCACATCTGTACCCCTTTCAAACACCTCATCATTCTGAGATACCAGGAGCTTCATTCGTTAGACTGGTTTATCATCCACGACACTGCCCGTGGGATCACCAAACACTAAACCCATTATACTGTCCATAGTACTGTTTGGGAGATTCCTGGGGACCAGGCAGTCAACAACCTGTTAAATCAAGGCCTCCAGTGATCTGAAACAGAATTTGCATCAAGCAAGAGACCAGAAGCAAGGGGTGTCATTTCAGGGCAAGCGGGGCCCAAAGGAATGACATCTCATCCCCGTACCAAGAAAAACACATTTTAATACGAATTTCTCGAGGCAGTCACCTCTTCAAATTAGAGATTTTCGTTCCAAATACTCATGATCGAATCCAATAGGCGTGTCAGTTGCATGTGTAATATAGTAAAGGAAAACTTCATCTTACTCTTTCAGATGACTATGTCTATCAGTGGCTACAATTTTTAAGGGTTTTGCTGTCGAAATGAAGAAATTCAAATTATATCCACCATTCTAGGAAAGAATAAGTCATCTCACCGTACAAAGTCTTTCGGTTTAGGCAATTGTTTGGACATAGCTGGTCACAAGTACTGGGCAAAATTCATGTCATTAAACAGCAGGAGTGAAAATTAATACGGATATAATCACTCAGTATGGGCAGCATCCTGTCAATAGTGAGTCATATAATAAGTAAGAGTGCACTGCACATCGAGTGCTAAACACAAGTAAAGCCAAAAGTGCGTGTGTGTAATGAATTTGTGTTGTCTGCAGATAACGTGGAAAACTAGAGTTAAATACCGAGGTGGGCCGGGGGAATCTAAGTCTAGTATTGTATGGCGTCGTACAGAATGTAGCGCTTGCTTAGGTCCGGGATGTTCCAAGCAGACTCATTTGAATCAGTTGGGCCAAAGGTGCAATACTATCCAGCTACTAATGTCGCGTTACAGGGAAGGATGTATAGGGTTATATCATTGAACCATTCAATAAGACGCCGAGGTCTACGATTCACATGGGGCCACTTTCGGTTACCCTTATTTCCCGGTGGGTGGCCGCCAAAGGTCGAGGAACCAGAATATTTGTGTGCAAACAGCACTTATTACTGACATTTCTGGATGTAATTCCAGTTGGAGCCGTCAGTTTTGGGAAGATTGTGGTCTGCGACGAATGGCCTTCTAGATTTTGCATCTCTAGGTGGTAAAAAACGATAGTTCACTTGTACTGAATAGGATTTCGATGTTGAGCTGATCCGCGGACATAATTTGCATATCGGATCGGGAAAAAAACATAGTGACTTTAGAGTTGGAGTCCGTTGTCCTAGACTTTTGAGAAACAGTATGAAGGCCGGGCCGTCTGAAGCGGACACCAGGAATAAGGTGCTTCATAGTTTAGTATTGTGCTCATCACATGCCTTTGGAGTTTCATGTGGCGCATTTCTCTTGTCCATGTTTAAACTGTATTACAAGTGCCTACAGAGGGTGGCTTTGCTTTTTATTTGAGAGCCAATGATAGTCTTAATATACGCATACAGGGTTAGCAACTGTGATCCCAAGGAAAGGGAGAATGCAGGGCGCACGGTGGGTCTAATGACCTTATATAAGGATGGTTTCCACAGGTCCCCACCATCAGACCTGATACCTCATGTTGTCAGGCTCTTTTTTATAAACAGTTATGCACTGGCTTTTAGCCTGTCCATACATTATCTGCGCCACGTGCTATCTTTGCTTTCCCCCTTTTAACCTCTACTCCCTCTTCTAACCGTAGTGGTAAGAATGACATGCGGGAGGCCAGATGTTGCTGCAATGGTCACCAGGTACATAGCGCCATCCGAAGTTTTTGTTGTGTTATGTCGTGGAGCATCCAAAAGCCTGAACAAAGCCGGTGGACCGAGGCGCATACACTAGTCGCCTACGGGATCATGAATGAAGGAAACGGTGTAATATAACAGTGTAGCGCAAAGAGTGAATGCTTGGCCTCATAATTTCATCTCAACAGGTCCAATGAGTCCGTGATGCCTACCGCCGACGCGGAATATCATTGGCCTTAGATTTCTGATCCTAGAGGACAGTCTACTGCTACTGTTCACTTCCCCTCCCGCAGTGATCCCAAAAGAATACCAGCCAGCTGAAAAACCTGGTTACAGCGATAATCCAGTCCTCTCCATAGGTTCAGACGGAGGAGAGGCTCCTTGTTGTCTCACAATTTCCTGGCAGTGTATGACCATTACTTCCTCTCCCAAGAAAGTGACCTGAAAACGGCCAGGCCTAACGAGAAGCCATCACCAATTCCGCAACTGGAGTAGGGTCTAGTGGTTCACTCTTCTTCACCTGCATCAATCCGAAATTAAATATGGCCGTCATCCGATATCGTTGCTGGGTATTCGTCGCACCTACAAATCGGTGGTTCCCATAGGTCATGGCTTTTTGGTGGGACTTCTAGAATTTTATCCCGGAACGAAGCTCAATACAAAGGCCATTTCTCTATTAGACTAACGAACAGTGACATTTTTCAGTAATTAACTGCTAGAGCCGTTATCTTTCTCGGTGGTATGGAGTTTATTAGAAATGGTTTATCGTGATGAGATTCTAGCTTTGAAGTATGACATCCCTGAACTTCAAAGTGGATAGGTAATAATAAATTTGCTTTCAACTCTGGCAAACAATGGGAAGTGCTTTTGGCCGATTAATTCTTTAGTTTTTCCTTCTTTGCCGGTCATGTCATTATCGAAGTTGTCATATCATGCAAGCTTCGAGATGTAAAACCAGAAATTCTAGTTGCCCAATTGCTTGCAAAATTCAGAAAAGTTATTCAGTTGGAGACCAGATGTTTCCAGCAGACCATCAGTAAGCTCATACGAATCTACTTAGAACTCACTACTGGCATCCTGCATCTCCTCACCAACATCCTTTGCTGTAGAACAATAAATTTCCTTGGTCCTCTTACTGTCTTCTCAATGCAATCACTTCACACGCACAACCTTTGGAGTAACAAGGACTTCAAGTGAAGAATTATGCAGGTTTAGCTGCAATGGAAAGATTGGCTGAAACTGATGCTTACTGATGACGCATTAGATATGGCCAGCAGACTGGGTACAATATTCACTGTAGGCATCACAAATCCGTTCGAAAGTTTCTGTTCTCTGTGCAAGTCCTCGTAGAAAGGATGGTAGTGAGAATTCACAGGGCACGTCACCGGTTGACGGAAGAAGAACCCCAGATGGTGTTGAAGAAGCTTCGAGGATGGTCACCTCGAAATAAAAATGAAAAACGAAACGTAACCATCGAAGCCTCAGTTCAAAACATAAAGTACCAAGATGAAACCACATTTTTCGAGTGAGCGAGGATTTAAGCAGAGTAACAGAAAATACTCCCTCCGACGGCTGCTTTAAACACAAAGGACTATATCAAATAGATACCTCTGAAATGATAAGTTTGCATCAAGGGTTGTCGCCAGGGAAAATGACCTGTCCTGGACTGCCTCATTCTCCAATCATTCACAGTAAAACTAGCAGACCAAACCTATCCTCCCTACGTTTCGGATAATCTGGCGGTCTATTTTTCATAAATTCGTCCCCTCACTTTCATCGAAATAGATCTAGTTTCATGCAGAGGTTTAGCAAGGATGTAGCCGCTTGTATCTGCAGTCACCATTGAATCTTCAATTTAGATCCAATTTCGTCGATAGAGATATTGATTACGTTGCCATACGATGCCACTTTAGCCACCTGAAGTCGTAGTCATATTCGTCCTTCTTACTAGGGAATTCACTTCTTCTTCACTGTCACAAACCCCTGTCAATATCACAACTCACTTGAATCCTGTTTTGAACTTAGTGTGTTGACGTCAAACCATTTGAAACTGACCAGCGATATCTGTCCCTAAGCTGATGTTACTGAGTTGCTTTTCTTCTGGTTAACATGCATACCGAACTGTCGAAAGAGCTTATCACCGGTCAACCAATACTCCGGAAAGAAGCTGTCCACAAGAAGCAGACAATCTTGGAGGCAGACTGTAAATAATGGATGAAGCATCCTGGTCACTGACATATTTGCTGAGACTGTCCATTCTGTCACAAGTCACCTTGTTTGTCCATAAGCACTGGTTACCAAAATGAAACGCCTTTCAAAAGGTTCGTTCAATCATATCCTAGACCTGAAGGTCAGTGGGGAATTGATGTTTGTCAAGTGGTCACCACAGCATTCAAAAACTGGAGTCCATTATGCAATCCAAAGACACTGGCATCAACTTCAGCACAAACGAGAACTCTGTAGCACTCTGAAATACCTGTAAAGATGGACAATGAAGCGTCAGCAAAGTATCAATCACGTCAATCTAATCTAAGAACTTTTGCCTGGAAATGTGGGTTTGTGGGATGATTCCTTATTGACAGTTAGACTCAACCCTTGATAGGGATTTTAGTAATGAGTAAAATGCTTGCTTTAGATGTGCCCGCCACATCATTTCACTGTCCCTCAGAAATTGAAATAACGCCGAATCTAGGGTTTCCATCTTTCCTCGTGAATATAAGATTCAGGCGGATGACAAAAACCTATTGGAGAGCCATGGAAGAGCGTTATACCCCGCTAAACAAACAGTAGTACTGAACTGGTTTGCAGTCACTCCCCTTCCCGGATTTCGTTGAAGTATTCTCATGATAAACCCGACGTCGTATGAAATCCTTCTGTTAGGAGAGCTTCTAATCTTACTTTCAGTTTTCTTCATTTCCACTCATTTAGACACTGGGTCAATTTTCGTCAGTCCGCGGTGTGGCTCCGGCTTCAAAATTTAGGCGGTAAAAGTATGTGCTGCAGTTACGGTAGCAAATGACAACAAACATTATTATCCTTCCTTATTTGTTATCAAGGATTGTCGATTAACATATCTTTTGCGGGCACAACCATCTGGAACACCATCCGTTATTACGATCACTTTTTATCTGGGACATATTTGACAAACAAAAGAACAATTTTGCCTCGAGTGAAAATGGCTTCTAGAACTTCTGAATCAGGAGGATTTTCACCAAGCCTGAAGAATTTAACCGATACGTTACAGCTCTGCATTCCTCTTGTGTTCCACTGGACAATTTTGTTAACTTTTATACCCCGTGTCCGCCCAATTTCGTACGGTCCTGACATTAAGACAGATTTTGTTTTCCTTACTATTCTTCTGAAGTCCTTCAAACGGTCAGTTTCATGGTTAAATCTGGCAAAATTATAGGTACAGCTGAAAACGTCACCGAAAGTTTTTGACAGCTACGACTCCAAAGTTGGCTGGTGATGTAAGTTCATGGGTAACCACTTAATCCAAGTTCTTTTGTTTATCTACTCTGAACAACACCAGAAGCAAGTTCTCGAAAACAGTCGCGCAGAAAGCCGTTTGCTATTCTCGTGACTGTGTGTTGTCAGCTGTAGGCGAATCCATTGGAACACTTAGGTCAACGTGTTGCAGCAGCCTATCCTAATCAGTATGGAAGTTTCTAGAGTTGAAAATAGTCTGGAAACGTGAGGATGGAAG
Source organism: Heterobilharzia americana (assembly GCA_944470555.2). NCBI lineage: Eukaryota > Metazoa > Platyhelminthes > Trematoda > Strigeidida > Schistosomatidae > Heterobilharzia > Heterobilharzia americana. Next base: position 109,923,475 of record OX104127.1, read on the forward strand.
ACCCAATCGTTTGCAGCAGAGAAGCGGACCTTAGAAAGTACTCTGATGTGTTCCTCTCATTTCCTGTCAACACAAAAAGCGAACGCCGCTAGAACATTCCTCTTGCTGGCGACAGCCCAATCACCTCTTGGAGTGATAAGATTTGGAAGACATCAATAGGCAGTGGATACTTTTGTCGCTGCGCCTCCAAGGACACACTATCCTCAAAACACCGCGGAGCGGCACTTCGAATCATCGTAACCAACAAATTAATGGACATTCCAGACAGCTATTATCTCCCCAACATCGGTTAACTCACTGGATATCACAGTCACACATCGAGTCATTGATGAGCATGGCCACGCGAAAACTTGCTGCAATTCACGGGACGGGCACGAATTCACCACCTGCTATCATATAAATAGGACCAAGAGCGTGCAGTGTCCAAAGTTTGCGTTATAACCAGCCGACACTGTTAGTCCACCTGCATAGCTTCTTATTTAGTAATATAACCGTCTATTTATTGGAAAGTCATACAGTCCTTAGCTTCGTTAACCACGAAGGACCCACGTATGTTATCTGGAGTATCAGCAAGTTTCCACGGCTTATAACGAAGGTGAGTATCTAAATCAATTAATTTCCAGTTCACTATGTCACATTCGAAGGTGATATGGATCAACACCACTGGAAACACTCGTTATAATGCATAGAAATGGACATTAGAACGGCCAGTCATCTGAAATCCGAGCTTCTTATCTTGACTGAGAGAATCCCCGAACTACTTACTTGGGGTGCGGCCAGGGCTAGTGCTCCTTCCCGCAAAGCTGTTGCGCGGAGTTTGTTTGGTCCCGGAGAGGTTTGTTTTGTAGAAGTGGCAGTATGCGCTGTACTAACTCAGCGCCTAAATCAACGACAGAGTCTCAATTGGCCAGTGGTACATTTGCAAACTCTTAGGCAGGTAGTCAGTGATGGAGAGACTAATAAATACCTCTCAGTCAGAAGTTGGAGCACCTTGGCATCAAAAGTAAAGTAGACTGGCTGTTGTCAAGCGTAATTTAATCTAGTTTGAATCAGCAACGTGTATGCGCGTTCTGTCACACGTGATCGACTTCTCAGTCCGTCCGACCTAGAGCCGTTCGGAGAGGCGGACTGTTCAGCTGCCCCATGTTCCAGCGACACCTGTCAAATAGCCGGGTTACTTTGGTTTTCCAGACATGCTGAAAGACGATAACAAAGTGGCCACTCCTGTCCAAAGACACTCGGATTGCTAGGTACTCAATCAAGAATTTTCCTGTCGCGAAGAGTCGATATAAGCGAGATGGGGCTTGAGTTCCCCTCCTCCATCGTGTCAGTGAGCCTTCAGTATCCTGTCCAAGTTAAAAGGTAAGGTTTAAATGGAGTCGTCCCTTCCCACGAAGCTAACCTGATTATTATTAGTCGTCCCATTGAGTTTCTGGTGGAACATAGGGCCTCAGTACCACGTCTCCACTCTACCCTCTTCTTTGCAGTCTTTTCAACCTGGCCCCACGACTGCCCACAAGTTTTCACTTCTTCCTCACATGATCTCCATGTCGCCCTCGGGCGCCCAACTCGTTGTTCTCCCTCTGGATTACACCTGAGGGCCTGGCGCGTGATGCCTCCAGTCGGTCTCCTCAGTGCATACCCAATCCATCTCCGCTTCCTTCTGTTTATTTATTGGGTGATAGGTTCTTGGTTGGTGTGCTGCCAGGGTGAGTTCCCTGTTGCCTACTCTTTCTGGCCATCTGATCTTCACATGTCAAAGGAGGATAGGCAGCTGTTGATGAGCACCTGTAGTTTGCTCGAAATGCTTTTCTTGACGTGCCGAGCCTCTGAACCGCCACATAGAAACACTAACTTGACTAGCTTGGTGTTGAAAATCCGAATCTTTTTCTTCATGCTGAGTACAGTAGACCTCTACACTGGTATCGCGTTAATGAGGTCTTGTCTAGCTGTCTTTCCACTCCTGGCTGCTTTGACGTCCCCGTTTGTGCCACCTGCAGTTGATCCGATGCTGCCTATCCGGGTGAAAGAGACAACTTCCCTTAAGTTTTTCCCGGTTGATGGTGATTGGAGCTTGTTGTTGTTAGTTGAGTACCTTCATCACATCCGCCTTCTCTACGTTCACCTCAAGTCCCGTCTTTCTTCTCTGCCCCGCCTCTTCTGTCAACCTACTGGTTCTCGCCCGCAGATCTTCAAGCCCGCTGAACTTGCTGGGTTATCATCGGAGTTCGGCATCTTATCACTCGTTATGGCATTTCGTTTTACTCAGACATTGATTTGACCATTCCAGACCACTGTTGTTTATCAGCTTCAAAATTCTGCTGATTTAGGTACACAATCATGCCCACAAGTCGGCGTGCACTTGAGTTTACAAGAATAAATTTTTGCCATCTACGACTGATAAAAGGTCGCCCGGCGAAAACAGCTCCAGCTCAGAGATAGGAAAAACTGTATGGAAGGAAATCCATTCGGGCATGCAGGAGCACTGTTTACTTTTAGACGGTTGATAATGCCATTGCACTAAAGTTTAAAGAATTCTGAAGCGTACAATGCTGAGCCATTGGCGGATAGTTCGTTTCATTTCGATCAACCAGAACGTCTAGCAGCGGCTTTAATGCACAGTGGTAAAGTGACATCGAAAATTCCTAAAACGAATCCCGCGTTGTTGGACTGCAGAGTGAGAAATGGTGAAAGAAAGTAGCTAAATGAAAAGGTTCTGACCATCGAGAACAATGCAACTCCGAAATTCAGAAGGAAACCGAGACAGTTCTTTGGAGGAGCGGTCTTTCACAGTCAGTTAGTCCGTAACGTCAATGGGATAACGCTCCCATTTTACGAAAAGTTGGAGGACCTCAGGCGTTTGTTGACGCAAGGCACATACGACACTTAACTGGACAAAAGGGTTGTCGTACGATCAGCGGATGACTTTAAGATTACCCGGCCCCCGGGAGGCGTTCACCTTTTTCACGATTGCTGGGCTCACGGTACCCGTGCAACCCTACGACAGCTGTAGGGATTGTAGAATGCTTTAGCCCAGCACTGATACCTGCAGAGCAGATGCACCCAACGATCGAGAAAGATTGTGTAACGAATGTCTTGACACCAGAAAAACGAGACCATATCCCCTCGGACAGATGTTTCAAAGTGAAATAGACCGCAATTCCCTACGAGAGTTGCAGGCAGCGCTAGACCGACACGGAAAGTTAGCACGACTGACCTTATTTCTGCTCAAGTATGCTGTTAAGATGGACCGTATCCAGGTGGAGAAGGTAAAAGCGTGTTGCTTGAGGAAATCAGGGGGGAAAATTTAACTGCTTGGGGCTACACATGGGTTTGATAGCCTGGAGTGGGAACCGCTCAGAATGTCACCATACCAGAAGTCGGATCTCGTCAGCGAAACACTACTTTAACCGACAACGAGTGGAATGAATTCCAGATGAACCGAGCGAAATGTTTTACTTAGGACTGTTCCATACCAAAACTTAGACTACGGGTGAATTTTGTACTTTGGTTCTTTTCGGTGACAGGGAAAATGGAAGTTAAGTGGTTGCAGTTCTACAACCCCTGCGACGGGAGATGATTGATGACTGCCATCAGCTCTCGCACACAGGAACTAGAAGGATGACGATGCAGTTATGTGCATATGCCTGGGATGCGAGACAGTGTTTGGAAGCATTCAGTTGACTACCCATTGTGAAAACTGACGAAGAGTGATCATTGCGGGCGTTCATCAATGTAGATGATTTCTGCTACCTCCCTATCGATGCCCTTCAGTCGATCGGAGCAGTAGAACTGCTTCCCCAGGCATTCAGTGTCAACTACTACCTGCTTCTGATGACGGAACATGCAAGGTGTTAGATAGAGGCCATTCTGATTCCAGAACAAGACAGTAGTAAAAGCAGCTGTTTAACTAGTAGTTGGAAGCCACGATGTACCTAAAATGTTGGCGGTGGATCCACGTCCGTATCAGGGGTGAACAGTCCACAATTCGCTCGACCTGGTTAGGCGTCGAGAAAAGAAGATTGGCTGACTGCAATTTTCAAACTAATTATAGGAAGGAAATTAGCAACCATAGCCTGGAGGAACTGTTGGTCACAAGAAGCGGTGGCCGGGAAGCGGAACTGTAATTAATCTTACTGGCTCACCGATTATCTACGTTGCGGGAACAACGAAGGAGTGGTCGCTTCACCTGGTGTATGGCAGAAGATCCATGTTGTTGGTGTAAGCTAAGAAATACGCCCCAAAACGGATTGAGAGTGATATTTCTTCTGCATATCACGGCATTTTGTTCGGGGGCCAGCGCTGTTTAGATGGCCTCCCCTCGGTTCAGAAGAGAAATTCAGAGCGTAAATAGCATTTTTTCTCAGAATCCTGACCTGCCAGAGACAATGCAACTCTTCTGGAACATCGACGACAATCACGTTCAGAAGACACCCCTGTGAATATACATAGTAGCCTGAAAGAAATCACTGTTAGAAACATCAGTGGAACCAAAGCGTGTACAAACTTGGAGATGAGTCATTTGTCGGTCCCACGTTTACTCAATCACGAATGAACGTAGTTGGCTCCAAGATATGGCATTTTCGCAGTATGTCTCACCTAAACGGAAAGGGGCAATTTGCTATGGAATATAATGTTTGTTACATACGTCGTTACCAAAACCTTCGCCTGGTTAACTGGTTCACTAGTTACTAGCCTATCCTAAGCTCTGGTAAAGAGGAACGGTTGAGCATAGGGCTAGCAACCCTACCCCGTAAAGCCAATCCAACCGCCGCAGAAACTTCGAAGCACAGACAGAATATAAGCCATAAAAACCAAACTATTCTTTTCTGGAATCGGAGAGACAAAATGGCGCCGGTTGGTGAGAGCTTTCGGGAAGCCATTTGGCAGATGTGTCTTCTCTCGATGAAAGCGAAAGTAAGAATGAGGACATGGGATGTCCGCACCATGTATGAACCCATCTAAGCTGCCCAGGTTGCCAAGGATAACGAGAGACAACATGGAATCTGTGGAAGCAGATGCAATGAAAGTGGGCTCTCCAAACTGTCAACTGGAGAGCGAATAATCTACTTAGACATTGTCGTCCAGACGATGACCATGAGCACACTGAGGGTGTGGCTATCATGATATCCCTAACAGCATCGAAGGCTGCCATGCGGTGGGAGCCGATCTCCTTCAGGAACATAACAGCAAGGTTCAACTCAAAAGTAAGGAAAGTCACAATCATTCAGCGCTACACGCCAAAAAATAATGAAGACCAAGAAAAGAAGGAGGAATTCTGCAGATAGCCACAATCAGTACCAGAAAAAACTCCAGTTGATGACATCAAAGTTCTGATGCATGGAGTGACACGAATGCTGGGCTAGGAGAGGACGGCAAAGGAAGAGAACTCATCATGGGTTGAGAAGCACTCGGTGGAATCAATGAGAATGAAGAACCGTTTGCAGATTTATCCGCACCTAATGACTAGGTAAGTGGAGGCGGTGTGTACAGACACAAGGATGTTCACAAAGCGATGTGGATTTCAGGGACACTAAATCGGATCGAATTCATCTGAATGTGAAGAAAGCGGAGAAGCATTCTCCTGGAACCAAGATCAAGAAGAGGGGCATATGTGGGTCCACATCACTCACTATCCGTTGCAATGGACCTTCAACTCAAGGTGAACGCTCTCAAAGAAGCCGGTGTAGACCACAGTTCACGTTCAACACCCAGAACAGAAACTGAAGGACGAAACTACAAAGGACATCTTCATGTCAGTCATCAGGACAAAGTGGGAGACATTAAACATCCCTGAAGACATCAGCTTGGAAGAACACTGGAACTCTATGAGGGAGATGTGGAAGAAAGCCTGCAAAAACTTGTTGGGAAGGAAGAAGAAAGAAGATTAGGAATGGATCTCTATGGACACATGGAAACTGATGGGTGTGGGAGGCGAAGATGATGAGGCAGAAGGTGTACCAGTGCAGTGCAGTGTAGGGGTGAACAACGAGAAGAGGAACTGAATGCAATCCGCAAAACACCGCACAAAAAGTGAAGAAGAGCGCGCGGAAAGACAAAAGACACTTCAGCGACACACTGGCAAGTGAGGCAGAATAGGCTGCAGGTAGGAGAGACCTGACAGCATTGCATCAAGCAACCAGGTTACTTACTGTCTGGGAAGAGATTGACGCAGACGAAACTAATGAACGATAGTGATGGAAACCTAGTTGCCAAAGCGTAGAAACAAAGGAAACAATGAGCTGATCACTTCAAAGGGCTCTCGAGTCGGCCGCCACCTGGAACTTGTCCGGAAATACCACCACCAACCCGGCCACAGAACTACCAGTGAACATAAGCCCTCCAACAAGGGCCAAAGCACTGAAAGCCATAAGGTTGCTGAAGTCCGGGAAGGCAGCAGAACCAGGCCGAATCCCCCCAGAAGCACTGAAACCAGACGCGGAGACAGCAGTGGACACGCTCACGCCGCTATTGCAGAAAGTTTAGAAGGAGGACGGAAGGAAAGGCACCTGTGATTGACTTGAAGAAGGACAACCTTGCCAAACTTCCAATGAAGGGAGAGCTATGTCTGCAAGGACTGGCGTGGAGTCATGCTCCCGTTCCTGTCCGCATCAAGCAGACTATTAAGCCGCACCATCCTGGAGGGACCAAAGATGTGCTGGACTCAAAATTACGACGGGAACAGGCTGGCTGGCTCCAGGAAGTAAAAATCAAATGCGGACCAAATTGCAACGCTACGCATCACCGTTAAATACAGCAGAGAGCACGGCAGTCAACTTTCTACCCCAACTTCGTGTGTTTTGAAAAGACCTTCGAGAGCGTCGACCCAGAAGTAATTTAGGAGGTGCTTCAGCACAGCGAAGTGACAGTGACCTTCGTCAACCTCATTCAATGCCTACGTGCCACACGATGAAGCTACGTGCCAGGTGATTCACAATGGCGAGCTCAGTGCCGCCTTTGAAGCAAGGACAGGAGCAAGACAAGGTTGCCGCCTACTGTTACCGGTTATCTTCCTGATTGTAGTCAACCGGACTGGATGGTGAAACGAACCATGAGGAGTGAGAAGAGGAGCATAGGCCGGGTCGATGAAAAGACCCTGAGAGATTCGAATTTCGCTTTTGAAAAGTTAGTTCTTATGTTGCACGGGCTTGAAGATCTGCGGGCGAGAACCAGTAGGTTGACAGAAGAGGCGGGGCAGAGAAGAAAGACGGGACTTGAGGTGAACGTAGAGAAGGCAGATGTGATGAAGGTACTCAACTAACAACAACAAGCTCCAATCACCATCAACCGGGAAAAACTTAAGGGAAGTTGTCTCTTTCACCCGGATAGGCAGCATCGGATCAACTGCAGGTGGCACAAACGGGGACGTCAAAGCAGCCAGGAGTGGAAAGACAGCTAGACAAGACCTCATTAACGCGATACCAGTGTAGAGGTCTACTGTACTCAGCATGAAGAAAAAGATTCGGATTTTCAACACCAAGCTAGTCAAGTTAGTGTTTCTATGTGGCGGTTCAGAGGCTCGGCACGTCAAGAAAAGCATTTCGAGCAAACTACAGGTGCTCATCAACAGCTGCCTATCCTCCTTTGACATGTGAAGATCAGATGGCCAGAAAGAGTAGGCAACAGGGAACTCACCCTGGCAGCACACCAACCAAGAACCTATCACCCAATAAATAAACAGAAGGAAGCGGAGATGGATTGGGTATGCACTGAGGAGACCGACTGGAGGCATCACGCGCCAGGCCCTCAGGTGTAATCCAGAGGGAGAACAACGAGTTGGGCGCCCGAGGGCGACATGGAGATCATGTGAGGAAGAAGTGAAAACTTGTGGGCAGTCGTGGGCCAGGTTGAAAAGACTGCAAAGAAGAGGGTAGAGTGGAGACGTGGTACTGAGGCCCTATGTTCCACCAGAAACTCAATGGGACGACTAATAATAATCAGGTTAGCTTCGTGGGAAGGGACGACTCCATTTAAACCTTACCTTTTAACTTGGACAGGATACTGAAGGCTCACTGACACGATGGAGGAGGGGAACTCAAGCCCCATCTCGCTTATATCGACTCTTCGCGACAGGAAAATTCTTGATTGAGTACCTAGCAATCCGAGTGTCTTTGGACAGGAGTGGCCACTTTGTTATCGTCTTTCAGCATGTCTGGAAAACCAAAGTAACCCGGCTATTTGACAGGTGTCGCTGGAACATGGGGCAGCTGAACAGTCCGCCTCTCCGAACGGCTCTAGGTCGGACGGACTGAGAAGTCGATCACGTGTGACAGAACGCGCATACACGTTGCTGATTCAAACTAGATTAAATTACGCTTGACAACAGCCAGTCTACTTTACTTTTGATGCCAAGGTGCTCCAACTTCTGACTGAGAGGTATTTATTAGTCTCTCCATCACTGACTACCTGCCTAAGAGTTTGCAAATGTACCACTGGCCAATTGAGACTCTGTCGTTGATTTAGGCGCTGAGTTAGTACAGCGCATACTGCCACTTCTACAAAACAAACCTCTCCGGGACCAAACAAACTCCGCGCAACAGCTTTGCGGGAAGGAGCACTAGCCCTGGCCGCACCCCAAGTAAGTAGTTCGGGGATTCTCTCAGTCAAGATAAGAAGCTCGGATTTCAGATGACTGGCCGTTCTAATGTCCATTTCTATGCATTATAACGAGTGTTTCCAGTGGTGTTGATCCATATCACCTTCGAATGTGACATAGTGAACTGGAAATTAATTGATTTAGATACTCACCTTCGTTATAAGCCGTGGAAACTTGCTGATACTCCAGATAACATACGTGGGTCCTTCGTGGTTAACGAAGCTAAGGACTGTATGACTTTCCAATAAATAGACGGTTATATTACTAAATAAGAAGCTATGCAGGTGGACTAACAGTGTCGGCTGGTTATAACGCAAACTTTGGACACTGCACGCTCTTGGTCCTATTTATATGATAGCAGGTGGTGAATTCGTGCCCGTCCCGTGAATTGCAGCAAGTTTTCGCGTGGCCATGCTCATCAATGACTCGATGTGTGACTGTGATATCCAGTGAGTTAACCGATGTTGGGGAGATAATAGCTGTCTGGAATGTCCATTAATTTGTTGGTTACGATGATTCGAAGTGCCGCTCCGCGGTGTTTTGAGGATAGTGTGTCCTTGGAGGCGCAGCGACAAAAGTATCCACTGCCTATTGATGTCTTCCAAATCTTATCACTCCAAGAGGTGATTGGGCTGTCGCCAGCAAGAGGAATGTTCTAGCGGCGTTCGCTTTTTGTGTTGACAGGAAATGAGAGGAACACATCAGAGTACTTTCTAAGGTCCGCTTCTCTGCTGCAAACGATTGGGTCTTCCATCCTCACGTTTCCAGACTATTTTCAACTCTAGAAACTTCCATACTGATTAGGATAGGCTGCTGCAACACGTTGACCTAAGTGTTCCAATGGATTCGCCTACAGCTGACAACACACAGTCACGAGAATAGCAAACGGCTTTCTGCGCGACTGTTTTCGAGAACTTGCTTCTGGTGTTGTTCAGAGTAGATAAACAAAAGAACTTGGATTAAGTGGTTACCCATGAACTTACATCACCAGCCAACTTTGGAGTCGTAGCTGTCAAAAACTTTCGGTGACGTTTTCAGCTGTACCTATAATTTTGCCAGATTTAACCATGAAACTGACCGTTTGAAGGACTTCAGAAGAATAGTAAGGAAAACAAAATCTGTCTTAATGTCAGGACCGTACGAAATTGGGCGGACACGGGGTATAAAAGTTAACAAAATTGTCCAGTGGAACACAAGAGGAATGCAGAGCTGTAACGTATCGGTTAAATTCTTCAGGCTTGGTGAAAATCCTCCTGATTCAGAAGTTCTAGAAGCCATTTTCACTCGAGGCAAAATTGTTCTTTTGTTTGTCAAATATGTCCCAGATAAAAAGTGATCGTAATAACGGATGGTGTTCCAGATGGTTGTGCCCGCAAAAGATATGTTAATCGACAATCCTTGATAACAAATAAGGAAGGATAATAATGTTTGTTGTCATTTGCTACCGTAACTGCAGCACATACTTTTACCGCCTAAATTTTGAAGCCGGAGCCACACCGCGGACTGACGAAAATTGACCCAGTGTCTAAATGAGTGGAAATGAAGAAAACTGAAAGTAAGATTAGAAGCTCTCCTAACAGAAGGATTTCATACGACGTCGGGTTTATCATGAGAATACTTCAACGAAATCCGGGAAGGGGAGTGACTGCAAACCAGTTCAGTACTACTGTTTGTTTAGCGGGGTATAACGCTCTTCCATGGCTCTCCAATAGGTTTTTGTCATCCGCCTGAATCTTATATTCACGAGGAAAGATGGAAACCCTAGATTCGGCGTTATTTCAATTTCTGAGGGACAGTGAAATGATGTGGCGGGCACATCTAAAGCAAGCATTTTACTCATTACTAAAATCCCTATCAAGGGTTGAGTCTAACTGTCAATAAGGAATCATCCCACAAACCCACATTTCCAGGCAAAAGTTCTTAGATTAGATTGACGTGATTGATACTTTGCTGACGCTTCATTGTCCATCTTTACAGGTATTTCAGAGTGCTACAGAGTTCTCGTTTGTGCTGAAGTTGATGCCAGTGTCTTTGGATTGCATAATGGACTCCAGTTTTTGAATGCTGTGGTGACCACTTGACAAACATCAATTCCCCACTGACCTTCAGGTCTAGGATATGATTGAACGAACCTTTTGAAAGGCGTTTCATTTTGGTAACCAGTGCTTATGGACAAACAAGGTGACTTGTGACAGAATGGACAGTCTCAGCAAATATGTCAGTGACCAGGATGCTTCATCCATTATTTACAGTCTGCCTCCAAGATTGTCTGCTTCTTGTGGACAGCTTCTTTCCGGAGTATTGGTTGACCGGTGATAAGCTCTTTCGACAGTTCGGTATGCATATTAACCAGAAGAAAAGCAACTCAGTAACATCAGCTTAGGGACAGATATCGCTGGTCAGTTTCAAATGGTTTGACGTCAACACACTAAGTTCAAAACAGGATTCAAGTGAGTTGTGATATTGACAGGGGTTTGTGACAGTGAAGAAGAAGTGAATTCCCTAGTAAGAAGGACGAATATGACTACGACTTCAGGTGGCTAAAGTGGCATCGTATGGCAACGTAATCAATATCTCTATCGACGAAATTGGATCTAAATTGAAGATTCAATGGTGACTGCAGATACAAGCGGCTACATCCTTGCTAAACCCCTGCATGAAACTAGATCTATTTCGATGAAAGTGAGGGGACGAATTTATGAAAAATAGACCGCCAGATTATCCGAAACGTAGGGAGGATAGGTTTGGTCTGCTAGTTTTACTGTGAATGATTGGAGAATGAGGCAGTCCAGGACAGGTCATTTTCCCTGGCGACAACCCTTGATGCAAACTTATCATTTCAGAGGTATCTATTTGATATAGTCCTTTGTGTTTAAAGCAGCCGTCGGAGGGAGTATTTTCTGTTACTCTGCTTAAATCCTCGCTCACTCGAAAAATGTGGTTTCATCTTGGTACTTTATGTTTTGAACTGAGGCTTCGATGGTTACGTTTCGTTTTTCATTTTTATTTCGAGGTGACCATCCTCGAAGCTTCTTCAACACCATCTGGGGTTCTTCTTCCGTCAACCGGTGACGTGCCCTGTGAATTCTCACTACCATCCTTTCTACGAGGACTTGCACAGAGAACAGAAACTTTCGAACGGATTTGTGATGCCTACAGTGAATATTGTACCCAGTCTGCTGGCCATATCTAATGCGTCATCAGTAAGCATCAGTTTCAGCCAATCTTTCCATTGCAGCTAAACCTGCATAATTCTTCACTTGAAGTCCTTGTTACTCCAAAGGTTGTGCGTGTGAAGTGATTGCATTGAGAAGACAGTAAGAGGACCAAGGAAATTTATTGTTCTACAGCAAAGGATGTTGGTGAGGAGATGCAGGATGCCAGTAGTGAGTTCTAAGTAGATTCGTATGAGCTTACTGATGGTCTGCTGGAAACATCTGGTCTCCAACTGAATAACTTTTCTGAATTTTGCAAGCAATTGGGCAACTAGAATTTCTGGTTTTACATCTCGAAGCTTGCATGATATGACAACTTCGATAATGACATGACCGGCAAAGAAGGAAAAACTAAAGAATTAATCGGCCAAAAGCACTTCCCATTGTTTGCCAGAGTTGAAAGCAAATTTATTATTACCTATCCACTTTGAAGTTCAGGGATGTCATACTTCAAAGCTAGAATCTCATCACGATAAACCATTTCTAATAAACTCCATACCACCGAGAAAGATAACGGCTCTAGCAGTTAATTACTGAAAAATGTCACTGTTCGTTAGTCTAATAGAGAAATGGCCTTTGTATTGAGCTTCGTTCCGGGATAAAATTCTAGAAGTCCCACCAAAAAGCCATGACCTATGGGAACCACCGATTTGTAGGTGCGACGAATACCCAGCAACGATATCGGATGACGGCCATATTTAATTTCGGATTGATGCAGGTGAAGAAGAGTGAACCACTAGACCCTACTCCAGTTGCGGAATTGGTGATGGCTTCTCGTTAGGCCTGGCCGTTTTCAGGTCACTTTCTTGGGAGAGGAAGTAATGGTCATACACTGCCGGGAATTTCTGAGACAGAAACAGAACGGTTGTGTAAAGAGCCTACGCTTCGATGGCTCTGCAGCTCATGTCAGTGCGTCCTCTGTATATGACTTAACTCACTCGAACACTATACAGTCATCCAGTGTAGGCGGCAAGAGACTGATGGTCACCAGGCTTATTTCTGCCGCTCACTAGCTGGCTTAGGAACGCCTGAGATGGATGCAATGGAACGCTTCTGTGAATGCAGATATATTGCATCGACTGTACCTCATCAATCAGTAGTATTAGTCCAGATGTGTACTGAGATGGGCAGGCTTGCAACACACAAATGCCTTTTTCGAAAAAATGTTGGGATTCAACTAACCCACCCGAGAGGAAGTGCCTTCGCAAAGCCTCACAAATAAGTGACTCCAGAATACTGTACTTTTCACTCTAACTAACCCGTGGTTTCTGACCACTTATTTACAACTGTCATGTGAGAAAAGCAGGCATCACTTCGTATTGAGGACTGAAAGTTTGAAAGTTGGGAGTTGTGCGGATTTCATAGCTCTAATAGAGATGAGAATTATGCTATCAATGAGTGTTTAAGAGCTTCCGGTGAATTTAGCCGGTTGAATTAAATAGCAGCTGACGGATGGCCTTGACTTCTGGCTTATATGATCCTTTATGCTAATTTCCAACCATGACATCCAATAATATGTACAGAGTTGGGGTATGTTAAAACTGTTTGAGGTATATACACTTATTTCCATTGAAAACACGTAGTGACGTGTAGAATGGTTCAGTTTTATATGAATTTACTAGTCTTTCAGAAGACTGACAAATGTCAGTGCGGATCATTTCTAAAGTCCACTTAGAGTCATATTCTTGATTGTTTTGGTATCTAACCAACACAAAGTGAGTTGCATGCAGCTTCAAAACCAATGCGATTTCAGTTCTCAAACATACATTTAATGCTAGCATATAATAATGATATTCAGTTTTTAATAACGCAAGATGCAGACTTATGTGTTGTGGTTAGGAACACCTTAATCTCCTAAGCTGTTTCACACCAAACCTGGATTTTCAGTTCTTTCTGTAAACTCTGTATCCTCAGGGGATATGATGATATCGATGTCCTGGCGTTTATTATAAGTCTTAAGAGCTCTAAAAATGTTGTTGTTCCTGGGTTAACAAGATACCCATTATGAAATTATATTCCGCTCAGGTTCCTGTTGGTTTTAGCCCCACTACAGATGTTGATTAAGTTAAAGCTTAGGTCTTAGTTGCACAGCATTGATGGCCGACACCGTAGCTTCACCCCGAACTATTCATGTTATTTACTTAACGGTTTTCATCTTTTTGTTCCACCATACAGCTATCGTAAGTTCAATCATTTGAGATGATGCACCTTTATGTGAGACTTGGTTGCATTGTTTGGGCTGCACTAACCAGAGTATCAACCAATGGAATCTTGTATGTGTCAAGTACCCGCTAAGTTGGATGCTGTGTCACTGTTGGAGATTTTCACGTGCCTTACATATTCAGCGCACTTAGTCAGACCACGTTACTTTCACTGGATAACCTACTGTTAGTGATTTCAAAACATGATTTTCGAATGAATGCATAGCACGAGATGTGACACTTATTATCTCCGTGTCCACAAATTTATGTGTTTTGTGAAGTTCAGCTTTGGGTTGTACAGGGCAAAATCCGAAAGACATCCTGTAGAGTTACAAGGTGCTCCATTATTTTGCACTTCGTGTTAAGCTGTTTAATAATGATGCAAGATACGGTAATAAAACAAAAGCTCTTTTTAAGTTATTGGCACGTCGTATGGCATTTGTTTAGCGAATACCACTGCGGTATTTGGAATTTAGAGCATAACTTGTGAATGCAAAATAATGGGTCTTAACGATTACAATGCCTAGGTACTCAGTCGCTGCACATTAACCTGTTCAGTGCATAGTTATATAACCCACCAAGAAACGCATTGTATTGAGAAAAGGATTCGCACTACTCGACATGGTAGGAATGGGACATCACAACAAGACGTTATTAACTACCATTGTGTATCAAGGTCATCTAAACATTTCTATGGACTGGGAAGTGCACATTTGTGTTATTTTGTGTTCTATGTACTGTGCTTCACTTTTCATATCAGTCATCATCACCTATGGAGCTGTGGCTCACTGGCTTGGGAAGATGTTTTCAAACTGTTGGGTCATGAGTTCCAGCCTCGTTTCACCTACCTAGGTTTCAGCAGCAGCGCATTATCATTAGCCCTCACACAATAGGTGTAGCTCATTTTCTACTTCACGAACGTGCACATGAGTGCATTTTAAAATTTTCCAAAAATTCAGTCATTACCTATTCCGTTTACTCTGTGAAGAGGCTTAGGATAAAATATAGACAATTGCTGGAGGATTACTCCTTTTTGCGACTGTTAGATTTATATCCCAAAACAACTATTTGTTTAAATAAAATATTTGGACGTTTTACAGTCTAAATTTAGAGTATGTAAAATAGTGTTGCGCAGCTCTTTTGATTGAGAGTGGAATAATAATTAATACTGCGGAAACTTCACACAGTTTTAAAGTGTGGACGTTTATTTTATCATTCTGTCCGGACGCTTGATGTAATCTGAAGTAGTCATGTTGTAATGCACGTGTAACAGTTAGGAATGTACACCTATTCGTAGTTTCTAACTTAAGGATACTACAAATAGTGAAGCCATAATTTTTTAATGACATTTCAAATAATTTCATCTGTATTCTCCCAAAAGCTCCACTCCCGTTTCCAGTAGACATTCATATATCACTCCAACATCATACTGAGTTACTATTGATTGTGTCAAGATTTCTTCAGTGACCGTTCAGTCGCCGTTGTTGCAAGGTTCTGTGTTGGTTCTCTCTGTCTCTGTCGGTCACAGCTGTTGGATCTAAAATGAGTGAATAGGTGAACCAATGACTACTTTTGCTCTTAAATTAGGCGTCGATACTTAACACTTCAGGATTGTGTGAAGCCCACACCAAATGAACATCGATTTTCGTTGGTGTTTAAGAAATCTCTTGTAGATCTGTACACCAGTGCCAATTTCCTGTCAGTTAGGTGTTCACATTCAGGTCAACTAATATTGTCCGCTGCCAGCATTTTGGCATCTCAAAACCTAGTGTACAGCTATAATGTGATCATTTACACTCAGAACCCATCAAATTTTAATATTTTTCGTATCCACGAGCTTCAGTCAGGCACTAACTGTGGTCTTAGGCTGCTACTGCTCTACGTTGATCATTATTGAGGATGATTCTGGTAGTACTATCTGTAATTGTGCAGGCTCCAACATCTAGTTACGGTTGTCCACAGTAAATTGCGTTTAAGAAGCACATGTGGTAGGATGAAATTTATTGGCATCAAGAATTATCTGCAGTTTTTTGTATCCAAGATCAATTGAGTGTGTTTCTGTTGTTGATGAAATGAAGGATAAAATTTGTGGTAGATAATTAAAACCTAGTGATTACTATTTCCATATTCACAGACTAAGCCAAGGCTTTTAGAAGCAGCTTCTGCTTCTAGTTCCAATTCTCATGTTCTGGATGTTTCGAAGTCTAATACTTCAATAACTGAATCTCAGCCTCGTTCTAACTCATCTAGTGTCTTGCTTGACCATTCTACAAAACCCAACGATTTAGGACTTCATAATCCTACTGCCTATATGCTTGCATCTAAAGTACGTACAAGTGTCAGCTTTCAATTTGTTGCCAGTGTCACCCTTCGAATTGCCCGTCGTTTGTGTGTGACTTCAAGCCCCCGGCGTCGAGCTCGTCAACCATTCAAACGTCTTACATTTTTGACTGGTTTTCACAAAGATGCTCTCCCACTGTTGTCTAAACTCACTCCAGCTGAATCGCATAAACTAACGAAACGATTTCGGAGCATGTCTGTTGCAAACAAATCCAAACCCCGTGGAGTTGCTTTGCATTCTTTGATTTCTCGAATATTTCAAGCAACATGTAGTTCGGATGGCATGGAGCAAGAATCAACTGTTGAACCACCACCATCCATGACCACAGAAAAGTAAGGAGAATGCATTTTGGATCTTCTTCTTTAGTACTGTGAATTTTCACCTTCTGTGGTTGTGAATAAGTCTTTTCTTTCATATTGTCATTTTGATTTCTTTTTACTTCCGTGTACATAAGATTTTTCTACCTTTGAATATAGCATGGAGGTTGGTATTTTTTCGTTGAGCACTTTTTTCTGAAACTTTCGGTTTCATACCATAAGGTCTTGATTCGTAGTTGGAAATAAATTCACGTCGAAGAGATTTTAACGAACAGCAATTCGTGGCAGGTAACTTAACCACAAGAGATTCATAGAGGGATATAATAAAACTAAATCTCAAGCTGATTAGAAAGACCGTTAGGATCTGATAGTTTTATTTTTTGGTTTATTACAAAATTCATATTTTCAGACAAAGCTCCATATGTAACAATAATAATGTAATCAAGATAGAATTGACTGTTAAGCAAGCTAGCGGTAACTATGGCCAGCTTTCCAGTCAAAGTAGGCTACTGACTGTTACTTCTTGACCTTCGCTTCAGAAACCAATGAGTCAGTTAACATCAACATCGGACGTGACATTAATGTGTCCAAGTTGGTACACTTCATATCTGCGCATCAGGCGAAAATGCCCAAAAATGAAATATGCAGAAATGAGGAAGAAGGGAGTCAAAAGTGGTAGGAAGTCGTGAAAATGCAGGAAGGAGGAATGAAAGAATGCTGAAATTCGAGATCGATTCTGAATCATATCGCCTAAAGTTTCCAATAACTGGTTCCTGTTTCTGCACCAACCCCAAACAACTTGTCTGTGTTCTTCCACGCATTCCAGACTGACGATCAAAGATTTTGTGAACATATGTCAAATTACAGTCATATTACAGCTCATCTCTAACTTCTCATCAGCCTGAACCTACTCCAGCCAATATTGTGCGATGAGGTAGACGGTGATTAGACATGCGTACTACATGTCAGCCACCTGAAATGATGAAGGTTCACAACGTCATCAACCGACTTCCATCTCATACCCAAAACTCTACATCTGACTTTCACGTTTCTGACGTGGTTGCACTATGACACGACCTATGCTACGAAGTCAATGGTGGTCGAACGCCTGAATCCTTCTCATATCCTCTTCATTTAATGGCTATGTTATACAGCCGTATTGTAGAACGGCGTGAACTGCTGTGTAGTGCACCTGGCTCTTATTAGGCAGTGAGATATCATAGTGTTGTCATAAATGCATAATTCGGCGAAAGCTGAATGAAGTTTTTGTATCTGTGTATATTTCGTTGGTCCCTGACACACGAGGGCTGGTCTGACTTTCCAGGTGAGTGAGGTGGTTAACGCGACCAACGATTCCACTCTGTTTTATTGTGTGCGGGATCACTGAAGATCATTCGTTGAGGGACAGTTTACATTTGTGTGGGGATAAACTCATCTGTAACTTTTTTCATATTATCACCTAAGGTGTTCATAAGACTTTATTTTGTGAGCGTCTTCAGTTAAGGCGACCATATCATCCACATGCTCTCAATCTACTTCAGTTTCTCCTGTGATAAGTTGAATCCCTGTAAAGTGGGAGAATGAGAGGCAAACCTCCACTAGTACTTTTGTGATTTGGTTGAATAAGAGTGGAGAGAGTAGACGTTCTTGATGGGCATCACTCGACGTATATAACTCACTTAATAAGTCACCGTAGGCTGTTGCATGATGACGGCTGTTGTAGTATCGAGCCTTTTACAGTGATATACTTATTCGGGACCCTTTTCAGTGAGAGAATTACCAGTCGACGAAGTCGAGTCTCTGCCTCGAGTCGAGAAGTGCAGCTGGAATCAGGCGTTGGTAAATATGCGTGTGTTCTAGAACCTGGGGGAGGTTGAATATTTAGATGGTGCACCTGCGGTCAGGTCTGAGACCTGCCTAGTTTTCTCGGATTTGCTGTTCGTGAGCTCCACTCAGATGTCTAATGATCATAGAACCTAGAAGCTTAGGTATTGTGTCCGTAAAGCTTATTCCTCTGTGATTATCACAATAGGATTTCTGGCTTTTCTTAAAGACGGACAACCATTGATTTAGGCCAGTTAGAGGGAATCATATTTGACTCCCTTACGCTATTTAATACTTCAGTTAACCTGACAAATAACCCACGACCACCGCTTTCAAATATCTGTGATACTAATCTATTTGCTCCTTCCTCATTTCAGATTACTTACAGCTTTCTTGATTCCTGGTAGTCGTATTCCGTTCCCGACTGAGTAGCGGACAATGAAGCAGTAGCTGGTTGCCAGTTGAACTGTTCTTCGAGGTGTTTCTTAAATCGTTCTAGTCGTCTCCCCTGCGAATGAATCTCAGACCCATCTTTACCCCATATAGTCTCACTAACCAGTTACATTTTCACCCTTTTCTACACTATTTAGTTGGCTGTCTACTGTCACCAGTTGCCATTGCCTTTTCCACCTCTTCAACCTTAACTGCCAACCACTTCATAGTCATTGCGTAGACTTTCTATCAATGCACATTTTAGTTGCTTCCATTCATCATAGTGCTCTAAATGCGTTCAGATTTATCTATTAATTCAGAAAAACCTACTTCCGTTCACTGGCCCTTCATCACTCCTTTGTGATAGTCGTTTACGGTCTCCAAGGCTGTTTTTTAGCAGGCTAGAGGTGGCACCATTCTTCTCATGGATGATTGATGTTATTCAGTCCCGATAACTGTCTAGCTAGTTTTTTTTTGCTGTATTTAACCTCAGTGATCCTATGGTCAAGCAACACTCGCGATGATCTTATTTTTGTAGTTTTCCCACATCTATTAACGTGCAGACATTCAAGTGCTATCCCAAAACGTGCTTTAGAAGGAGTGTTAATCTTCCCTACCGGTAACTAATAAAGACAGACAGACGGATTCAACGTAGAATCTGGCACATAGGTGCTTTGGTTCAAGTTGCGGCACTTCATAGTAGTATACAAACATGGGTGGATAGTATAAGAGTGATATCGAAGTGGATAAAGTTGTGCTAGAGTGAAAGAAATCTTATGATAAAGGTTAATGCGAATATTCAAGCTTTAGAAGACGTTGAGGAATGAAATTGCAACGGACTATCACCGTTATCGGTTCGCTCGCATGGGATTCCGTAAATACACAGAGGATGCCTTTGCAATTACCTCAGCTCAGCTTCCCTACCTCAGCGTCAAAGTCACCTACCACTGTAACTACATCTGAACGTTTTATTCTCTGTAGCAAGGTTGACACCTTCTCATAGAACTCAGACTTTCCATCACCCGAACTGCGATCGGTGGGTGCATACGTAAAGATTACGAATGGGCATCCCTTAGTCTCACAATCCTTCCTAGTCCTTACATATCCGTTCAGTCGAACAGCACATGGACGTCTGTTGCCTGGTATTCAATGGAGAAGCTCACTTTCTACCCTGCGGCTCAATGTTATGCCTACACCAGCGAGTTCACGACAGCTAGCCAGTGGCTCTCCAGACGCTCTTAAGGTGAATTTTGAAGATCCCACCACACTGGTCAGATGAGGTCAGTTTAATAACCACACTCGCGTCCTGTATACCTGTCTCAGAAACACAGCACGGCTCGGGAATCTACAGTTTTGGCGAGCGATGATTGCTGAACATTTCAGCATAGAGTCCGGATGTTGAAAGTTCCTACATGAGACTAGAGATCAGGTTTCGAAGGCTGGTCGCAGAATGAGAGGTTAGAGAAGGTAAATAAGTCTTAATATTAGTAACGGAAGGTGAAGGCAAAAGAGGAAGGAGACAGAGTCGAGGAAGATATGTTATGTTTGACTGGGTCTTGCATACTCCTGGAAGCTTGTGGGCGGTTGACACTTCGCGGCTGACCACACCTTGGAAGGTAATTTCTTTTTAAGGTACCTGAAAGATTTGTGTGACCACAGAACCCATCGGACATCTGCTTGACGCGGGTCACACACTGCTTTTTACCAAGTTTGGGATTTCGACTTTTTCCTTTCGAACCTGACTACAGTCCATATTGCAGGCATCAGCATGCCGAGAAGGGGTTGGGAGTGTGCTACTTTTGGGGTCGATCTCTTCTAATCTTCCCTTCCCATAGGGAAGGCAGCATCAACGTAGGACTGCTGGTCGTTCAGGGGAAACACCTTACTGCCGTCATTCCCTATACGGCTTGCAGCAGTATGGCTTTTCCCTGAGTGTAGTAATTTACGCAACGGTAACTGCTTGTCGTTTAATCACTATGCAACAGAACTTTGTTGCATAGTGGGACCTCGAGAGAACAAGCGTTCCAGTCAATGTAGCTCGTTGGGTTATAGTGATACGCAAGTCTGACCACCACGTCAAGGTAGCAGCTGTCGGTTGGGTGATGACTGATATCACTATCACCTGTCTGTGTGCACCACTGAGTTGAGGTTAATGGGTACCTCGTCGGATTATGTCTGAAGTTTGTGCAGACCAGAAATAAATGGTTAGGTGGGCATAGTTTTAGCAAGTGGTCGCCATTATCTGTCTGTTCGGCTGGAATTTCGAATGTGCCACCTAAGTGTCTTTATACCTGACTTAACGTACGCACTGGTGCACTGAAATCACTTTCTACGACAATCATATCTTATTGTTTGGTTTTTCCTAGAAGACTAAACTGTTTGGGGTAGATTTAATCTTTCACTTCATCCAAACTGTAGTCAATAGGAACATAAGCAGAGATTACGAAGAGATAACATCAAATTTCACTGTTCATTCTAGTCTTCACTGCATTGTTTAGTCAAACATTACATATGTGACTCAAACGGGGTCCAGCCAAGCAGTGCACTTTCTGCCGTAGCGCTTACTACTATACCTTTATCTACAAGAGTGTGAGAACTAGCCAGAATCACAATATTAACTGGGTGAGGTTACGTGCATAACCACGCTTCGATCCTATATGCGTGTTTCACAAATAACACTTAAGTGGCTCAAGATGCCGAAGTTTTAATCCTCCGACTTGATGGAGGGTGCAAACGTTGAAAGTTGCAATATGTAGTCTGTAGCACGGCTTCAGGAGACCAGGGATGCTGTTTCGTTATTGAAGTCCCTATCAAGAACTGGTACAAAAATAGTGATGATGTAGGAAGCTTAACTGAGAGCCGTGAAGAATTATTAGAATTCGGGTAACTGTGGAAGAGTGATAATGATCCGAGGAAGTTTGTGAAATAAAAAAGATGCGAGAACGAATATTTTCTCACTGTCCATACTATGGTGCCTGAAGGGGAATTGTTTCAGTAATAGTTGTGTGTAAGCTCAAGGGATGTCTGCTTGGGGTTGGACAGAAAGCTTTTTTGAATTTTGAAATTCTGGTTTGATGGTAATGAATCCATCGGTACAGCCTATACCATCAGCACTGACATGTGGTTTTCTGGAGTGCGGTCTCAACCTTTCCTAACGTCGTTCTATAGAGAAGGCAGCATCAGCATGGAGTACTGGTCTTCCACGGGAAACACCTTGTGGTGTTGCGTCACATGCGTCCCCGCGCCCCAGTCCTATGTCATCTGCTTTACATCATAATGAAAGTTGTTTTCTGTCGTACTACTGTCGAACTGACCTCATTAGCATAGCAGAACCTCAAGGAACCAACTTTCTCATCGGCATAGCTCGTCGGATCACTGCGATACGCAAGCCTGACCATCACGTTATGACAGCAACTCTTGATCATGTTAACAATAAAGAGTGAAGTAGTGGAACGTGATGAACAATCAATTTAGTTGGGAAGTTGCGTTATTGCAACTGGGTTCGTTGCTGACGAAATCATAGCTTGGATACGAAGAGCTGACTCAACATTCCCCAACTCACTTCATCTCTGGTGCCGACTAGCGAGATATCCAACCACCTACTCAAGGGAAAGCATACTGCGCTGCAGTCTACTGTTTCCCATTATACAGCTATGAGAATTGGCCACTGAAAAAAGATGGTTAGAGTTTGCAGGCTTTTGGTCGCAGGTGTCTTCGCAGCATTGTTCACGTATGTTAGAATCCCCGTGTGAGCAATGTCTAGGCTGGACGAAGGATACTAGGTAAGGGAGTCAAGTCGGTCGACAAGAGGTTGTAAACCTTCACCGACTGAGGTGGCTTGGGCATGTGTTGTGCATGCCGAGTCACCGCCTACTTGAACGTCTAATCTGAGTCGAAGTAGAATTAGGCCGGAAGAAGACTAAGGGTTGTGAAGACATAGCAACAGTCCATGAAATCTCGGTTTGTTGGTCGAAGTAATATAGAGAGGTGTGAACTGTCTGTCTGGGGTCCTCGAAATACTAGGAATCAATTGTAGGAGACTCGGTGAGATGGCAATAGCTCTTTGACACCTTCGGTCGTTTAAACATTTCTAATTCTCTCTTTTATACACTCTCATTTGCTTGAAAATTACTCTCTTTCTTTTCATTTCTTCTTTGCATACCACTGTGCAGTATCTTAACCCAAACTGAAACACGTCTGTGCAAGATTCTACGCTTCTAGCTTACCTTTCATGTCCGTCTAAATGCAAATGAGTGTCTTGGAATTCTTGATTGCTCACTTTGTGTAGACGTCCAATCAGCTCCGATGGCTCAGGGATTGACATTTCGGCACAGATACCGTAGGCCTAATTGACCTTCACTAACTTTTGGCATGAGTGACATCGGAGAGATATCCAATTGCACATCAAAACATTTGGGCTCCGTTTATATGGTCTTTTAAGTTTATTTGCAGCAAGTGACAAGACTAAAACATGGAATCAGTTCACATGGCCTTTGGTCAACAGTCTGAACCGTGCAGGGAAATTCAGAATTCGCTATTGAGGTCTGCGTGACAATAGAAATCGATGATTCATGAATCTAGGTGACAGCTGAGAATGAACCTCAGTGACGTGGATGTATCATCTTCATTGTCATACCGAACTTCACCATTGCTTCACTCCTCCGTGTACCCTTTTCTAAGGATAAAGAGTGAAGTGGTGAGATGTGGCATATTTTGCGTATACTATGGTATCGGCCTACTTGTAAGTTGTACTGGTGGTGTACTAAACAGATCAATCTAGTATGGAATTACATTCCGCTAGAGTGTTCAAATTCATATTTATATCCAGTGAACTATTCTATCAAGATGTTCATTTGCTAAGATTTTGGGTTTTGTCTGGTCCAAATCACTCTATGATTTCTATGGATTTCCGATTTGATTTAGTTGCTCTTTTGTGTTCATCTTTGGCAATTGGCGGTTGTCTTTTGTGGTACATTATTTAGAAATGTCTGTCTCTAAGCTATAAGCACAGTCGTAATGTGGCTTTGAGTTTTTGTGATTGAGTAAATCAACTATTCATTTTAGTTAGCATTTTTTTCACTGACGAACTGGAAATAACTTTATATTGCTTCATTTTCCATTCCCTGACTATCAGCGTTGTTGCATCATGAAGTTGGTGAAAAGGTTGATTATTATTATGCATGCTTATTTATAGTAGATGATAGAGACTGTTTGTGTTTACATGGAGTGAATAGATTGAGAGATTACGGTAATCTGCTGGGTCGCTTTTTTGGTTGTATCATGTGGCGAGTAGATATCGTGTTCGTCCATTCTGCTAGGGATTTTGGTTACTATCCTTTAGAGTATTAACAGTACTCAAAGTGTTAACATTCTCCGCAATACTTTAATCTTTGGGAGTAGTATAGCCAAAATTATATCCGTCTTCTGATCTACTCAGTTGACTTTTATATACTTTAAATAGTTGCAACACCTGCTCTTTTGTGGCAGTTTATTAACTGTCTCAATCCCTTGGTAAATGTTAATCAACAGAGGATAATTTCTTGATTTTGTATTCGCTTTTCTCTCAGTTGTTTTCTTAGTATTTTTGGAAGCGGTGTCTGATGAATCTGTGACGTTTCCCTTAGCGTTCTACTTGGAAAGTCGTAGTCATCAGAGTTTTTGATGCGTTGTAAGTTGAAGTGGTTGTTTGGAATGGTGCCACGACTGTGTTCATTTCTCGCTTTTACTCAACTCATGCATGAAAATACATGTCGAGGTTACATTTCATTTGATTCGGTTGCTTAAAAATTCCAAGTCGATCAGATGTATGCAGTTAACAGTGGTTGATTGGCGAGTTTTCTTTTTTAGACGCACTGGACGACAATTACAGATGCTTGATATTCTCGCGTAAACTACCGAAGTACACAATGTTACTCCAAATCTCCCTTCAACTTTTTCTATTTCAGGGATTAAAGTGGTTGCGGTTGTTGGTTATTTAAATTACATTGGAGAAGGGAATGCATGAATTCTTGTGTGTTGGGTGACTAAGGAAATGTTGGTACAAATACGAAAGGTTCCTTTAACATTTTCTGGGTCAGCTGAGACATTTAAATACTATTTACTGATAAATACACAAAGTAGTATTATACTTTTGCACTATGCTACCGTTCGTCATGACTGTCGAAAGTGGAACATATCCTGAGGTTCTGGGCTTTTTGACCATTTGTGATTTAGGAGCATTATTTACCTGTGGTCAGAATGCTAAGTGAAGAATGTTAAGTGCAGACGTACCAGGTATCAGTTACTGAGCTTATGAAACTGCTGCAATTTAATTGGTTAAGTGGTATATTGAACATTCTGAGCTACAATCTACCTCTGAGTTGATTTTTAGATTGAAATTTAATGGGACTGGGATACAAAATTTGTGGTGGTAGGTTCCAAAGATTTAAGGAACTTTAAGTTTCTTGATAAGATTATAGAAATTAGGTGAATCAACGTAAAATATCACTCTAAATGGTCCGAGATTGTTTTTAGTTGAGATCTTATTTTGCCCTAAATGTTGAACATTCTATTCTATCTTTTCTGCCTATTTGATTTATCTCACTGACACCGTAATTCTTATTCTAATACCCTTTTTATAGAAGATTCATTGACTCACTGTTGATGTAATGGTTGCTTGAACCAATGTACAATTATTTTTGTCATTCCACTATATCCTTGAACAGATATACTCCTTTGTTTTCTTATATGCTTTGTGTTCTTCGTTTAAAGTACTTCTTATTAGTGGTTTCCCAGTATGATTTTACTTCATTTTTATTTTAGGCCTATTTAGTTCTTGGTGTTTATTGGAAGTAAATAACTCTATTATTTTAATTTCAGATTTTGTTTACTTTGAAGTTGCTGCAGCTTCACCGTACCAGATCAGGAAAATTGAAGAACTGAATAAAGTTAGATCTTTTGTATTTGTATTTGATTTAGTCAGACTCCCACTGGGGCAGTAGAAGCCAAGGTGGTATGCTTTTACAGACGTCGAGATCTGTCAGTAAATTTGATACAACTAGCTGACAAGCATCAGAGTAAGTTCCATTATTTTCCTTGATACGCTACAATAGAGGAATTGGGAACTTCTGGTGGCGATGCACAACCGGAAGTATTGCATCAGGTAACGATTTCTTTTTTGATTTTATTCGGAAGATACATCATCGTGAATTATTTCTCTCTCGGCACCTGGAAACTCTTCCTGCAACACATATCCGTGGGAAATGCACAGTCACATTGCATACTGAAACTGAACCCTACCATATCTACCTGCTAAAAGATGATGCTTTTTTCTTCAAATTGGTTTATGACCCATTACAAAAAACCCTACAGGCTGATCAAGGATCCATCCGAGAAGGTCCTCAGTATCAAGCAGATGTTGAACCTTATCATCCTCCAAAAGGTAAGCTTTTGTTGAATGTTATAAGTGTTCTTCCGTAACATGTTCATTGTTGTGAATCTGCTTTGCTTGTTTTCTATTAAGTCCAGGTTTGTATCTTGAGGTGGGTTAGGCATTAGAAAAATTACTTGGTGGTTGCAGATTCGATAAGCAGATGTAATTTCTACTTCTAGGATATTTCTGACTTTTTATGGTATGTTGGACCAAGATGTTTGTCTGCTTTCGCTAATAATGTCTTATTTGAATTGTTATTACTGATGTTTTCTTTTGGAAATCCGTTTAAATTTCAGATTCACCAGATGAATGCACTTACGAGCAGTTACTTTGGCGACC
This sequence comes from Heterobilharzia americana, assembly GCA_944470555.2. Taxonomy (NCBI): domain Eukaryota; kingdom Metazoa; phylum Platyhelminthes; class Trematoda; order Strigeidida; family Schistosomatidae; genus Heterobilharzia; species Heterobilharzia americana. The sequence goes on from OX104127.1 coordinate 109,950,151, forward strand.
GGATAATGATTTAACTCCTGCGGATCTGGACTCATATCTCCTTTTGATTCGGTCTTTGGCTACTCTTGGCAGAGCTTTTTATCCACCTCATATCCTTCGTCAGCCTACTCTTACAATGTCTGCAGCGGCAGCCGCCAGAGATACCACACACCAGTTTGCTTTAGATACTTTACATTCCGCTAATTATAATATTTCTCAAGCACTCCAAATGTTGACTCCAAATGGACAACCTATTTTAAAGCTGGATGAGATGGAACAGTGGTCAGCCAGTGAGGGAAATCTTTTCGAAGAAGCGTTGGAAAAGTATGGGAAGTGTTTTTATGAAATACAAAACGATTTCCTTCCATGGAAATACCCTAAGGTAATTTAGTTGTCGGTTGGTGTTGATATTTATGACACTAATTACTTCATTAGGATTACTTTATTATGATGATATGTTTAATGCTTGTTGAAGTTTTACAAATCCGATCGGTGAATTCATATCATGTGTACAACAGATTTTTGTATGGTGACCCATTTAGTCGAAAAAACCAGTTTTCAAAATGAATATGTATTTCTCTGGGATTTGAGGATGTCTGTCATTTTCTGTTCGCACCAACTGACAAACGTAAGATTTGTCTGAAAAATGAAGTGTATATTACTCATACTTTACTAGAAAATTTAAATATAAGATGATCAATTTGCAAATGATTTACAAATTTCATGGTCCGCGTTCACATTTCTCACAGCTGAGTAGTTTTGAAACTGCTCAACCATGGTGGGAACAGGGTTCACGTTGAAATCCACCCAACCAAGGCCATACGGTGTGATCTCTGATTCTAAAGTGTCATGAACTAGCGAAATATACTACAATTGAACAACTTGAGTAGTTAGAAACCACTCAGGGTGATGTGTAGATTTCGCCAGCCAGATCAGAGTAATCTCAACACTGGACGGCCGTTTCTTACGTTTGGGACTGAGCACATGAGCCCCTTACCCGTTAAAATTCAGCCGAATCAGTACAATTCACCTGAATCTGGCTAACCACCTTGGATCGACACAAAATAGGATTATCAGTTCACAAATGATTTACAAATTGCACGGTCCACTTTAAATTATTGGTAATTGATAATCCTATTTTATATCCATCGAAGTTAGCCAAATTCAGGTGACTTGTACTGATTCCACTCTATGAACTGAATTTATCCAGGCACGGGCTTCCTATGCTCACTCCCAAATGAAAGATCACTCTGATCTGGCTGGCCGAATCTACAGATCAGCTTGAGTAGTTTCTGACTACTCAATTTGTTTACATGTTCAGAGATAATAATTCCGAAGTTTAAGTTCAATTAAAATGTCTTTCATTCTTTGACGAACGTTCATTCGTATTATCTATCTTTTTCATATTTAGAGTCTTGTGGAGTTCTACTATATGTGGAAAACTACTGATCACTACGTTCAGCAAAAGCGTATGAAGGCTATTGAGGCTGAACATCACTTAAAACAGGTGTACATTCCAAATTACAACAAACCAAATCCAGTTGTTCTTTACCCAGTTACGTCTGATTCCGTTAACTCAACTTCTGGATGTGAGGGCTGTTCTAATCTCACTTCAAGTCTATGGTATGCTCTTGGTCCATCAATATCACCTCTGAAAGTGTGTGTCGATTGTTGGAATTATTGGAAGCGATATGGAGACTTAAAAACAACATCACTTTCAGGTAAGATGTATTTTGTATAATAATGGTTTCTCTCTGGTGTTAATTCCAGCTTATTACTCGATATTACTAATAAAAATAAAGAGTGCACAGCAAGTAGTAATCCTATTTTTGGTAACTAGACATCTCATAGCTTAAGAATGACCAGTAGAAGTAAAGTGTGTGCAGTCTTACACCGAACAAACCAGTTTATGACGTCATGCACTTTTGATTTAGATATATGTATTATAATCGGCTCAGTTTAATTCGAAGTTAGATCCCTAGGTACTATAGTTCATAATTGATTTTGGGCGTATTTATTCCCAACCTACTCTATTTCTTAAAACTGTATTATTCTGTGATTATTTGTTTCACTTATTTTGGTAAATGGTAGGCTAGCTAACAAGATAGCCTAGGTGGTGGTTGTTTAATCGTGAAGCTGTCATCGTCTTTCTTCGCCTTCGTCTGCATGAACACTAATTGGCTATTAAACGTTACGACGTTTCATCACTCATTTCAATGCATGTGGACAATTATGGACATGAATTCAATTTCGACAATGTAGAAATTTTGGACAGAGGAAACATAAAAAATATCAGAGAATTCCTAGAAGCTTGCCATTCGGGTCAGTTAGCAATCAACAGATGTATAGACATAGACCCAATCTATCAACCAATGAGAAAGATGATAAACGACAGAGAGGTCAAGCAGAGGAACAGCCAACGGAAAAATCTATGTAGTCAATGACACAACAATCTAAGAAAACAACCAATCACAGACCACTTCGTCAAGACAAGCTACTAAACCACTCACGGGGAGATATTGACAGCTCACTTCATGCTGAAGTTAGTGCTAATGATTTCGTCTAGAAGGACGATGAAAGCTTCACGATTCAACAACCCAGCTCAGAGAACACAATACAACCAAGAGCAACGAGAAATTTTCAGCTGAACTAAACGAAGAACGTGTACGTTTTTACAATGTTTTCATATTTCCTACTTAATTTCTATTCCTATATTGTTTTCATGACCGCAAACTACTAACAAATAGTGACATTTTCATGCATACTGACTACATATAGCTGCTGAAAACCCACTTGTTCGCTGAAGTATTTATTATTTTTTGGAGAAATGAAAAGGATACAGTATGCATGTATTTCTATTAATAAATGTACAGTAGCAGTGCAAATATGTTGAATAAAAACATTTATGTTGTGCACGAATGTCTTATTCATATCCTCTTGCATAAGTCCGTCAGGATTTCTGTACTATTTCTGAAGAATTTTCAGAACAAACTTTTGATTTCGTAGAATGCTCTGTAACAGATTTCAAGATGTTATGTACTTTACGTTTACTTAACGAGTCAGGTACTGTTTATGAGAATGCCTTTTATGCACTGGTATATGATACACTGAATGTACACAGTGCATAATGTTACCCAGCACCTCAGTTTACTCTTGACATATTGATGGATAAAGTGTTTGATAGAGAATGTAATTTCATTGTTGGTTATGGGAAGATAGTGTTATCATAAGAAAGTAATATACATTACAGATGACAGACATAGAATCAGGGTAGACCCTTTCACACAACCTCATCGTTTCAAGTTGCCACATTTCTTAGTAGTATACAAAGCTGGGTAGATAGTACAAGAGTGATATCGAAGTAGGTTCAGGCTGGTAAAAGGCCCGAGGTGGCCAAACTAAAACATGGCACCAATGTATGAAGTCTCTGGCTGTTGATTTGAACCATGTAGGGCGATGCAGACTAAGTGGTTGGGGTCCGCTGGACAAGAGGAACCAGTGGTTAGAGACTCTAGGTGATATGACTCAGAACCGATGTCAGTGGCGCAGATGTATACACACATTATCCTCATCTTAACGACGTTATACCGAATCTCATCATTTTGTCATTCCTCTTTTCTTTCTTCTCGTACTTTATATTTTTTTGACTGCATTCTCTTATCTTCATCCTTCACCTCACTACCTTTCTACTTGATGTACTGATATGAGCTGTGGCAACTCGTACCGTTATGAAGTAATGCCTGGTCCTCTGTTGATATTGATTGGTTGATATCGAAGGGGACAAAGTTGTGCTAGAGTATAAGGAATCTGATGATAAAGGTTATTGCGAATATTCAAGCTTTAGAAGACGTTGAGGAATGAATATATCTGCGCCGTTGTGATCGATTTCCAGCCATGTCACCAAGAGTTCTCAATCACTGATTCATATAATCTCGGGGACTCCAACCAGACAGTCTGCATCCCCCACTTGTCTCAGATCAACACTGGGAGACTTCATACACTAGTGCCATTTCTTGGTTTTGCCACCCTGAACCCTCTTCCAACCTAATCCAACTTCCCCTAGCATGTCACGTTAAGGTAGGCAGAGACTTGGGATGCGCAAGATATGCTGAAGCCACGTCAGCCGATGAAGGTTTACAGCCTCACCAATCGAATTGCCTTTCTTGCCTGGTATTCTTCACGTGACGTCAACATTCCTCACACGGTGATTCTATCAATCGTGAGCAGTGCTACTAAGACAAACACCTGTGATTAGAACCCTGTAATCGCTTCATGTCGTCTACTTTCAATGGTCATGTCTCGCAGCAGTGCAACAGGACAGAACGGATTGCAACGCAGTATACTCATCCTTTAATAGATAGTCGGATGTCTCACTAGTCGGATACAGGCGACGCCAGTCGGCCAATTCCAAATGGACCTTTTGTATCTGAGCTGTGATTTTGTCAACAACTAGCCCATTCGAGCTGATATGACTCAAGTAAGTGAATAGATCGGCACACTGCACCACTTTACACGCTATCATATTACAGATAAATTGCAACTTTAAAGGAAGCTTATGTTTTTGCTCTTTCTGGTGTATGGTTTAGAAGTATTGCTTTAGAGGAATGCAAAATGGTAAACGAAAAGAAAAGGGCATCGGGTGGGGATGTGCACCGATGCCTAAGCAGAAAAGGGTGCATTCTCAAGATGTGAATCAGTTATTAAACGGAACTTGTTACTTGCACGTAAAACGTACTTGTTGATATCCTTGTATATGTCACTATTTGGTCGAGTAATTTATGTATATCTGATAACAGCACATCAGTTCATGTTACTGGCATTTCAAGTGTTAGCATCTATGTTCTTGAATTGAGAAACACAGAAGTGGTCAAGAATATTTTGATGTATACTAACTTCATGTGGAAAATTCGAGGAATTTACAAAAACGTCGTTGTGCGACGTCAGTATTCAGAGTACATCTTCTGGTTTTCCCTATATCTGTGACTAGATATTGCATATCAAAAGTCTAATTGAATTTTATTTTTTCAGTTGTCAACACTAATTGTTATATTTAAAAATCAGACTCATTTTCATTGTCTTATTTACCTTTTCACATCTAGTTTCTGTTTCTTTTTTAACAGAAAAGGTTTCCGAGTCAGTTTCTTCCAATCCAACCTCTGCTTCTAGTTCCAATTCTCATGTTCTGGATGTTTCGAAGTCTAATACTTCAATAACTGAATCTCAGCCTCGTTCTAACTCATCTAGTGTCTTGCTTGACCATTCTACAAAACCCAACGATTTAGGACTTCATAATCCTACTGCCTATATGCTTGCATCTAAAGTACGTACAAGTGTCAGCTTTCAATTTGTTGCCAGTGTCACCCTTCGAATTGCCCGTCGTTTGTGTGTGACTTCAAGCCCCCGGCGTCGAGCTCGTCAACCATTCAAACGTCTTACATTTTTGACTGGTTTTCACAAAGATGCTCTCCCACTGTTGTCTAAACTCACTCCAGCTGAATCGCATAAACTAACGAAACGATTTCGGAGCATGTCTGTTGCAAACAAATCCAAACCCCGTGGAGTTGCTTTGCATTCTTTGATTTCTCGAATATTTCAAGCAACATGTAGTTCGGATGGCATGGAGCAAGAATCAACTGTTGAACCACCACCATCCATGACCACAGAAAAGTAAGGAGAATGCATTTTGGATCTTCTTCTTTAGTACTGTGAATTTTCACCTTCTGTGGTTGTGAATAAGTCTTTTCTTTCATATTGTCATTTTGATTTCTTTTTACTTCCGTGTACATAAGATTTTTCTACCTTTGAATATAGCATGGAGGTTGGTATTTTTTCGTTGAGCACTTTTTTCTGAAACTTTCGGTTTCATACCATAAGGTCTTGATTCGTAGTTGGAAATAAATTCACGTCGAAGAGATTTTAACGAACAGCAATTCGTGGCAGGTAACTTAACCACAAGAGATTCATAGAGGGATATAATAAAACTAAATCTCAAGCTGATTAGAAAGACCGTTAGGATCTGATAGTTTTATTTTTTGGTTTATTACAAAATTCATATTTTCAGACAAAGCTCCATATGTAACAATAATAATGTAATCAAGATAGAATTGACTGTTAAGCAAGCTAGCGGTAACTATGGCCAGCTTTCCAGTCAAAGTAGGCTACTGACTGTTACTTCTTGACCTTCGCTTCAGAAACCAATGAGTCAGTTAACATCAACATCGGACGTGACATTAATGTGTCCAAGTTGGTACACTTCATATCTGCGCATCAGGCGAAAATGCCCAAAAATGAAATATGCAGAAATGAGGAAGAAGGGAGTCAAAAGTGGTAGGAAGTCGTGAAAATGCAGGAAGGAGGAATGAAAGAATGCTGAAATTCGAGATCGATTCTGAATCATATCGCCTAAAGTTTCCAATAACTGGTTCCTGTTTCTGCACCAACCCCAAACAACTTGTCTGTGTTCTTCCACGCATTCCAGACTGACGATCAAAGATTTTGTGAACATATGTCAAATTACAGTCATATTACAGCTCATCTCTAACTTCTCATCAGCCTGAACCTACTCCAGCCAATATTGTGCGATGAGGTAGACGGTGATTAGACATGCGTACTACATGTCAGCCACCTGAAATGATGAAGGTTCACAACGTCATCAACCGACTTCCATCTCATACCCAAAACTCTACATCTGACTTTCACGTTTCTGACGTGGTTGCACTATGACACGACCTATGCTACGAAGTCAATGGTGGTCGAACGCCTGAATCCTTCTCATATCCTCTTCATTTAATGGCTATGTTATACAGCCGTATTGTAGAACGGCGTGAACTGCTGTGTAGTGCACCTGGCTCTTATTAGGCAGTGAGATATCATAGTGTTGTCATAAATGCATAATTCGGCGAAAGCTGAATGAAGTTTTTGTATCTGTGTATATTTCGTTGGTCCCTGACACACGAGGGCTGGTCTGACTTTCCAGGTGAGTGAGGTGGTTAACGCGACCAACGATTCCACTCTGTTTTATTGTGTGCGGGATCACTGAAGATCATTCGTTGAGGGACAGTTTACATTTGTGTGGGGATAAACTCATCTGTAACTTTTTTCATATTATCACCTAAGGTGTTCATAAGACTTTATTTTGTGAGCGTCTTCAGTTAAGGCGACCATATCATCCACATACTTTAGGTCTATTACGGAGTCTCTTTTGACAAGGTGAATCACCGTTTGTCAGACGACAAGAGGTAAACCTTTCTAGTGATGAGCATCCCAGAAGAGCTTGACGTACCTACTGATCTGACGTAGTCCCCGAAACACTCACGCTTGTTCGTCATATAGACTTAATTGGCATTCTTTATTGTGAGGGACACTACCATGGGACCCTCCGATCAATAGAGTTGAATGCAACTTTCTTATCCTTAGAAATAGCTGGTTTTATTTTCCATGAAGTGTTCTTGTATTGCAAGACTTCACTGTAAGTGAGGATCTGGTCAGTACTCCCATGACCTGATCTACAACATTTATAATCTTCTTGGGATTGTCGTTCCCGCGTTTCACTCAGAACGTAGGATCTCAAGTGCTATGCCCGTCATACTTATTACCCTGTGGTTATCACCGGAGGATTTCTATCCTTTTTTTGAAGACTGGGACAATCAATGAGTAAGACCATTCAAAGAGTGTTATATCTGATTCCCAGCTATCAGAAGGATTAAATGATGGATAGTGGCTAGCAGTGGAATCCAGGATGCGCATATCTCTCTATTTGAAACTCGTCAGCTGGTATAATACAAGCAATTATACCATCAGAAGGATTGTGTTTAACAATGTGGATGACTGCCTATAGAATTTAATTCTCATCCAGTACTATCATTTTTCCATCGGATGGATGAAGAATAAACTAACATAGCGAATATGCATTCCATTATTCTAGCAAGATAATGTACTCTGGGGAAGGTGATTATCAAGGGTATTCCACTTAGATGTGCCTTGTGCCTCGTATCGTCATCATGGTAATACCACTCCAGATCATGATACAGCTTGTCAGTTAAGTGGATGAATTGAGAGGTAAAGAGATCGTTAGAAGCAAAGAGTTATTGGTGATCTATCAGTGATATTAGATTTTTAATTTATATTATTTTGTTGAAATAGTCTTGGTTAATTGATAAGAAAACTGTGTTAACTAAAAAAGTATGTGGGACCATTATGGGTTGTCATAAATTTTTAAGTTACTTGTTGTGGATAACTAGTACTTGTCAAGATTGATGGTTGCTTAAGAGACGGAAACCGTGGCTATTGACTTATATTTCGAAATCGAGGTTAATAATTCAGGTTTTTAATTTCAGATGAACTTAAAGCCCTTGGTAAAAGTACATGCGTATTGACTTTCGCTTCTCAGAAACACCAAGAAAGGATATACGCCGAACAATTATCAGAAAACTAACCAAAGATATATATGAAGAGGGAAGGAAGTGTGCGAAGATTACTGCAATAAAAGGATGCATCTTCACTACTTTGGCCAACTGTGAGCCACTTCACCAAGTCCTGAGAATTTGCTTCTTAACATCTCAAATGGAGTCTGCAAGAGTCACACATGGCCAGACTGTTTGTCTTGCACTATATACCAACGGTTTCTTTCCTCCCCAAACTTACTTCAGCTAATATCGCCCATTAAGAATTACCTTATCTCACTATATGAATAGTGCATCTTGAGTTGAGATCGTGTTTTTACACAATTCGGTTTGAACAACTGGGTGGTGTCGTGATTCATTGCACATCGTCGTTCATAGCCCAGTCCGTAAAATTCTCACTTTGCTAAGTTACATTATTTATTGTATGGAGCATTGGCTCATCAACTCATACTATTAGTTTCGTCTTACCCTGTTTTTTATAACTATGTGATGGCTTCCAGATTAAGAGTTTGTTTTTGTGATTCCTGTACTAGAAATCCTGCACATGATCAGTTTTTGTTGGTTATCTAAGTTTCCAGTTAACAATGCTTTAGGGGTTGATCTTAAATGAGCGAAAAGCTATTTCAACGTCATATTGTATGAAACAGCTTTAGTGTTTTCTCAAAGCTGTTAAAAATGATTTTGGGACGTTTAGTATGCTTTTCATATGAGTGTTGTAAAATAATGCTGGGTTTATGTGGATTATCGTATATCATTTTAAAATCGTAATTTAGTTCTGCAAAGCAGCGACAACGACAAACTGAGTGTATTTAGGTCGTCCCGCCCAAGCTTGAGATTCTTTTTTCCGAGTATATATGTATGCACCACGTTTAGATTTGAGCTAATGTATGTGTATCGATAATGCAATGAATATCAGATATTTTCCAAAAATCAATGAATAGAAATCAATGAAAAGAAATTTTAGTTCTCGTTGGCGCTGAATTTAGATTCATCATCACTTGTCAATCGGGGAGTTTGGTTTCTCGTGTTTTTAGTCAAGAAGCTGCTAGCGAAATGCCTTTCCTTAGACCCATGATTGTGCAATTTTAAAAGCGAAAATGTATAATGTGCGGAATCTAAAATTTGCTTATGGTTATTTATCGTTTTAAGGATTCGCCATGCTAAACTTTTTCTAGGAGTCTTTTCGAGTACTAGTCTCTTGGTTTCTCATTTCCTGTTTATTTTACATGGTGTTCTTAAGGACAAAATTTCTGTGGTCGTGAACATTTTAGGGAATTTTAATTTTCTTATAAATTTCTAATTTTTTTTGCATTTATCATCGTGTTTTAGTTCACTGAATGTCTGTTTCATTTTTAAAATTAAGGCCAGCACATACTGTACCAGAAACTGCTCTTGACCTAGCTGTAAACGGTCTGGTGGCTTCAGATGTTACAAGCAATCTCAAACGTCCTGCTTCTGTTCCTCAAAATGATGAGCATTCAGGTGATTTTATTGGTACAATTTTGTTTTCTTTGAAGACGTATTTCTTTTGCTTTACATTTCTTAAAACTATCGAAATTATTTTATTACATTCAGATATCTCTGGAAGCATCGAAATTTCGCTTAATTATGCATATAGACCTCGTCAATATATTTTAGCTCACTAATAGATACATATGGAAAATTATTGATATTCATTGCCAAATTTAGCTCTATTGGTTATCATTGTTTTTGCGAAAGTTGTAAGCTTTTAGATTACTGTAAGCAGTGAATTAAAAACTGGATTGACATCCATACAAGAAGTATACCACGTTTTAATTTGTTCATTAAAATGTGCTCACTCGTTTTTGCTGGACAACAACATATGCGCCTGATTAAAAATCTAAAATTTCTCTGATTTCAGTTAATTCAGCATTTGATAGACTTAAGCCAGTGTTGAGTTGTTGCAATCGTTCCCTCTAGTCCTTGGAGTAAATGTTCTTAGACCATGTAAGCAAATTTGAAGTATTTCGTTATTTAATAGTGAACTTTTAATCCATCTAATCAATGGGTTTTTTATCGTGAAATTCAAATTAACGCCAACTGCCTAGTGAACATTTTACTTAGTGATACATGACTTCCTTGAACCAGTCCTGTAATATAACAACAACTTTTCGTATATTCATTGAGGTCCTGATATCATCACGATTTCATTGTGCACTATGATAGCAGAAATTATTTCCTCTACTTAATAATAATAAATGCTCACAGGCTGGATGCTTTCTGTACATCTTGTGTATCGAAACAGAATTGCATGAATTTATCCTTAACTGATTTATAATTAAGAAACTTATTTTGCTACCCCATATGCTTCTTTTTGAACTATTTCTATGCTATGATCCTCAATAGAGTTGGATAAAAAGGAAGACAAGTATCCTTTGCCTAATTCTTGTCACTAGATTAAAGTAATGGCAAGTGCAGATTAACACCCAGACTCTCCTTAGTATATTTCTGTTATAAATCAAATTTTTCTAAAGAATTTCCTATGAGTACTCCTTTTCCTGATGTTGTAGTCACTCCTGGTGCGGTGGAACTGTGTATTAAAGCGTTTGCGCATTCAGTAGTGTAAAAGGTTATGATTGACTGTACACTGCTTGATATTTTCAAGGCACTTTATTCAGCATTTAAACTGAGTGGTATTGTTATGACTTGTATTTCAACTTCAAATGAAAACAGCTACAACCTGATTAACGATGATGCCAAATCCTACTGTTAGTAGTAACACATGCCTGCAGACGGTAGATTATTAGCTACACTTTGAGTGCTTTCGAGTTCTGCGGAAGTGGAATGAAAATCCAACTGATTTTGATGTCGTATGTATTTAGTATTTTCGGAAAATTGGTTTGTTAACTTATTTTAAAGGGATAAAGCGTCACCAGGAATGCTCAAAATACTTCGTTTTGATTGTTAATAACGCCTGAAGTCAAGTTACCTTTTCCCGACTGCCTTATTCCGCTGGATTAATGATACACATTGTCGGAATTCTGTTTTATTGTATTGGTTGTCTTAAATGACCGAGTACAGGATGTTTTCGTCAGCTTTTCCTCCCATAACATTCGAATTAAAAAGCTCATTATTGCCTAAAGTATTTTAGCGAGGCAGTTCGTTATCGATCCCAGCTATGGGTTTGTTTATCTATCCCTTTTGTTTCATCCGTATGGGTTGTACACAATAATTTTATTTATCGAATCAACATATTGTGTAGATGAAGGTGAATATCTAGAATATACTTTCTTGTCTCTGGCGATTGATCACACTGGTTATCGGTTATTATTCCCGTGATTTAGTGAAGAAAACTTTCAATATACTTCCGGCTAATTAAAGTTCCTCGTTGTATTGAAAAATTGCTTGGTGCTCATCTCAAAAAATTTCCGCCCATTTCCCACGTAAATTTTGATCGAATTAACATGTGAACTTACAAATTTTCAGATGTGGGAATTATTTCTTCGAAGAAACCCAATTTGGTCATTCCAGATGATTCTTCTACCCTTGAGGTTATATCAACTAATCACGGAAGTATAAATTTGGGTCCAAAGCGACGTTATACTGTTGGTTCAGATGTAGATGGAGCCTCAACTTTGATGTATCGTGCAACGCAAGCAATTAAGTGAGTGTGCTTTCTTGCTTGTACATTCGTAAACATAATTATTGTCCCCTTACGCTGTTCAATAATATTCGTGATAGTTTGGTTGATTAACTTTATACTAGTCATTCGTTTGCAGTTTTGTGACTTATGCTCACAAAATGTAAATGTAAAATTACTCAGTGATGCATTTTATTGGTTCTACCTTATACTTATATAGTAGTTGAGAGCACAGTGAGTGTTCGAACCCTTTCATTCCGTCTCTTTTCTGCTTCTCCGTGGTTTATAGTGTGTCTATTACGTCAACTAATAATTACTATCTTTATGCTTTTGTATTGTTGAGTTTTCTATTGACATTTCCACATATGCACTTGCGCATACATCCATTTTTGTACAATACCAAATCAATATGTTCTGGTTTATATACTGACTTACAAGTCATTTCTCATGTAGGAGAGCTTATGATGTACTACCCCGTTGGTTAGACCAAAGTTGGCCAAGGGGGATTTAAACTCCCAACCTATTGCTTGAAAAACAAGCAACGAATGTGAAAAAGTAGGATTTAATGAATTCGTAAATTTCAGTAGTACTCGTTGACTGGATACTCTACATACTTGATTATATATACCGTTATACTATGCAAAAGAACATACATATATAACGTAGACTGAGACAGACTTGGGTGAAACAACATAGAAATGAACAGTTTTTCAGGTCAAGTGGTAAAGCAAAGGATAGAAATAGATGTTCAAAATTGAATGGCTTGGGAATAGGTTACATGATTAACTGAGTTTGGATAATAGTGGATTTCAGGTAGGAAACTAATGATAATAATGTTGACACAGGGATGAGAATCGAATGGATTGACCGTAGACCAAGTCGTTCAAAATGAGATAATTCATAGTACTTAAACAGACATAACATGAAAACCAGGTGTATATTGAGATGATTAAGAATGATAACAATGGTAATAGGAATAAGGTTAATCAGGTGAAACAAATCAAGGAAGGAAAACAAATTATAAGATGGGTGATAATTAATTGCGAAAGATTGAATATGATTAGGTAACGTAATTCTTACCATGGCAGATTCAACCTGACTGCTATTTCCTTCTGAATACAGAGGTTTAGTTTGACAACTCGAATCGCGCAGGCTTCCGTAATTCCAAGCAATTTGTCCTACTGTCTACTGATAACCTTAAAGGACTTACAGGAATCAATATCCATGCCCATATCCCATTAGGTGTTCCTCGGGGTCTTCTTTTGGGGATGCTTCAGGCATTTGGGTGGGTGCTCAACCATTCGGGTAAACAGATGCCTCTTCGTTCGACCACTGTATTTGCTTCTGCAGGTACATTCGAATTGATGTAGACAAAGTTCATAAAATGAAGGTACTATCCTGTCCATGAAGGTTTTCTATAGATGGACCTTTCGATAGAGCCATCGATTCTTTTCACTAATGAAACATCTAAGAAACTAATCATATTATTCTCCTCGTGCTCAATCGTAAGGGTCAGGTTTGGTGATATGAATTGAAGCTCTTTAGTGGTGCTTCTACTTCCATTTCGCTATTACATATAGTGAATATATCGTTCGTGTAACGTTGGTACAGTTGCATCTGATCTGCACAAACGCCTTGGAGAACACAATTTCTGACACCTATCAATTTGTTCGAAGCATCACCGATTTCAGTACCACTGGTAAGCATCTCGTTTAATTCTATGTTGCATCTCTTTTCACAAATGTAGCAGTCGATGAAACCATTGAGTTTATTTGTCGAAAAGCTGATAATATCCCTATCCCAACAAACGAGTTGAGGGAGCTTCTAAATCTGTTCACCAAGAACGTCCAGTTCATTGGACAGTTATTCCACCACATTGATGTGATCGCAATGAGAGGCCGTCGTATGCATCCAGTAAAAAGAATTACTGTTTTTGTCTGACTTTATTCTAATGTTTAGCGTTTTTTTAACAGGGCACTTTAGGTTTCTTGGTGTTTTAATTTAAGAAAAAGTCTATTACGTCATGTGTTGACATGTTAACCACTGTATTTCGTAAGATTATAGATGGTGATTACTTGGAATTCCTGTTAGTCATTTTGACTCCTAACATTTTCTGTAAACTCTTGCATAGAAGGCACTTGATAGAGCTGCTTTTTGATATCTTTGTTAGATAACTTTTTATCCAAATGTAGTCTGTGGAGCGTCTTATAGGTGTTGGAGTTATTATCATAGTTTAGATATTATTTTTATCATCATTAATAACATTACTAGTAGGATAAATCACAAGTGGGATTATGAGCCTAAACTGTACTGGATTTCTTGATATCCTCTTAATTTAGTTTACTTCGCTTCACCTCCCTCTTTGGTGGTCTATCGTTATTGTTTTTGTTCATAGGACTGTGATAAATTATCATCCATACATTTTTACTTTTTAATTATGATGCTATAATTCCATTTTCAGTTTTTATTATTGTAAGTTGGTTTGATTTACTTTTGTTTTCCTAAACACAGAAGGTCTCGACGTAAACTTTTGTCGTTATCTGAGCTTCGTCGTTTCGGTCGTCGTCCATGGCTTGAGTTGACTTTGGATATGCATTCACATAATGGTTTAAGTAATGGGGCCTCCTCAAATTTGAAGAAAAACCTCCATTCAACTACAACTAGTTCATCTGCAGAAACTGATCGTCCGAGTCCCGGTATCATCACTTCTTCTTCAAATACGCATTAAACCATAAAGTTGTCTTACCGTTGTTCAAATTCATGTCATTAGAAGAGAATCTTTTGAGAGTGATTGCTCTATTTACTTTGACTTAATGCATCAGTTAAACGGATATTACTACTGAAGGCCTTGTAAAAGTCCCTGTTCCAGTGTATTCTTTATTATTTATTATATTCACCAGGATTTCAACATGTTCTTATCCGACTAAGTGATTTTATCGTCTTTATTATTTCATCTTTTCGGTGTATAGAAGTGTTGTAATATTTATTTCTTCACATCTTTATTCCTAAATTTACGAAAATGTACTCTTCATATTGATTCAATTTTCTGTATCTTCCTATTTGCTCATTAGGTTATTTTAATAAACTTGTAATGTTTAGTATTCCAGTTATTCAGTAGAGTGCATTTAATGAAGTCAAGAGTTGCAGGTAAACATTACATATAAGGTATCCACTTTTTGTGAACTTTTTTCTATTTGACATTTAGACTACATAAAGTGTCCTTTGCGGGTGAACTTAATGGTTGGAATAAAACTTTGATGTCGAATATAAGTTAATGCAACTAAACAACTCTGCTCAGGTTTTCCAAATTAGATTGTGTGCCACATTTTGTTTTTAGGGTTATGCAACAGTTACCTACTTGTCGACATATATTCATATGGATCGGTTTTGAACTAAGGGTTCATTGTTTGGTAGTTGCGTTTCTGGGTCGTTGTGCCAAATTTTATTTTTTTACTCCTCGATTTCAACCGATTAACTGTGGTATACTTTAAAATTGTTCACTTTAGAGTGACTAGTAATCATCGAATTTTGCTAAAAAATTGAACATTACATCAGTTATGTCTCTTTACTCGACCGATAGCTGCTACCTTGACGTGGTGGTCAGACTTGCGTATCACTATAACCCAACGAGCTACATTGACTAGAACGCTTGTTCTCTCGAGGTCCCACTATGCAACAAAGTTCTGTTGCATAGTGATTAAACGACAAGCAGTTACCGTTGCGTAAATTACTACACTCAGGGAAAAGCCATACTGCTGCAAGCCGTATAGGGAATGACGGCAGTAAGGTGTTTCCCCTGAACGACCAGCAGTCCTACGTTGATGCTGCCTTCCCTATGGGAAGGGAAGATTAGAAGAGATCGACCCCAAAAGTAGCACACTCCCAACCCCTTCTCGGCATGCTGATGCCTGCAATATGGACTGTAGTCAGGTTCGAAAGGAAAAAGTCGAAATCCCAAACTTGGTAAAAAGCAGTGTGTGACCCGTGTCAAGCAGATGTCCGATGGGTTCTGTGGTCACACAAATCTTTCAAGTACCTTAAAAAGAAATTACCTTCCAAGGTGTGGTCAGCCGCGAAGTGTCAACCGCCCACAAGCTTCCAGGAGTATGCAAGACCCAGTCAAACATAACATATCTTCCTCGACTCTGTCTCCTTCCTCTTTTGCCTTCACCTTCCGTTACTAATATTAAGACTTATTTACCTTCTCTAACCTCTCATTCTGCGACCAGCCTTCGAAACCTGATCTCTAGTCTCATGTAGGAACTTTCAACATCCGGACTCTATGCTGAAATGTTCGGTAATCATCGCTCGCCAAAACTGTAGATTCCCGAGCCGTGCTGTGTTTCTGAGACAGGTATACAGGACGCGAGTGTGGTTATTAAACTGACCTCATCTGACCAGTGTGGTGGGATCTTCAAAATTCACCTTAAGAGCGTCTGGAGAGCCACTGGCTAGCTGTCGTGAACTCGCTGGTGTAGGCATAACATTGAGCCGCAGGGTAGAAAGTGAGCTTCTCCACTGAATACCAGGCAACAGACGTCCATGTGCTGTTCGACTGAACGGATATGTAAGGACTAGGAAGGATTGTGAGACTAAGGGATGCCCATTCGTAATCTTTACGTATGCACCCACCGATCGCAGTTCGGGTGATGGAAAGTCTGAGTTCTATGAGAAGGTGTCAACCTTGCTACAGAGAATAAAACGTTCAGATGTAGTTACAGTGGTAGGTGACTTTGACGCTGAAGTAGGGAAGCTGAGCTGAGGTAATTGCAAAGGTATCCTCTGTGTATTTACGGAATCCTATGCGAGCGAACCGATAACGGTGATAGTCCGTTGCAATTTATTCCGACAACCACTTCTCCTTGCAAGCACTAACTTTGAACATAAAGAGAGCGAGCTACTGTTTCGCTAGGCGTTCTCCAACAGTAAACCAACAACGGATATAGAGATCATATTTCTGTAAGCTATCGTTGGATAGGATGTGTAGAGGATTGCCACTCATTCAGGAATACTAATTTGAACTACGATCACGCGAGTGGAGGGTCTCGTATATGTCCGCGCCTTACCAGTTGTAGGAGACAGGAAGTAGTAAGGCGAATATGTGCTCGATTGATAGATTAGGACGCCGAGTATACATTCAGAGTGCAGTTAGCCATGCACTTATCTGAACATGGCAGCAATGCTCATCATGAGGAAACCTGGGGTTATATTACGTGTACTGTAGGAACTGCGGTAAAGACAATTGGTAAGCTACGCCCGAAGGTTATCAAACGTCACTGGATTTCCACGACGTCATCCGAACTGACTTGTGCAAGAAGACTGATCCCAGCGGCCTTTGACCATGACGAAAAGCGAAAGCAACTCAAACGTAAGTTGACCAAGAGCCTTTGCGTCGAACACGAGCAGTGATGGGTGGAAAGAGAGACGGAGCAGGCATCACGGTTGGGTAACACGCAGCAACTGTTTAGACTTATTAGGGATACCGCCTAGAAGAAGACAATGGTTAGTGAAACCATCATAGAAAACAATGGGATGCTGATAATCTCCTAGGACAGGTGGTCGGAACACTTTGAAGCATAGTCCAGTTAGCCCTCAGCAAGTAGCCAGCTTGAACCTGAGTAGTACATAGATGTCGGTCCTCCAACTCTCCTTGAAATTGAGGATGGCGTTTCGAACCTGAAGCGATGGAGAGCATCAGGACCTGACTGTTTGCCACCCGAGGTTTTCAAGGATGCAGGTAGGAAATCGCCAGTTGAAGCAACAGAGGTATTAGGTAGTGTATGGGAGTCAGAGATAGGTTCATCACACTGGTATACTTCTCCGATTATCCGAGTCAATAGGAAGAGAGAGATCTACCTATGACAAGCATTGGGGAATTAGTTTGACTAATATAGTTTTTGAGATTCATAGTTATTTGATGCCTGAGTGGAACTCGAGAACAGCAAAATGAAAAAATTCACGGTGATTCTAGAACTGGGTGAGGGTGCATCGTACATAGTTTTAACCTAGAACACGTATACCTACCGGCCAGTGGCCGACACTTGCGAGGCTTATGATATAGAGTGATTTGGTGGAATGTGTAGGCCACTTCACTTCGTGAGTTACATCACCCCGAACCGGCTGTTTGCTGGTGAAGTTTCAGCTCGGATACAGAAAGCTCGTTTGTCATTTGTCATCTTTCATGATCTTTGTTGTCGACTGGCGAGATATCTGACTGTCAATCAGAGGACGAGTATACTGCTCTGCCGTTCGCTTTGTCCTGTTATACTGCTGTAAGATGGCCGTTAAAATTAGATGTGAAGCCACTAGAGAGTTTTCATCACAGATATCTGTCTTTGTAGCATTATTCACGTTTGGTGTAATCACGCTTTGAGGAATGTTGAGATCAGGTGAAGGGTACTAGGCAGTTCGGCTGATGAGGTTGTAAACCTCCATCGTCTGAGGTCGCCTAAAGATGTTTCGCGCATGCTGAGTCACCCTTTACCTCGACCTTCCATGTTAGGGGTAGTTGGTTTCGGTTTGAATAGGCCTGAGGGTGGCCAAACCAAGACGTGGTACCAGTGCATGAAGTCTTTCACTATTGGTCTGAGCTGTGTAGGGAGGTGTGGACTGTTTGGCTGGAGTATCCGAGATGACAGGAATCAACGGTTTATAACTCTTGGTAACGTGGCTGGAAATCGGTCACAATGGCGCAGATATATTCATTCCTCAACGTCTTCTAAGGCTTGGATTTTTTACTAACTATTATCTTCAAACTATTAACTCGCACAACTTTATCTACTTTGATATCACTCTCTTCATATGCACCTCTTCTTTGTGTGCTACTGCGATTTGTGGCTACTTGGGGTCATGCACCTGTGTGGGAGTTTTTACGTTGATTGTTTTATTTAGTCTCAGTTTTTTTCTTTGTATTCAAGACAGTACTAAGATATGAAGTTTATGTAATTTGTAAGCTGAAATTTGGTACATAATGTTCCCACTGATTGTGAACAGTCGTGCAGAGACAGTACTGCTCGAACACAAAACTGTCCAGCATACTCGTTTGGAGGCGAACAGGTCTCAGGTGTAACTTAGAAATATCCTTTTATATCTTGGTAAATTTTACCTTCCCGCTAAGCTGACATTATGATGATGCCAAAGTTGACCTACAGTGGTGTATACCACTCTCACTTTTGGTACATCGTTAAAAGCCTTATTCATCACATTCTGATCAGTACGCACACAACTATTCAGATACATAGACTTCCCAACAGTTCACCGTCAAAATTGAGTGTAATGACGACTAATTTTATTGAAGTCCTTTACATTTTGTTGATCTCCAATTGAGTACTCTGGATTTCGCCACAAGGTAAGGTGATGTTAGCGACATACTTAAGGGTAAGTTCAACATGACATTAAGTTTTCACAGTCATAATTCATCTTCAGACCTGCTATGTTATCTACGTCCGATGATGTTCTGGGGATTTGATAATGGTAAACAACGTAAATCCACGTGACGCCTCTGGCAGTTGTTTTTGAGTGTTATGCTAGTTAATGTGCTGGATGTCATATTAGTAACAAATACTCTTATGATTTCTGTGCACTTTTAATTCCTTTTAACGGGGTGCTACGGTGACTTCATTCTATTTTTTCCGCATACATTATTCAGCAGTCTATTAGTGCTTCGCACCTAGCTCAGTTATATGTTCTTTGTGCTGTATGTCTTGTAGCATTTGTGTGCGGGAAGTTTATTGAATTTTAGATAGGGTAATTTTTACTAACGATTGTTTGTAAAGTATGCCAGTACATGAGGAAAGCTAGAATTCTTAGAAATCGCCTACTTAGCGTTCTAAGCACATCTTAAGCCTTGGTCACCTTACCATTTACCTCAATGACACTAGGCTTCTTGCTTTCAGTACTTCGGATGTGTTGTAATAACTTTCGGTTAGTCTTACGGGAGTTGCTGTTACATGCTCTGATCAAATGTTACTATCCGTGCTTAAATACCTTGTTTTTTTTGTGGATGGGACTTATGGACACAATTATATTGACAAAATGGAGTAACGAGCCTAAAATAGAGCTTGGAACCCATAGAGATTATGTAGAGTCGGGATGTTATTCATAGCCACAAACTAGTCTTACTATTTTTATGGTGTGTTTTCAGTAATAGTTTGCGCTTCCTGGTGGATCCAAAGTTAGCTCTAAATGTTGCTTGAAATACATGTCCTGTTTAGGAAGAAAATCTTGTCGCTCATCAGAATTTAAGATAAACTTAGTTTAAAGCACATAAAAATCTAGACGTGCTCCAGAAGAAGTGGTGGTTTTGACTTCACCATATAAAGTTTTTTCTTTATTACAGTAAGATGCTTCCTACGAATCAGTCTTGCATATTTATTGCTAATCAGTATATCATGGTTAGTGTTAAGATCGTGTACTCCAAAGTTGTCAGTTATTCACTTTGAAAATAGGCGCCACTTAGCTGAATTCTGTATGTTTTGCCGTCTGTGGTATGCAGATTCTGTGCCAAATAAAACTTCTGGTAACATCCAGCTGTCTCCCTGGTATGGTATGTAAAAGTTTTATTTCTGTTTTCTTCGGTGATGATAATCCTTATCTAATTTTTTTGGAATCTTCTTTCCTCTCATATCTGTAGAATCTTAGGGCAACTGATTACATTCCTTCAGCGGACCATTTATTATTTTCTGGGCGTAGAATTGGTTGATGATCTGAACAATGCAATTAGGACAGCATTTACGAGATAACGTTTTATTCCATAAGGTTTTCTTCAGCTGCACACAACTTGAATAAGTAAGTAATCCATGTTGGAAGGTTTAACTTAATTCATATGAGGGATTCTAAGGTACTAGTTTGTGTTTTGAAGATCAGAAAATGGACTGAAATTCAAAATGCTAATGCAATTTAAACAATGAAATCAAGTCAAACCACGGGCACGATGTATAACGGAAGGCGAGGTAAAAGGGGTTACGTATTCATGTATTAGAAATGCTGTCTGAGTAAAATGATAAATCGACGAGCTGTTATCATATTAAATGTAACAGAAAAAACAATAGGTATGTGAATCAAGATGAGGTTAAAAATAAAAGTACTAGAATTATCGAAAAGACAAAGGGATAAGAAGTCACTAATTGTGATTTCAGTGATAAACTATTAGCGTTTTCGTCTTCAACACGTAATCTGGGCTGGATTCGTCAGATGGTAACGCTTCCAGCCATTTTTTCTTTCGTTTGCATTACAAAGGGTTAGTAGTTTGACTAGATTTCATTGTTATATTTTTCGCTAGATAGGTTGAAGGAGACGCCGGAGTTAATATGGCGCAGCAACTAACGTCAGACCTGCTGACTAAGTGAGAACGTGAATTTAGCTGAATAACCCAAAAATGCATTATTATTTGTATGTAGCAAAATGTTTTGGAAGTGTACAAGGCCGTAAAGCGTAGGCGGTCGAATCAGAATGCGAAAGCACGAGAACAAAGACAGACATATGAAGGACAGTTGAAATTGATTACTTTCGCCCCTAATTCCTTCTGGCTACGGATATAACAATTTTAACTTCTTTTTTATTTCTAATTGTAATGTATATTTTGATCTTGAAAACTTAAACCAGTACCTTAGAACCCTTTGTGTAAAGTATATCGAAATTTTTCAGAGCGATTATTTGCTTATTTAAGTTGTATGCAATCGAAGAAAACCCCATGTAGTGAAACCTCATTTTATTCGGCAAAATCAGTTCTTATCACATAGATAAATTTACTCAAATGGAATAAATATATAACAATTAAACAATGTAAAATCTGAAAAGAAGTGTTTTGTCGAAGAGACTCTTTTTGTCGATTTCATCCACTAAGGTGTACAATCGCATTTATATACAATTCCTTTTTGGCGAAAATGTGGAATTTACTTCGTGTAAATTCAGTTAGTTAAGCATGACAACAAGCAAGGCGATATATATATATATATATATATATATATATATATATATATATATATATATATAAATCGAACTTTCATTTTCATCCCAAATTAATCAGTGTTCTGCTAGCTACAACCAACCAAATTAGTGCTTATGAACGTTGAAAATTAATCAAAGTGCATTGCAACTGTGTAGATATATTATCATGACATAATACTGAAGCTGTTTAGATTAGGAGTATTGCTGAAGCCACCGTAGAAAGTAAGCAAAGATGATTAAGTCTGAATAACGAGTTGAGTAACATGACAAAATGTCTAATGAGTCTGATTGGCTACAGAAACGAGGAATGTCTGGTAAGATGTAAGAAATGAATGGAATGAAAGAGTTAAAAAAGGGAGGGAAGAAACGTTTTGAAACGCCAGAGAATAAGACCGTGAAAGGAGCAAAGGTTGAACAAGTCTGTTTTTTATATAAAGCCCCGACTTTTCTGTCTGAATTACTAAAGCTTCAGGAATACAAAGGATGTGGCAGCGGATTGACTTTGGCAAGTTTCCTTCCGCTTTGTAAATAACTTTGAAAGAGGTAGTTTTTGAAATTGAATGACTATTGTCGATAAGGTGTTCCATTATTGCACTTCTTATAGATCCGCCGTTGCCTCTTTATAGTCACCTATGATAGTGTTTTTGAACTGTTTTGGACAGGACCCGAGTCGAAGGACCAATTTTTCTGGCTCCACAGCAGCAAGTGAACTGATATATACACACAAAGATGGCCGGATGTGACATCTTGTTTTTCAGGCTTATTCTGAGTGAAGGGCGACTAGAGAATAGTTCTCTGAGAGTTGCTCCTAAGAAAGTTCATTTCGGAGAACTAGAAATCCTTCTCTTTAGTAAGTCAGCAACTAGATCACCTCTGAAGACACGGTTTGTAGATAGCATCTTTCTCGATACCGATACCGATACTGAGTCATGTTTTGGGGGTTTCAATAGGATACTTTTTATCGTTGAACTATAGTAGATATCCGTTTACGGTCAAATTTTCCCTTAGAATGTTTATTGCTTAATCTATAATAACTGAGCTGCACATGCGTTGGATGCGAGTAGCAAGGGATATAATTAAATCCCTCTTCCAACCATGGTGTACCCAGATGCAGAAATTTATTAGTTGCCCATTCTCAATGAACTTCCTGTGAATTGACCTCTTCAAAGTTCCATTAGTTTTTATCGTTCGTTTTACACCAAGATGGGACATTTTCGATTCCTTTTTCACTTCAATAGTGAACTCTGTCGCCGGCTGACAGCTACTAAACATGTTCAATATATGGTTCAGGTTACATATTTTGTTATAAATAATAAAAATGTCGTTGACATACTTTTCATACAGCTGAAAATCATTGACCGTTGATTTCAAACGGCTGTTTTTAAAATTTTCCATGAAGCGATCTGCCACTAATAGGCCTAAGAAGATTCCATATCAGTTCCATCTTTCTGTTTGTACATTGTGTTGTTGAAAGGGGATCGTACAATAACACTGTATCTTAATAGTAATTCCTTCAAATAAACAGTTAGTATTTCAGTGTTCAATTTGTTATCATTTGTCTAATTATACATAAAACAAATGGTTTCTGTAGGTGGAACTCTATTGGGGAGTGATTTGATGTCGAACGATATCATATGCTTGCGAGAAATATTGGTATTCTTTATGCAGTCGATGAATTCAAAGGTATCTCAAAGGAAGTAAACAGAAGTTTGTCTCCTCACAGGTTCTAGGATATCAGCTAATTACTTCGCAACCGGATGATAGGGAGATCTACACATATCCAGAATCGGGCTTAATAGGAGGGTGGCTTTGTGTGTTTTTGGCAAAGGATAAAGTCGTAGTATTATTGGACCTGTTGGTCTAATTCTTTCATAAAAATCGCCAATAAATGATTATTTTTCAATCTTTTTGGTATATCACTTAGTTGCTCTTCATTTAGTTCTGTTTCGTTTCTTTCGTTAGAAGGGTTAAGAAAATCTTTTGTTATCTAAAAGTAAATTTAACGTTTTTGCGTTGTAATCTTTTCCGTCCATGAGAACTATGCCTTTACCAGAACGCTTTCCTACCGGTAAATCTCTGTTACTTCTTAGTTGTTTAACTTGTTCATGATGCTGTTTTGTTAAAAGAATTAACTTTTGATCTCTTTATAAGACACTGATAACGACTATCGAGGATGGATTATTTGAAGCGTTTGAACTGTTGGTCAGAAACCGTGACACGGTCATTGGTTTGGCTGATCAAACTTTCGAATTATACACTTATATGAAGCTTCTTGATAGTGAAGTTAAAATCGCAGTATTTTGGACCAATGGAAACTTCCTGTTTAAGTGACTTAGTCAGCTTGACAACCTTGGTTTTGTAGATATTAAAACGAAAGACAACTTAGTGAGGATAATTCTCACCTTTTACTGTGTAATTTTTATAAAACTATTCAGAAGTAATGATATTCATTGCTAACCGATGATATCCTTTTACTTTCTAATCTAGTGTGCTTGTGTCATCACACTAATGTTCAAGAATTGTTTCTGAAGAAGAGACATAAGGTAGCATTTAACAAAGCGACAATAAAAATGAAGAAAGTATGGGATTTGAAAAGGTAACATTTATCCTTGATTTGAAGTAAAATTCTGAATTAATGAAAATTTGAATATCAGGATGATAATGATCATAATGGCGGGACTGAGTGATGTCGTTAGCTCTTACTTCATAACATATCTAAAGCAGAAGACGAGAGGGATAAGAAATTCAACACAAGTGATAGTCGTGAACCGACTGTTAAGATTTGTGGCTACGGTAAACTAGGGACGCTTAACCTATTTAAGGAATGTACAAAATGTGATAATAAACAAGTCATTGGACACGAGGAAGAAAACAGTATTGGATTGAAGAATATTTACTTCAATCGGAAGAGTATTAAATTAGGGGACAGATCACAGCCCTTGAGACAAATCAGTGCATTAAAAGTGGGAGAACAGTCAACAGGAAAAAAAGCGAGGAAAATGAGCAATGCACGTAAAGTGTGATCAACATAAATTTAACTTTCTATCGGGTAAAATTCACGAACTTGAGTCAAAAATTGTTCGCTTTTGTGGATCCGACGTCTTAAACATTAATTGAGGCATCAGAAATGTTTAGGTAGAATTAAATTCGTATTGAAATGCGGATAAAACCTTCTTCTACATACTGGGTTAGGGCCAAAACTGGTGAGTTGTAATTGCCATTGTTGTTCCCCACTTGGTCAAATGTTTCAATCAATTTTAATAGGGGAATTTGTTAGAGGCGTGACCAAAATTAACTTTATGCAGCTAACTGGTGATTGACTTCTGTTTTGCTTCTCATTATAATGATGATGTCAGTATAACATCCGATTAAGTGGATCATACTTCAGAAAAATCGGCGGAATGGTTTGAAGTAATAATGGGATTTGATATTAACTAGCTTTACCAATGCACTGCTGCTCTGTTTCTGGTAAATATTAGTTTAAATCATCGTATAAGGTGTATTTTTAATTGTATAATCCCGGCGTAGTATATTAGAACAAATAACGAAATAAATATTTTGTATTATTCCTCAACGTTCCGATCTTGCTAGGAAGATCCTTTTCAAGAGTGTGAATCTGACATTAAGTTTTCAGGTTAATATCCCAGTTTTGGTACAGAAGGTGGTGACCTTTACTATCATCCAATTACATCGTGATATGAAGCAAATATCAATGTAATACAGGTGAGTGAATAAGCAATTCGGTCAGAGACGCTTTTTTTAGTTGTATGATGTAAGAAAAATAGGGTGAGGAAATTTAGTCCGATTATGAAAAGTGCAGTGGGGTTTGTGAGTCATCAAGGGTGAGAAAGATTAGATTACTAGTTTGGAAAGATGAATATTCGAACATCAAACAACATATATTAAATGGATAATAATAATGTTGACGATAAATGTACTTTTGCTAACAGTTGAGTGATGACAAAATGGATTATGTAATGTATATAATGGTTCTTTCGTCATAGAATGTATATAACTCAGAAAGGAGCGTAAAACTGATGAAAATAGTAGATCAGTTAAGTGTTGTGTAATAGGGTTAGACAATTTGTTAAAATACAACCAATATTTTTAGACGTGATTAAGATGATTCAGCGAAATAACATCGGAAACTATTCAAACATGAGTAAATTCGGAATAAATCATGTGGAATACAATTGTGTTCTACCTTCTCTTCATATATTATTTGCAACTGTCTATGGGCGTCATTGATGTTTGCCATATTTGTGGGATGTCTAAGCCATCTTTTCTGTTGACTGAAGAAGCGTACGAACAGATTTGCAAGGCTTGTGCAGTTGCCCGCTCTTTGTGAGAAAAAAGACCCTTTTGCAGGACTTTTGTCTTTCCGAATGATATTTTATGATCTGAATATAAGGCATGAGCCTCGATGGCAGAGCTTTTTTCAAGTTTTTCCAGATCATAGGAATTTTTAGTGGTTTTTTGGAACTCCGACCGTGTTCGTCTAGACGTGTTAGTACTTGATGTGACGACTCTCCAATTTATGTGACATTGCATTCACTACAGTCTACCTTATAAACACAGTTCTGTTGTTCCAAATGGGGAATCGGATCTTTTAATTTACACAGGTGTGAGTGTAATGTGTTCGTCGCCTTAAAGAATACTATTAAGGATACGTCTTATTCCCTCTGATGTGGATGTTCGATAAGGAAGTACTACAGTACTTATCTAATCTTTATGATTTGGTTTTTCCATGTCTTTTTTCGATAAACTGTTTTCTACCCTTCTTAGTAGCTTTTCCGGATAGTTATTTTGTTTTAAGACTTCCCGAACAAGTTGCCTATTTGCTTGCTGAGATTCCACTTTATTAGGTATCCTTTGTGATCTCGTCAATAGATTTTTGGCAGCGTTTAACTTATTATCCAATAGGTGAGCCGAATTAAAGTTAAGGCATTTGTTAGAATGTGTGTCTTTTTGACAGATATCAATATCAAGTTTCCCATCATTGTTTCGTATCACCTTGCAGCCCAGGAAAGCTAGCGTTCTGAATTCTGTTTCTAGTTCATAGATGAATTTTATGAAGTTGAAACGGCTGTTAAGATATTCGAAAAAGTTTTCTAGACCTTTTCTTTTGTTTCCGACGGTGTCGTTAACACACCTCCACCACATTCTTAGTTTCAAACAATGTTGGATAAATAGGTCTGATTCTACTTTGTTCATGTATTGATTAGCTACAGTAGGTGAGATATAAAAAAAATGCACGATGTCTTTTCTGTCCAGGGTTTTTAGAAACCCCTTATTAAGTTTACGTATGGCGGAGAAGCCACAAGTCTGAATCACACATGTGTGAAGGCTCTATGAAAGCGAATATATCTGAAGTATTCCTGTGAATTTGTATACCTGGGATATTCTTGACTTCTTCAAGCTGTGGTAATAAGTATGGTTAAAAATTAAGCCAAAAAAGTTTAGCTACTTATTTTTGCTTGCAAGTAGGTCTTTGTTTGGTAAAATATTTTCCTAAAGATTTTTGCATTCTAAGCAGTTAGTTTACAGTGTAAGAAATGAAGTGTAATTCAATCGTAATGTTTATTGGTTACACTACTTAGGATAACCGTGAATGTTGGCCGTTGGTTCACATTTCATTTTGAGCACATATATTCAGCGTTACTAGCATCTTCATGCTTAACTTTGAGGATTGAATATCTACATGTACTTGTTGTGTTATGAAAATCCCTTCAGTACTTGATATACAACTGCTGGACACAGTGATGTCATATTAGTATCAAAAATAATACTGCTGAATAACAAAAATGACCAGGGCATATATTTTATGAGAAAAACCATAGTCCTTTCCTAATTATCGATGACATATAGTAATTAGTTACCAGCTACCTGTTTATTCACTTATATTATCCCCTGCAATATCTGCTCATTGTCAGTATTTTTTTCTGTAATACTTTTCAATTTCCTTTTCCCAAGGGAATAAAATAAGCAAAACTGAAATAGTCATCATATTCGAGTGAATGGGTTGATTCACTGAAAACAAAGCTTATCGAATGGAATACTTTAAACATGCATACTACTCAGGTGCAACTTTTCCGCTACATTAGTGGATAGTTTTAGACATACAGATTCATAAACTAAAGTCTGGATTTGTTTCCTCACAAAAACTAGCGTGATGAAGGCCATAGTCAATTTTAACCTTTAATGTTGTTGTTGTCTAGCACTGTTTGCTTTTGATCTTCTTAGATGTTTCTACTTAAGGTTAAATTTATCTCAGATATCATAATTTTCAACGGAAAAATGTTGAAAAACGCTCGTTTATATTACTTAAGATCATTTTGTTTTTAAAGCAAGTTCACACTCTGTATTCTTGCCCAAAAAAATCAAATATGTCTATGTAAATACCTTCAAATACAAGTGATCGATACAACAGTTTGACACTTACTTTTTTATTGTTTTATTCAATGTACAATAAAAAATTGAACATCAGTAATATTTACAAGTAAACACTGAAAACGACATTGAATTCGCTTTACACGTATATACACTTAGTGATAAAATCTACTCTGATAGGTTAGTAGATGGCTAAGAACAAGACAGTATTCATGTATTCTCGTACAATACTCCTGAGAGTTGGTTAATGGAAGCTAACGGATCCGTTTTTAATGCGATAATTGGAGTAGAGGCTGTCGGATGAGCAATTAAAACAGGTATGGAATGTGTTACTTCATTGTGTTGGATTGATTTATTATTGCAAACAGATGGTGTGCTAGTGTGTGTAAATACAAGATTAGTATCTAAATAAAAGGCAGTTAGAGGGAGTTGAGCTTCTGGTTCTTTCAAGATGGATGTTGAAGATTCTGGACTTGATGTCTTTTTATACATTAACTTCGTATCTGGTATAGTAGTAATCAGTTTACCATTACCACTGAATACCAGTTTTGAAGGCCATGGAATAATTGGTGCTGGTTGAGGTGATATTAAAATAATATTATCAACATTCTGATCATAACTCTTTAATTCATTTTCATTATTTGTCTTCTTTTGATTACTTCTCCACTTTTGAATATCAGACAATGAAACTGCTGGGTTGATGTAAAGCATTTTTAAAATTTTTCCACCTAAATCAACTACGCCAATACAAGTAATCATTACTACTCCAACGATAATAGCCGTTATAAATAATTTATTCGCTTGAGCTTGACTATTCCAGTCAAAATCCACAAATGTGCTGATTGTTGCTGTCCAAATGATTTGCTTTATACTCCGAGGTCTCATTGTTTCGTGGATTGCAGAAGGTAGGTCTAGAAATATAAAATCAAAAAGGGGATTTAGAAAGTTTTTAAATTTAAATTTACGCATGTTCAACCAAAATTTCAACAGTATACCTAATACCATACATAATGACTGATACACTAGAAGAAAAATAACTCATTCTTTAAAGGAGTTCATCCTAAATCTTTGTATTCATGACAGCAAGGTCCTTTAATGTGATATTGTTTTACAGATGAATCTTTAGCAGATGCTGTCTGATTTTTCATTTGTTTATACATAAACTGCTGATTCATAGTTTGAATCTTGTTCATTGTACTTCCATTTAGTCACCTGGACAGTATTGACCACCTTTTCATTAACGTGTGGGTAGTGAAGATTTCAATTGCATCTACAGTGTGTTTGATGGTATATATTCTTCTTTAATTTTTGAAGTGTATCGTCTTTCTTTTTCTGTAGTTTTCCCGTATTTCTCGAACTTTTAGAGATTTTTTCATTATTTGATAGTTGGCACTGTAATAATATCTATGAAATTCACCTGTAAATAAATCAGCCTACCTTTTCTTCACCAGCCGTTTTCTGAGGGTGTGAAACTAAATTCAGCAAGTCCGCATCTATAGACCTTTGCATAGCTATGAAAAATAAATTTGACAATTCAGATATTATTTGTTTGGTGTTGGATAGCAGTGGAACCCAAAATCCAAATTTCGGTCTATGAGGGACTCATCATTTAGTGACGTTTTCATTGAGACTAGATCTTAGCACCGATCGCTTTAGACACCAGAGTGTTATCCACGAGGTTACTGAGTCATGAGAGGCATTTTGTGCAATGGTTATTAAATGTTATTTATCAACCCTTGTAATTTCCGGTTGATAAATATACTGAGCGAAATTGATCAAATTCGTTGAACAGGTGCCTCGATATTACCTCTTGTTTCGTTCCGATATTATTTATTTGGTAGTGGCTAGAAATCGAATTTAGGAGATGCTTTTGTTTTACTGATCAATGCCACCCAGCTTTATAATAAAAGGGAAATTCTAAGGCATACAGATGGCCAAGGTAAAAAGAGGCTGTACAAATTCCTTCTAAACACACAGACTCGGCTTGTTCAGATGGATTCCAATGGCTTCTGCCGTACGTGAAAGACGACGTAGTTGGGCATGGGTCACATCAGATAGACAGACAGGTGTTATAAATATTAACTCAGTGACCACTGTCAACCAGATGAGACAGTACTGATCTTCTTATCGACCTTGTTTGCCCTTTATTTAACTGAGACGGACTATATTTGAGGATTCGATGACGAATTTCAACACCCAATGTAACTAGCTCCATTGGATAAGTTGGACTGGTAAGTGCACATAGAAGGTTTCCTACTTAGGGAGTTGAATGGACTATTTGATCAAACTTTCGCAGTTATTTTGTACTGTTCATTTAAAATCTATTGAACACGTACTACTGTAATTCTATCAGTAGGCAAAATATATACACATCAATATACACCAGCTCTTGAATCCTCTCGGTGCGCATTAGATTTTGTTTGTTTAAAGAAAATGTAGTAGTAACCATCACGCATTTAAAGCAGGTTTTTCTAAGGATTTGGAAGGAATATGAAACAGAAACATGAATTGATTTGTTATGCCATATAATTACGCGAGCATAGAAAACGTCCGGGAAATCAATTCATGAAAAAGTTATAAGAAACAAATTTAACGTGTATCCCATCACCATCTTATCTCTTTGGAAAGTGCTTGTCATGCAGTTTTCCTCATTATGAAATACCTGTAATTATATGTACGCATAAATCATAGGCTATTCTAGTGAACATATATACAAAGGAGCAATGTTTATGTTTCCATGATAAACGTTAGTTTCTCGTTTCCCATCCACTTCTTGTCTTTTCTTTATGTCTTATGGTAAAAGAAGTGCTGCACGTTTTTGTTATCCGTTTTAAGGTAGTATGTGACAAAGTTTATTCGCTTTTTTCTAACACCGAATGACTGCAACAATTTACACATTGTAACGAACAAGAAACTGTTATTTTTCATTATCTTGTCTATCGATTTTGTTATTACTTGAGAAGAATTAAGTGAATAAATTTGGTAAACTTTCTACATTGTATACTTTTCTTTGCTTCCATTGAATATGGTATGAGATTCTTCAGATTTACTTCTACCTAATTTGCTATGATTACTGCATAATTTTTGTCCCTAGTATTCATAAAATCAGGAGTGACTGTTTGACAGACTAATGAGATTTGCTACATCCAAACTGGGTAGCACATAACGATCAAAAAGCAGATAGCCGTTGCATTTCAGCTCAGATGATGAAGTAAGGTAAGTTAAACTCATGAAATATTTTGTACAGATTCTGCCAAAATCCAGGCCATCTTCATTTTTATGTAGTATCAGAGTTCACTTGGTTAATAGCCACCAGGAGGAAATCCTGAACGTAGAATTCATGATTTTCCCAGCTCATTAGCAAAGCGTATCTCAAACCTTGAGGGAAGTGATATATTTTGTGGGATTCGAACCCAATTCGGTAATCAGAAACTTTACTACTTAGCTACTTGGTTGTAACTAATTTCCTGTAAGATTAGGTTAAATACGTTAGTTGGTCACTGGAAAGTATCAAGGAGTTTAATCCATTGATGTCGTATATAAACTGATTACTTATTTTTAGGTTTCTAATAGATTCTAACGATAAAAGTTTTAGTCGCAAGTATAAGTATGTTATTAGTTTGGATTTGTTAAATTTATGATGAAGGTACATTGAAGTGATTACCAATCTAATTAATTGTAGTTACATGGATAAAAACCATATTAAACGAATGTGAAATGAAAAGATTGAATTCATTTATTGAACAGTCTATGAAAAGAAACTTTGTGATGGTCACTTCTACAAAAATTCCAATACTTTTTCTTTCTGAACAGTTTTCTATATAATATACTGAATGATTTATTGTAACCGACAGTCATTTGTTTATTGCAAATAGCGGAATCAACTGACTGTTATCTTACTGAGGCAGATAACATTACATAGAAATTATACTTAACTGGTAATAGTAATAATAACGTGAAAAATAAACATGAATCTACAGTTCCCTCGATAATTCCACTCACCTTCACCATTCATAGTTGTAACTTGATTATAGATTGGAACTGGTATTACTGGCAAAAAATGGCAGATTTGTTGACGAAATAAAAATTCTGAATTGAAAACTGGTGAGGCAGGATATTTAACTGGCTTTTCATAGTTTCTATCTGACTTAGATATTGTTGATGATTCAATCCGAGACAGAAGAGATTGGATAACTGAGTTTTCCGACTCCATTTGTTGATCAAAGAAACCCTTTAGAATAATTACAAAGCGTATTTGATTTCAAAAGGATTCATATGTATATAGCGATTAATATGCTAAAACAAACCTCTTTTATCCCTAGTTTTTCCTACTCATGTCTTAAAAGTAGTTTAAATTAAGGTCTTGTGGTGTAAATGTAGAGTTATTAAGTATCAGGTAGCCAAAATGTTGTGATTGTCGTTATTTGTCAGCAAAACTGTTTTGTAGCTCCGTAACGAATACGACAATGAGTTGTTGCATGTCGCTACTAACAGTTTGACTTCCCACTGACTGATCAGATTTAACTTACCGATATATTCACGTAGTTCATTTTGATGGCCTATGTGGTCATTAAAATTTGGATTCAGACTTTCTAAATGTCATTTTTCTTGAAGAATAGTCCAATGTCAAGTCACATGTTTTACTAGATAATTCATTTGTAGACTGTAAAAAATGTTTGTGCTGTAATCATAAATTTGGTAATTTCTAAAGCCTATACCTCTCTAGAAAGTTGTATAATGTTTAAATAAATGGTCTGTTTGAAACTTCAAATTCATTATACTGAATTTCAGTTAAAAGTGTTGTGGGTTGATTTGGACTGCAGGGGTTAAATCATTAGTAATAAAATGAGTATGACCTTTCTGAACAATTTTATTTCAGGACCTCACTTATTCTAGGGAGCTGATGAAACCAGGATTACTTAAGCAATATGTGAAGACGGAAAATAGGCATCTACTGCACTATTCTCTCTCATAATAAACTGGGACACTGCTTTATTTACAGTTTTTGAAGTTAGTATATATGCCACGTATAGACTTTAGTTAGAAGCAACTTAAGTGGCTCAATGCTGAGTTTTTGGCGACAAAATAGGTCGATATAAAGGTATATCTGAATGAGATTGTGTCTATTTTTAATAAAAGGCATGTTATGAAAGATGACAGCTGCACATCAGCCCGTACGGGAGAAATTCTCTAAATTCGTTTCAGTTGTATGACAGAAATTAAACTGAACTTCTCCTAGAGTAAGAGTGGAATTTAGGCACTGTGGTACTGGATAATTTCTTGTTATTGAATGTTCAGCACTGTGAAGTTGTTTCTTATCTGAAATGTTCAACAAACGAATTCAAGTGGACCATTTGAAATCCAGAATTCTATGTTAATTTAGTCTGACAATATCAATTTGGTCAGAATGTTGGGAATCATTGTGTGAAAATCAACCTCAACTTAAGTATTAAAAGTTAAAAATTTAACTTATGTTACAGTAGTGGTAGTAAGATATTTTTACTTGTGGTTGATATAAAGTGCAGTGGCAGAAAATATCGCGATCATCGTTTTGTCTCGAAATGCTATCCCACTAACTATGAACTCTAAAATACTTCTTGAAAGAAAATTAATAAATAATTTCAATGGGATTTACATTCGTTACTTTCATGCAAAAATGTCGACGAAAAGTATCCCCAAAATTGGAATGAATAACTGTTTCTCGATGTTAAAGTACTTACCATACATAGGACTATACGAGAGCGGATAAAAGTTTCCCTGTCACCTTTTACCAGTCAAGCTGGATTTAATGTATACATTCATTTCTAAGGATTGATTCAATTTGTGAGTGTTTTTAGTTGTGCATAACGTCTAGTATATCTGTATTTAAGTCCAAAATTAAAATATGAGGCAACAAATTAATCTATAAAATTGCAACCTTATTATTATTATTTGTTCCTTGGGTTCCTAGTGGAACATAAGGCTTCAGTAGCACGTCGCCATTCCACTCTCTTCCCTGAAATCTTTTGCACCTGGCCTCATGACAGCCCACAAGCTCTCATCTCTTCCTCACACCATTTCCTCCATGTTACCCTCGCCTCGGACGCCCAACTGGTCGCTTCCTATCTGGGTTCTACTCGACAGCCTGGCGCGTGATGTCCCCGAATGGTCTTCTCAGTGCACGCCCAATCCATCTCCACTTCCTTCTGCATATTTGTTGCGTGATAGGTTCTTGGTTGATTCGTTCCCAGAGTTGCTTGTTGCTTATTCTTTCTGGCCATCTAAGCTTCAGTAACCAGCCAGCGTAGGCAATTGTTGATGATTATCTGTAGTTTGTTGGAAATGTTTTTCGTAACGCGCCAAGTCTCTGAGCCATATAGAAGCACTGACTTGACTGAATTGGTGTTGAAAATGTGGATCTTGTTCATGCTTTATGCTGAGTGCAGAAGATCTCCACACTGGTTTCAGATTAATGAACGCCTGTCTTGCTGTCTTTCCAATCCTGGCTGCTTCGACGTCCTCATTTGTGACTGTGCCGCCTGTAGTTGAAACGGTGCTGCCTAGATAGGTGAAAGAGGCTACTTCCTTTAAGTTTCCCCCGTTGATGGTGATTGGAGCTTGTTGTTGTTGTTGGTGGTGGTGTTGGTTGGGTATCTTCATCACCTCAGTCTTTTCTATATTCACTTGAAGTCCCATCTTCACCGCCTCTCCTGTCAACTTGTTGGATTTCACCTGTAGATCCTCAAGTTTGTGTGACATTAGACACAAGTCATCGGCGAAATCCAAATCTTCTGGGTTCTTTTCATCACTCCAGCCAGCATATCCCCCTCTTCTCGCTCCCCACTGTTCGTTGCATGATCCAGTCGACCACAATCAGGAATATCATGGGTGATAGTAGGTGGCAGCCTTGTCTTACTCCCGTCCAAACTTCAAAGCCATCACTGAGCTTTCCATTGTGAATCACTTGGCATGTGGCGTCTTCATATAGTTGTTGAATGAAGTTGATAAGGGTTTGCGGTATTCCGTAGTGTTGAAGCAGTTTCCAAATTACTTCCTGGTCGACGCTGTCAAAGGCCTTTTTGAAGTCGATGAAGTTGAGGTAGAAGGTTGACTACCATTCTATGCTCTGTTTTATGATGATGATGATGATGATGTGTAGCGTTGCAATTTAATGAGCAAATGATTTGTACTTCCTGAATCCAGCTAGCCTGTTCTGGTCGTAGTTTTGAATCCAGCGCATGCCTTAGTCTCTCCAGGATGATGCGACTTAATATTTTGCTTGGTGTGGACAGGAGCATTATTCCGCGCCAGTTCTTGCAACCTTGATAGGGATTATTTACTTTCAAGGGATGTTTTATTTTGCTAAAAGTTCAGTAGCTATATCGAATTCAAACTGGGAGGATCTGTTACCATATAATGATAAATACTACTAACATGACAATCAGTATTGGGGGTACTATTAGTAATATGCAGTAGTCTGATTTTGTGAAAACTTTATCGTCAGTATACACTAATAGTCAGTAGCTTAATGGTGATGAGGAAATTTTAATCTATTTTATACATCAGAATGGTCATACGCAAAATTTTATTCTAAGTGTATTTTTTTAGGTCAGCTTTCTGACATTTCGTTTATCATTAGACTGATCAAAGCCATCCTGAAAACATTGTATTACTTTGTTTAAATAGACCATATTTACAATATATAAAATTTGTCTCATCCGAAAAAAAGAACGAACAGTTTGTTGCACTTGTCGAGACAATATTTGACTGAATACCCGTTTTCAAGCGATAAAATTCCTGTGTAGGTTTCTACATTGCAATACGTATAGAGATCGTGTTTGTCAGAGTGAAAGAGAGGTAAAGGAATTTAGAGTGATGGTGAGAGGAGTGGAGAGTGTGAGTACAACAATACTATATATATCAAAGTTCATTTTAGGATAGTTTTAATATTGCGTGTTATACGGATGAAGGATTTTACTAACTTCATCTACGAATATGCCTACACAGAAAAGGAATCTGGCAGTTTTCGGAATATATGTATTTTAAAAAATACACAAACTATTGTAAGGCAATTTTGATCTGATATTCACGTCACTTGTCATGATATGACAGAATAAATCAGGCTGTTGCTCTGATTATGTTTTCCTATTGTTGATACAAAGCTAGTACTTTTCATTTACTTGGAGTGAAAGTGTGAATAACACTAATTGTACAATTTTCGCTATGAATCAGATTACAATGTTTGTTAGAAGCATGTGCAATCGATTACCTTCTGTATCTGTTCATCTATCTATTTGTATTTGACTACTAAGCGGATATAATATTCTTAAGAAGGACATTCTATTTGTCGATTGCTTTATTTTACCCATATCTTTCAGATAACGTTTTGCAGAATTATTTATAGATTGTATATGACTTATTAAGATATTGAAAAGCAGTGTGGAATTTATCATGTTCAGATAGTGTTGTAGATTAGAACTTGAGTAACATGACTCTTCGTTGATACTCTGGTTAACCAATGATTTCCCCTGTGCGACTAATTAACAGTCATTACTTTGATGAATTTATATTGTTTTTGTGTTTCTCCAATCCATTCTACTGTTGACTGAGTAGTCAATAAATGCTGTAACTGTGATACAGTTTAACAGTCTCAGTAAGTGAACTGCCTCTCTTGATCTAACGTTTTACTCAATTATAGGATAGCATACTCTGTGACTCCATTATATGCTATGAACTTACTGAAGTGACTGAGCACTGGATCTTAAGATTTTCTAATATGGGTTACCTTCAGCAGCCAACTTTCTTAGAATTCATTTTCGCTATAAGTGACATTACTTATGGAAGCCTATAAGAATGGTTATATGCTGAATGTCATACAGCATACTTAACAGTATTCTGTTGCTCAGAACTATAACTGTCGGTCTGGTAGACTAAGTCTGATAAACTACTGTGATATGAATTCTTCGAAACTTGCTGTCCATTGTGCGGCTATATATAATCAATACTTTCGAAAGTTTTCCAGAATGCCGTACGTACAAAATAAATCCCTGACTACTGAACGAAAAGTGAACAAAATACCCCTTATCCCAGTTTCTAAGAATCTCAAACTCAATTTAATTTCATCAGAAAAGCGGATGAAATGAAGATAGATGAGGCCTTTTTGTTCTGCTAAAAATGTTGACAATTCGCAAAGTCAAAGTGGCAAGTTTTTTCGAAAAGATATTTGGAGTCTGGAAACGCTTTTGTTGAATAATCATTTTCATATATTAGTATTCACTAGACAATGGTTTGAATTCATTCTTGATTAAGGTTCTCTGTAAGCTAATAGCAATATACATTTTCGCCTCTGGAATTATTTTTCATTTATTCTACATGATACATCTATCCTATTTGTTGCATTTTTCTCTTACAATTCATATGAACCTTTTTTAATTGCTCAATGAACTTGAATGCGTGACTACAGCGTTTCTTGAGAGAGACAATAACAACATTTTTGGTGTGAAAACGCTCTCTGTAACCGTCATGAGACGTTAGTAAGCTTGGACTTGTTTCAGAACTGAATGAATCGTGAAGTGAGCTATTCTTATTTTTCGTTTCGCCCAATCACGATGCGAAGGCAAGGGAGGAGAGAGAGTTGTGGAGGATAAGTTACATGTGATTGAATCTTGTGAACTACTAGGAGCGTTTAGGTGATTGACACTTCCCAGCTGCTACACCTTGGAAGGTTATTTCTTCCTAAGTTATCTGAAAGAGAGAAAAATTTGTGTGACCACAGAGCCCATGAGACATCTGCTTGAGGCTGGTTACGTACAATCTTTGTGATGCCATGAGAACTGTAGTTTGGGAGGTGTATTAGAACATATATTCTATGGTTTCAGATTATCACTAACCACTGATGAATGATCTAAGCTATCATAACGCATCCTTTTATTGCTTAGGGACATGTTAGAGGTACCTGTTTTTTTGTCTAACCACTATCTAACAGACTTTTTTGGTATGTTAGGACCTCGAGGATACAAGGTAGTAGCTATCGGTTACCTACAGCTAACTTACGTCATCTGTAGCATAGGCCAGATATGCGGATACCAATCAAAGGACAAGTATACTGGCTCTTCAGTCCATACTGTCCTGTTATACGGCTGTGAGACATGGCTGTTAAAAGTAGACGACACGAAGCGATTACGGGGTTCTAATCACAGGTGTCTGTCTTCGTAGTATTGCTGGCGTACGGTGGAATTACCGTGTGAGCAATGTTGACTAAGGTCAGAGGAAAGGTACTAGCAAGACAGATAAGTCGATTGATGAGGTTGTGAACCGACTGAGGTAGCATGGAAATGTATTGCGTGTGCTGATCAACCGTCTACCTAGACGCATAGTGCTAGGAGAGGTCGGATTATTTTGTAAGGGGGTGGCCAAAACAAAACCAGGGACCAGTCCATGAAGTTCCTGACTGTTGGTTTATGTCATGTAGAGAGTAGTCTACCTGGTCAGTATCATGAGATGATAGGGATCAGTAGTTAAGGACACTTGATAACATGACTGAAAACCGGTCACAGTGACACAGATATATTCACTCTTTGACATCATCCAAAACTTGAATATTTGCACTAAACCTTATCATCAAATTCTTTATCCTCGTACACTCCTTCATTTACTTGACATCACTCTTTTTCTATCCACCTGTTTTCTGTGTAATGTTGTGAAGTGTGGCAACTTGACCGGATGCACCGGTGTGGGAAGTTCTATGTTGATTTAATAAAATGTTTTCACCTTATGCGGAATTTCGAAGCATTCGATTTTCACTAAGATGAGCAGTAAAGTTCCTGCTAAGACCTACCTTATATAAAGTTTTCCTATAAGTTTTTTTCAGAAAAAGCTAGGTGAATTATGTGGAGAATAAGTGTTAATTAATTTCGAAAAAGTTCTGAGACCAGATCTTTTTAAAACTACGAATATATCATCTACGTATTTGAGCCAAATGGGTGGTCTGATGGTGTTCGAAAAGATGATTGATTCAATGTGGGACTTGAAAAGATTTACAACGATAGCGGACACCGGAGAACCCATAGCTACTTCATTAGTTTGCTTGTATAGTTTTCCTCTAAACGTGAAGTGTCAACTTTAAACAAAAGTTGAGTGCTTTCATGATGAGGCGATTGGAGTTCATGCCGTCTATCACAGTCACAAAATCGATATTGAAAATATTCAAACTATTCGAAAAGATTTTCAAACCACAAAGAAAGAATCGCAGAGGCATTTTACATTATGCTGAATCCTAATGCACTCTACAGAGAGGAAAGCCTAACTATTCAACCAACCTGGACAGTATTTCCAAAAACCACACATTACACTCCATGGTCTGATGAAAAGTACATACACACAAACCAAATTTGTCATCCATATTATTTATTTTTTCTCACATGTGTACATATCCACATCACCTTGAACCCCAGACTGATTAAACAAAGACAAATTGTGAACGCCCCCCGACCAGCATATGTTCATATTATTATCACTTGTAGACAACGTGATCTGATTCATCACCTTTTTCGATAACGATATTAGAAGACGAAGATTATCTGAAAAATGTGATGTATTTGCGCAATACATTTCGAACAATCTGATCACACATTTACTTGTCAAGTCAATTTATATATGAAAATTAAAGGTCAAATATAGTGAATATGAAAAGGCTGTGACACTAGTCTTGGTAATATAATCAGATAAGGATTACCAAGGTAAATTAAGTGAAACCACAAATTGTTTTTGTACACACACCGGGGGATTAAGTTTACGAATGGCTAACGCTTCGGCCAACTTCAGTATGCGCCCCTGATTATTCCTGTATATTATCTTAAACGCTGTTTTCGTATTAACCCTGTGATTCATTTCAATAATATGTTTTGCTATAGATGATGATGGATGTCTGTCACCTGCACTTATCAAAGTTTGTGTGTTAAACTGTTTTTCTAGCCATTTGGGGATGTGTTCACCCACCCTAGTCTGCATTGAACGATTACTCCTCCCTATGTATGTGTGCCCACACATACATGTAAATTGGTAAACGCAGTAGGATGTAATGTAATCATTTGTGCGAGGTTGAGGTTTGTGGTGAAGCAGGTGTTTTGTCGTCTCAACAATGATAAGCTAAGCTGCATAGTATGTTTTCCTGATAACAGATTTTAATCTCTGCTTCAATATCATACTACTTGTTTCCCCTCTGTATGGTACCTTTTACTATTGATAACAAGACATGTAAGCGAACAATATTGTTTTCAATTAATGTCACCAGGCTTCACTCTCATATGCATAACTGTCAACATGTTTGTAAAATATCAACTAATCAAGGTAATTTGTTGGACAACAGCAACACGGAATATGGATTGTAAAAAGTTCAATACGAATATTCTTAATGACACGACAATTTAAAAAGGTGCTCAGACAGACGATCTAGGTCAAAGATGGGAAAACAACAAAGGACAATAAGGTTGTGTGATACTGGAGGTTGATAGCGGTGAATAAGTAAGAGTTGAATGTGAATATAGTAGTAGTGTGAAAGGGGTAACAAAATAAAATAAAAAGCAGAAGTATATTTTTAGATTCATAAATAAGGTCATTCATTAAGTTCTTCCTGGCCAAGGCAGGGATAAGGTCTGTTACTATTTAAACTGTCGGTAACTTGTGCAGGTTTTATTCTCTGAAGAAGCTATTTCCACGAAGTCACGAAACGTCAGAAATTTATTTTTCTATTTCATTGGGATTTTACAAATATATTTCATCTATAATGATAATTTAACTTACGCTATTGCTAAGAGGCGCAGTTGCTTAGACTAACCTATATAACTGTGGAAATAAATTTCTTCCAAGGAAATTGCTTTAGCGAACTATCTGTTCCATGATTGACTGAGTATATGGGCAGATTTATCCAGTTAATTACTTGTCTACTTGTGCTATGGGATCATAGTAAACGGTTTATTGGTTGAATGCAGTATTCAGAATAACATTTATTTTCTCAGTTAAACCATTGAATGCAGGCACTAAAGCTTCCATCTTTTACTATCTACCTCTTCGATTATACTTTAAAGGCAAGCAGGCCAGTACACTAATGTGAATAGCCATATGTTACTGATTTCGAAAATTTTTGACTATCCTGTCAGTAAAACTAACCAAATGTTTTAGATGTACCTAATTAAAGTTCACTTTGTTAATTTAAAACTTTTGTCAGTAGTAAAAGGAGGTACAGATAATCGATGAACATTGGTTTTTTTTTCACCTAAGCTTGTTTTACTAATTAAATATTCTATAGGTAAAAGGTTTTACCTTTCCTCTCTTCAGGTGGTATTCTTTGCTTCTCTGGTTTCCCGATTTGTGCTTGGGTGTAGGAATGTTTTTCACTTTATTAACTTGTTTTATGGATTTATGTATAAAGGTTTTCAAAAGTCGAAACAACTATATTGGTTAACTGAATATAGTAGATCTATAAGAGTAAAAACCCTGAATGCATTTGCTCACATGTAAGTCAACTACAATGTACGGTACACAGGCTTTTTTTTCGACATCCAGGAAAGTTTTGTGGGATATCGTATTCAGGGTCATTCTGCACGTCATTTTTTGGAGAGTTTTACAATTTGGTTATACAAACAACCATACATGTACATGCATTTGAAAAATTTCTTTAGCTATTACTAGTCAAGAAATAAAGCGATTGTGGGTAGGCTTATTTAGAAAAAAGTTGATTATTATAGCCTTAAGAAGTGTATTTTGTTAGTGACGGCAGTGTACAATAAGTCAGCTTTCAGTCGCTCAACATTCATAATCACAAATCCAATCAGCAAATTTTATGTTGACAATTTCGATTTTAGCACAAGCCAAACGTTTATTCATTTTCTAGGATTAAAAGTGAATAAAACAATTTACTCCTCCCTGTACAAAATTATTAATGAGTGAATACAACAAAAATGTATAGTGTTATGTTCTTTTGTCGAATATAAGAAACATACTAATTTTATTTTATCTTTAGTCTTTACTATTCACCGATTTCATGATTGTTCCGGTTGACTATCTTCAATTTTCATTTTATTTTTTGAAGTGCAGACGGATTTCCTTCTGTTCATCTTTTTTTATAAGTTTCAAAATCACAAGAAATTCGAGTGGAAAATGGTAAACAATCTCTTCGATACACTGAAACGAGACGTCTTACAATATTTTAGAATTAACACGCTCATTCCCCTTTTTAGATTTAGTCAATTCTATCACACTGATTTACCTGAATGACTTAGAACTTCTTTTTATAAAAAAAACTTGGCATACTCAGAAAGCAAAAGTCAGCCTGTCAGGAGAAGTAAACAGCCTCTTTCAATACTTACGACAGTGATGGAGGTGTTAATAAATATTCCTTCCTTTAACAGTTAAATATACGTTTTTGAAAATTATGCAGTAAAAAGTCCAATTTATAAGTGTCTGATTTCAAAAAGAATACGCGCAACTAAACTCAAGAAATGTGCGCATATAATCGATAGTATTGTCTTATTTCCGTGTTAGGTTCTTACAAGTTGGATATGAATTCTTCGTCTGACAAAGTTCATCTGTTACTATAATATCGAGTTTTTTCTTCCAAAGTTAATAATTTACTTCGAAAGGTAATTACTGCTTTGATGAGAAAAGGTTATTTTCTTCATCGAGTCCGATTATCTCCAATCACTGAGACAAAATTTTTTTTATTGTACTACATATGCGTAGAACCATAGATTCCATTTTACCAATTAAAGTGTATGCAACCATCCTCTGGCTTCAGACAATCCCTTATGAATTTGTGTCTATGCGTTATTGTGGGTGCATGTATACACGACTTTGCCTACTTACAATTAAATAACGAAGTTGCGGTCTAGACTACAAAACAATCTGTAAAGCTAGCAAAAATTTATGCATACATAAAAAGTGGTGTATATTTGCTTCTGGAAGTTGTTTTATAGTTCGAATTTTTTTTACTATTCCTAAAATTTGGAATAATTTCATTTCTTATATTACTTATTCATTGTGCTTACGATTCTTTTCACTTTCGAACTTATCCACTAGGAATAAAAAAGGTTTTGAGAATAACATGCAGTATGGGGTAAAAATTTTCTTCAAAATTTAGGAAATGGTCCATAAATTCACTGGAAAACACGTTTAGTTAACTAACTTTGTCCATGAGTTGCAATCTATTTCATTCAGCTTGTGCATTTTGGCACTACTTTCTGGAAAGTTCTTTAAGGTAAATCTCAAAATTATCTGTAACTCTGTAAGTATATCCTTTAGATGAGTAAATAATTACCTTACGAGTGCAGTTATACACTGACGCTGGCCATGGTTAAAATAAAATCAAAGCACCATTTTACTTAATATCCCCAATCTTGTAGTATGTGATGCAATTACTGAAAGTGCACCTACTTGCTAAAACTTTAGTTCAGAAGAAATGAAAGGTAATGCACGTTTTCCTGCAGAAATCTTTTCAAAGCACGAAAAACACTAGGAATTGAGTTTTGAGCATAACACTGCGCCTATAAGCAACTGTACTTAAAATGAATTATCCTTTTTCATTTCCCACACTTAAGCTAGAAAAAATTATGAATCGAAGATGAAACATGATCAAGAACGATTTCAGTTATTCAGAAATTGGAATTTATTATTATTACTAGTAATTTGTATGGATTATCTAGTTTATGGAAAAAAACTTGCAGTTATTTTT
This sequence comes from Heterobilharzia americana, assembly GCA_944470555.2. Classification (NCBI taxonomy): domain Eukaryota; kingdom Metazoa; phylum Platyhelminthes; class Trematoda; order Strigeidida; family Schistosomatidae; genus Heterobilharzia; species Heterobilharzia americana. Next base: position 109,994,177 of record OX104127.1, read on the forward strand.
CTGGAGGCTTATTGTCATTAGATGTTATGTTATTCATAGTATTCTTCTATTACTTGGAAGTACAAAAATTATGATTCATAGCTATACCAGGAGATATTACTGAAGAACTGAGTATAAGAATCCGTCTTTGGGATCAGTGACATGACAGTTCTAAGTATATGAATTGCATATATTTGTACAAAATTCATACCAAAGCCAGCTATTAACTTCCTTCACTAATCAATATTTGAGCAGAAAATATGTACTGATGATATATATGCTACTCTTATACCTATCAGCGTCTTGTTAAGTTAACATGAAAGTGGTCACTAATGTGTGCTGCATTACCAGTTCCATTAGTCCAAAGTTTAATTAATTCATGGATAATAATAATAATAATAATAATGAAGAGAATAAGTGATTATTTGTTCGATTATTCTATCCAGTAGCTTTAATACCAGTATTAGGTAAGCATTCTTTCACATAAGCAGTTTACTTTTTATGGGAACTAGTAACCATGCCTTCCACTTAGTTGATTAGTCGGATAAAACTGGATTCATTTACTACTATTTTTTAAGTTATTTGATCATATCAAATTGTAATCTGTACGACAAACAGTTAGTCCACATTAGTGCACCAAGGCTTTTCCAACTGAGATAATCAGTATTCAAACAGTTTAATTATAATACGATATTCGGATGTTTTGACTTAGACTATTTCTTTACAAAAGTTATAATCCTTTGAAAGCACTACAAAATTTCGTATTTAGATAACACATAGTCAACTGATACTCACTGTTGATTGTGACTGTTGTCTACATTTACTCAAATCCACTGTTACATAAATAATCATCAAAATAAGCAACTCTTAACATCGCTTCTCGAAGACTGCACTGATGGACACTACGCCAAAATAGTCCACAATTTCATGATGTAAAAGTCTACATGCTAAACAAAATGATACCTAATTTAATCAAACCTTTTCAATTCATGGTGTAGGCAAAATGATTTGGATAACCTCAAAGCGCTTCTTGAAGACTGTGTGAACAGAAATTTTTCATTTTAGTTAATAACTTTGATACTCATTATTGCTTTCTGTTGATACCTTCCTTAGATATTTAATCGATTCAACAGGTAATAGTTCACAAATATATTATAATCCTATAAGCATTATTATATTATGGAATAGCTGAACAGAATATTTTCTCTCTATTCAGTCTACTTTCTTCATCCTTCTTTTCTACTTTCTTCTTTTTTGTCTTATTCCATTGAAATTAAGTGAACTGAGAATCAGTTTATGTTTTCCTCGTTTCGGTCGGTCTGCTAACCAGGTCCTAATGTTTCTATGAGACTTGTTCGAAAGAAGATACGTTTCTGAGCAAAGTTTATTTTTTTAAAAAGATTTGAGGATTTGCTTTTCCTCAAATGCATTAAAAGATAAAGAAGTTTGCTAAAAGTACGTGTAGCATATCGCTGGTGTGACGAAATTTATTACTAGATTATGCAGTTGATTAGGCACTAACAACATTGGTCAACAGCTGCTGGAGGCAGTAAACGCTTTTCTTACTGAGCCCACTGATTGTATAGCTGAGCACATTAAGCATGATATACTAGGTTATTTTGTTTGATTTGAGGACTGTTACTTTTTGTACGGAAGCATTCATCACGTAACTTTATCCTTTGCATAACCTCGTCAAGCTGAGGCTACGGTTTATGTTTGATGCGCTATCCGACTACTATTATCTTTCGGTAAAATACCACGTTGTTATAAAGTCTTCTACTGTTGAAAGCGAACATGGACTATATAAACCATATTGCAAGGTCGTTGGGCTTTTTGATGGAATGTGAACGGTGTCCAGAAGGTATTCCAGTGAATAATATTATTTCACCATATGATGCATCTACTGAGTCAATGAAAATCAAATAATGTTCTGTTGCAACTCCCAATGTTTACTGATATTTTAACAACTTCAAGAAAGTTACTTCCATCTTGAGGGTGGTATTCTTTAGCCATCGAATGCTTCCTGGAAACCCAATGAAGACGCTTCCGTATCTGACCATTTCCATGAATTTTTATCATTTCACCTGCATTTCTTCCGAACAGTCTAGAGATTATCTCGACTGCTTACATAGAGGTGCTAGTTGATCCGTTAGGAGTAGAATATCTGAGCTGTGTCGTCACTGGTCACTGCATCACAACTGATTCAACATTTAAGGTCACCTACAAGATGAAAAGAAATTTGTCGAGAATGGTACGTTTCCACCTTTTCTGTGCTGTATAAAGTTCTTGAAGTATACGTGAATAAACCGGAATTCTGTGTACGAAAGAAACAGTCAATATTTATTGCTCCCACGGAGTTAGTGAATAGCTGTAAACTACTGTCCTGTTTTCCGTCCTCTTTTTTTCTCTCTGAAAATTTATAACCTGAGTATATTTTTGTTAAAATTTCCTACAATCCATGCTACCTTTGACCACAATCTATTTTAAAGTTTAAATTTTTTTGGTTGCTACGCTCCTCTGTGATTAATCTGCACCTTAAAGCACACTCTTCCTATTCTGATACCAATTAAAAATTATAACCTTCATTAAACCTGATCTTTGATACCATGTTTAATTCAATAATACTTGCAAATATCTTATGCAGTGTAGCGAAAGGCATAAGGTTTGCTGCTGCCCAGCTGTAGAGAATGGATCTATTAGAATGGAATGCACTCACCACTAAATCCTCTCACTTAAATCATATCTTTATTAAAATGACATAGATACGTAATACTGATACTTGAAAACTGAAACAAACTGATAAACAAACAAATAACGATTATTTTTACTTATGGGAATAAAATACTACTAACATATGCATATACAGAAAGTAGTTTTAATATCTTTCTAAGAATAATACTTGTGTTATTGCTTGTATTACACCGTCGTTGATTGAACCGAATTGATCAGTCTCTGATGGCATATGGGCTACTGTGCAGATGCCTCGATATCGCCTGTGTTTTAATTATGTATAGCAGTGATGGGCCGTGGCTAGCAGTGGAATCCATGATGCCCATTTCGTCCTATTTGGGACTCGTCATCTGGATGTACTTGCCTCCTAGTGAGTGGTGTTGTTTCCACTGGGACTTGGACTCGGGAGCGATTGCTTCAAACGCCACAGTGTTATCCACTACACCATTGAGCCACGGTAGCCACTTCTTGTGACAACAGAGACTGATCAATTCGGTCCAGTCAACGACGGTGTAATACAAGCAGTAACACTAGAACTATACCCGTCTCACAATAAATGGCTGTCGTGGCTCAGTGGTACAGTGGATAACGCTCTGGCGTTTGAAGCGATTGCTCTCGAGTCCGAGTCCCGGTGGGAACAACATCACTCGCTGCGAGGCAGATAAATCCAGCTGCCGAGTCCCAAATAGGACGAAATACGCCCCCTGGATTCCACTGCTAGCCATGGCTCACCATTACTACAAATAATACTTGTGTTAATAAAGTGAGACTGAATTTCTCACTTTCATTTTCATGTGTACCACTTACAATAAAATTTCATGAAAGTGTTAGTAGTAGTAATAGAAGTAGTAGCATGAGACAAAAGGAAAGTGGAAGGCAGATGCAATAATTTAAGGGTGGTAAAATCATGCATCAATCAAATCTTCTTCCCTTCTTTACAAACTACTTGAGAAATATATAAAAATGAAGAACTGCGTGATAATCTGTTTGGGAAGAAATAATCATAAATTATTGATTTATTTCTCCCATAAATGTATTCCTTCATTGAAGTAGTTCATTGTGTAGATACTACCATATTTATTCTACGGACAGCAGTGAAGTATAAACACATATAAAACCCTCTTACACACGCAGACAGACACACATGCAGAGAACATAAGACATATTTGTGAGTTGGAAGAGGCTGACCAGACGAAATATAGGTGTAGATACACATGAAAGGAATGAAATTTGTGAATAGATTTAATAAACAGATAAAAGATGAGCAAATATAGATTCGTGTGTCTGAAGCTTTTATTCTCAGTTTGTACGTTTCGGTCTCTTAATCAACAGACAAAATACAAATGTACTTATGATAGGTGGAGGGAACTGATATCACCCCAGAGATTCGAGCACAAATCACAGTACGGTAGTGAGAGACGTTACCGTTAAGTCATTTCGTTACTGTCCAACAACCAAACAAGGAATGTCGATAACTTATGTCTTCATGCATGGTTGTGAAAACTGAGTACTCAGGCTGTGGTTCATACGAACCTTTTCTTACCATAACGCCCATGAAAGTTTAGCCTAAAAGTCTCCTTATCATTCAGTGGGTAGAAGCAGCTTAGCCCAAAATTATATCACCATATACATATACTAAATAAATACTATTTTCAATGCTAGTTTTATGACAAATTAATATCAGTTATGAAACTATTACAGGCTAGGAAGCAATAAATGGTTGTGTTGTTCTAGCTTTGAACTCAGAAGTTCTCGACTGCGATCACATGCGAGAACCACAAGTTTTTATACGTGGTCACATGGATCAGTCAGAGAAACTATTGGCTCAAATATATATAGACAGCAGATAGCTCACTATACGTGTCCTGGTAATTATTGTGATACATTTCAGGGACACATTTTGAAGCCTATTTTATCTCAGCGTAAATATTTATGCAACAAACAGTATAAATAAATTGGGAAGGAAAACATAAAGAAGCATTTTAATCTCAGTTTGACAAATAGTGTGCATTATACATGTAACCAAATACCTATTAATCCTAGAAAATGAATGACATTAATGGGATGACCTATTATGAAACAAATACACAAATGACCTTTATAAATTCGGTTGCTATGTTGAATTCACTATTTGGTATATGTTTCACTAGTTGACTTTGTTACCGATTCAGAAATAAAAAGAAAATTTTCATTCATTCAAGAGATGAAGTAGTATACTGGTCATATTTTTAATTAATCATAAGATTTGCAACAAAACGGGGCTGATAATCAGAGTTTACCTCCACTCTAACTATATACTGTTGTTATCAGCTGCATGGATAATGTTAAGTATGCGTTACTGTTTCACTTCACTTTAGAGTCAGGTACTTTTGTTACCTGAATGCATCCGAATTGGCGGCTGGGTAACTGAGCATTAAGTTCTTGGTAGATATAAAATAAGTTTATTTGATGGACACAGTTGCCTATTAAGTTTGAGAGTTGGAACGAAGGTGACATTACTATTTGGTTTCGTAGCGTACGTAACGAAACAGCGGGCAGGTCACATGAAGATGACTACTTGGAATTAAGCATCATCTGACACTTATTTCTAAATTTGGATGACTTTTAATAAGGCCGGTGCTCTTCATTTTATCACTCAGTTCAGATCGTCTACCATTTAGATGTTAAATATTAGCAGTCAACCAGACGGTAGCTGTAAACCTGCTTTCATGCGTCTTTATATTTCAGTAAATTCTGTCGTTTCTAAGAAGACATTTTCCATCCTGGATTTGAAGCTGAAAGACTTGTGACAGAAGTCACAAATATGACCACTATGCATTCTAAATCATGAATAAACTTTTATGGCATTGCGTTAAGACTAATTCAAGGAGTTTCGTCTATACATCGTACCTTGCGAATTTTAAAAACTGCGCAACTATTTGACTTCTCAAGTAGTGTTTAAATTTCCGTTGTTCATGATGAAATGTTTTAATCCTGTTTTTTTCAATAACTCCTATGATAGTGGTACTATCGCGTTCAATGAACGCGTTCTGTGAACGCAACACAAACAGAAAATAGCTGTAATCAGTTTAACCATTTGACCAAGTTGAAGTTAACAACTGTTCCGACAGAATTGTGTCTATTCAATATTTATATATCACTGGAACAGTTAATAAAGCTTGTTCCAGCTAAAAGCCTTTGCAATACTATGTTCTCATGGAAACTGATTTCTACTGCACAGTGAAGAAAGATTATGAATGTATTTGCCACACTGACTGATAATACGGTATAAAACAGTATAAAATGGTATCGTTCATTATTATGTCACTTTACAATTGATGTTATTGATGTAAATGCATTACTATTATTATTATTCCACTAAGTGTAAACTTAATTCCTTCAACTGTACAAATAAATTTTACAAAAAAAATCTATCAGAATGGAAAATCTATATGGATTCTTTGTAGCTCTACGTTATCAACTGCCTTCTGTGCATAGTCTTCTTCCCTCATACCATTTTATCTAATATATTGTCTATTACATCCTTTGAATAGAGAGTGAATATGTAGGCAAGGGAAACTTTAGAACATCCAATGAATGAAATACGTGAAATATGCTCCACTTTAATTGTCTAATCATTGAGATGCTAAAACTACTTTTCTCGTTAATCTGTACCTATTCACCTAAATGTAGCTGCATTCTTTATAACTATAATATTTACTTCGGGTATTCATTTAAGATCATTCAGTTTATCAGCTGAAAAATATTAATTTTGTCAGACGATTTAGATTTTACTTATTAGTTTAGGGGCACACAAACTTCTAGATGTTAAAATCTTACATTAACTACTGCTTGAAAGAAATCACTGAGGTTTTATTCCCAACTTAAAAGTGACCTGAAGTGTCTTAGATACTGGTTGTCATCAACCAAAAGTAGCTGGTGATAACATAAACTTCTTTGACCAAAATGTGATAATGAAGAATCTGTACGGAAGAATATAATGTAAACTCACACAAACGTGTATGCGATTCGAATCAAAAGCTTAGCGAACTTAAATAAACCTCGTCATGAATCTCTCCACGGTTTAGTAAACAATATTGTAACAGTTAGTTACTCATTTCAGGCATTTACTAACAATACTATTATACCTGTAACTTCTCGAAATCAAATGACTAGCATTCAGTAGTAGTCAGAACCATATGCTGACCTTTATAGGTTTGTCGAATTCATTTATCTGAAAGACCATGGTCGAAAAACCATTTCGTATGACAGTGTTGAGTTACATGGCGTTTCTGAAGTAAATTATCTCTGTAACCAGTAGGGCAACACGCACCACTCAGTCGACGTAAACTTCAGGATACATATCTCTAGCTGGACGCTCAACTTTGTGTTGCCTATTAGTCTATCTTTTTGATTATCACCAAGTTTAACTTATGAATAAAAATGTTTTGATCGATAACATTCTACTATACCACTACACTCCACAATTTATAGACGGTGCATATTCGATATTCTGTTTCTACTGTGGTACCTGCTTGTGCAGGCACCCAGAGTAAAACACTTATTTTAGGATTTCACTCTTTCCGAGTTGTCACAAAGTTTCAGAGGGCCACGGTGAAAAACAATGTGCAATGCGACAGAATTCTAGGTCACTTTCCTTCCGTGTCAATAAAATAAATAAACGTGGTTCAGCTTGGCAATTTTGAGCGATGTTTGGTTGCTAAATACTCGGAACATTTCAGTCCCTACAACACTATCAGTCGAAGTATAAAACTAAGCAAGATTCCTTCTGATATTGCAATAGTTTAACATCCTTCAAGGAAGGAGAATATGGCATTCCATTAGCCTTTTCAAACGTAGATTGTAAAGCAAATAAGAGATTTTCGAATGACTATTTAAAAAATATGGTTCAACGGGAACGTACTCGCAGGCATAACTGAGGGTTCTGGGTCCGGGTTCTTACAGTATAGTAATGTAAACTACTGAGGCGTTTAATAAAAGGATTAAACAACTATCCAGTACTACCAGGTTTCCTGTTAGCCTCAAACTGACGAAACTTTATGGTGAATACCATCCGTTTTAGCACTAACTTGCTTAAACTATGAAGAGAAATACTAACCAGAGTAAAATGGAAATGAATAACGAATGTTAACCATCAAATGACAGAACTACATTTCTACTATGTTATTTATGGCTGAGCCGGGGATTTAGCGTCAAGCAGTGCTGAAGTTACTAATTTATTGCAGTGTTTAGTAAATTAGAGTTAAAGCTGAACTAAACACAGAGAACATACAAATTTTTCTGCATAAAGTATAACGGATTAATTCAACTGCCTTTATTCAATAATATTACCAATGTATCCAAAAAATATAAAAGTATATATAAAATAATTAAACGACAAAATTTATCCGAACAATGTGAAGTGTTTGCTCAGTACATTTCGAACTTTCTGACCACGCATTTACTTGTCAAGTCAATTTATATTAAACTGGAGAGTGGAAAGACAATTACAAAAAAATAACAATGATCATTTACGCCCTTTATTGTCTGTGTCGTTCCTCCACGCATAAACTGGTGAAGTAGTTGGCGAAAATGTTAAATCCAGTTCGAAAAGAATTCTGTAACTTTTCATTTAAGGATACTTATCAACTTGTTGATTGCCTCAGTAACATGAATACCAAAAATAAGACAATATACTCTTTCAATGTATATTCTTTATTCTTCAACTTGCCGTTGTCCAAGACTATTAAAATTTTCTGTGACCATATATCTGCTAGAAACCTCTCATTTCCTGTTACTCCAACTTTCTTGAGGAAACTGTTACTGCTGTTTACTGACAAAACTTACTTCACGTTTGAAGGTGAAAGTTTTCGACAAGTTGAATGTGTAGTTATGCGTAGTCCCTTAAGAACACTATTAGCTGATACTTATTTGTCATATATCGAAAACCTGGCCGGTGATCTCATCGTTTAAGTCTCTTTTCACAAAAGATATTCTGATGACATCATAGTGGCTTGTGAGAAGCATGAGGATATAATTTGTCTGACTTGTGAGCAAGGGAATAATAATCATCTGCCATTCTTAGATATACTTCTGAGCCGACAAGAAGATGACTCATTAACATGGTTAGTTTACAAAAAGCCTACATGTGCAGGACAAAATCTGAATTTTCACAGCTTTTATCCGATACAATACAAGCCAGATCTAGTAAAATGCCTGTTTAATAGGATCTATCGTATAAGCACATCAGGTACGATGGATGAAGATGTAAAATAACTGACCAGAACACTTATGGAAAACGGATATCCATTACAGTTTATCAACCGTTGCAGAAGTCAGGTAGCACTGAATTTAACTGTTTACACGATTCCTAAGGAAAGCGTCTATTACACTACCACACATAGGGGAGCTGAATAGTATAATTTTGAGACGAAGGTTAGCATAATCTACCAAGAAATCATATTACGCACTAATCTTATTATGTGGAAAAAATAAGACATATGCTCCTTCACAAATCTAAACCCTGCATCAATGATTGCGTCATATCCCAATGTGTTTACCAGTTAACGTGTGTGGTGGCACATACATAGGGAGGAGTATTCGAGCCATGCAGTTGAGGGTGGAAGGATATGTACCTAAATGGCTTCAAAAACAAATGAAGTGTCAAACCTTGATAATCGCAGGTGGGAGACGACCTTCTTCATGTGCAGCCAAACATATTATAAAAACAGATGACAAAATTAATATTAAAACAACTTTCAAAGTTTTATATAGAAATAGTCAGAGATGTGCTGTGATCTGAAGAAGCGATAAGCATATACAGATTGGAATCACTTCTATATGTACAAAAAAATTTGTCCTTATACTATACCTTCTTCGTAAACTTTGTTTTCTTAACACTCTTCCTGTTAATTTTCATCTTTCTCACTTTAACTGCTATAATTGTCCATCCACTCCCTGCTTTAAAAAATTGCCTTGACAAGTAAATATGGGATCAGAATGATCGAAATATATTACACAAATACTTCACACTGTTTAGATAAACCTTGTTTTCTAATGATACGAGGTAAATTCATGAAAGGGACTGATTTTTTCAAATATAAGTGCATGATGTAAGTTTTCAGTTTACCGGTTGTTGTTTAACTCATCATGCGACATCAGTTTGACTGAACTGACTGAACTCTTTGTAGACAATGGAAATAAACAGTATAAGAAGTCATTATCTGAAGAATTTATTTTGACTTATTCTCCTGAATAAGTTATTTAAAATGCTGAAGTCTAAGTTAAATAAATGTGAATGAAAGGATACCAACATTCTCGTATCTTTCAATAATGATACACCTTATAATGATGCAGCTAAGAATACGCTGCTGAGTGAGCTCATTTTTCCCTCTCCATCTGCTAAGCACCTCAGTTGATCGAATTCCTGAAGATAGCAAAGGTATTTAGGTAATAGCTTAGAATCTAAATATAGGGTAGTTCAATACTGATGCTATCGGCATATTCAATGCTCATTGTGCTGTGATATTTAACAATATTTCTGGTAACGACTTACGCATGTTTCATTTTCTTCTGCTCCTTTCAGTCATGTTCGGATGAAATAATCTTCTGAAGTACTGATATTTCGAATTAATGCAGCACTGTGGGACGACATCAATTCATCACGTTTCTGATCACTTAGATTAGCCTCTTCTGGAAATGCTAACTACTTGGATAAAGTCAGCTAAATGTTAAGAGACTATGGTTGTAAATTTTAGATCATTTCGATCGAAATCGATCATTTTTTTCATGAAGACTTTTGTTCGAAATCTCCTCCTAAAGCTAGGTTAGCTTAAAAGTTTGCAACTAGTGTTTAGTTCTCCCAAAGTTATTGCTTATTTTATTTAAAAAGACTTTTGATTTATGACCAAAAATAACAAGTTATGTGGAGCGATTTCCAGTCATCTTAACATTGAGCTATTTGTTCGTCAGTATATCTTAACTGTTGGTCTGCTTCCCTTACATTGACAATTCAACACAATTTCAACCATAAGATTAAGTGAAATCTTTCCAAACTGCAGGCTATATTTTTTGACATGAATCATCACTGGTAATAAACTAGAGAGGTCTTAAAATATAGGACAACAAAATATGCCTCAATGTTCTAAGCCATTGATGTTGAAGAACAAAATGATTTAGTTCAACCAAAGACTATGGTACACAGTTGAATACTGTGTGGGTAAATATTCAACCTTATCATTTTTATCATCGTTACTGTTGTCAAAAAATTCATTACCAGTAAACAACAACAGTAATAATAAGTATGGAACAACAATTGGGATTGCAGTTTAAAGTTATCCTAACAAAAACATCAGTTTTTTACTGCTTATGCACTGACACACTAATGTTATATTTGAAAAATATTTTGTCCTAGAAATATGCAGGCACTTGGCACAAAAATCCGAAAATAAAGCTTGACAAGGTTGAAAGGGAAGTAGAATTCAGTGTTCACGAATTGCAGTGCATATGAGAAAGAGACATGCAGAGATAATGTTTACTTTTCACCTTTCCAGAATACTATAAAGCTATTGAGATAAACTGAATTGTTGACAAATTAGCAAGAAGTAGGAAAGATGTTGGTAAACAAGAACAGTTAATTGGTTAGTAGCTTCCTGATAATAAATTGTAACAGTTAAAGGATTGCGGCAGAATTCACAATTATCCGGTAAAAAAGATTAGATTATATGAAAAGCAGCTGATTTCGTAGATAATTGACTTTAATTATTTAGCAGAAAATAAAAAAATGGAAGTAAATTATTTTAAAAGCTATCGTAAACTGAAAGATGTTAGGCGTAGTAAAAATAAAAGCTTCGTTCATCTTAAGTTGAATTATCTGGTTTTTGGAGATGAGTCTGTCAACCTCTGAACTTTTGATGATCGAGGAACACTAGGAAGCTGTTTTTTTTAATTACCCTAACACCAGTGCCTACCTTTAACTTTATACCGTGTAGAATTCAATACTTCTAGTCTTCGGAGTACATGCTGGACCATTTAATCAGAGGGTACATTCAAGCTCGGATGGAATAGTTGTTTAGTCATCCTTCATTTTCAATGGTTTTTTGAAATGAAAAATCCTTAAACCTTGAAGATCGCTTTATAAACGTGAATGACATAAACAAAAGCATAAAGTGCAGTCCGCGGATAACTACGTGAAATCTACCTTTCTTCCGGTCTAAACGAGTATTAGATAGCAGTAATACTAAGGTCTTCATTTCACAGTTCATAATGGCAACATGCTTAGTGAGTAAATAAGTCTCAAATATGAAAATTTATTTGGGAACTGTTAACTTGGTTCGGTGGTTGAGATATTCATCGATAGGTTTGGGAAGGCATATTAAACGTAACTCATGTCACTATAGATGTCACTATAGATAGAATGAAATTAAGCATGTGTTTCGCAGCTGAACTGACTTCCGTATCATCATCATGTTACCTCATTCTGAAAAACTAGCAGTGACTAAATTTTTTTCTGAAATACAGTTCTGAAAACTACTAAACTGAAGACAGTGTTTACATATAGTAACTTATACTCGTAGGTTGTGTCTACTGTGACTTTGGTTTCACTATTTTTGCCATCAGAAAAGTTAGTTTTAAAATTTCGGTTGCAACCAGTGTGCATTTAATCTGCTAAGCGACCACAAATTAATATTTCTAGTACAGGAGAATAAACAATTATTTATTCAGTCAAGTGCTCTACTATCGTACTATGGTGGGTTGAAAATACTTATCGATGAAAGTTCTAATCACCAAAAACATTAATGTTCTGTGCAGTTAAACGACCAGATATTTTAGGCTTCTTTAAATAGTGAAACAATTATGTTCATATTCTAGCCGACATAGGTAGATGTAAGCAGTCCTCTTTAGCATACGGGATGGATTACGAAATAATCTAGTACTACGATGCCAGTAACTTTACTTTATATTCATATAACGATGAAAAGTTGAAGTAAATAGTTAAGAAACGAGTGGTAGAGAAGAAAAAATGAAAAAAAAACTGGAAAAAGCTAAAGCATCAATAACATACTGGTAGATTTTGGGCTATGGAACCTTGAGTTTCTAACTATTGAGTCTAAACATTTCGACGATTCCAAAAAGGCAACTTACACCGTCTAATACGGCTAAGGCCAGCGTTTATGAACCTTATAGTTATTCGGTCACGGTTAATTTATCTACAGAACGAGTCAAAATTTGTGTCTGCTATTTGTTTACCATGACGAATAATTATACGGTTGACAGATATTAAAGCTCGAACAAAGGTAAACTAAGATACACGTCTGGCAACTCAACATATACTTCACGCTGTATCGTCTTATATTTTACCATTTAATTATTAAATGCTCATTCTAGAATACTCATTCAACCAGGTGAGTTATTTGCTTGTGAGGTATGCCTATTAAATTTTTAAAAGAGACATTGATAGTTATCGAAACTGGAGGTATTAACTATGACCCCAACTTACCAATTCGTATTTAAACCTTGATAAGTAGTTGAGTACACGTCCACGCGTAGCCATTTCATTACGTCTTGTCCATCCAAGCCAATCTTGATTTAATCGCTTACTGTGATCACGAATTATTAATTCATGATACGAACGAAAAATATTTATTTGAGTTGATAAATGTGGTAGTTTATTTCCTGTAAATTGTATAAGATGCTGTTTGGTATGAGTTGAAGTTGATGTTGAGGACTTTTTCAATAATACTGCTGGCGATTTATACACTTGCATCATCACCAAACCAAGTAATAGGATAAGTACAGTGAGACCAACAACAGAACTAATATAATGTGACTTCCGGCAGCATGCAGTTCGCACGCCTAACATACAACCAGTATTTTGTTCAATACCAAACAATGAAGATGGAGGCAGACTTAAAGGTGGACCAATTGAAACTAATGAACTGCAACGAAGTGTTCCACATGAAATTTGAGGTAATTGAGAGTACGTGCAACATGGCTGGATGTTTTCTTTTGAACTTTTGGGACCAACGGTTTCAGCAATTTTATTAGGAAGCACTGATGGTGTTGTTTCTGACGTCTGAGATTTTCTGGGGATAACAGATGAATGTGTAGGAGGGGACTGATACAATGCCTATAAAATGAAAGTGAAATAATAATTCAATTCATTCTGAGAGGTTATGGTAAAGACGACTGGAAATGTTCAGTGTACAGTAAGTGTCAGTTAGTTATATCAGCAAGACTCATTTTATTTTTCCGTCTTTTTGTTCTAAAATTGCCCGACCATATCTTCATAACGTAGCAAATCAATTATCTTCGGGATATATACCTTACCCATACAGACAAATAAAGAATATATTTTAATCTTAAAACTCTATGACTATTTATTGTCAAACTTGGAATTCTCCGTTGTTTTATTGGATCAAATTGTTCAACCTCTATTGGCCTATGGGCTCCTATGCGAATGCCTCGATATTGCCTGAATGTTAATTAAGGTAATTAGTTTGGTTGTGACTAGCAGGAAAATTCAGGACGCGCGTTTCATCCTACTTGGGATTCGTCACCTGGACGTACCTGCACCTCAGTGAGTGACGCTGTTCCCAGTGAGACTGGAACCTCGTACCCATCGCTTCAAACGCCAGAGCGTTATCCACTATGCCACGGAGGAACGATGGCCATCTCTTTTACAACGGCTAGTAGTTATTACTATTGATTGATATATACTTGTAATTCTCCGTTGTTTTATTGGATCGAATTGTCCGACCTCTCTTAGTATATGGGCTCCTATGCGGATGCCTTGATATTGCCTGAATGTTAATTAAGGTAATTAGTTTGGTTGTACAAGAAGTCACTGTCGTTCCTTCGTGGCATAATGAACAACTCTCTGGCGTTTGAAGCGATGAGTACGAGGTTCGAGTCTCAGTGGGGACAGCGTCACCCACTGAGGTGCAAGCACGTCCAGCTGACGAATCCCAAGTAGGACGAAACGCATGTTCTGGGTTTTTCTGCTAGTCACAATCAGACTAATTACCTTAAAACTCTATGGTTATTAATTTCAGGTATGTACCATTTAATGAAAATTAACAAGTATTAAAATTCAAATTTGAAACAATTAGTCCCTTTAATAAATTTTGACAACGCTATTAGAAGACGAAGATTATCTGAAAAGTGTGATGTATTTGCGTAATACATTTCAAACAATCTGATCACACATTTACTTGTCAAGTCAATTTATATATGAAAATTAAAGGTCAAATATAGTGAAAATGAAAAGGTTATGACACTAGTCTTGGTAATAAAATATATTATATGTATATATATATATATATATATATATATATATATATATAATATTAAAATTCACCTTATTTTGTTAATGAAAATATCAATGTTGAAAAACAGAGGTTTAATGAATTCCGCTTTTATTAGTTTGATATGACTAAAAAGTGTGGGAAATCAGATAATAATCTGTAATCACGGATATAAATCTTCACCACCCTTTGTTTAAGTTTCTCATTGCTGACTTGTCTTTCACTTTTTGTAGGAAACTGAAGAAATTATAAGACAAGAAGCCTGTTCATCCACGCTAAAATTCGCTTGAAGCAATGATACTCTTAATCATTTTTTCAAAACAGGACTCAAGCCTGATGTGCCGTTAAAATATGTTTCCGCCTAAGTGTGTTCGATTTTTCTGTTATTTCGGATTCCTTTGTTTTTCTTGTCTTATTCATCAACATAATAAAGACGTTTTTCTCTTTTGATATTAGATTTTTCCCTCTGAGCATGGTAATTTCAGAGATTTATAAAAAAATCTCTCAAAACAAATAGCGGTAACAAAAACAGTATAATTGGATATGGTGATATACAGAACTGTTTATTCGTCTTATTTGGTTATAGCGCTTTGTTTTTCTAATCTACATCGAATGAACACTGAGCTAGGACGGTCAACTAGATAAAATTTGCAGTTAATTGATAAACAGCCTTTTCCTTTCTACAGTGAAAATGATTAAACATTCCGATTCATATTTTTTTTCGAATCGAAAACTTACTAGGAAAGTCGACATACGAATCCTGTGTGATATAATTTTGACTTCGTCTAGTCTGTAAATGCTTTTACTGATGGACCTTAAGGTATCAAGTGAAGGACTCATATTATTAGTTCACTTCAGTTGGTTACGAACTCAGAATGTCAACGAATTTATCCATGATTTCTTAGCACCTTGGAATTACTTTAAATTCGAAGGTAAACCGCTTGGATGAGAAAAGGAAAAACTTTCTGTCGACTACAATATGTAACATCACTGAGTCAAATGTTTTCTGTTATTATATCGCATACTCTTGATAACAGTATTGCCAAAGATTATTCTCGACATTACTGATATGTCAAATTAATCAGCTGCTTAATGTAGGGCTGATTTCATTTACTTCACACAAGGTGGGAACCTCCTTTTTCAACTCAAAACGGTCCTTCGTTTTAAACAAATAAAATCGTATTTGGAAGTTTGTGGGGAATTATTTATTTATTTTAGGTTGGTATTCATCATGCATTGACATCAACTAGAGAAACATTGAAAACCTGGGAGCGTGGGACAGCAGTTTCGTCTCTGTACGGAACTTCTCAGCAGTGCGTATTCATGACTGCACTAGGGATGGAACCTATGACCTTTAGGATCCGCAGCCAGCGGTTTACTATTGAGCCGCTGGGTTGGAATACGACGGTCCATATATACTATTTTCTATTGCCTGGCTGCACTTCTCAGAATTTTCAAAATAGGAAAAAACGGGTATCTAGTACTCTCGGGTTTCTAATATTTTTCAACCTACATCAGTGCATGATGAATACCAACTTGAAATCTATGGATGAAATTACATCATCATTCTGAAACAGATTACAAACCAGTGGAATGAAATCCTGAGGTTATATAATTCATAAGTTTGACATATTTTTGTGCTAGAATGAAAGTTCACTGGTTAGAAAAGATGATATTCAGAAAAATTTGTTTTAGAAAAAGGATATACTTCAGGTAGAAAACACATAATTAACGCAAAAAGTGATTTCAGCCACTTTAAACAAGTAATGGTTTATCTCAGTACCCGCAGGTATATGAATTTCAGCAATTGTGTACGTGGTAATTTTCTCAAAGAATACTTTATTATCACTACTTCCTGTGCATGCATAATTCTTTCGGCTGGCAAACATTGTTACCTCAGGTATACAGTGATTTAAACGTCACGATGGGTGCCCAGCCCATGAGAGTGATAAATGTTAAACGGTCTATAAGCATAAAAATTTAGGATGATAAGATGCGAAAATGTTTACTTATAAATGCTTACGTCCATGAAAAGTGTTTTTTTCTTTCAAAAGACCAACAGCTTGTTATAAAAAAATGAGCTAGTCAGTAACTTGAACTATGCAAACGATGCGGGTTTGCAGTGAAGTCTAGAACAACTTTGCTGTCACTATTCGTGTCCCCGACAAAGTATACTTCTCACCGAATGGAAGCGAGTTCGTTTCACAACAAGAGCGCTGCATTGTAATCATGGATATTTATTCCGGTAGCCCAAGAAGTATTGTCGCATAGCGTCGACAAATTTGCCTATCATCTTGCTCGTGGAAGCAAATCTTGAAGTTATCTGTCTCTTCATGGTACTATTAGTGTGAAGTTAGCAAAATGAAGTGAAAATTGTCGAATTAGAAGCTGTAGTTTTAATGGCTTATACTCTTTTAGTTTCTATAGGATCAGCTGCATCTTAATGTTAATTCAGCAGTGATATGGAAATTATTCTCCTCTTACCACTGAATTTCACTCGTTAAACCTTAACATTGGAAGAGCCACAGACACTGTTGTACAACAGATAATCTAAAGCTTAACTTTCTTGGATTAACTCTTTATTGAGTAATGTATGTGATTCTGGTCGACATTATGCCTGTATTTATGTAGATCCTCCTTTTGTTCAGTTTTGTTCATCTATTTTGAACAGCTTCGGTGATAATTTTAGCTTTTAAGTAACATATCGTGAAAATTTGCTTTAAAGAGATCATGGTAATATTATCTGGCTTTAAGTAGGAACATCCAGCCGAAAATAGGAATAATGTAATTCACTAACACTTTTATTCGGATGTTTCCATTGATGAATATTCCCTGTTACTGCATAGGTTTTCCTCTGATACCTTGAAGCACACTAAAAATTGGTTAGCTACAGACTTCAAGAAAATCTTTTTGAAAACTGTTTTACGGATAGTATTTACTTGTCTGACATCTCTATAAGCAAGATTAATCTAAAATAACGTCAGATCTTTCTACATATCCCACCAAGTCCTTAAGAATTTTGGATGATATTTTAGTCGACATTCATAGAAATCCCACCTAATACATAACTAAACGTTATTGGCGTAAATCTTATTCCTACGGTAAATATTACCAATCTTTTAGGTTACTAAACTCATGAAAAATAAATCAATATATAGAACCAGTACAACTGATTTCGGTTAGTGATAGTGTTTACCATATCAAGGGTTTTCTATTCTGCATGAGCAATTTCCGCTAAAACATTGTTTGAAGTGATAACGTATCAGCTGGGAAGACATAGGAATCAAAAACATTTGTTGGTTTTAAGTGATGAGTGAATAGTAGTAAATAAGTATGACTCCATGATTATCTGAATTGTTATCTCTATGAAATTCAATTTTTATAGTTTAATTGGAAATGGTTATGAGAAATATTAAGGTTCATACCATGGCTTGTTTGCCCTAAACATGAGAATTATCTTCTGCCATCAGAAACTAATTTGTCTGTAAACAAATTCAAGCCTAAGGACTGGATCATGTATATACATATATATATATATATATATATATATATATATATATATAATATATATATAAGTATAACACCACTTGTTTCTATGACATCTAATGTATTGGCCTTACTGTGTACCAGCTTGTAAAATGCACTTGTGAGTACTATATAACCTAGCTGACAAGATGAGAATGCGGATGCACCTTCAGCTGTGTAACAGAAGTGGAAATATTTAGAGGTTTTTGAAATTCCAGAAAAATACACTGCAGCAGAGTATGAACAAGACATGTAAGAATAGCAGGATCATTAACAATCTGGAAGTTCAAGACGTCAAACTATATTCAGGAGAGGTGCTTGCAATATTCCTCTATGTCGTGGTCATCGTAAAATCTGTTCACCATGAATTATTCTTTAACAATGAAGTCATATTTAGTTGTCTAGTCTTTTGTTTACTCTTTTATTCCCAACCCCTGATAACTAATGTAATTCTCTTTTAATTATTCACCTTCTTTTGATCTATGACTGGAAATTATTCTGGAATGTTTTTTCGTTTCTGGTTTGTGTTCACCAATGTGCAACTAACAAAATGTGTTTATTTCAGTGTGAAATAGTTCTTCAATGCGGTTGACTTTGCTCCTTTTCCTTATGATTGTCAGTGGTTTATGCATTTACAGTTTTATTGAATATCCACTCATGCAAATCAAATTGTGGTAGGTAACTTGTTGAATGAATTATTTTCCAGTAGTTACCAGAATTCAATGTATATTCTTAGAACCGCATTTTATAGATTCGGTCACACTATACTTTGGACTTCTTTATAGTTTTTTCACCTACTATTGTTTATGAAAAACACAGTATCAATCCAGCTAGTTTGTATCCGCTTTGTACAACTTAGTAGATAGAATTCACTTAGGAGGTAAACGTTACTTTGTCCTACTTGGTTAGTCGTGTTACTAAAGTGGGTCTTCTACAAAGCTACTCATCCCCTAACTGGAGCAGTTGTAAGTTTCTTGACTGGAGCACTAAATAACAATTACTGAACTTCAGAAAGAAGCATTAGGCTTCTCTGAGAAGATGAAAGGCTATGTTGATGAGCATCTGATCGAAAATAAATTTAATCCCTGTAATGATTCCTATCTGCATGAGAAACTACTAATATAAATCAGCTGTACACAATGGACTGATCAGAAATCATCTTACACTGAGACAGCAAAACATTGTGTACATGTTTTCAAAGAGTTACATGAATTGTATTTGACGCTTGAGTACTTTAGCTTAAGAGCTACTACTGAACTCGTTTAGAAGCCATTTATTTTCAGAGAAAACTGAACATTTTTAATTTATGACTATTTTCAAACTCATTTTGTGCCATCACATCTAAGTCGTGCATTCTATACTTATCGATTTGCATTGAAGTATGAAAATAGTAAGTGACCTAAAATTTGCGGAATTTAACAACATTTAACACTTTTCAAACCACTTATGCAGTAAAAAGTCTCTTTTAGTTTCAAAAGTCCCAATAATGTAGTAATATAGACGAACATATGTAGTGTTCTCCTCTGGATTTTGACTTGTTTCAGTTAACTTACTGAAGCACCTAAAATAGGTTAATCGCTTTCTGGTAACGGGTTTACCACTATTTATTTTGGGATACGGCATAATACAGAATGTACCCAGATATCAGTTTCCTAGGTTTGAAAATTACTTAAGTGTTATATCCAAAGACTAAGTTTAACTTTCGGACCAGACAATATGATTCAATGACGGGTTTTTACTTCACAATCTTAGTGGCTTCTAACTTAATAAGAGGATGGACGCATAATGATGACATTGATAAACAGTTACGTTTTATCGCAAAGCAACTGAGTTCGGGAATGTAGGCCATGGCATTTCAATATGGTGGCTGAATGGTAGCGTCTGAACACAAACCTGTTATTCCTGACCTGTATAAGGCAAAACTTTATGAGTAAACAACTTTCATGTTATGGCATAGAAAGACTACCCAGGTGCTCATAAAATGTCGTGATTCCCAGAAGCCTTTTACAGCCAATTTTGTTGCTTCGAATTTTCAAGAAAAAGCACGCAAAATCTGGGTATAAACACCAGATTGGTTGAAGAGGCGAAGTCAATAAGATATACCTAGAAACAGTCAAAGCTGTTGTGAATATATATGAACCGTTGTATTTTGTAAATAGTTTGGAGTCAGAATGCGCTTTCTCTTATCTTTCGGCCTTTTCAATTAACCCAGGAACTGAGCTACCATTAAGGCTGGAATTTAAAAGTAACGGTTCACGTGGCCATACTCAGGGATATGCGTATATATATATATATATATATATATATATATATAACTAGGATATACCACTTTTTACACTTAGGCTTAACAGCTGTCGACAGTGTGATAGTAATCAGTGGTTCTCTAAGAAATATCAATTTTATCTTCGATGCACTAGTGACATAATTTACAGTGTATCTTAATGACTCACATTATACTTCTGAAGTTTGTAAGAGTAATTTGTTTCTCTACATTTAGTACTGTCTAGCGTCAAACTGCAGACAAGTTTTCTATCAACACTAAAGAAAGAATGATTCTAATTGAAATGTTCATCTCATCCGTAGAGATTTTCCGTAATGCGCGTGAAGTCCAAAATTAAAGACCAGTTTAAGAAAGACTAAGAACCTTTATTTTCATTCATCCAGCTGTAATGTTAACTTCCTCATGATTTAATCAACCATAACACTCAACAGAACAATGACTACATGAGGTTAGGAGCACCACTATATTCTATTCAGAAAAATAAATAACTTTTCTTTGATGCGCGAACCAAAGCTAGTGAAACTAGTTCTTTCTCAGTACAAAGTCGTTAGCAGTCACGGTGTCACTTTTTAATGAAAAAATCAATCACCATTTGTAAATTTTCACATATCCTAGTTGAGTATTGAGAAAGGTCACTATATTGTACCAATTATATTGATCTTAGTGACTTGTAGAGAAATCTAGTTTACGCCTTTCGTCTTATTCGGAACTCGCCAGCTAGATATACCTGCACCATAGTGAGTGGTGTTGTTCCCACTGAAGCTGGGAACCAGTACACTTCACTTGTCCACTAAGCCACTGGTGCACAATAACCAATAACCACCTCTTGTGCAACGCGTATCAGTTGCTGTAGTGATACTTGTAATTTCCTGTTGCTATACAGAGCCGGATTTATCGATCTCAACTGGCAGATGGGCTCCTATGAGGTTGCCTCGATACTGCTAAGCCTCATTGGGAACAACATCACTCACTGGGATGGCTCTGTATAGCAACGGGAAATTACAATTATCATCACAATATTGTACCAGTTTTTCAACACACGAGTGTATGTGCTTCATTCAGTCACCACCATCTCGGGTTATTTTATCGCTGTAAGAAAGCAGCTACCTGCAATACTTTAAACCAAGAAACCCCCCATTCATGAATTTCCTGAAGTCATCATGACTATAAAACTGAAGACAGGTTACATAGATTCAACTAGACAATGTTAGTAGGTAGATATAGAGTATGGGGTGGTCTAGGAATAGAAAAACTGTCTTCTGCATGTTCTCGGCCAATCCAGTGATTCACACTTTAGGTATTATTCAGTAATTAAGTTTCCGTAAGATATTTCAAATGTGCGTATTTTTGGAATCACAACTGCTCATTTCATGTTCATATCCATCCTTTGTTGATTCTCACATCTTCCTTCCTAATACTTATTGTGATGTATTGATTATCATAAGCTATTTTCTAACCAAGCTTTTACATTTCATCATCTAATCTTTTATCTTCCTTTTCTCAATCTCTGACACAACGTAATCTCTTTAGTGTCAAGCGCAGTTCAACCCATGACCGAAGATTACTATGGAGTGTTTAACCTTTCTAGTGTATATTTACCAATGTGATACTAGAAATGGGTTTCCTAGAAGTATATTTCTCTACTGGAATCAAGTTATTCTGCTTGTTAAGACGGTTAGAAAAAATGAAACGTAACTCATCAGCCCTCTGAATGGTCCTGTATTAAACAATGGCTCAGACCTATTATATGAGGGCCTATTATATTATCCTGCTGCCATATCTTCAGCAGACGGGTGTAAACGGTTGGAAAATGACAGAAAGCAGATAAAAGTAATGCTTCAGTTTCATAAACACGAAACATTTGCCAAATGTCCCTTAAATCAAAAATCAAATTGGTATTCGTTTGTAAAACCTTGATAAAATCGTAATAAACGGTAAAAGTTTACTCACCTGTCCATCATGCTTACACTCATAACGATTTTCTTGTTGTGGAATACACTGGAACAACCCTATTCTCGAAAATCTTTTGTTTACAGTTTCATTGCAACTAACATGATCAGAATGTACACAGTTTTTTCTATCATTAAATGGTGAGTTTGAGTGTTTGTTGAAATGTGCTGTTAGTTTATTTCCTTCTTGAAAGTACTGATTTTCCTTTTCTTTATCGGTTATAGTGTTCATCTGTCGTTCTAACCAACTCGATGCATCAACAAATAACTTTTGACCAGTCCATATAGCTTTCAAAATTTCATAGGTGTGGAAAAATCTGTACACAATAATTAGACAGTCTAAAATTAGTAAGCTTAAGCGTATATGTGTTAAAGTCATCACTGGTATCAAAGAATGTTTCTTTGAATAAATAATTTGGTCTTCACCATTTCTCATGGCATTTCGTTTGATGTATTCAATGAAGTTTTCCGAAATAAGTTTGGAATCTTTATCTGAATAATGCTTTGTCAGTATTTCTTCAACCAGATTTATAGTGTTATCCACATATTCTTCCAAATCATTAGTTGTAAGGAAGATACGTTCCTGTCGCATTTTTCGAAGAGGAAGATTTTTTGAATTAATCACCTGAGTTGTTTGAAATTTTGTCTGGGATTCTTTGATTGACTTAGATACGTCTGATGACAAGTGAAACATTGAACGATAGTGGTTCGGAGAAGCGAATATCTTCTTTAAGCTAAATCGAACAAGACAGACTCATTGTAGTGGTAATTTCACACTAAATGCATCAATTGGAAAAGCACTGATTTCATAAAGAAATACTGAAAAAAACAATGAAAATAGGGCAGCGAGGTGAGGTAGTTTTGTCTGGACGGTTTTACATGAGGCGCACACCTTTTTTCATACATAGGTCACGTCAATGACCATACAGAGGTAACTTGTCAACTTTTTGACATTTTTCTTCATTTTTTCGTGAAAACGTAAAAACGTGCATGTATTACTCCCAGGAAAGAGTAAAAGCTTTACTATAGAGATGTTTGATTACCACCAAAGTTCTCATACAACTAATAACGACAGAGAAGATATTAAGGAGGTTCTTACTATACTTATGAGCATGCAAAGCCATTTTCTCTTATTATGAATGTGTTAAGGCAGTGTTTACCTTCAAAGTTCTTACAACACACTGAACTCAATTAAAGATCTACTTAAGTAGTCCACATTCACGATCCTATGTGGTAGAAAACTTTAAAATGTCTGGCCACATACAGACCACTTTATTATTCAGTCATTGGCTTGTAGCTAAACAGCTCACAAATGGAACTTAAAATATTTGTAATATAGCATTGCTATCATCGGACTGTGTCATCAGCAAATACCCGTCTTCCCATCTGATCCAACTAAGGCATTTCATTTGTAATTCATATTTAGAAAGACTACCGATGATTTCAAGACAGTTGGCATCAACAGTGGACATAAGCTGCCTAAACCGAACCCCACGAAGAGTTGTTTACCCGTTTCTAAGCTTGAAGATTCTGTTAGGTTATGGAAAAAAAGAAGCTTTTTAATTTATTTATACGTTGACAAGACAGAAGAATTTTAGACAGTAACTAGTTAGTTTTAAGGCATCACAGCATACCAAATTATCTCACACTAATACATTTGTTCAGTCTTTTTCATTTTTGAAGCCTTGATTTTCATTTTTTATGATTTGAATTTGGATGAGATCAATATTTTTGCCTTTATGGTCCGCTAATGCCAAAAATATTGAGTGAAGATAAAAGGTTTCTTATTTGGTTATTGGGATCTATCACACGTTTTTCTCGAGGTGAAAAGTTGTTACCTGTTAAAAGATATAAAACTTTGTAACTCGATGGTAACCAACGTAGGATAACAAGTTCCAAATACGAAGTGTTGACTGAAATTTATCAGTCTTCGCAATTTATTTAGTGTACTATCAAAATCCTTGGTTTCACTGAGCGGTACAAACTAGTATAGCCATAAGGACACTAGTTTCCACATGGTTGTAGACCATCCCGGCTAATGCTTGTCAATAATCATGAAATCCAGATCCCTGGTATTTTGTCGATTAGCTGCCATTATTTAACACTACGAAGCAGTGGAAAACATTTTACGTGGCTTGATAGGTTTATCAGGATAAACAGTTGTATTATTATGACTATTAGTTTCACCCTACTTGCTTATCACCATATGTTACCGTTTTCATGTAGCGTATATTTTTTTGTTATAAAAATATCATTTTTCAAGGTGGAATTATTTTCATAAATTAACGCTTTTAACTGACTGACATTTGGCTGTTGACACTGTCACACTTTCATAATCATTTCATAACTAATAAAAAGCAGTTAGCATCTCATGCTCTGTCTTTGAGTTCCTTAGTGAGGCGAAATTGGTGAATTGATTTGATCATGGCTTTCATTTTCCCTATTCGTAAGAAGTGCAGTTATTTGATAAGTATTTTCCGAATTGTGTTTTCAGATGACTCATTGGAGTTAATTGGCTCAGTTTGTGTATGGTCCATTGGTGAGCCACTATAGCTAGGCAGAAAATCTCCTGAGCTACTGACTACGCTGTCAATGAAATGCATCCTTATTTTCAAATGTATGCAGTAACCATTGACTATACTTTATCTGTCTGAAAACAAATCTCATGGATGAATTCCTACAAATTCCTCACTTCTTATCTTGAATGTTTTCCGGCATGCGCTTCTATGGATTTAAACACAAATATGTGGTCATTGAAGCAACTTTTCAAACAGACTAATGAAGTGTAGACATTAAAGTGAGCTACATTCTAATCAGAAACAAATGTTATTTGTATTGCATAAACTGTATTCTAATAATTTCAGAAAACACAACTCATAAGCGATGAACAACATAGACACACCCTTTTATATGAAGAATATGACACAGATTAACAGAAAACTACTCAAAACCTCAAAACCCAGGTAGCCCGAAAATCTGTGAAACTGTTAAAGAGAATCCTCAACAAATTGAAATATTTAGTATATGAACAATAAAAACTCGACAAAAGATACGTAACAGCATGTACAGTCTACAGGAATCACAGTTATGAAGTTGGCTGTATTGTGTTCTCTGAGCTGGGTTGTTTAATCGATTAAACAACCCAGCCCCATTTTCTTCAATTTTCAGGCATATAATGAGATGCAGTCAGGAACTAGATTGTAAAAAGGTTAAAATCTCAGGTTTACAGAGTTCAAGAAATCCTATTCAATTTATGAAGGTAATGGGTTAAAAGGAAACGCAGGCTAGCTGACAAACCTACTTTTATGTGTAATCCATAAAATAAACATAATAAGATTTCATGACTACTTCTCACATCTTTGTGGAACAGTCGGTCTCCATTTTCGCAGTAATCATTGCTCCATATAGATCCTTTGATTTGCTTGTCATACTGTATACTAATTTCTGCCTCAGAATTTCTTAGTATTTTCCAGTAGTCTGTGGACTTGAACATAGAAGTATATTAACACTATAATTTTTGTTAATCTGCTCATTTATGTGAAGTAACGCTGGTATGCACTGCAGACGAAACATCTAAGCCTTCCTCTTTGTTTCTCAATTCTCGATCAAAGCTATCCAGATGTAGATAAATTCTTCACAAATCATGGAACAAGGTTTGTCTTTTTTCTGATCACAGTTATTTTCTGATTATATTTGTCATCTACGTTTGCCTTAATCTTATATCTATCGAAGGATGTAAAAAGATATATGCTAAACACGTGAATAGTGATAAAAGTTGCTTGCCTTCGGCATGCATACTGATGGATCGATGCCAAGAGGGATCAGTAAAAATGTTTAACTACAGAAAACCTAACAGGACTCATCAAATATCCACAGAAAAACTTTGGAAGAAAAATTCGGATTTATGATTGAAATTTTGCTTGAAGTCTAGTCTACCTGAGAATTTATGAGCTGGTGGAATATCGTTGCATTACCCAAACGCATCGTGGATTCGGGGGAAAGGTAGAAGCATGTATTAACCTACCACAATTAGGTGACTGTCATGGCTTTGGATCTAAATGTGATGTCTAATGCCGCTACCAGAATGAGACTTTAAACCTGAAGTACGAATAACTAAAAAATCCTTCTAAGCCCTTGGAATGTGTAAATGGTAATGTTAGATCCAGTTGTATACAATAATTTAAATGGACTTGGGTCAATGCATTCTTCATGGTGACTCGACTTGTGCAATTATGAACGACAGAAAACATCACCAAGTGGTCGCAAAAGTAGATTAGATCAAAAGACCCCGTCAGTGGTGTTATCAAACGTATTGGTACCCTGACTGCCAAAAAATCACTGAAATAGCTCGTGAAGTAAATACTTGTAGGTTTTAGACGCATTTACAGAAAGTTTTGTAGACATGTCCTCAAATTAACTAGCGCTTTAGCCTTTAAAAATTTTAAACTACCTCTGAAAAAGCTTTTAAAAGCTGTTTGTCATCATGTTAAATCTTCATCCGGATTACAAAACAAGGTCAATGCACTATTAATTTTTACTTTATCAATTTTCCTTGTTACTTTGGGTTTCGTTGTTTGACCTCTTTACATTTTCTCCCAGTTTAATATTTTCATTATCTAAGAATTCAGTTTTGAGGTTTGTGGGGACTTATTTATTGATTTCAGGTTGGTATTCATCATGTATTAACATAAGTTGGAGAAACGATGGAAACCTGAGGGTACTGGAGAGATTTTTCGTCTTGGTTTGGGGCTATTCAGCAGTGCCCGCCTTTGACACCTCCGGAGCTCAAACCCGAGAATTTCGGGCCCCACGGTCAGCACACTACGATTGAGTCACTATGTCGGAATCCATAGTGAGGTCATGGGTGCGCACTGCTAGCGAGTCCCTTATTAGGACGAAACAGCTGTTCAGTGCTCCTAAGCCTTCAGTATTTCTTCAGTTGACGTGATTCCATGTTGGATACTGACCTGATGTCTAATGGTTATTCGAAGAAAGACAAACAAGTATGTGATTAGATTGTTCGGCAAGTGTTGTCCAAAGATATTACAGGACTCAAACAAAATATGCCTTCTCAATTTATGGTGTACTTATCACATGAATTTGTCGCAACTGATAACAAAATCTGTATTAACGTTATTAAAATTGAACAGGAATTTATAGTGAAAGAATTTTGTGTATGAATGTTTCAGTCAGAATAATGCATTAATACGTTATCTAATTGTTGCTTGTCTTGGTAAGGTAAAAGCATGTTATTTTAAGAATAACAAGTTTATAAAACATGAGTTTAAATGCGTTTGTAAATAGAAGCAATTTTATCTTGAAGGTGGGTCGATTATTTGATTTGATTAGAGATTCAAGCCCTATTGTACTATTTTGCTCGATCATTTCTTTATCGGTGAGGTTTATACCATTTTATAAAGACTCATATACTACCCTTCTAGTTCTCTTTGAGGTCATCAAAGGGAATACAAAATTTGAAATAGTTGAATATTTCAGAAATGGATAAATGTAGATCTCTTTCCAGTTTACGCGGTGAATATTGATACAATAAACATTTCTATGTGATCATGACTACCTGAAACGTTTTCTTTAAACTCTAAGTACTTGGTGACGCATTTCAATGTAGGTTTATCATAAATCTTTCCACTCAAAATAAAAAAATTAATGCAAGCTATAGCTGCCTTAAGATTTTAAAAACAAGCTTTACTGTTAAAGTTTACTGATCAGAATTAAACAGCATAGAGCTAACTATTCATTCACACTTTACTTTCTCTAATTACAAAATATTGTTTTACAATTTATTAAGAGGACATCGATTTATTTCCTTTCTTAAAATGAAATGTTCAACACAACTTAGAAAACGAAGCTGGATAAAGGTGGTTGATAAAAAACCCACGAACGATATGATTCAAAAAACAGAAGTATTGTTTATATTTTGCGGTACAATTTTAAAATGCATGAGAATACATGAAAAATACCAGTTCATTGATTTTGAGTATTATGAATTTCTTTGTTTTGAGTCACTAATTTAGGTATAGGCGTTTTCACTTTCAGAACTTCCAGTGATTGATGACTTTCATGTGATGCTACTTGTAAGTCTGTCCTTTTCATTTGTAAATTTGCAGCTACAAAGACTGAACAGTAGGATAAGATGGTTCGTTCCACAGTGTGTTATGCTGTTTGTCCTTCTTAAATAAAGACATTTTTTGATGAAAGATTTCTTCCTAATGAAATGTTTCAGGAACATTTTTATTAGAATAGTTGATCAGTGATTCGGTTTATGAAAGTCTGTTATTACCAGGCAACTGGCCAAATTATTTTTATTATTTTAGTTTTGCTGACATGATTTGAGGAAATATTTATTTAGACTTTTTTCGTTGAAGTAATCACGTGGTAAAATTAGTTTATTTTAAATTCAGTTATTCATTAACAGAGAAGGAAATTTCAAGTTTGCCGACTGATTCATTCGGAAAAGAGATCCCAACCAGTGACCTCATGCGGAAATTGTTTTTTATACATCTTTGTAATGCAACAACAACAGAACTTTAGCGAAATCATTTTTTGAACACATTTTATTATCACTCAAACGACAGATACTGTCGACCGAAGCATTCTAATTGGTATTCGATCAATACATTGGAGAACTTATGGTGAATAACTAACTTCGTTGGCAGTTAGGAGGAGGGGTAGAATTTCGTGTTGTAATGCTGTGAAAATGAAACTACTGATCATATTGAAGCGTACCTACAAAAATTCATCCATCACCAGTGGCTAGTCAATTCAGATCCAGTCAACTACTAATAAGGGATAAGATATAATATGATTCTAGCGTGTCTACCAAATGAAACTAAAGTATTTCTAAAAATTTCACCGTTTTGATCCATAGCTCTTAACTTGGAATATCTCTGAAATCGAAATCAATAAAGAGAACATAAAATGTACTTTTATAGGTCATACGTAATGTTATCGTCTTCCTTGTCCCTTCTTCAAACCGTATTTAAATGAGTCATGATATATTCACGTCTCTTCACAGACGGACTGGTTTTTGAGGTGTATAAGGAGGGTGGTAAAGTGGTTTTAGTCCTGTTTACTGCAGTATTAACTAGTGTATGGGGTTAAATATGATCCCCTCTGAATCGTCTCAATCACTGATTATCCCAGTCTCCAAGAAAGGCGAGAAGTCCTCTTATGATAATCAAAAAGAAATTAACCTAACGAACATAGTGTCTAAGATTCTAAATTCTATAGTTGTAAGAGCTCAGGAACAGCAAGCCCGAGAAAATCGTGGAGGCTTCAGCCCTTTCCATGGGTGTATCTACCAAATATTCACACTCCACCAGGTTCTGAACATCAGCACGCTTGCTGCTGCCCGACAAGAGCTCTATTTCTCGACCTGAAGGCATCCGGCTGTCGATAAGCCTTATGGTAGTGTCTCTTACTGAAAGGGATACCGAGTAAGTACATCACCCTATTGAATGTTCTTCACTTGGACACTTGTAGGCGTGTTAAAGTCAGTGACGAGATGTCGTGTGAGTCGTTTACGTTCTAGGATGCTCACTGTCTCCATTCTTATTCAGTTTTATCACAGATATTCTTATGGATGTCTTCCTCTCGTTACCTGACTACATAGGGGTTGACCTTATCGCACGAGAATTTTCGCTAGACCTACAATAAACAGATGATATAGTCCTGTTAGGTGAAAACCCTGAAAATATGTAGAGTCTTCTGGATACCTTTAGTGGTAGTTTGAGAATGTTTTGGATGCGTTTCTTCCTATCTAAATGAAAGTCGTTGCTCCAGAACTGGTCTTCAACGGTGCGTCGACCAACAATAGACAGTAAAGCGGTTGAGCCCATTGAACATTTCACTTACCAGGGAAGTTGGATCAGCCTTGGTGGCTCAGTGGCCGACGAAATCTTTCCACGGATACAAAAGGCTTGGTTGGCTTTTGCCAACTTACGCCATCTGTGGTGCCTTCGTGAGATCCGATTGTCTATTAAAAGTCCAGTGTACTGTGCTTCAGTTCGCTCTGCCCTACTGTACGGCTATGGAACATGGCCAATGCAGGTAGAATACATGATAGGGCTTCAGGTGTTTGATCACCGTTGCCTCCGTTGTGTAAACCATGTTTTTAAGAGTCACCACATGAAAAAAGCAGAGGTCAGGCATAGAGTTTTGAGGAGAAGAGGTAAGTCAGTTGATGTGGTTGCGAACCTTCATGGACTGAGATGCCTGGGACATGTGTCAAGTACGCCTAGTCGTCGTCTGCCTCGTCGCAAAATGTTGGTGGAAGTAGTTTCGGGCTGGAATAGGCTCAGGGTTGCCGGACTAAAACATGGCGTCAGTGCATGAAGTCCCTGACTGTTCGTTTGAGCCTTTTAGGGTGATGCAGAAAAGAGAAACCAGTGGTTGGATACTCTAGATGACATGACTGAGAACCGATGTCGGTGGCGCAGATGCATAAACACATTATCCTCACCTTAACCGCTTTACTTAATCTCATCTCGTTCCTCCTCCTCTCTTTTACTACTCTCCACTGCTTTTGACTGATTTTTCTTATTTTCTTCATCTTCCAATTCATTGCCTTGTTACTTGATGTACTGGTGAGATGTAGCGTCTTGAACCGTTACGCAGTAATACCTGGTCCTATATTGATCTCGGTGATGATGATGGCTCTCGTCACGTATAGGAAAGTATGCCTTTCTAGGAAGTCGTCTGTCAATGAATATCAGATAAATGTCATTTTTGCTTAAAATGATGTGGTTTTTGTGGTTCCCTCCGTTTGCTACGCTGACAATAGATCTATTTTTCTCCCCCCTCTTAAGCATGCTGACTGATTGTAAAACTTCAGGTTTTGCAACAATCTGTTTCATGTAAAAATCAGACCTTTCTTAACTACATTAGGACCATAAAAATCATTGAAGAAGGTCCTTTAGAACTTGTAGGCTATATTTAATTGTTATGTTACTATGTAAACGTTATCTGCACCACCAGACTCCAACTAGCAATGCCTTTTAGGTTTTTCATGCATATTTAGCTTGATGTTTCACGAAGTTGATTCAATCACCATTTTTATTCTCTTTATTTCAGGTTTCATATTTCCCTTAAACTAGAGGCATCTACAAAGCGTTTCAAAGCTTGAAATCATTTTTTATATTACAGGAGAGAGATATTAGTTTGATAAGTTGTAAAAACCTTCATGCTGCGATCATAGCAGGCATTTGATTCCTTCATACTATGCTTTTCAGTACATACCCTGCAGTCATTCTGATTTAGGATGAAGTTTTGTTTGTGTGGAAGCCACCTGTGATGAAGCTGATTTCTTCTTCTGTTTAAACAATAGTTGTTTAATTTCCTTCACAGGATATCCTGAGAGTTTCAAAAAGTTATAATTCAGGCAGGTCAGCTTACGTACAGTTCAACGTTTAATGTTAATTTAACCAACCCCATCTTTTCACTGATCAGGAGAACGTGATATAAACCCACTTTGTGCACAGTACACATGAGAAACCATATAGTGTAAAGCTTACCTTCATAAACCTATATTAAATAAATAAAGTTTAAAGTGGGAAGTATTCATTGAGTCTGGCCGATTGAAAAAATCAAAATGTAACCTTGCACATAAGTGGATCACCTCAAGTTGCCACACATCACTGTAGCAAACAAAGAACAGGTAGATAGAAAAAGTGTAATCAGGGTAAATAAAGTTGTATGCGATGATCAACAATGTGGAGACAAAGCTTAGTGCAAATATTCAAGCTTCAAAAGATATCAAGGAGTGAATATATCTGCGCCACCGTGATCGATTTTTAGCCATGTCATCAAAAGTCCTCAACCACTGAGTTCCTTAGTCTCGAGGACCACAAATAGACAGTCTACATCTCTTCACACGACTTTGACCAACATTCAGTGACGTCATCGAGTCTAACCTAGTCACGTTACCATGGTGAGCTTCATTGTGAACCAGTTTGATTTCAGCAAGTGCACTGTTAAAGTCGACCCGGCGGGAATCGTTGTCATAGAGATCCACATATGGGAAATCGGTGGTGCAGGTCTTCAAGGTGCGGACGGTCTAGCTAACAGTCAGGATTCCATACAGTATGCTAAGAGCAGCGCAACTGTTGGGTAAAGGAATCCGGCTTCCTAGTTCCATTAGTTACTATTGTAAAAGCAGTCCCTGAAGACCAGGGTATTTTATCTGGCGAAAGTGATAGATATTTGGTCCTGAATGCCAATATCGTTAGCTTCACCCATAATCGCATGTCAGTAACCCAGATAGAACCTCTATGATGAATCAGTATATTGGTATGGCAACTGTCTCTGGAAGGTGAGCTGCGCTTAGGTCCTCCAGAATCTGGAAACTCAATGAAATGCATCCCACAAACGGCTACCCACTGACAGGTGAGTTCTGTCGAAGAACCAGTTGTCCGACGAATGTGAAGGCGGTGAAGTCTAACAGTTGGAAGGGTTCTAGGATGACACTGATCAGTTTGAGCTAGCACAACGCGATGCAGGAGTGTTCGTTTTCTCGTGGAAGCATTGCTTGAAAGTTTCCTGTTTGAAGATCCACCAGATCTTGGAAAATAACGCTGCTTTCAAGCAAGGTACAGCCTGGAACTTGGGGCTGAGCCGAAAATGGGAGTAAAACTTTAGGTAAAAATACCGCAGTTAAATTATAACAAAGTAGCTATGAATTCCTTTAAGGTAGGTAAGTATCTTACCCTTTAATTAGTAACGCACATTTTTTGGGCTGCTTGATAAATACCAAGCCGGTGGCGCACATTTAGTTATCTTTACTTGAATAGCCTGCCAGTGATTCTGATGGCCCTGGTATTTTCAGTCGCCGCCTAAGAGCTTGAAAAATAACACACACTTATGCCGTATTACATGACTCTAGTCTTTACAAGACAGGGAGTCTAGTTGCACGACAAAGGACCTTTTCAACATTCCTGCTAACAAGCAGATATAGAAATACAAATAAACTCGTCGTCTTTCTGTCCAATAGCGGGGTTTCAAGATGAAGAAACCCACTAACTGTGTGTAACGGAGGAGCTTCCGAAGTACCTAACATTCAAGTTCTGGGCCTATCTTAAAATACTGCCTGATTTTTTATACGCAACTGAAACGTGCGGTGTATGCGATGCATGATGAAAGCTGTAGGGTATATGCTTGCCGTCTCCTCAAAGCGAAGTGTTAGTTGAACCGAGTTGGTCTTGCCTAGCTATATTTCTGCTGCCTGTTGGAGGCCAATGATGAAATCCACTCTGGTGGCTACACCAGCAGTCATATTCGAACACTCAGGACGATAAAACTTGTATCATCTCTCCTTGATGGGGATTGGAACTCCGGAAGCAGTCGCTAGTGAACTCCAAAACCTGGTCAATAGTCTACTGACCAGGGAAGTAGTGAGGATCGAAATGTCTAGGCGCTGTGGTTTAGCCGCGACGGGAAGTGGAGTTAGTACTAGTTAAGTTATGAGTGAGATAAGACTCGTATTACCTGGAAAACTCAGGCTGACTGCCATCCCTGCTATTTGGGTACCTTTTGGAACTTTGTACTTTAGGAGCTTCTCCATTGGTTGGAGTGGATTGGCAGTTGTGTGAACCATTTTCATGCATACTCGGTCAACCGAAAACCAGACTTGGTTGGGGAAGTTTAGCTGACCTAGAAACAGGTAAGGTTTGTGAAACCGCCATAGAAAATATTCTGAGAAAGTAAAAAAGGATTCTCTTTGGACAGAATCATTTCAGAATAAAAAAGTCGCCTTGGGAATGTAGAAATATTTTGAACAAAGAGACTAAAAGGACTGTGCGGAGTTCCCCAGTAACCTGTCGATTTAAAGTTAACCTGACTAGAAAGGACCATTCGATTAATAAGTTGCTGTTTTCATGGTTTCTTAGTCTACCAGATGCGTTGTCCTTTTAAATTTCGACCTATCATGAACCAAAATAAAGTAAATACTTGTTTACGTCCTTCATAATCTGTTACAAGTGCTTTTCTAGTAGTGTGAATAATACATATTCAGTTCGGAGTATTTTAAGGAACGAAAAACTTGCTTCAGTGCAGCTTATTGGGGGTAGATTGCATTGTGTAATACCTGAAACTTTAACCAGTGATAGGTATGAAATGATTTCATGTGCACCGGTTTTGTAAATTGCCTTTAAAAAATGGTACAATTCTTTTTTTCATTTTTGAGTAAATTACTTTGGCAGTTTTCTGTACTTTTATCAAAAAGAAAATCAAACAGCTTTGATCTAATAAATCGAATGCTGAATGAGCTGCATAAAAATGCAGATCACATCATATCATCGCAATATTTTGGTTTCCATAGGAAATTGTGATGAGATTTCTCCCCATTAGGATCATTTGCTTTCAAAACGATCATGCCAGTAGTGGGTTTTGAGGTTAACAGGGATTTTAATTTTGAGGTAGTATTCATAAGGGACAGATGGATATCCCAAAGTTCTTTTGGGAAGCCATGACCTGTAAGGCCAACCAGTCGCGGATGCCAACTGAAGACCTTGGATGAGATTCGTGCCATTTCGCGAAATGACAGAATTTGGAAGCTGTGAACCACTGGACTTCGACCTAGTGAAACCTGAAGGTCCCGAACTTGATCCGTAGCCGGATAATGGGTGTGTATTATTGAGGAGTCCTATACCTGGAAGAAACGGTTATGCAGTGCTTCGACGTTTCCAGTGATTCCACGACTGATATCAGTCTGTAGCGATTACTACCTCAAAATCTTACTAATCTTTTTATGCTACAGGTATGAATGCTATAGAAATCTCACTGAGTATTGTAGGATCTTAGGTCATTAACCTTAGTAATGTGATATTCTTATTTGGAAACAGATTGATACGGTAGGACGAGAAATTGAATGATATATCTAAGTAACTGATCAAACCAAAATGAGTTCCAAGACGTTTATTGTTTCTGTAACAAAGAATATATTTTACAGAATAGTACAAGTTACTTACCTTTCAAGTAACTGCAGTGGTAACATATGAACAGACTCGGCTTGATAAAAATTCATGTAATTCATTAAAGCTATATAAGATGCTTTGATACCAGATTTTTGTTGAGCGATTTCAAAATATCTCCTCATACTATCATGAAAATTAAGTTTAGTTGCTGAGTGGACTTTGTCATCTGCGAAGTGTCTGGGAGTTCTTTCCAAATTATCTGACGTATTTAACATACGTTTAGTATACTGAAGCCATCCAGAATGAAAGACTGAGTTAAGCATATTCGAATAGATTTTATAAGATTTCATTTTGCGGAAGTCTAACTGTTGACTTATTTGTTCATAGATGTGATCAAATAAACCACCCTGTTTGCTGAAATGATGATTTACTAATTCGTAAATGGACTGTAAGGTATTGTCACCGAACCTGCCGTCGTTTTGAACTGTACTGTTGATTTGCCAATTTTCAAGTCTTGTTTTTACTAAGTGCCTACCTTCTCGAAGAGCGTCTGTTAGTTCAACAGTCATTGCATGCTGACAAGCTAACTTCATGCGTTCAACATAATCAAGTTGTCGTTTTAATTCTTGTTCAGTAAATTCTTCAATCCAACGTGCTTCATTTTGTAGCTTCAAAATTGGACCGATCAAATGAATCTGATCTAAAGGTAATGTAGACACTGATGTTGTTGCTGCTGAAGACCGTCGTGAATTTCTTTCCATTTGACTGAAAGCTAAAGATTCTCGATTTAATTTTGGTAAGTACAACATATTGTCAAACACTGAAGATCTGCCTGAAGGTTGTAAGCTAAATATCAGAGAAACAGCCACACTGAATGTAAATAAAAAGGTATAAAATACACGGAATGCAAGGTGGGTAAACAAAAATATGCGTTTTAGCTTTGAGCTGTTTGTATTCCAGGCATTTTGATGTAACCAAGATGGATTTGATGAGAGTTTTCGATAAGTATTTTGGGATTCATTAACATGAAGATTAGAGTGCTTTGCTACAATGGTGGGATGATACAACATATGCCTACCTGGAGGAAATGCTTGAATATAGTCTTCACCTTTTCTTGATGTAGCGTAATACAGTGTATGATTATTTATTTTCACAGGAAATGGATGAAGTAGTAACTGGTGATATTGAAGTTCACTACCACACTGGTTATTATTGTTGTTTACGAATTTCTGATATCCAACTGAAATAGGATACCCTTTATTTGATATGATGAAATGCTTAATGCATACAAATATGATCAAAACTAAGAAATACAGCAAACCAATGCCAATGGTGATGAATAATAATGGACTATACATGGTCCATTCTGTTGACTCTACTGTTGTATTTCTATTCAAATGAATACCAACAATGGGAGTTTGAATATCATTATCATTAGACATTTCACTATCCATTTTGTTCTCTGTAAGCAGATTGTATATTCTTATAGTAACATTAGTATGACAATCTTGAACAATCACATCGAAGATTAATGTAGACTGAGATGACAACGGCAACAATAATTTATCATATGGAATCTCTTTAACAGACTGAAGATCTATCTCATAACTTAGTTGAAATTGTTCAAGCTTTGAAGAAGATTTCAAATAATTCTTGTTACTTTTATGTGAACTTAGTACAATGACATCGTGATTACTTATCACCAAATAGCCTGTTGTCCAAACAATCTTCAGATTAAGGTAGGCTGGTGTTCCGGTAACGTGACCTTTATAAAGAAAAACAATTAAAACTAGAAAGGTTTTCAATAAGCATCCATTTAAATATTTTAGTAAAAAAACTTGAAATGCATGCACCACAGAAAATATTGAGACGCTTTTAGAAGTATTTTGTTAGGATATCCACTTAAATAGATTCTTTCCAAGAGTATCTAGCGTAATCAGAGAAGAGAGAAAATACTTAGTCGTCTTTCGGACTCAACATGTTTTGATGTCACTGTGAGTAGAAACATTTTTTTAAAACTATTCATTTTTACAGCTGCCTACAAATTGTTTTGTCTCCTAAGTGAATATTTTAGGCAGAATATTCAACTGATTTATGAACAGTGGAAGGCATTATAAATGGTAACTTAAGTCTGTAAAGCAATTAAAGAACAAAATCTCTTGTACTATTCAAGACAGCCGAGACAACAACTACTCTACTGTTTACTCTGTTGAATTAAACAGATTCTGGTGATTTGAAAAAAAATGTTGTTTGAACCGATAGAATGGAAATTACTGACTGACAAAATCCATCTTGAAAGAGAAGGATGACTGTAAAGTGCCGAATTCCGTTAACAATGTGAATCGATAAATTTTCTAGCTAACAAGAAAGGTTTTACTTTCTTATACTTCAAAGTAACTTATTGCACTGATCAACGACTATTTGATTCGGTATAGAAGAATATTCTGAGTTAAGTGAATGTTTCAAAAAGATTGAAGCGTGAAATGCGGCTATAAATATTGCCATTTTGTTGCAATAAATTAGGTACGTTGAGTGGATTACGCATCACTTTACAGATGTTGGAAATGCTATGTAGTGAAAACCCCGAAGCATATTTTATGAGGCTGGAATAAAAATTAACCAGTTTACATGTCGGCTCTGATATATATCTGAATTTTTACATCATTTACAAGTGGAAGAAAACAATTTTCTTTTACAGCATCGTCAGTGCCCAATCGATGTAAGTTGTTTTGACAGTGACAGTGTTCTGTCGATACAACTTACTAGGGTTAAGCGAACCAAAGAGAAGAACACCAACAGAGTTTTGCTGTCTAAAAAGTTTATTCATGCATTACCTTATAACTATCATAGAAATTTTAAAATGTATCTGAATTCAAATTATTGAACCATCCTACATTTACCACTTTTTAACCGCTTCAGTGAAATGTCATCATATCACCGACTTTTATTTGTAGAAAAAGATGCAACTTTGATACTTTCTACATCTGGTTGTGTTAGGTTACCACTTGTGCGACTGCAATGTGTACAAATTTTCAATTTCTTTTGCTGCGACACCGATTTCCGATTAGATTTCCCTTCATTTTTTAGAAGTCTATAGATTAACTCATTAAAGAGAAAGGTTCATTCAGAAACCACATACTTTACTGCAAGAAATAATATGTTAATTTAACGAAGTTTTTTAAAATAAAACATCCCATTCTCATAAAGACAAATCCAGCGGTTTATTTGGCCTTCATTGAAAATATGGCTTTGTTATGAAGATAAAAGCACTCAGTAAATTATTTTTATTTCTCAGTTCAGAAATATCAGTATACTGTAATGATTAATTGAGTTTAGCTGGACATATTCTTAATGTAAGAGTTCCAATTAGGCACTGTGGTAGATTATAATTTCATCTTTGTTTAACATATGCACCACATAGTATGGCATGACTTTCCGGACGTGATATGTTGGTGATATTGACTTAAAAGTAATAACTTTGAGATGTCACTTATATAATGTTAATTTTCTCTTCTTCGTGATATGCATAGCAGAACGGGCTCCGAATCATTTTGATTTCATGTGGTAAGTGTTGGTTCGGTAAGCATAGATTCAGTTATTACTCTCTCCCTTTAAACCCATTCAAGTTACCTTCAATACTGTCGCTGCATCCCATCATATTGTGTAGTTTTATGTAACTGTTTGCATAGCTAAAACTGAGCTTTACTCTAAATTTTTCTTTGTAAGGGTCCAGCAATCTGGATTTAGCTAGCTTTTGTGCTTGTAAAGCCTAGTTGACCACTACGTACTATTTTTATCTGTGTATTTGACTTAACGATCATTGTATTGAATTCGGTGAACTGAACTATTTGTCTCACTGTATCAGTAGGATATTTAACGTACGGAGCTTATTTCTAATTGCATTTATGCATTTAAATGCCACTGTGATTCGAACAATATTGAGGATTCTTCATAGCATTTTTAGGTGCTCCCTTTGTCAAGTAACACTGACAAGCTTTTGAACTGTCTCTTCGACCCAGTTGGTTAACTGGAAACGATTTAGAGCATAGTGATTATTTGTCAAACAAACTGCCACTCATGCACATCCAAATGAAGTTAGGATTTGATAGTTTGAAAGTATTTGGGCATTTGGCAAACGATATTCACTGTTTTGGTATTAACCTTCCAAA
Organism: Heterobilharzia americana; assembly: GCA_944470555.2. Lineage (NCBI taxonomy): Eukaryota > Metazoa > Platyhelminthes > Trematoda > Strigeidida > Schistosomatidae > Heterobilharzia > Heterobilharzia americana. Next base: position 110,034,020 of record OX104127.1, read on the forward strand.
CAACCTTGTGTCATTTTTATTGACTAGGAAATACAAATAATAAAGTAACAAGTGCCTGTTTTTAAAGCCCGAAACCAGTTAAATACCAAATAATCCTTTTTAATCCTTGTAATGAAACAATGTTTATAGGTGGGGGTAAATAAGAGATTATTTCTTTATTACAAAAAGGGCATTAGAACTTTCGTATAGCTAAGGTCTCAATCAATCCAAGTACACGTTCGTGAGGGCTGTCATATAACTGTCTGACTTTTGTTTAGAGGTCACTTCCGTGACCATTTATATTTGTTTGTTTCTTATGGATTAGCACTCTTTCTTTAGTTCTCAGGAATGCAGGTGGAAATGTTCTTCATATTCATGTATAAAACTGTAGCTATCATTACTGTTAAAATCATCGACGTCAGTTTTTTTCACAGAAGCAGTTATCTTTTCAAACAGTCTCATCTTAAGGCAAACATATTCTGAGGGTTCAATCAGTTACAAAATGAGAATTTTCAAATAAAGCCTTCATGTCTCAAGATGTGGTCCAAAATCTCTGAAAATTACAGTGGCTAACAATTTCATAGAGTCAAGTTATTTAAAGGCTATTCACAATCGTGAGTAAAAGACATTATGTCATGTTATAGTTACAAAAAGATGATCAACTCATGACAGATATTGTTAAGTTACAGGTCACATGGAAGAAGTGCTACGGTGACATTTTACTAAAGGACTGACAAGGGTTTAAGGTTTCAGTCTATCGGTTGCGCCATGAGGCATTAAAAAAAATCAACATTCTTTGCCTGATAACCAACCAGGATTTTTTCAAAGATTCTACACTCTGTTTGCCTAAAAAGTCTAACTTTTTCAACCGAACGATACAAACAAAAAGCCGCGTAGATAAAGTCTCATAATACATCTAAAAACCAAAACAAGGAACACATTATTCAGTACCAACGTATCTAAAGTAAAAATAAGCAATATTCTGCATGAACACCCAACAAACGAATTATTAGTCAACGTTTCTCACCTTACTTTATTATCTTCCACTTGACCTTAAAAAGATTTTTCTTGCAAAAATATATACAGCTAGTAAAATGTCATAAGTAATCATTTTCCCTTGTTCTTCTCCATTTTAAGCAAAATCCACACTTGAATACAATAAGAATCTCTGAAACAAGTTTCTGAGACTGATGAATGAATAACCAATGTAACATACTGGCTATTGATTGAATGACAATAAAAGCAAATGCGTGTGGGAATACTATGTGCTGTCAAAAATCTGTCTGACATAGAATAACAAAGAAATTGTGATTTTCGTTCAGTCATGTTGTTTTTTGTTGCATACTACAATAGTTTTACTTAAGTTTGACTGGAAGGATTTTAAATGATTCAAATGGTTCGACAGACAAAAATGGAGACCAATGTGTGTTTGTCAAAATGATTACGTGGAAAACCTTTTACAAAAGTAGTCATATGAATGATGTACATAAATATCAAGGAATTCGTGTCATATTTACAGTCAATTAAATAAACTTACTGATTTTAAAGAGAAAAAAAATCATCTAATGACGATAAAAAAAATCCATGATCACTTTACTGGGGTGACGACATCAGCTGAAAGTATGTACATTGAAGACCCAAAGATACAACGAATACGTTGTATTATTGATGTAATGGATAAGAGAAAAGGATATGAGTCATCTAAAAATCTTCGTTATGGCATATTCAGAAATAATATGTAGATTGAAAAGCTCGATAGGGGCGCTGTTCTTAGTGACTCAATGAACAATGATATTTTGTAATACATTATGGTCGTGTGAGCGACAGCTGGAGGTTCAAAAACGAAAAGTAGCTACTAACTTGCTTCATAAAACAAATCCAAGGGTGTATTACTTCAGATGAAGCGTGAATTGTTTGTCTTTGTACTTGGTCAGATCATGATTCTTGCTTATTAGATTAGTCTACTTGATACAGTATCATTTACCAGAAGACGTTTTGAGCAGAATTTACTCCTCGTAATCATGTCACATGAGCAAATAATTCTGCTTGAAACGTCCTCTAACAAATAATACCACATCACTGTCCACCACATCAAAAAGACTAGTCAAATGTGGGGTTGCATTCTATCACAATGTCTAAATTCTTCACTTACATCAAGATTTGTACACTTAACTAGCTTAATGTGTGATGTTAATGTTAAGTGAAAAGGATCAAACTAATGTACCAAAAGGTTATTGATCCTTCTCAAAAAGTATCTTTTTTTGAATTACACATGTTGTCTGGATAAGAGAAGAACAGTAGCGGAATCAATATGCATCTATTTCGTGAGTTCTATTTAGCTGCTCTATAATCTTTTGGAATAGGATGTTTATGATTCAAGGTAAAGTATACAATGTACTTTCATAAATTTTACAGAGATGTCTTGATTGAGCTGGAAGGCAACAAACATGTGGGCTTAGCAGAAATAATGAAGTTTGATGAAGTTGTAGTTGTTGTTAATTACTAACTTGATGGTGGAATGAAACAGCCAAGGTTGGGTTTCATTTATTTGTTGTTTACTTTAAGGATTTTAATAAATTAACATTACGTCCAGTACCAAGTAAGTGCCAATTCATCATGATGCTTAAGTTCGTTGATATTTAGGACTCAAGGTCCTTGGGAAATGTTCAGAAACAAGAACAAGAACTGTTGCTTCTGTTTTTTTTACTTGGTGAACCTGACATATTCTTGGGACTCTTTATAGAATTAGGGTGTTTACGAAATGAAGACAATCTGTAGCGTTTCTCAGATGTTACTTATACTGCCTATTGGTTAAAAATTAAACTTCGGTCTTGAAAAAGTTTCGGCTAAGTTTTCTATTGATGCCTAAAATACCACTTAAACAGAGATTTGCGAAAACAACCCCATTTTCTAAGTGAATTCAGACCAAAGAAGGACAGTGAACTTCGTCTACTGGTATTATAATTATTACTACTGGGTTGTTTAACTAATGAACTTGATGATATCAAATAAAACGTGAAAATTACCAGTTAATGGTAACCAACATTTTATTCAGTAAAATGTTTGTGACATTATTGAACTTCAACTTTTTATCATAATTTGCAGATAAAGGGCAATAAGAAACCTCCTACCGTTGATTGCATAAACGGTAGTTAGGGTACATTATTAAGAATTACACATTGGCAAGAGCTTTGTAAGTCTTGAATGATTGCACAGTATCTCGGCTTCCAGTTTCTTATCATGACCAAAACAGAAAGAGTTAATATAAGAGAGAAAAAATGAGGATAGATCTGGAACAGCTGCCAAGAAACACAGTATTGTATGCAGTTGGTAAGGAATCATTCTGAATTCATTCAAACGAGAATCACGGGAAAATCAATGGTTTGTTTTCCACCTGATAATATTCACTTGGTATACCGTTTTCAGGTATATTATAAGAATATTGTGAATAGCATTATAACAGTCATATTGGTAGTTAAATAGTTTTAGTTATAAATACTTCTACTCCTCTCAGGAGTATTCGGACTCAAGAAAATCACAAACCAATTTTCTCAATGTCAATTTATTTCTTAATCCATTTAGTAACGGCTGAAATGTTAAATAACTTAGAATCTGGCTTAAGTAGAAAGAAATTAGGTGGCTGTGTTTAAATAACGATTACACACAAAATATTTTATGGTATTCTCGGGGCTTAAGCAAACATGACAAAGATTTGTAAAGATTAGCAGTTTTAGCAATTTTCGATAGTTGGAAGCATCAGAAGACATCTGAGCTGAATTTGAACAGTAAATGACGATCGAAAAAGTGATCGTACCCATTACTGTTTGGGTTGATCAAAAAAGAATAGTACTGAGTGCATATGGTATGTGCTTTCTAATTTTTAAGCAAAATGACTACGCATCGCTTTTGGAAGATACAACAAGTACATCTTTTCGATGAAATAATCTCTCTGAGAGTTCAAACTTCTATATCCTTCAGCTGGCTCAGTGTAACTGGTTATCCGCTATCCAGCTTACACTACTATGGAACCATTGGCAACTTTTAAATGTCTGATAACCTGCTGGAATCATAAATGGACTACTCACTCAGCATTTAACGGCAGACTTGCTGCAACTTATATTTAAACAGTCTAAATCAAGTTACGGTTGTCCATAATATCAGTCTTTGAAAGCTATGAATTCAGGCATAACACAAGGCTGCAGAATGTTGTGCCAACTACGTTCCACTCAGTTACAAACATATGGAACACGTTTACTATCGAACCCGCTTGGTCAAAATATGCCGTAAATTTTAATGTGAAGTGAATAAATGAAAAACTAAACAAATGATCTGGCGTCTACCTATGACAGAAAAAGCATTGAATTCTTATTATGCTTTAAAGATGAAAAAACAACTATCTACTGTTCATAAGCGAAACACTATTCAACTGCTCATCTTTATATAATTAGATACGCTTGTTTTTGGTGCACGTTTTTCGGTGTACATAAAATTTATCCTGATAATGCTAGAGTGCAATCTGTGTGGTGATTCGACAGTTACGATAAGGTCAAGCAACTTATAGATGTAAGTAGCCATTTCGGTGTAGTCGAAATGAGCATAGGTGAAAACAAACAATAGAACATTCAAGATGAGGTTAACACTAATCATCCGCTCAGTTCTGTCTGTTAGCAAGTTGTAGCGAAATACCATTTCAGAAGCACTTGTTTAATATTAAAGCGATAAATCTTTGCTTGCACTCAAAGACTAAAATACTTTGGAAGCTTTCTAGCTAATATATTCCTTGTGCCAGCTAGTTGGTATGCTGACTGCAATCGAACAACTGGAAAAAGATCAGCACCGATTTTATTAAAATATTGAGGATAACGCCTTTGTTGCTGCAAACAGTTTCTTAGAAATGTACTCAGAATTTTGAAATTGAGGAGTTTGGCTTTTCATTTTTACATCGTTGAATGACAAGTAAATCTAAACGCGCAAACCAATTGTCTGTAGTCTGAGAGTCATTGTCTTCAACGACTTTTTGTTATGGTAGTTTTGAAGAGATGACTCTATGCAAAACAGCGAGAAAGTAAAGCCTACATAAAACAGTGATGCATTTAAGCAAGACATTTTTCAAACAGTGAGATGGAATATTTGTCAGAATAGTTTAGAATATGAAAAAATGAGATAGGATAAAATGAGCTGAGTAAACTATGAAAGGATCTAAAAAATGAAATAGTAATAATCCATTTGGTCACTACATTGAGTAGGAAAACGAACTTCATTCAACTAAGAAACACTCCAAAAAAGGAAAATTTTAACTAAAAACAACAGTGTTTTTTCATACATAACAAGCTATATAAAGTAAGATATACATCTCTTACGCTCCAAATTGTCGTCTAACTGTTTTCTGCGGTGTTCAATTGTAGCGAACGGTGACTGTCTATTGCTATTTTTATATGGGTAATCGATTAGCTGGGTTTTCACTTTCCTGATTTGAAAGTTATCCGAGGAAGTAAGAAGTTGGGTGAACGTTTGAAATAAACAATAAGTGGCTATCTGAAGAAAGTAGTCAACTACTGTGGCTAAAGAGTTATGTTTTATGATGAGATTTTAACGTAACCTAACAGCATCGCTACCTTTAAACAGACTACTTACTGAAATGCAATAATTCTGGTTATCACTATACTTGCAGTAAACATTTAACATAAAATGTTTCATTCCAAAATGCGCAAACCCTTCGTGGAAACAGTTAAAGTATAGGCCATTGGGTTATCTAATTGGATTAAACTAGTGGAATCCGTAATATTGAGAAAGTATACCTTATATCAGACTCATGACGTTAGACTGACCAATAGAAATTTGTTCTTCCCACCTCTTTTTTTCGCCTAAAAATGTGGATATTGGAAGTCAGAAATTGTGACACAGTGATTCCACAGGATTTTGAAAATCGAAGGTAAAACTAGTGAGTGCCGCATCTAGTTTCAGTTTTTCTCAAGGATACATCCTAACAGATTGAATTTAAACACTTTTTAATGACACTTACTTAGTGACAAACTTATGTGACATATAAAAACTCGAAGCTTGGATGAAAATAATCCCTTCACTGTTTGTAATCACATGTGACTTTATCTACAAAAAACCTGAATTTATACTCTATTGTTACTAGGACAGCAAAACATGACCATACGTTATATCTACCTTTTAAGATTAGATGGGATAGACTAATAAGTTGTATGAGAAATGATTTGATATTTAAGAAAAGATTGTTGTTATTCTTCAAATGCATGATATTGAATCAAAGATGGGACATCAAAACTTGTCCGATGATTAACATACAAAATTAGCAGCTAGGAAATGTATTGTACCAATAGTCAACATTTGAACTGTATGAACTTACTTTTTTAAGATGATATACTTATAACGATGCCTGGATAGCTCTGGTGTTCAAATATGGCTGGTTACACTTGTACTATTCACTGGAAACTTCTAAAAACAGACAAGAGCTGAAGTACCTGAAGTTTGATCACAATTTTATTCAGTAGCGATTTACAAATACGCAGATCTATTTTATGGACTCATTTCGTTTACCTACAAAATCAGCTTGTTTTACAGTGCCTAATGGAATAGAAGTGTATTGATTGTAATAACTGTGATAATTATTTAACTACACAGGTTTTTCATGAATTCGTTCACAAGTTCTTCATGCCATATTTTTAAAGGGTAATTGCGTATCTGTTTGACAAAATCTCCGTAGAGGAACATATTATTCAGTAAACAAATTTTATTGCAACGTTAACTAATGTTAAGAGAATATAAGGTAGTCTAAGCAAGTTACCAGTTTATTTTATTGTTCGTCGTAAACATACAATCCAATTCGAAGCAGCGTTTGAACTTCTACCTCACGAAGAAAACTTTCTAAGTCAAAGATAGGCTCCTTTGTTTAAAAGTTAAAAAAAACAGACACTTGAGGTGTGTTCTGGTAAACAAAATGAAAACACTATTCTATGGGTATTTTTTGTTGACGTAAGTTTACTGGCTTCAATTTATAAAATGTAAGATGTTTGCTTCTACTGACCATAAATAAATTCAAATAGTAGGAGACTGAAAAATAGGTATACTGGTAGAGTGTAATTCAATATTGAAGACGTTTATTTTACATGGCGCACAAGAAAATAGTAATATCTACTGATTGAAACTTCGAGCACAGTTTATCTCTCCTAATCATATCAACTTAATTATGCAATTTCAGGTTGCCAAAGCGTAAATGTAACTAAGCAATGCAGAATAAAACATTTTTTATTGCTCAATGGGAGCTCAAGAAATATAGTAAGGACTCATTAAAAATTTCAATATTTTTGTAGACCTCAGGATATTAGTAATGTCTTAATCCAGAGATTCTTATGTTGGTAAAATTTTAAAGTGAATAGTGACAAGCACGGAATCTTTAATGAGCAGTTGCAACAATAAAATTAACAAGTAATTTAAGAAATATCTAGTACTCAGACAGAACTTAAAGAAATCTGGAATTGAGTCTTGTTTAAAGAGAGTGAAAGCAGTAGGTAAATTAAATGTTAGATAAATGAAACTAGAGTCGTACGATGAATTGTCTCCAAACTTTCACTGAATGAACGTTTGAAGGCCTATGCCAGTTTTAGACAATCTATGAAGTAATTTCAGGAGTTTGATCAAAAACAAATCATATGTGAAAAATAGGGTGAGCATCTGGACTGTCATTGTTGGCTGATAAATAATTTATTTGAATGGTTATGTGTGCTGATGGAAGTTAGTGATTAATAACTTTACTGCAGTGTGTGAACAGAAGCCGTCATGCGTAAATTATACTACCATGCTAAATATCGACTTGTCATTCTGTTCACTTATTTTTGGGTGATATCGGACTGTTGACTTGACATGTTATGATTAACAGATAGGATTCATCGGTATTCATAGTTACAGCCAACATAATGATTTGTTTTCACTTTTTACCACCACTAATGCTATAAACTACAAATTATACTGTTAAACAGTTGCTTTGCTGCTTTTTTCGCAAAATCATTTGCATGGTGTAGTAAAAAGCAAACAGGTTAGCATTTGCATAGACGTCTGGTTGAGCAAGTTCCATATTGGCAGTTCACACTGATTGTCACGTGTACTGTTTTAAGTCAGAGGTGATGGTGTATATTGAGCTATATATTCTTCATGAAAAGTAGTACAGTTGACCAACGTAAAGCAAATATATCACACCCTGTCCCAGTATATAAACACGCAAGTTGTGACAATAGCTTTATTGCAGTACAACTCTCATACAGTCAAAATCAGAATCGACTAACTGGTTCGAAAACTTTCTAGAAGTGTTTGTCACCGACTAATGAAAGTCAAACTTACAGTAGTCTTCTCGGTTTAACCATGTTTATTGTTGGCGTAGTGCTTTTAATGCAAGAAAGCATACGGTCCGTGAATTAATTTTTTCATTTTTATTCTGTTGACTTGTCATATAAAAATGCTTATAAATTCTCATTTATGATACTTTATGACTACTGCGAATAGATTTCAACCTCATTAGCAACATCTGCAAGGCATTTTTAAAAATATAACAACCAGATACCAAACATTTGTGAGAAACGTCAGACACAAAATATAGCATCCAGATCTATTTTAAATTGAACCATGTTAATTGCGGTTCTTCAGGTTGCATTTATTGCGAAGAATTCTGCAAACATTCGGAGAGGAAATAGCAATCATTTACAAAAGAATTGAAATGAATTGAGTTTAGCGCTGAGTTTGTCACCAAGACATCAGGTAGTTGACTTGTAAGTCCTCTTATTGTGATCACCATTTAAAATTTTTTTAGGTAGGAAATAAAAGACAAAACCTGAATGATTTGAGACTCTGTTGAGGTAATCTGAGTGCTTGATGGCCATTCCCCTCAACTTAATGATTTGGAAAACGGATGAAATACTTATTAACTTCAACGATGAAAAAAAGGTATTGGCCGAATGAAGTCGCTCACATTATATGCCTCCTCACTGGCTGCACAAATTTATAATGCATAAATACATTTAAACATATATCATAAATTGGTCACTGAAGTGTTATCAATCTTACTTTGTCTAATCCTGAACGTTGACTGAACCTTGTAGATTATTTTTGCAGTGATGGAACTAAGTTAGGTGGCCAACTATCGCAGTAGGTTGAAGGCTGTTTACTGACTGCTTTCAACCAACTGAAGTAACGACTAAAGCAACAACTCTAGAGGGTCAGCATAATTTAATATCATCATGGATGTGCGTAAACTTGTACATGTGAGGAAGTGGAACAGATCAACGGCTACTATTACCAAATAAATGTTATATAATGTATCAATGAGCTGAAAGTTATGAATGATAATGGGTTTATTTTATTTGTGAAACCAGTAAGACAAACAAAATAAAGCTCCTAATAAGGTAAAGAAATGAAGTCAGTTTCTTCCCTTGGTGTATAGATTTTACTAAAAGCCGATAGTATGGAAAGTTCAACAAATCATTCTAACCTTTGTTATGCTAAAATTTGTCAAAAAAACTAAAGTTATGAAACCTGTTTGTTTTTATGACTATAAGAAATTTGGAATGATGCGTATCCATCAGTTAAGTTGACTGTATCCTGCCAGTCAATAAAGCGATAAAAATCAGCTGAAATAAAAAGTATGCCTCATATCTTATTTAAACTAGAGAAAAGTAGAAACGTTTCACTTGAAAATCTTTCTTAGTTAAGTACAAATTCAGTCTTACTGCTTCATACTATTTTATTTAGCAAGAATGCATTCAGCTTACTTTCGCCGAAAAGAAATTCAAAGATCGATTTTTATTTGAACTAAGGCAGTCTTGATGACAATAGGCTCTTTTGATTACTACTTATTCAGTTATCAAGAGTGCAGCAAGTTGAGGCTAGTTGGAGAAGATATAACGGTTCAAACAAAAAGCATGTAGGTTGTTCATATCCAACGGAAGATTATCTAAACATTTGTGTGCACTAGTCCAGTTCAGAATTACAACACATAAAGTCTTCAGACACCCTGTGTTAACACCTATAGTGCTGCAATCACTAATTTGATGAGATGCAGATCACTAACTACCTTGCTGATGCATTGATGTGAGCCACCTATAAGATCATCTTTTGATTTTTTCACCTTCACTTCTGGTAAAATCGCAACCGCGAGACAATGTAATCGCTAACTGGATGTAGACTTTATTGGCTATTGCTAACCATATGGTCAATTAAGTGTATAAATGGCATCCAATGGCGTAAATAGCTTTATTTCTTCATGGACCTTGTGCACTTTGCAATGTTTATACGCATGCTGAATATAGAATATGTGGAATAAAGTAGGATTTGGTAATCTGTCTGAATGTTAACTAGGTTTCATGATCTTTCTCTAGACATTCCCTTCTTCTGGCTGCTTAGTAGTCATATTTTCTCCAACAAAACATTTTATGTCCCATCTTATCTAGTGGTCTGTCATAGGGCAAACCATTATTAATGCATGTAAGTAGAAAAACGAACTACCCGTACTATAGTATAGATTTTAGATGAGAGAATACTAAGAAAGTGATATCAGGGAAAAATCTGTGTAACCTACATATATTTTAAATTAGGTTTTAATCATATTTCACCTTGTCATAAAAGTAGAAAACCAGGTTAATGGGATTATCCTTATTGAGAACTACTGATATCTTCTTTAGACTAGAAGAGAATTATGAAAATTTCCAGGGTGAAGTTGGGCAAAGGAAGGATGCAAAACGTTTGTTGGTTTAATAAGTAAGTTGACAATTTTCAGTAAATATTTATTTACTAAGGTCACTTTAAACTAACAATATCTAAAATCTTATTCTATGGAGAAATACAATGAAAGCGCTTGAGGTAAAAGTTAGTAATTGCTAAGAAAGAATGCTAACCATAACTCTTTCTTGACAAGTAAATATGTGATCAAACTGTTAGAAAATTTATTGAGCGAATACATCACATTTCTCAGATAACCTCGACCTTCTTATTACATTATGCAAATTCATGAAAGGGACCAATCATTTCAAATAACCATAACTCTGTTGAAACTAACCTGTCACAAAAATTTGAAGTATTTGTTGACCTACTGCATTTGTTGTGAATTTCACGAAAGCTTTCACTGCCCTGCGAATAATTCTATTTCTTCCAATCGATTTGTGTTCTTCACTTGTTAATAAATTGTATTTTGCAAATGCGTTTTGTTCACTACAGAATACTGGTCGCAAAACTGACTGATTACCTAAGAAATGAATGAAAAAGGAGAAGCTTGTACATACATCTTTTTATAAGAATGAAATTGATAACGTATTTGTTAAGGTAGAAGAAATTTAAATTCCTGAAACTAAGATAATAAATTTGTTTATGAAAATGACATTTTGTCACTGTGCAAACTTGATATCATTGGTAAAAGTATGAAAATAATTTATTTTAGTGTTTTCCTTTCAATAATTGTACAAATCTGCCAAAAATTTTATTTGTAGACATAAAAACACTTGGTCTGGACGAAAAGTTCAGTTACATCACATCTGAATAAGTGTTTCTTGTTATGGAAGACAAATAGAGATGCTAGACCCTGTTGGTAATCAATATTGTAATTTGCCTGACTGATACTCCGAAGTTCTCAGTACCTGTATTTATCATAAATCAAATAGAAGTGTACTTGGACTTTAATGCTTCACTTGTTATAGCCATTCCAAATTATTGTCATCTCATATAGGCAAATAAAAAGAAAATCAAAAGTTTCCTACATGTAAGAACTATTAGATAATCAGTTTTTGTTTGAATATTTTAAAAGTACTCCATTAAAATTCCATTTCTAAAGCGTCACAAATGCAGGATACATGGACATATTTTTCCTGTTGTTTGGTCATAGAATGGTTAAAAAGTCATATTTATTTGCAATTTTCTATTTCTCTAGCATTCTACCTATGTTTTTCTTTCGGGAATGAAACTGATCACTGGTTAACTAGTGAGAGGAAACAACACTCACATTTTTTACGAATAGCGTTGTTCCTTACTCACAAATGGAAAGATATATGTAAATATTTAGACTTTATTTAAGTTTTAACTATTTATTCGCCAAAAGTCTGTCAGCTTTGATAAAAGAGAGTTTAATATTTGACAATTTAAAATACATCTAGTAAGTTTTGACGAATAATATTGTTGGTTTTGTAAGCTTTGGGAATAGAAGATTTAATTACCTGTATATTATTTTAGCGACAGTTTGTTAAAATAGAGGGTAATCTACTTTCTGTTTATCACAATTCATTGAAACTGTTTTATCCAAGTGTCTAGATCTTTATTAGTCACTTCTAGTAAGTTTGAAGGACGTCACTGACAGACTAGCCTTTCATTAGATTTGCTATATTTGTAACCTGAGAGTTATCTTTTATGTGTCACTTTGTAGTAAAATGCCCAACATAAGTCTGGATAAGTTAAATCTTCAAATAGCATGCATGTAAAAAAACTCAAGATTACTTCAAGGTGGATTTTATGATATTTTCGTTTCATGATTCAAAGCGAACTATTTTATTTGCGAAAATTCAATTCACTGTTATAGCAAATATAATACAGAAGTTTGCTCTGATGACAATAATGAAAAAAGTAGGATAGTTCTTTTCATAGCTAAATATTTGTCGAATAACTGATGTGGAAGAAAAAAACTGAACGGGAAAAGGTTATACAGTTTATTAATTATGAGAAATTTTATTATTTCATTATGTTATTTTACTACCAGTTCCTTTGACAAAATTGATTCTCAGTCACCTTTAAGGTTCTAAAAAAGGTAGCTTCAAAGTAAAGTTGTAGACTACTGTTTTTGTTTCAACATGACTAGTAGATTTACTACAGTTTGGATAATATCACTTCAAAACGTGTTGGATGCGGATAAAACCAGTCAGACATGCTAAAAGTGGGCATCATGTATAGGTTTAATTTCGTAATCGGCCATGTGCTGATCTAATAAGATTGCAGGTGAACGAAGGTGCTTTATCTACACTAAATTCGCCTAGTTAACTGGTTCACTAGTTACTAGTCGGTCCTAAGCCCGGATAAAGAGAGAAGGTTGGGCATAGGAATAGCAACCCGACTCCGGGAAACCAAGCCAACCACTTAAAAAACTTCACAGCACAAAGAAAGTGTAAAAAACAAGAATAAACTATTCCTTGCTGGAATTGGGGAGATGAAATGACATCGGTTGGTGAAGGACTTCGGGAAGCCGATTGGCCGACTTGTCTCCCCTTCTCTCGATGAAAGGGAAAGTAAACATAGGGACATGAAATGTCCGCACAATGTTTGAGCTAGTTGGCAAGGCTTCTCAGATTGCAAGAGACACGAGGAGATATGGCATAGAAGTGCTAGGCTAGGAATCTGTGAGAAGTCTGCAGATAGGATGGAAGTGGACTCTCACAACTGTGAACTGGAGAGGAGTCAATAATCTGCTCCAATATTGTCACCCAAACGACAACCACAAGCACAGCATACTGAGTTGTGGGGTGGCTGTCATGATGTCCCTAAAACAGCATCGAAGGCTCTCTCTCTTGCAGTGGGAACCAGTCTCCTCCTACAGGATCAGCATCATGACAGCAAGACTCAAATCGAGATTAAGGAAAGTTACAATCATACAATGCTACACTATGCACCTAAAAATCATGCAGACGAAGAGGAGGGGAAGGAGGTGGAATTCTACAGACAGCTGCAATCAGTAATGTACAGACAAAACCCGATCCCAGTTGGTGACATCAGAATTCATTCTCATGGGTGGGGTGGCATGAATGCCAAACTCGGAGCAGACAACAATGGAGAAGAACTGGTCATGGGTCAAGAAGCACTCGGTAAAATGATGAGTGAGAATGGAGAACTGCTTGCAGACTTCTGTGGGTTTAATGATCTGGTGATTGGAGGCGATGCAGCGTGAACAAACAAAAGGATATTCAAAAGGCAGAGACATGGATTTGATTTCACCAGACACCAAGACACACTGAGAACCAGATTGACTTCATCTCAATGTGAAGAGAGTGGAGACACAGTCTCCTGGGACCGAGATGAAGAAGGGGAGCAGATGTCGTTTCAAACCACTCTCTATCTTGTGTAAGGAACCTACCTTCAAAATCAAGTTGAAAGCCTACACAGAAGTTGGTGATAGACCACAGTTCAAGTTGAACACCCAGAACAGAAACTGAACTGAAGGACGAAACTTCAGAGGACATCTTCACGCCAGCCATGAGAAGAAAATGGGAGACATTGAGCAACATCTCTGAAGGAACTTGCGTGGAAGAACATTGGACTCTTCAGAAGCTAAGTGGAAGGAATCCTGCACAACCGAATTAGGAAGGAAGAAGAAGGAAGATGAGAAGGAATGGATCTGCACGGAACATGGAGGCTGATAGTGGAAGGACAGGAAGATGGTGAGCACAATATGAACTAGTGCAGTGCAGTGCAGGTATGAACAATGAAAAGTACAAGGTATAAAACACAACACTGGAAAAGAAGTAAAGAAGAGTGCAGGCAAAGACAAAAGATAATTCTACAACACACTGACAAGTGAATCAGAACAGGCTGCAGGTGGGAGAGACCTGACAACACTATATCAAATAACCAGAGATCAACGCGGATGAAACTAGTGAAAGATAATGAAGGGAAATAAAGAAAACGATGGGCTGACTACTTCGAAAACTGTTGAATCACCCGTAACACTACTACCACCACCTGAAATCCGTCCAGAAATACCACCAGCAGCCCAGTTACAGATAACGAGTGAACGCAAGCCTTCCGACAAAAGCAGAAGTGAAGTCCTGGAAGCCATAAAGTTGTTGGAATTGGGAAAATCAGAAGGTCTATATGGAATTCCTGCAGAAGCACTGAAAAGAAACTCAGAGACAACAGCGACATGCTCACAACACTATTTCAGAAGGTTTGCAAAGAAGGAAGGGTACCTGCTGATTGATTGTGAGAAGGGCTACCTCGTGAAACTAACTGCCAAAGAACGGCGACCTAATTCTTTGCAATAACTGATGCGTTATCATACTGCTGTCCACCTCGAGCACAATATTAGGCCGCTTCATGCTGAAAGAGACTGACAGATGCTCCGGATTCAAAACTTCGATGAGAACAGGCTGGCTGGCTGGCTTGCTTCAGGAAGAGAAAGTCATGTGCGGATGAAATTGCAACTCTACGCTACGAATCATCATAGGAGAGAGCGTAGAATGCCAGTCAACTCTCCAGCTCGCCTCAACTTCATCGACTTTGACAAGGCCTTCGACTGCGTCGACTGAGAAGTAATTTGGAAACTGCTTCAACACTACCGTCTTAGTGTCACAAACCTTTATCAAACTCACTCAACAACAGTTATATGCTATATGAGGCCACATGCTGAGTGATTCACAATGGAAAGCTCAGTGACGCTTTTGAATTGAAGACTGGAGTGAGACAGGTTGCCGCCTCTACCACAGATGATCTTCGTGATTGTGGCCGACTGGACTGGACTGGATAATGCAAGAAACAGCTGTGAGGAGGGGGTAATAGGCTGGCTGGACTGATGAAAAGACCCCAGAAGAATTGGGTTTTGCCGATGACGACCTATGGCTAATGTTGCACAGGCTCTATGATCCACTGGCAGAAGTCAACAAGTTGGCAGAAGGGATGAGACGAGTCAGCGAAGGAAGACATGACTTCAAGTGAACGCGGAGAAGATAAAGGTGATGAAGATACCCAACCACCATCACCACCATAACCACCACCACCACCAACAACAACAACAACAAAAAACAACAATCACCATGAACGGGAGAAATCCAAAGGAAGTTGTCTCTTTCACCTGCCTACCTACCTAGGCAGCATCGTTTCTACTACAGCTGGCAGCGGCACACATGAGGATGTCAAAGCAGCCAGGGTCGGAAGACAGCAAGACAGGCCTTCCCGCATTAGTCTGAAATCAGTGTGGAGATCTACTGCACTGCACTGCACCGCACTTCACTGCACTCAGCATAAAGCATGAACGAGATGCGGATTATCAACACTAATTCAGTCGAGTTGGCGCTTCCATATGGTATGGAAAGTTGGCGCATCACGCAAAGCATTTCCAACAAACTGCAGATATTGATCAACAGCTGCCGCCTACTCTCGCTCGACACTGAAGATCGGATGGCCAGACAGAATAAGCAACAAGGAACTCACTGTGGCTGGCTGGCTTGCTGGCTGGTAACGAACCAACCGAGAACCCAGCACCCAACAAATATGCAGAAGAGAGTGGAGATGGATTGGGCATACAGTGAGAAGATTATTTGGAGACATCAGGTGCCAGACCAGGACAGACTCTCGAGTGGAATCCAGAGGGAAGCGACGAGATGGGTGTGCGAGGCGAGAGTGACATGGAGGGGATCGTGTAAAGATGAGATGGAGGCCGATGGGGAGTTGTTTAGCCAGGTTGAAAAGACTGCAGAGAACAGAGTGCACTGGAGTTGTGCTACTGAATCCCCATGTTTCACTCAGTGCTGCCTTTCTTGTCCATTACCCGTTGGCTAAGGTATTCTGGGACAATATGTTTTAATATGAAGTTAAATTTCTAAGAACAATAGCAGAATATGTATTTTGGTAGAAGTCAGCAGTGGATATAGCACTTGTAGCATATTGTGTCGTTTAGTTCCATTCTCATATTTATCCACAACTTCACTGTGTTATGTAGATGTGACTAGATCTGTTTTCAAAACTAGGCCGTCTGGAAGAGTGTTCTACGGGGAAACCCAAGGGAGAAACAATAATATGAAGAAAGAATTTGTTGACACCTTTTACTCATTTTACGGAGTTGATACAAGTCATCTCAGTTTATAATCACAATTGAGTTTCGGAGGATTTTCATTTAGAGAAATTGTATACCATAGAATTAATTATTTCATTGGTCCACAGACTAATAATTCCTGGATCAAGTAATTCCTACTTGAACAGAAATGCTCATAACTACTTTCGGTTTCCAAATAGTGAACGCATGTGATTTCTTATGAACTTGATTTTCCAATTTATTATCAGGTTCCACCTATGGAGCTGGAGTTTGATGGGGTAGACTGTGGATCTTCGAGAAGGTTATTTTAAGATTGTTTTCGAAGTCTTTTGCAATGGCAGTATTTTGGAAGTGCATTCAGTATATTAACCGCTCACCTGGTAGCTCAGTTCTTACTTCAAAACACTGTAAGTTAGTACAGAAATGTAAAAAATTAATAGACTTTCACCTTGATACAAGTGTAAAGCTTGGGCACTATGATAGGATGTAAAGTATGCTGTTTCCGTCAAGGTGAGGTGTCTGTATTTTGTGAAGGACATCCTTTTTATTTACTTAATTCTAAAGTGAAAAAAACAAAATAATTTTGATGTTATGCAAGCATGAGTTGGTTAATGACATACGTATCCCAATGTTAGGTCAAATTTCCATCAAATATTTTTTGACCGTTTTATACTACCTTTCTTCAGTAAACTAGACAGCAAAAGTGTCTGATGCAGTCTGATAATTTAAAAATGAAACCTATTTACTGCCTCTCACTAGACGGCTTATGTATTTCTGCATCTTCTGTTTCCTATAAAATTTATCTAATTTCACTAGAAAGATTGTATTGGTTTCAATTATCTTTTTTCTGTTAACTTATTACCCCGAGGGATTCTAGTACTGCAACTTTCGTTTCAACCAAAAATTAGATGTTTCTTATGATTTTTTCAGAAAATCTCTCCCCTTCCTCTACATTTTCTTGCTGTGATTTATGTCTTACTTACCGAACAAAATATCTGCTGCTCTTTATGTTATGTTTCATTTTATAATTGTATCTGACAACATGCGTTCTTACTGTAGACATTTGTCTTTTCAGTGTACTGAATATACATACCACTTTATTTTTGGAATATGCCAGAAGTCAGTTAAAAATTAAGGAATATGATCTTGAGAAGTTCTACGGATGCTCTTGTTAACGTTGAGAAATCATGAATGGCTTGCAATAGAATGGTGAAACTTACTAGTTTGTTCAGACACGTGGAGGAGAAGAAAAGGTTTATTGCATCCTAAACTTAGATAAGTACAGCGTCGAGAAACACTTACATTTTGTATTTTCGCATTCACGTTCTGTTGTTATAACAACTTTCCAACATCATTCATCCTAATACTGAACATTGCTGCTTGAAAGACTAACACTCCTATTGTCTAACCTACACAGTTAGTATCTCATGCATTTTTTAAATTCCTATCATAAGCAATCAACGTACGGAAAATCTTAAGATATTCAGGAAATTAGGATAAACATACTGAAATAAAATGCTGTCACCTATTCTCTTATCCTGACTTTATTTGTAGTAGTACTTTAAAAACAAGTTTTATATTTAATTAGATTTAGATAGTAAAAATTGATAAATACATACATTTATCATATAGTAGAGAGATACTGTTGTATAGAGGCTATATTGTGATATGCATCTATAAAAAACTTGTTAAGGAAGTTTTATTAGATAATAAGTAATCAGCACAGAAAGAATAACTGTAAGAAAGCAAAAATTGTCTAAAATGCAGAATAAAAGTAAATTAACATTTTATAAAGTGAAGTGAATTCAAAAAGTCAATTGAAGAACAAAGATGCCAGTTTAATATATATCAGCGAACAACAAAAGTAATATCTGAATTTCTAAACATCGAACAGAAGTAATTCGGATTCCAGATGTCGGTTTCTGCATAGCGTTCAGAACAATGAAATTGTCAGTTGATCGAATTTTTCCTTTCATGATAAACTGTAATAAATCTATTCAAGTTTTTATAAAATTCACCAAACTATACAAAATACGTCACGAAATTGTCCCTAGGTGCTTTAAACGTATAATATAAAGATGTGAGCTTTAACTGATGCTAGTATATTTCTTGTTTAATCCATAAGATTGTTAACCAGTAGTAAATGGATATTAATTCAATCATGATCCTCGTGATTATAATTTTCTCTTTATTCCATTCACAGTTTGTCTTTCCGTTAGACACAAGTAAAAAAAAAATATCTACATACCAGTTCATCTTTACATCCTTAGTAGTTTATGCACGACCGATGCCATCAGAAGTGATGAGTCAAGTTTGATTACTCTATAAATCGAATGAAATTAAGTAATTTGTTCCACAGCAAGGAATAAAACGAGTCAAAGAATGAAAGTAAGTAAGCGTTTAGTGGAAATTTCTTGAATGAGAAATGAAATCAGGACCTGGATTCTTACACAATGTTTATGCTCAATTTCTGCTGTTTTACACTCAACAAAATCTTCCCTACTGTTTCTACATTGTTGTAAATTAATGGAAGAAATATAGCTTGCAGGGGATAATATCGAGAGGTTATCGTCTAGAGGACTAAACAAATTCCAAACTTCTATATTTTTGATTTAATATGTGAAGGCAAAGAAGAAGAGTCGAAAAACTTCATCTCATGTTTCTGGACGTACTTAAATGTGCGTGTGTCACAAATAAAGAAATATTTGTTTCCTCAATCCACAGAATGTCGAAATATCCTCTTCGTTTTACGAAATTTCATGACTGCATTCATTATGATCAAATATGGTGTTGAATTTCCTTTAATCACAGTTTCTAACTTCATGGTTCAAATTTCGTCTCTCTGATGAATATTATAAGTCTTCCATGGGAACGTTTACATAATTAGAATGTTAAATTAATGCACTAGTTCAGTGCAGAGACATACAAAGCAAAAGAAAAGAAAACAACTTCCTAGATGTTATGTTTAAAGTGGACATGTGTATACTATTTACTTACATCTGAGACAGCCAAATTAACATACGGTTAGTCAAAAATATTGGTAATCACCTTCCATTTATACTGTTTTGAACTAGCTTATTGACATTGAGAATCCTGATGTC
This sequence comes from Heterobilharzia americana, assembly GCA_944470555.2. NCBI lineage: Eukaryota > Metazoa > Platyhelminthes > Trematoda > Strigeidida > Schistosomatidae > Heterobilharzia > Heterobilharzia americana. The sequence goes on from OX104127.1 coordinate 110,053,892, forward strand.
GTATGTGACTGACTTTAAGAAGTGACCGGTCTAGATGAGTGTTTGTTTTATCTAACTTCAGATAATATCTGAACTGTTTATGAAGAACTCTGTTTTCCTTTTTGACTTTCCAATCATGGTATTTAAATTTCTACGATTTTGTCATTATCAAGCCCTTATGAAAATGTAGGCTAAGACAGTAAATTCAAAGTCTAAACTGGTCTGTTTCCTTATTTTCAAAGCCATTTTGATAGACTATATGAGTAGGAAGGCAACTAGATTCATTATGCGTCAGAGGTGTACTTTAAGACCTATGTTCTTGTAAGGCCGTATCGGATTTCTTTCTCTTCCTTTTTCGCAGTAGTGACTATATCTTAAACTATAAATATATTTCTTACTCATGTGTATTTATGGTTTATATGCTCGATAGGTAATTTGTCATGTCTTTTTCGTTTATTATTGAGGTTCATTTAAATATTTGATTGGTAACCGACGGGAAATATTACTTTACAATTAAATCTTTCACTGAGATGGAAGATGATATTCACCTGAGGTTAAGCAATGAAATGGTACTCCAAATGCCTTTTAAAGACTATTTCGATAAAAAAGCTGATAAAGGTTTGATCAAATTGTGCGCTACAGTAGAAGTCAAGTAAAGTGTATAACACTATAAAGATACTATACATTCGTTTACTAAAACGGGCTTGTTTTAAGTGAGATTCAAATAGTTTATGCTTCTGTTTACTGTTTACAGAGTACAAGTGGTTGTTACCAAATAATGAAGTCAATGATATCACCATCTTTCTTCTTAATGAACTAGGCAGTCACCTTTTATTTCAGCCTTTAAGAAGCTTTAAGTAAATTGATCAGTGCATTCATGCATATCAAGAGCATATTTTCTACCGAAAGGATGAAATCATATTACTAAATAATTTTTATTATCTGCATAGAAATAAGTTATTAAGAGTATGTAAGCTTGAAGTAGTTTTTCTTAATTATCAAAGGAACAGTCGATGGCTTCTATTTCTAGAGTAGATCTGTTTACCTTCCATTTTGTTTGCTACTGCAAAAAAATCACGGGAAGAGGAAAATGAAGCATATCTTTAAAAGATTAGGTTTCCAGTGATGAAAGGTGAAACACTCTACACTCTGTTTAAAAATGTGCACAATCATTTTTTGCTCTGTGTTGAGATACCTCTACTGAATTTCATCACTTTGTGTTAGGATTGTGTACTCTGTACATATATAACCATCACTTTCTACTTCATACAGCCATTTTCTTCCACTTTATTTTCAAGTTGTTGGATGTCGTTATTTAGAATTCTGAATAGCAATAAGATGAAAGGATACCAATCATCACAGCAGTATCCGAAGTCCGGTTTTTCTTAACTAATGTCACTTTATAGACCGAATATTAGGACGTTGGCACTGTCCGTCTACATAGTGAAAGCATCATTTTATAGGTGAAAAAACTTGGTCAGTATTCAAGAACATATTTCTATGAATTTTTCGAAGTGAATAATACACAGTGACTTCAACATTCCCAAAACGTTTGACCAAATTTAACTATGAAAAGTATACTCTTGAGAATAATGATGAAGCTGTCTTTTCTAGAAAATGTTACGAGAATGCATCTTTTTTTCAGTAATAATGCTACAGTAGCGCTTGAAGAACCGTGAAGTTAGGAGGTAGTCATCAGTATAAAAATTAATGCAGTTTATTCGTAATTGGCCCATGAAGGAGTGAGTGGTTTGAAAATTATTTGAACAAGTTAAGAGTAAACTGAATGGTCTGTATGAATGACACCTGACCTTATTCTACCGTCGAAAGCCTCTTACTGATATATTAGACTGGTGACTTGGTCTGTGAATGAGGTAAAAGTCAGACCTGATTAATACCTCAGATTTCGCTATCTAGCCAGTTGATTATAAGACCGGTACTTTAAGCGATACTAGTTGCTGAAGTATCTTGTGTAAAGTTTTGCTCTTATGCGTCGCATTATTCCTATAAGTACACTTGCATTTGTTGGCGTGTTTAGGAATTCTTAACTTTCACCATAATCACTGATGAAAATTGTGCAGAGGTAGCAATATTTTCTAATTTTTCACATTATCACATACTGACTATAGTTTAAACGATTTTCTCCTCTCTGACTTTACAGAGGGAATACTGAATGGTTATTTTTAATTAACTACCCTTAGTTTTCTCTTCCAGCTGATACGATAAAAGTTAAGTTTACTAAGTCGACAGCTACAACTAATAAGGGGAGGAAATTTCTTCGTTATCCATGACTAGATAATTAGAACGTATGTTAATTAAGCATCGGAATAAGTGAATATTTAGAGAAGTTTCCTTATGCATATAAACAAATCATTTTCAATTGCCATAGACAAGTGTCTTTGTAATTTAAGGGTTGTCTGCCTATGTTTATGAAAATTACATGTCAGACCCAAGGAGTAAAATGTCCTGTCCATCCCATTTGACAAATTATGTGAGAAAAGCTGTGATTACTCGACAAAACTACAACAGTAGTGTGCAGTTATCTATATGAGTTCTTATGGCTTTCCAAAGACTAGCCCATGTGCATAAACTGAAGTTTATTTTAGATTTTACCAACAGCCCCTTTTTTATGAATATAACTAAAATCAAAAGGTTTTCAAAACTATTTCTGACGAATACTATTGAAATATATAAGTGAAACAGTGCCAACAGACAGAGTGCTTTCAAACAGAACAATTTCATGCCTTCTAAGTCAGTCAGCTGTATAGCATAAAAAGTCTTTGAAAGACAAACATATGTGAATTAGTTTTCCAAATTTTCTCCCTAAAACTGGAGGCAACTTTGTCATTTGAAGTTGAAGTGGCTTTCCATCTACTTTAAAAAAATGAATACATGACTATTCTTTAAGGCAAAGTGGACAAATGAATACCTTTCTAAGATATTAAACAGTTTATGTTTACGCCTATTTTTTGACTTATGAGTATATGATCAGTAGTTCTGAGACGTTTTCCTTCTACCACTAAGGAAACTAAAATAAGCTATCACATTTTTCTTCGAAGGATTTTAAGGATTAGAAATATTTGAGTTGCAGAGTTTAATTTTTTAAGATAGGCATCATTTTAGAGGATGGAATTAGGAAAAGCTTGGCGTATCTAAACTTTTTCCATTCAAGACAAATCATTATTGCTGATCACTATGTCATTTATTTAACCGCTGGTTGAACAAAATCGAAAGAGAATAACTTAGCATTAATGGAGAAATTCCACATGTTCACCTTGTTGGTTACTCGCTGACTGTATTTAGTTGAAATGACATTCTTTTAAGTTGTTTACTTAGAGATTGGCTACTAACCCAATACATTCTCCTATACTGAAAATATTCCTCATAATTAGAATTGCTTGAGATTTTTTCAAAGATGAAAATCTAAAATTATTTTCAACCTGTAAAAGTTTTCTAAAACAGATTCTACCTTAGACCTCATTCGTTCCTAATTTGGCAAGTTCATAATGAGTTATTAAAATGAAAAGTTGTCGGAAGAGAACAACTAAGTAAATAAAACACAATTTTGTTCCCACAAGGTTTTGCTGATGAACACACGTAGACATCGAAAATAAAGAATCAGTTGTTAGGGAGGTTCAAGCTCATGACCAGATGTGTCTATGGAGCAGATCAGAAATGTCAAAAGATTGCAATAAAGTGTACTTTGAATACGTTTAACTACATGTCTTATAAGGAGAAAAGTGTAGAGGTTGGCAGTAAAGTGTCATCTATTTTCTTCTTGGATTCGAATACAACATTTATGAAGAGTTCATGGTAACCTTGTCTTATCTAATGTGAATGGGATCGAGGGACTTGAAACCTGTAAAATGAGTGCACCTCACCATCAACTGTCATGTATTTTTGTGGCAATCCAGTGCTACGCTGGCTGGCTGGTAACGAACCAACCGAGAACCCAGCAACCAAAAATTATGCAGAAGAGAGTGGAGATGGATTGGGCATACAGTGAGAAGATTATTTGGGGACATCAGGTGTCAGACCAGGACAGACTCTCGAGTGGAATCCAGAGGGAAGCGACGAGTTGGGTGTGCGAGGCGAGAGTGACATGGAGGGGATCGTGTAAGGATGAGATGGAGGCCGATGGGGAGTTGTTTAGCCAGGTTGAAAAGACTGCAGAGAACAGAGTGCACTGGAGTTGTGCTACTGAATCCCCATGTTTCACTCAGTACTGCCTTTCTTGTCCATTACCCGTTGGCTAAGGTATTCTGGGACAATATGTTTTAATATGAAGTTGAATTTCTAAGAACAATAGCAGAATATGTATTTTGGTAGAAGTCAGCAGTGGATATAGCACTTGTAGCATATTGTGTCGTTTAGTTCCATTCTCATATTTATCCACAACTTCACTGTGTTATGTAGATGTGACTAGATCTGTTTTCAAAACTAGGCCATCTGGAAGAGCGTAACTTAAAATTGTCCTGATAAGTTTTTGGAAGATGAATATAGAATACTGGTATACTTTCTCCGTGAAAAGTATTTAGAGTAAACTAATTCACTTACTCGTGATTATTTTCTATGGTCACTTCGCAGGCTAACATAAGACCACTGTATCTGTTAATGTCTGGAACACTTCTGTAAGGTCTAAACTATGAGCATAAATTAACAGACTCAACGTTTAATTTCGAAAACGTTTTGTAATGTCTCTGAAGATATAAAGTAAGTTTGCTTCTTTTCACCTTGTGATTTGGTTATTGTTATCATCACTGCTTCTTAATCATCATTATTTCACAGAAACGCACATTGATGCATATCCTATCTTGTCAGATTAGTATTTCTCTTTTTATTGATTCTTTTTTGTTCAGTTATTGTCAGTTACCCCCTCCACATGCAGACTTTTGTAACACTAAACGTAAGTGCGCACGTTTTAATACATGTGGGTTATTTTCCACTAGATATAAATTTAGTTATACTGCGGATAATAAATAGCCTGACTAAGGTTTTTCTTTAAAAATGCTCGACTATCTTATTCATGAATAAATGGATAGACTTTCTCCTTAAATATAGGGTGATACACCTTCGAGTAATGTTTTTGAATAGTGAATTTCCTAAATCTTGGAAACTATTATCATAATTTTATTGATTGGTGTGCTATCATTTAAAACACTGAATTGTGGATAGCTCAAATGTTTAACTAATTAAGGATTTCAACCGAGTAATTCTGTTCTTTCGTAGGAATTTCATTGTAGCTGGTGAAATTTCAGAAGTACACCTTGATTTCGGAAACTTTAACATTCCAATCGTGTTCACTGAAATGTCCCGCAGTAGTAAAGAAGAATCGTTACTTAAAGAGACGAAAATCCTTGTTAAACATTCGAGAAAACTTTATCCAGTGGCTACTAGTAGCAGCCAAATTTGAAAGCTACATAAATCACTCACCAAACTAACTACTATGTTCATGACATATATATTGTAAGATAAGTGTTTGATTTTATGTATTCCTCGACAAAACATATTTGTTGTAGTTACGTATGCCGATCAAGATAAAGTCTATACTTAGTTGTTTTTGGTACACTCTTTGAAATGAGTAGCAAAAGTACTGTGCGCTACTATAACACGTAAAAATAAGTTTTCAGAATTTGTCTAAACATTCATATAGGTCTAGTTAAAAAATTAAAAGAGTCAGGCTGTTTCGAAAATGTTATTCCATGACAGTTTTATGCAGATTTTTTCTGTCACGCCTATAAGAATAGGCAAAACAACTTCGACCATTTTAGTAAAGGTATTGAAGATAACCTTTTATCCTTAGAAATCCATTTATTGATTACAGCAAAAATGACACCAACATGAAATTTACGGAAATCAATGTATATGTTCGTCAGCTACTGAATCTTATCAATTACTTTTCATAAAAACGACAACACAAGTAACAAAAACATGCCTAAGATTTCTGGCTAAACATTTATCTTGGTTTCCTGGAAGTAGTTTTTGGTGTAGCTAGTTATATAGCTCTACTTAAACAGTGTCATTTCTTGCAATTTAGAAAGGTATTTTTCCTTTGAATTACTGTTGGCCCTGTCTCTAAGCGAACCTTATTCACTGACATTCAACTTTGACAAGTGGGCAAAAAATCAACATGATTTTAACAAACATGGGCAAGGGAAGGTTAATCTACAAATGTAAGTCTAACGATTTTTGTACATCAGTGTCTTGGCACACAGACACATATGTACGGAGAGATTCTATCACGGACCGTTTTATAGATGAAACCTATGTAGGCCTTGTGTGACCAATATAAAAAGTGTTAAGATGAATTAGAAGAGACGCATGGAAGATTTTACCTAAAGGTTACACTATTTGTCTTTCATTGGTAGGGTGGATATTCATTCACCCACCCATCCGTTATTTGGTTCATTCAATTTTGGATTTGTTCACTATGCTAAGTATTTTGGAATTTCATTCATTTTCACTTCATTAGGCTTTCTACACAAAAAGGGGTCAGTCTTGCTGTTTCTTTTCGCTCAGATAAAAATCAGTTTCTTTGCGTTTGCTTAAACAGGCGTAATAAAGCATTACGCCCGCTTACTTTGCATTTCTTTGAAAACATCTTTTTTAAAAGTGTCATAGACTGACTCTTGAGTGGACTGTTGGTAAAATTTATCTTGTATAGGCTTCTAAATGATTTCAGAAAGGCGTTCATATTTTGGCTTGATTTAAATACTACTTTACTATTCTAAGTGAATAAAACACTGTATAGCCATGGACATGCAATGTACATGCAGACGTTTCTAGGCTATCTGAACAAGTTATCGTTCGATAATAACCGGTTAGAACATGTAAAGCGAAATAATTAAATAATTTTAAATTGTAACCAGTGTACCTGTAGAATATAATAAACTTGCATTATAATTGATAGTTTATTGTTCCCAGAATGAAATCGACAGCCCTCTGAGATAGCTGATTTTAACCACCTAGTATCAAATAAGACATATCATTTCCTGTTTAATTGGTTATTTTGAGCTGTAATAACAATTGACCGTCATATTAAATTTCCCTGTTGCTAACACACATTTATGTTCTAATTAAACGGTATGGATATCTAATTGTAGAGCTATAAGAAGAATTTATCTAAAAGAATGTTCTTTGTTAGTCCAGCTACTGTCAACATTATGATTTACTTGGTTTTAGCTAGCAGAAGTATACAAGATGAACAAGTATTTCAGCGGAGTCTCTTTGCGGCGATTTCATTTTCAAAGCTGTAAAATCGCGAATTTGTATATTTTCTTCTCTAGTGCAAGGATGTGCGTGTCGTTCTATCTGAGATTCGTCTACTCAATGTACTTGCACTTCAGTGAGTGTTATGGTCACCGAAACTCGAACTTCGTACCCATCGCTTCCAATGCCAAAGTGTTATCCACCAGGCCACTAGGGTACGATAGTCGCCTCATGTGGGATTAATATTTCCAGGTTGTCGGCACTGGTTTACACTATAGTGCTTTGAGTAATGCATTATTTCTGAAGTCAAAAACTCAGCATACGAGTTGTCTAAATGTTTGGTATCGAAAATACAGGCGATTGGAGGCGGCTTGCAATCAAACTTTAACAGTTCATACCAGATGAAAGGAAAGTTGCATAGTATTTTAGATAGAAGACCATAAAACTGGTCAGCTTTTTTTTAAAAGTTTTATAATTCAACAAATGAATCAAGCAAGTTCCAGATGTAGTTAAAAAGAAATGAAATACTGATCCTGATTTGACTAATGGAACTACAGTATCTGTTGTAGTGGTCATGTAAGGTATTCATTCACATCCAAGACTTACATCCCCCAAAACAGGACATAAAAATCGAAGTAACTGTAGTACAGTCAATACACTGTATGATAGTAAATACAACAGCAAACATATAGGAACATCTGGTTTTCGAACGTATATTTAAATACATGATAAACGTATATGGAAGACAAATTAACAGTTTCAAAATCAAAAAATATGCTTATTTTCTTCACACAAACTCAGAGAAAAATTTGGTTCGATAGACTTTCACGTTTGACGATAAGCAGAGTGGGTTAATTATGTTACATTGTAGAATAAGAAGACAAGATGACAGTTGATGCGAAAATATCTAACAAAAACCAATGCATTCGAACGGATATTTAGACTTTAGGTTATTTCACCCTGCCCTAGTAAAGGCAAGTTTAGTTACATATTTAATTTATGAAGCAAGAAGTTTATTCAGTAAGTCAACAAATTTGAGTAGATAGATGAAATGTATAAAAGAAACCTTAATTTTTGAAATATACTTTCGAAAATTTATTCAAAAACTGATCGAAACCCATCGAAAAAGGAAAAGTAGTATTGGGACTAACGACTACAGTACAACTAGTCGGAAGTCCAGGGAAGGTGCCTTATAAATTTCATGGTAGATTCTTCATAAGGCTGGATTTTGAGTGGTATCTATACATATATATACACACCGAGGCAAAGTTCGTTGACTATAGGATTCTGTTGATCCACTGAAACAAATTAATTTGATTTACCAAGTATCATGCAATGACTATGAGTTTAAGTACTTAATTGGTTTTAGTCGAACAGCATTAATCAGACTGACAGAGTATAAATACTTTGCTAAAATTAGAATAATAAGTTCAAGAAAGATAAGTAGCTTAAAGATAAACTCAACCAATGATACACATCCACTGATGTGAAATCACACAATAGCGGGGGACAAAACAATAGTTCAAAAAACTGATATAGCAGGATTAATAGAGATGCTGATTGCTGAATATTCGTTTATCCAACCAGACACAAAAAGTAGGAATTATTCAGTACCAATACAAGATATTTGAGAAATCGTAATGTCATATAAATCAGATAATGGTCGGTTATAAAGCTATACAAACCAGACAAGTTAGCTGTGTAGTCACTTTGATGTAATTTTCAGAAATAATCTGTCTGATGTATCATCCATTGAATAACGCCGTTTCACTGGATGCCATATTAAAGAAAATTGATCATCATGGAATTACACTCTACTGTAGTACCTTAGTTCTATTATTATATTAATAAATCAAATAAATTCACACGACTAAAAATTTAGATCTCTATAAGCTATGACGTACTAGCATCCACCAAACTGCTCACCCTAACAGAAATCTAAATAAATACTCGGAAATTAGTATATTGATAAATAAGCATCCATAGTGAATTTTTTCAATAGCCAAAAATGAGCTACGTGCATTCTGTCGAACAGATTAACTTACTTCGCAGGCTCAGTAGACGTAAGGTATTCTCACTCATTTCATATTTAACCCTTAACTCTTTTGAGATGAAACGGTGAAGGTTCTTGCTTCCTTTTAATTAAATTATAACGGCCGGAAGTACCTTAATTTGAAAGCGTTTACTTATGAATTTCACAGTGGACTTGATGACCAAGAGTGAAACTCAGTTCACATTTAGCAGTCACTAGATATATTATTTCAGTTATTGTAGTGATCAGCATTATGTCCATATTGAAATGGCAAGCCCAATGACGATGTAAATTAACAGGATATTTTGACTCAACTACTGATGGACTTAGTTACTCAGATGGAATTATCATAGCATCAGTGTTCGCCGAGCATAAATTTCAGTTTTTAACAGTGATGCCTGGATAGCTCAGAAAGTTACCCTCATGGCATCATGACAAAGATTTTTTTAAGTTATCACTAACTATTATCGATAACTGTAGATCTTGACTGTTTTCCTCTTCTTTAGATGCATTTTATCAGTAACACCCCTCAAAATCTTAATTAAGTATGCTGCTATCACTTTCAGGTTATTCACTTAAATCTCTGGCAGGCAATTTATATTTTAACCTTATGAACTGACCGTTAAGAAAGCAGAAAGAAGTTTACTATATACAACTAATATAAAAAAAATACAAATGAATAAGCACGTTAATAGACCTAAAGTGGGCCAATGATTTTCAATCTCAAAATAAAAGGTCATACGCATGCAAAATAATTAGAATAAACACTCAGGTTCTTCTTATTCTCAGGGTAATCGAAGCTCAATATGAATTTACCTAGTTATTTATTTTTGTCCCTAATATCAGTTCATTTCCTGACCGTCTAGTGATTTTTCTTTGGGAAAATCAACATATTATATGGCTAGTAAAATAAAAGTCTTGGTCAACTTTATTTTATGCCTTCAAGGCTTACCAGTTTATAATTACGTTCGTTTGTAATAATTCAAAAAAGGAGATGATTGAGTTATAACAAGTTGTCACGAATTTAGAAGAGATTAAAAAGTTTTTAAATTATATTTCATCCATACTTATTGTAGGGTACATTTTATTCTGTGATGAAAATGTCAACTTGCAATGTGACCGTTTGTAACGGTGAAAATTTAGCAGATATAGACAAGAAACGAGATTCCAGTCGTAGGGGAAGTTCAACTTGGATCTTGAATCTCAGTAAGTAATTTAGGAGCACCTGATTACAATGAGATTGACTCGGCAATCGCCTACGGACGGAACTTTGATGTTATTTGTAAGTGTTATTCTTTGTTAAGTAAATGTGGAAAATCCTCAAATACAGTGGAAAATTCATAGGGACTTCTCTTTACTCCCAGCAATACTCTGGCTGATGGTAACTTCTGTCAGAAGCCGTAGGATAACTCAAACAAGTATCATACTTATGTAAAGAGGTTTTTATCATGTAGCTTCAGTAATTAAACATGAAGTTAGTTTACAAAATATAATGAGCTTGTAACAGTCACTGAAGTAATGCTAATATATCCTACAATATACAAGGGGACTTCACACAGTTGGCATGCAGCTTCAGGGCAAATGCTTATGCAAAATACGTAGCACACATGACGAAGCCATTCACTGAAAAGAGTCGGTCGTATATTTATTGGTCATCGTAAAGCAGCCAGTTTCATTGTCTAGTCCTGAGTGCTGATTCGTTTCTAACCATTAGTTTTGCAGTGTAGTTAACAAGTTGGTGGCTCATCATCGTGCAGTTCGACTGGTGTTGGCTTGGTGGCTACAGTGAAAAGATGAAGGGTAGAATTTGATCAGGATTCAGCAGTAGACAAGGTCAAATATTTCGCTCTGCAGTTACTAATCCGTTTATACAATTCAGTCGTACAGAAGGTGAATAGAAACATGAATAGCTCAGTGGTGACGTCACTCTTTGACCCTAATACCGGGTGACGTTTATTCAAGCCTCATAGAATATATCCAGTCCCTCAAGGTTATGTATATGTCCTACTAGTGGGAGCCAACAGGCATCAATCCGAAGTCTAGAGTTTCTTGCTAATCGCCCTCAGCCAACTAGGGTAGCTGACCATATTGGTTGATTTTTATATTGGAGTGTTCTAGATTGCCACGACTTTCAAATCAACTTAGTGCTAACCACCCAAAAGAAATATCTTTTATGTTGTGTTTTCGAAACAGAACAGGGGACCAACAACAATGACTAGGATTTTTCTAGGAAAAGTGAAGCGATTCCTAACGTCGGCTGGTTTTTAATTTTGGCTTTATCATGGAGATATAACATTCACAGAAAACATGTGAGTAGTTCTGTAAACTAAAAAATAACATCAGAAGACGACACGTTATACTTGGCTAAAATATATCACTATCGTCGTCTTTAATCATGCCTTCCGTCACACTGAATATTAGTACATAGGAGTCAAAGCAAAATGCTATCAGAACGTAAGTATATAGCAGTCAAAGAAGTAGTGCTGTATTACTGGACAATACATAACACAACAAACAAGCTTTTGATTAAAATAAAACTCTACAGAGGGAAAATGAGGCAAATCCACAGCATTTCTTCGGCTGATGTTTGTAACGCTAAGTGAATGATTTAGATCGCCTTTTGTCTGTCGATCCTCCATAGTTCATAGTGTCAAAAGCTACTTGATATATCAATTATTTGGAGTAACTTAATTTTTCAGAAATAACTTTAAAAGAGTTTTCAGTATTCATTTGTTGCCTCTGTTTCCCACTTCGGTAAGTAGTTGTATAGATAATATTTCAAATAACACTGCAGATTGGACCATTCTATCCCTGAAGTTTGTCCTTTACCAGGTAGTGAGTGAATAAATACGTATCCACTAGTATGCACACTGAAGTGCTAACACGACACTACAGGTACAAAATCATTGAATCTACTGTTAAAAAGACCATGAAATGTGAATCTAAAGAAATTCGTAAACTGAACCAGGAATATTTCATTGACGTTATCAGAAGACGGAGATTATCTTAAAAATGTGATGTGGCGCGATGGCTTGAAAAACAGTCTAAGATACAAATTATGATAAGTGTAGGTGACAGACATCCATCTTCATCTATAGCAAAACATATCATCGAAATGGATCATAAAGTTAATGCGAAAACAGCATTCAAGATATTATGCAGGAACAGTCAGGGGCGCATACTGAAATTTGCCGGAACGTAGGCTATTCGTTAACTTAAGCCTATGTTGTATGTGTACGAAAATAATTTATTGTTTTACAGAATTTAAATTTGTAATTCGTATCTAGTTATATTCTCATGACTAGTGCTACAACCTTTTCAGACTCATTATATCCGACATTTAGTATTTTTCATTTTCATATACAAACTGACCTGTCAAGTAAATGTGTAGTCAGATTGCTCGAAATGTATTGCACAAATACAACAAACTTTCAAGTAATCCTTGTCTTCTAATAAAGTTATCGAAATTTATTAAAAGGACTGAATGAAACAGAAATATGTTCAGAAGTTTTAGGTGAACACGTGAAGAGAAAAAGTGTTATTTTGCGACGAAATAATTTCTTCTTTTATTTGTTGCAATGGGACACTAGTCATGTTTTATCGTCAGTTATCTGTAGGAAAATTTGTTTTATTGTAATAAGCGCACATATGTATATTTCATATATAGATAAAAAGTATATAGATCATTCGCTAATGATGGCCAATTGAAAAGTGGCATTCAGAAAACTGTTTTCAATTCACAAAATGACATTGCATTTGTATAAATTAGAGCAGTGCAACTAACTACTGCTGTTTTTCAGTACTCAGAGAGGGAATTCAATTTTATTTTCAGTTTTATTTAACAGAAGTATAAGTGATGAAAGTTGATTTTTGATTTAAGTAAAATGACAACTTTATTTTTGTAGTGTACAGACCACACTGAATTTCTTCAAGGAAAAAAATGGTTACTAATCACTTATAACTGATCAAGATTGTATTTATTAATGATGGAATACGTATCTTGTGAAATTTTGTCAGCTTTTAGCCATTTTAGCTAAAAGTACATGCATGCTGCTTTGTAAATACATTTCTTACAAACTTTCGGTTCAGTCAAACCAAGCAGATAGAAAGGCAAGTGAAATAAGTGTACTTGAGGTAAATACTACACGTTTCTACAGAAAATTAATGGCCTTCAAATGTAAATGACAGACATTTCGCTGATTGCTCACAGCATGCTCTATACATAATTCAAATGTACCTATGCATAAATGGAAGTATTATTCATGTAAATTAGTTAACTAGTTAAAATTGCTTTTCTTAATAAGAGACATAAGGTTCACGAAGTTTGTGATGCACTGAAAACTAACTTGCTTTATACAATGATTTAAATACCAAGTAGTGTGAAAGAGCTAAAAAAACTCTCCTATCAAGCACACTTATTTTTCACTGCATCAAGCAGTGTAATATAATTTCAGAAGTCACTGTTCTTTGACCTGATGAAGTGTGCAGCAGAAACTAATAAAAAAAAATAGGCAAGTGGAGATTATTTGATGTGGTTTATATTGACATTCGTTGTCGTTCGTAACCTATGGAATAAAGTCAATGGTAATGAGCTCGTTAATTAGCTAGACGGTGAATCATTGAGTTTCATAAAATACTCTAACCACCTTAGGTACAGCACACAATAAGACCAAACATATTATCATTACATATAATTTACTTGTTCAAAGTTTTTCCGCAAACATCTTTTGTAAGGCCTTACTAAAAACAAGTCAAAATCTAATTATTACCTAAGTAAAGTCAGTTTCACTAAATAATGTTGGTTGACTTAGTGTTAGATATTGTCATTGTCTGGTCGGCTTTAATCATGCCCTAACCTTTCTTATCAGATAGGTTACCCATGAACAGAGTTATTTAGGTCCTGAATGCCTCGGTGGTACAGTCCTTGACCTCAGAAGTCAGTAGAAACTATTTTATTCTCAGAGTATTTACATTTCGCACAAACCTGTAGCTGATGAAAGTCAGAAAGCAGGAACATTATGCTCAAGGCTTATAATAAGTCGGTTGCCAAACTATATTACCACATAATTACACGCAATCTTCTGTTATAGTCCTACAAAAGTAAGGGCAAACACCCTATTTATGTAAGAAAATTGTATAATCCTACAAGCATATGCAAAACGTTACTTTCTGTGTATACAAAGTGCTTCTTTTTATCGAAAAACTGAATGGTTTCACTAGGTTCATTTAAACAACATCTCTGAAGCATCGTTTTTAAAATGAGCCAATAAGAACCAAAAGCGGTCATGTAGATCAACCATGTATGTGTGTGACTTTCAATTATAATCAGTTATTTCACATAGCATTTCAAAAGCATTGGGAATTTCGGTGAAACGTTTTCAACCTTCGCTGTGCTTTAAGTGGATTAAAATGGATATGTAATAAGCCTTGATGAGACATTGTAAAAAGCTTCAGTTTGTAAATAACTAAATATAACACAGGACTGCAGTTCCAATAGAAAGACTGTTTGACTTAATTCATATTGACGGAGCGGACAAAGTTGTTTAAAAAATCCAATCCATCTAAATCCCATTTAATTATCCTATCCCCTCTGATATGTATGATGAACGTTAAAAACAACATCATATATGTTGAAATCGCTCACACAGTTGCAAGCTTCCTGAAAAACCTGAGTAACTTTAGTTGGTTTAATTTATGCTTCTCCTAACTTCTGTGATTTTAATAAGTCGCCGTAACATAACAAGGAATCTTCTGCCATAGTTAATCATTCAAGTGACTTTTACATATCCTTAAACTGTTATTTTAACGGATGATAAACACAAGCTAAAATTTTCATTTTCGATAGACAAAGTTGATATCTTTATGAAACATATTACGCGCAGATATAATTTCTAGCCTAATTTTCTTCCACTTGGAAACTGTTCGTTAAAAGTTACTCATGGTGTATACAAGAAAAATAATGAATACATGAAATTTAGAAAACAAGACCACACAACTCAAATAAGTGTCGAAAAAATTCCTGGTGGAGTATGTTCTTTGCATAAACATACCCTTAAATAGAATCAAGGAATAAATGAGCAGTAAGAAGTAGTGAATTGGGGTATATAGTTTAGCCTCTTTATTCAATTTAAGTTATTTATTTGTTCAACTAAGCTCAGGCCTCAAATATTGGGAGACAGCTTTAAACTGATTTACTCGTCTAGTGATTAAGAAGAATCAAGGTTTTATCAAAACATTTGTACTAAATAATCTTTTACAGTGCCTTAGAACTTACAACTTGAAGTATCATCAAGTGCGGTGGGATAAAATGGTCATATTGAAGAGCCAGTTGTTGTTAAAGTAACAATATATCCGCACAATCTGGTAAAGTAAATAACAGGTTTACTAACATCCCTACCTAACGGAAGGACACTTTTGAATACCAAGTACAGAAACTTAATCGGTTACTTCACTAAGTGCTATAGTAATGACTGGAACTGTCCGTCAAAATGTATAACTATTATGCTATGGATTTCATTCATACACAGTAATGATCACACTGACATTTTCATACATTTCTTAAAGTGGATACTGTAAGCTTGGATTTATGTATATTAACCATACGACCTGTAAATAAATATACTAAAACAACTACCTGCCCAAAATTGTTTGTTACAGGCTTCTGTTGTTGATTAAGTTGTCTCAGAAAGAGTTTCGTAGCCAAAACCAGTTAAAAAGTTATCGAACATCGAAGCCACTGAAGTTAGCGTTTCCACTCCCTTCTCTATCCCCTAAGATAAAAAGAAGTCGACGAATAAAGGAGATGCACTATCTGATTATCGTGTCCTACAGTTGCTGGTATTCATAATGTACTGAAATGCAAACACATATTTAAGTGGCCCCATAACAGAATGATAACTTTTTCATTTGAATCAGTGTAGCGATAAAGAATAACGATAATTTTAGCGATAAGCACACTGATCTTTGACAAAATATAAAAATTACGCGAAACAAAATCTGCTCGTGATTTCAAACCCTCGATTATTTACCACGTGCTTTATGTTCTGCGGGTGGTAAATTGAGGGAAATTCACACAAACTGATGCCATTACTAACTTTAAAAAGCTACTTAGCACTCAGCACTGGGCAACAAGACCGTATTCAGCGATTCTCCTCACTTATTCAGTGTTCCGTTCAAATGCTATCTATTCTGAGGCTACCAATGTATTTAAGTGGTGAATAATACTTTCAGTTCAGGCCTCATTAACCACCTACTGCCTATGAATTACTTCATTTTGATTACCTAACAGCTTTCAGTATAATCTTCACGTGCATGATATCAGAGGACAATTTCGTCAAGAACTTTTATGCAATACCAGTCAGCTTTACTGATCAATTTCTACCCTTATATTATGAGACAGGTTTATTACGACGAAAATAGATATCAGCGTGACATTGCCAAAGAATGTAAACATATTTTAGCTCAGAATTGAATTTACATAAAAAAAAATAACTGGTTCTTTAAACTGAGTACAAACCCTGTTTTGATAGCTAAGAAAGTTACACTAATCATGATAATACTTTAGTGGAATACATCTTTGTTAGACCTAAACAGCTTGTCAAGATATCAGCACACTCGTTATGATCTGTACTTTATAATAGTTCTGAAACTGTTAAACAGTGTTTACTTTTGTTAAAAATAAATTTATAAAAAGGAATTTATAATCTTGACCTTATAGGGAATTGTGAAGTGAATGTTTAATTCACTTATCACAAAGACGTATCACGCTGCTGGATATTAACAAACCTACGCTACACCATAAGCTACAGCATTTCATGAACAATTTTATTACATCTTGTAACGTAAATTGATTTTATGTGTAGTCCAAACATTTTGAGGAGTAATCCAACTGTACAATGGAGTATGTTGGAATATAACGCTAGATGACCAGAAAAACAAATGTGCTCTAATACTCTGACAAATAACAGGGGTGGTTGGACATCATACTCTGTTCGTAAACATTTTATATAAACGGCTTATAGAACTGCCTCCAAATCTGTCATATGGCAAGTGTTGGAATTATATAACTGAGATCACTGAAGTATAAAACATTCAAAGCAACTTGGACGTACCTTATTTTTATTCCGTATCTAATTTCGTAATAATTTAGATGTGAAAATATAACTGATTTCATTGTCCTTCTACTTTCATATCTTCAAATACCTTGTTTGCTTTTTTAGTCTTGTTCTGTTTTCATTCTTCATATTAAGCGCTGTAACTAGTACATGTATGGTCAAACTCTTCAAAATGTGTCGCACAAATCCCCTTCTAGTCATACGAGTCAAATTCATGTAAAAAAATTGAGAAGTTTGAAAGCGTTTGGCCTTCTGTTACTTCAAAACAGATTTTGTGGTTAAAAATCTTCCTATGCGATGAGTTATTTAATTTGAAAGCTTGTAGGGATTAATTGATGTCATCACTTGGAGGACCATTAAAAACCAAAAAAACACAGGACAGCTGTTTCACTCCGACATGTGGCTTCTTACTGGCTTGTACCCACAAGTATGGCAAGGATCGAACCAAGAATATTCAGTTTTCACAGCAAGCACATCCCCATATAGCCACTGGATCAAAATACAATGAAACATACTTCCCTTTTTCTGTCAATTCGAGATATAGCGTGAGCTTCATCCAGTGCCATTTTTGAAAATTTGACCTCACATCCGACAGATGCGTACTGCTTGGAAATCCCATACTGGGACAAAACAGCTGTCTTATGCTTCCAGATTTTCAATGGTTCTTCTACTGATGTCAGTCTTCGATGAATATTAACATGAATTGGTTTATTTGTTGCATTCATGAGAAAAGAAACAAATAACCGATATGCTAAATTGATAGGTTTACACTGAAATTTATAGAGCTGACTGTATTCTAAGTAAATGGATTTTTGACGCTGAAAGTGCAACAGGTCTAGACATCAGATACGATAAAGTTATTATTAATATGTTAGTAACCAATTAGTAGTTTTAATGTTTTCAGTTCACTTAAAGAAAATCTCTTGAAAAAAGCTGAAATTTCCAGGATACATCAATTTAGTTCCTGGTAAAAGGTATGCATCTGCAACTCACCGTAGGTAACTAGCCTAGCCAAAAGGGGAGACTATTAGGATATAAAAATGCTTTCGGTTTTCATGCAAACAACACCTTAATTGTTGCTTCACTTTGAAACTTCTCGTTCTGCATAATCCGTCTCTTGCTGAAATCTATCAAACGATGCAAAAATTTTCCAGTGACTTATGCTAGCTGAACATACAGTTCTGAAGCCTTATCACGAATGATAACATCTTCACCACAAGCATTTAGTAAAACATGTTAAAGATGAATGTAATCATCTTAGAAATTTACTAACATAGCACTTCAGGTGAATAGTAATTTCCATTCGTTTGTTCGGTGTTGATAAAACACTGAATAACTGGGAAGGAAAAAGCGGTAGCTGTAATTATTTCAAGCTGCAAGTGATACATTCCTTTCTCTAAATAAGAGTAGGTTAAATTCCTACTTCGGTTTTACTTTTTGAAGTTTATATATTTTCAACTGATCCTCTCCCTCGGTGTAATTTCATCTTGTTTTCCTGCCTAATTCTTATGTCTACTAATTATTGACAATTCATATCCATTTGATAAAATCTCTTATTTTATTGTAAACTGTTGTACTCCTAACTACCTATCCAAAAAGCCACCTTAACTCGTTTCGTATAGTATAATGTCAAACTTCGATAATCAATCCATTCATCTTTCGAAACACTAACTTTATAGGTATTAGCTTTCATTTATTTTGGCCATTGTAAATTTACTCACAAACACGGAAAAATTATTCTGTTTTTGATTGTCAAAACCTATGTATATATTAGTGCAGTTCCAATGATTAGGAGGCACTCAAAGGAGAAATATTCCTTCCTCCTTTTCCCCTTATAGAAAAAAGGATAAATGGAGATTTAATTATCCTGTAATAGTTTCGATCACTTGCACCAAATAAGTTATCGTAAGATCGGGATTATCACACCTGAAATACACATCATACTCATTACAAATGCACTGTAGGATGTAAAGCAGTGTATAAGAAATTAAGCATCAAGAATAACAAGTTCACTTTCACTCAGTAAAGTTCAGTTGGTAGTGAAACTGTAATACAGCAGACTACATAGATGTATATACTTAGCTTAATATCATCATTCTATATATAACTTGGTGAATTATTCTATGAACCCCCGAAAAAACCATCTTGAAGGAAAAAATACATTAGGCTTACTCAAAGATTTTGAATGCAGTTTGTTCAATTTTGGTGGCGATAAACTGCGAGGATCCTTCACAAGACTGAAACTACCAGGAAACAGTCTCATAATTCTTTAAATTCAAGCTTTTATTCAGACAATATTATTTTAGCTAGAAATGTATTTTTGGCTAAGTGGAATGGCTAATATCAACGCATTTACTACAAATGAAAAATTTGTATGAAATGATGCATAACAAAACGTTTCAACTTACGGCAGCTGTGTAGGATTAAGTGCAAACAACATATTTGTTTATTGCAAATCTATTTATCATAAATTTAATATCCTCCAGACGTATTTTAAGGGAAAATGAGATGTTTCATATCTTCATCAATTTAAACACATCTGTACATATAGACTGACAATATTAGTGAGCTGTCCACTCCATTTAAATGCATTTGTCACCTTTCATGTTTCGAGTGACTTTATGTAAGCAGTTGGTTGGCTAATTGTGACAGTTGTATGCACACAAATTGTCCAAATTCTGATTGGTATAAATTCTTTTCAAATTTATAGGTCTAATTATGAACAACCAATAACCGTAGACAAAATCATAAGGTACTTCTAATGAAGTGATTTACGTTGATTTAGCCATCAAAGTGGAGAAAAAAAGGTAGATGGAACTGTCAAGAGAAGATAAATTATTATCGCTTTTTCATCAGAAGATTGGGATTTGTGCTGACATATCAGTTCAACGAAATCAATTTTTATGGCAATATCCTTTATTGTTCTTTATCACTAGCATCTAGCCTTCTTTCATCTATCAGTGAAATTAATTTTTCATTAAAATAATCGGCTTTGAAGCAAGCGTATAATACCAGTGAAGAATGTCGAGAACTGACGCAGTTGGTTTAGGTACAACCACAACTACTAAGCGACACTACTGCAGAAAGAATACTCCAGCTGATTAGACAGACACCGATGGATTTTCAGTGCGTTGAAACAGTGTGTATCTCATTCAGATACTGAAGGTGAACCGTTAAAATTGAACTACTGAAATTAAAAATTATTTATGAAGTAAGTAAAGCAAAAGTGGGATAAAAAGGAAAGGGAATGTACTCTCTAAGTAGACATCAGGTTCATACCACTCGCAGTTTCATCAGAAACAAATATTCAGATTTCTAACATGCCAACGAGTAGAAAATATATATCTACAGCTGCAATTATCAACCGAATTATGTTGTTATGTTTTCAGAAGAAAATAATAAATTATAGTTTATTCATCTGATTTTTGTAATACTAAGAGTAGGAAGCTCATTACGACAAATTGACATTCAAGCAATATCTGGGCATCGTATAGGAGCTCATATGTCAATAGAGATCAAACAGTTCGTCCCAAAAAGCAATGTAGAATCGCAAGCTTATCCATGAATAGTAATAGCGAGTGTAAGTTGTTACAGGAAATAGAAATATGTACAGCCCTCACTTTACTGGACGAAACAATATGGAGCATGATTTTTTCATACTTAACGTCAGTTTTAATACGAAATAATTCACAAATGCGTAATCTTTCAAATCCTGATCTACTTTTCTTTGACTGCAGAAATTTTTATAGTGATTTTTAAGGACATTTAGGTTATTAACAAAAGGTTATTCACCTTGAAGGCTTTTCATGTTCTAAACGCTCTAAATGCGCAGTTCTGCTAAATAAAGGGACATTTCGTTGACACCCTAAATTCAGGTATGGTCAGTCTTATGACCAGTAAGGTACTCAGAATAGAATTCAGCTGGTGTATTCTACTTGCACTGTCTAACTCTATATTAGTTTCGTTATCTGCAATAGTCGTATTGCATGATGAAATTTATTTATTTATTTGACTTTCATCCATATAAGGGAAATATATTCCTATGGCCATACTGTTAGCTTTATCCCACCTGCTTTCAATTCCTATTGATATAAAATAGAAATTTTCTTCCCATTATGTTACATGAAGTCTTTTATCAATGAAAATAATCCAGTTTGTCACAAGTAATGGTATTTCATGAAATAGAAGTAGCAGACACATGAGATAAAAGAAGAAGCGAAATTGGCGCAAAAACCAGACACAGGTATACTAACACATATGCAGACAAGTACAAAGGAGAAAGTAGTATGATGTGGGGATAGAAATGAACACTGTCGTTGTTGCGGCCATAACAACGAAAAGCAGAAACAAGTCGAGATAAAAACAGCATAAAAACTTACGACAGATAATGCCCTATTTCTTCAAGTCTATCAAAGTAATGATATTTCTTTTCTTTTAGATAATCTAATAAATGGAAATGAGAGACGAGTGAATTTCCCAAAAGAAAAACCTTAAAGTTGGGAATGTATTTCTGTACATATATATGTATATATATACCTTTTTATTTATACATAGCTCGATGAGCAAACTAGGGTAGAAGAAGAGAAAAAAAAGCAAAAGACAGAGGAGCTCAAATAACAAGAGTGTAAAGAAAGTTGTCGTTGAAATTTTGAGTTTTCTGTTTACCTAGACATCTACAAAATTTCACACATCATAATTTTGTCATCAAATTTATGTACATAATTTTTCTTTATACGAAATAATGGTAGAAAACTAGAAAGATTTTCCATAGGATTTTCTAGCCTTTGATATTCAGTGCAGTTTGTGGTTTATTGGTATATATGTATTTCTTAGACATATATTCCCAAGGAAACTAAACCATCACAGAACACAGAGTAGCAAAGTACAAATTTCGCCCATCTCCATATATTGATTGTTTTACTTCATAAAACTCATAGATTAACAGTGGTTACATCGCAAGTTAAAAGTTTTGTTACACCTTTCCCAAACAACAGTTGTTATTTGTTGTGAAGAGAGCATGATTAAGTTTGAATTTAACATCAGTCAACTTCGAAACAACAAAGTCAAATCATTTGTCTCACACTACTCAATAAGTTGAGTGACACAACTGCTGGTTACCATTCGGTAGAATACCGAGTAGGTAGTTCTTAAAGTTGAAATTCAAAATGGTCAGTTTTAACCAGCATTTAGGTGCATCAGGACATGCTTTTCAGCGAAAGCTGTTTAAGACTGTAAATCAACTGTTTTGGCTTAATCAAAGCATAGTGAATTTAAGCGTTTGTCAATTCACTTCACTGACACTTTTTCCAAGCCAACGAGTTGGATTTCGATGTGAAAGGAAGAATGATTAGAAGCCATTTAAATGTTGTGTTTGTGCAACTAGGCACAGGATTCGTGTATAGTTGTGTAGTGTATGAAGGTGATGATAATTACATATTTGCCGTATGGTGTTAAAGAAATAATTTGTCACCCATTGTTATATACAGATGGCTTAAACATATCTGACTTTCGATATTTTCAGTGAAACTGCTTTATATACTTTGATTTTACTGGTAGTGTGTTCAATCATTCCAGAAACCTTTGGATCTAATCAAAAAAGTATGTATTGAACCAGAATTTAACTTCAAAGCCTATATATTCACCATGCACATATAGCAGATGAATAAGTCTGGAAGCGTTACTTTTGTCTCAGCTGCGGAAAAAATATTTGAAATGCGAAATATTATTTTAAAGGTTATCATCTAAGTTAACCTCACAGCAAAGCAAAAGTACTGTTTGACCAGAATATGCATGTTGAAGGTATCGGAAATCTGGCAAAAAGTACAGTATTGTTTCTAAGAGAAATCTGCAAATTACGGCAGACATATATGGTTCAGACAATTGTTCGACAAAGATTTGTAAGGATAATAAGTTGTCTTTCTGTCAGAAGACGATAATTGTGGAATAATTTGGTATTTTAGACTTATTCTTTCTTAGAAATTGAGACGTTCGTGCCTACAAACTTATTTTGAAACTACCGCTTGAACGTTTATTACAAACCATGAAACTGCCTCTAAAATATATTATAATGGTTTCTTTTAAGTTAATAGGTTTCAGTAGCAGAATAAAATCTGGAAATATCTATAAACATAAAGCCTTGGATATTAATTTCTAAAATTCACGAGAAAATATGCCGAGTTGGCTGATAAATAAGAATTTGAGGTAAGTAATTCCACGTTTGGAGCTTACTGAAAGCACGGCAATCATGTTCAACCAAAACGATTCAAAGAAGAGTAAGTAAGTGTCGTGGGTTTAACTACAAGATTCAATACAAACAAAAAATGGTGTCTATGTATGTGTCGTTCGTTCATTCATTCTGAAAATAACAAATTAAAGAGTTGATGACTGAAATTTGATAAGGGCTATTCTTTTGGTTATACAACACATCTTTGAAAAATTGAAACGAATGTATAGGAAATTTCATATAATTGCATTGAGATGTATTAGCAAAAGAGAATACAATTTCTGACACAAGATCACACAAAAAGTATTCATACATACCTATAAAAACATAGATAGGGGTGTTAAAGTATAGCCTAACAAAGTTCAACCTAATAAAGGTATAAGCAAAAGGAAAATGAGGTAAAAATAATGACCGCTAAGGAAAAAAACACTTAAGAACATCTGGGAGACCGTTTAGGATATAATTCTTTTATTTGCTTTTGTTTGAATAACATTTTTCAATGTTCATCGAGCGTAGAAAGAAGAATCTAATTTTTTTGACTCACCAGTCTCTCATTTAAACAATTTTATTGAATTTTCTATTGCATTAGTTATTTTTCTAATTAAAAAGCGCTTAATGGCTTAAGTAATCACTTGGATGATTGTTTAGATAAGATATTCGGAGATATTATTCATAGGCAAGAACTTATTTCTGTAGTCACTAACCAATTTGTTTTGATTCTGAACAACAGATTGAACTATTTAAATAAACTCCTGAAATGCTCATATGTGGTGTCGATTTCAAAATGAATCACTAATGAATAATATTGAGCAATGCAAAAGTGTGCTCAAGTAATGACAAGTATTTGTGTGGAGATTATTAATGAGGATAAAAGGAAAAATAAAAATGTGATCTGCTATAAGAAAGGCAGATAAAGTATTCTACATCTGGAAAATCTTTATACCTGACCAGTAGCTACGTGATCACCAGTGTGAGAATCTACTTTACACCTTTACTACTGTATTTATTAGAAGAAAGGCCAAGGCATCACAGACGTCTAGGTGAGCACGCGTTCAAGCAACAAAATTTTTAGTATTGCATGAGAAGATATCTAAATTAGCTGCCTAAATAACTGAATTCATTGGTGTAAACACATTTCCTATGAAGTTTGAAACCAAGTCAGTGCTGCTCAATATTGCTGAATCAAATTATTGCCAAATAGGAATGAACAAATTTATTGACGAGAATGGTTTTAAATCTATATTGAAGTACGTCATTCTTTGGACTCTCTGTCGTCATTATCCAATCAAAGCAGTTGGGACTACGCAAATGCCTGCGAACAATGTTAGACAGGTTTTTTTTATCTGATTAAAGGCTTGTTTACAGTTCGCTTGAAAAACTCTTTAACTAATTGTGTTTTTTTCAGAACTCGAGAAAAACAAACACTCGAGGTAAGTAGTATATGCAAGCGGCGAATTTCTTGGTTATTTAAAAATAAAAAGAACATATTTTATCAATTTATGCTTAAGTCCTATGAACTGTATGGATATTTGATGGCAAACGGACTACTGACTAAATAGTCTGAGTGGTAAAAGCCAAAAAATTTTCATAAAATTGACAACTTAGTTCTTTTAATAAGTATATTCTTCCGAACGCCCGTTACACTTGCTAGGAGTTTGTGCAAATAAAAATTACATGTTGGCTAAGCAAAAGTAATTTAAACGTATACCGACTCGTAATCTCGCGTAAGATAATTGGATTCACTGAACATACAATTATATGGATCTGTACTGAAGATACACTAGAAAATGAGGTAAACTTGTAATGTAATATCCTAAGGGAAAACGGATATCCATCTAGATTCATGGATTCCATCATGAAGGTTGTCAATTTCACTAAAAGTAGATGCTTAACATAAACCTGAATTCATGGGGCAAAATTACTTCTGAATTCATCAAAATCGTCTCTCCCTGTGTTTGCGAAAGACATCGCACTGATGACCTGAGAATCACAGTCCCTAGTTGACAACTACTCCGTCAATGCGACCAAGGTAGAATGTCGCTTTAGTTCACCTCAACGTAAATCTATAAGCTTGCTGACTTTTGTGGTCAGCGCACACTCACTGAACACAGAATCAATTTCGTAAGTGTACGCTACAGTGATGAATGACCTAGACAATGTCGTAGTCAAAAGAAATAGGTACATCTACTTACCTTAGCACGACCAAAGCAAAGATTTCTTCCTCCTTATTTACTTTTGAAAATTTTAGTAATTAAAGTGATTTTATTAGTGATTAGTGCATTTCTTTCTTTCCAGTTGCACGGCTTCAGTAAGTGACAGTGTCAAAAAGACGTTTCCTTGTTGCCGCATCTCTGTTCTGCTCTTTAATTTAACTGAAAGTGGCTTCAGATTATATACTCTTGCTGAACTAACCATGGCAGCATATTTTTTTGAGTTACCTTCAGTATCCACTGACTTTCAGTGAACTAAGATAATCCCTTGAAACCCATATCCTTTAACTCTGGGTCTCATCAAACTGATATAACGGCAAATGATTTCATAAATTTTGTTTCATGGTGATTTCCAAACATAATCACCAAAAGCTTATTTCCGTTCAAGTTATTAAAATATGTATGTGGAATTTTAATAAGACATGCGTTTCACTCAACCATGCTGCTGACTGTTATTCTCCCCACGAAAAATGCATTTCATGCAGAACTGATAGCTTGGTTGAATGGTGATGAAGGGAGAAACAAGCTTATCTTAAATGAACTAATCATAAATTATTCTTGTAGCAACCTCCCCTGGTTAACCGGTTCACTAGTTACTAATTGGTCATAAGCTCGGATAAAGAGAGGAGGTTGGGCATAGGAATAGCAACCCGACTCCGGGAAACCAAGCCAACCACTTAAAAAACTTCACAGCACAAAGAAAGTGTTAAAAACAAGAATAAACTATTCCTTGCTGGAATTGGGGAGATGAAATGACATCGGTTGGTGAAGGACTTCGGGAAGCCGATTGGCCGACTTGTCTCCCCTTCTCTCGATGAAAGGGAAAGTAAACATAGGGACATGAAATGTCCGCACAATGTTTGAGCTAGTTGGCAAGGCTTCTCAGATTGCAAAGACACGAGGAGATATGGCATAGAAGTGCTAGGCTAGGAATCTGTGAGAAGTCTGCAGATAGGATGGAAGTGGACTGTCACGACTGTGAACTGGAGAGGAGTCAATAATCTACTCCAATATTGTCACCCAAACGACAACCACAAGCACAGCATACTGAGTTGTGGGGTGGCTGTCATGATGTCCCTAAAACAGCATCGAAGGCTCTCTCTCTTGCAGTGGGAACCAGTCTCCTCCTACAGGATCAGCATCATGACAGCAAGACTCAAATCGAGATTAAGGAAAGTTACAATCATACAATGCTACACTATGCACCTAAAAATCATGCAGACGAAGAGGAGGGGAAGGAGGTGGAATTCTACAGACAGCTGCAATCAGTAATGTATAGACAAAACCCGATCCCAGTTGGTGACATCAGAATTCATTCTCATGGGTGGGGTGACATGAATGCCAAACTCGGAGCAGACAACAATGGAGAAGAACTGGTCATGGGTCAAGAAGCACTCGGTGAAATGATGAGTAAGAATGGAGAACTGCTTGCAGACTTCTGTGGGTTTAATGATCTGATGATTGGAGGCGATGCAGCGTGAACAAACAAAAGGATATTCAAAAGGCAGCGACATGGATTTGATTTCACCAGACACCAAGACACACTGAGAACCAGATTGACTTCATCTCAATGTGAAGAGAGTGGAGACACAGTCTCCTGGGACCGAGATGAAGAAGGGGAGCAGATGTCGTTTCAAACCACTCTCTATCTTGTGTAAGGAACCTACCTTCAAAATCAAGTTGAAAGCCTACACAGAAGTTGGTGATAGACCACAGTTCAAGTTGAACACCCAGAACAGAAACTGAACTGAAGGACGAAACTTCAGAGGACAACTTCACGCCAGCCATGAGATGGAAATGGGAGACATTGAGGAACATCTCTGAAAGAACTTGCGTGGAAGAACATTGGACTCTTCAGAAGCTAGGTGGAAGGAATCTGCACAACCGTATTAGTAAGGAAGAAGAAGGAAGATGAGAAGGAATGATCTGCACTGGAACATGGAGGCTGATAGTGGAAGAAGAGGAAGATGGTGAAGCACAATATGAACTAGTGCAGTGCAGTGCAGGTACGAACAATGAAAAGTACAAGGTATAAAACACAACACTGGAAAAGAAGTAAAGAAGAGTGCAGGCAAAGACAAAAGATAATTCTACAACACACTGACAAGTGAATCAGAACAGGCTGCAGGTGGGAGAGACCTGACAACACTACATCAAATAACCAGAGATCAACGCGCGTGAAACTAGTGAAAGATAATGAAGGGAAACAAAGGAAACGATGGGCTGACTACTTCGAAAAACTGTTGAATCAACCCGTAACACTACTACCACCACCTGAAACCCGTCCAGAAATACCACCAGCAGCCCAGTTACAGATAACGAGTGAACACAAGCCTTCCGACAAAAGCAGAAGTGAAGTCCTGGAAGCCATAAAGTTGTTGGAATTGGGAAAATCAGAAGGTCTATATGGAATTCCTGCAGAAGCACTGAAAAGAAACTCAGAGACAACAGCGGACATGCTCACAACACTATTTCAGAAGGTTTGCAAAGAAGGAAGGGTACCTGCTGATTGATTGTGAGAAGGGCTACCTCGTGAAACTAACTGCCAAAGAACGGAGACCTAATTCTTTGCAATAACTGATGCGTTATCATACTGCTGTCCACCTCGAGCACAATATTAGGCCGCTTCATGCTGAAAGAGACTGACAGATGCTCCGGATTCAAAACTTCGATGAGAACAGGCTGGCTGGCTGGCTTGCTTCAGGAAGAGAAAGTCATGTGCGGATGAAATTGCAACTCTACGCTACGAATCATCATAGGAGAGAGCGTAGAATGCCAGTCAACTCTCCAGCTCGCCTCAACTTCATCGACTTTGACAAGGCCTTCGACTGCGTCGACTGAGAAGTAATTTGGAAACTGCTTCAACGCTACCGTCTTAGTGTCACAAACCTTTATTAAACTCACTCAACAACAGTTATATGCCAAATGAGGCCATATGCTGAGTGATTCACAATGGAAAGCTCAGTGACGCTTTTGAATTGAAGACTGGAGTGAGATAGGTTGCCACCTCCTACCACAGATGATCTTCGTGATTGTGGCCGACTGCACTGGACTGGATAATGCAAGAAACAGCTGTGAGGAGGGGGTAATAGGCTGGCTGGACTGATGAAAAGACCCCAGAAGAATTGGGTTTTGCCGACGACGACGTATGTCTGATGTCACACAAGCTCTATGATCCACTGGCAGAAGTCTACAAGTTGGCAGAAGGGATGAGACGAGTCAGCGAAGGAAGACGTGACTTCAAGTGAACGCGGAGAAGATAAAGGTGATGAAGATACCCAACCACTATCACTACCATAACCACCACCACCACCACCACCACCAACAACAACAACAACAACAAACAACAATCACCATGAACGGGAGAAATCCAAAGGAAGTTGTCTCTTTCGCCTGCCTACCTACCTAGGCAGCATCGTTTCTACTACAGCTGGCAGCGGCACAGATGAGGATGTCAAAGCAGCCAGGGTCGGAAGACAGCAAGACAGGCCTTCCCGCATTAGTCTGAAATCAGTGTGGAGATCTACTACACTGCACTGCACTGCACTGCACTGCACTGCACTGCACTCAGCATAAAGCATGAACGAGATGCGGATTATCAACACCAATTCAGTCGAGTTGGCGCTTCCATATGGTTTGGAAAGTTGGCACATCACGCAAAACATTTCCAACAAACTGCAGATATTGATCAACAGCTGCCGCCTACTCTCGCTCGACACTGAAGATCGGATGGCCAGACAGAATAAGTAACAAGGAACTCACTGTGGCTGGCTGGCTTGCTGGCTTGCTGGTAACGAACCAACCGAGAACCCAGCACCCAACAAATATGCAGAAGAGAGTGGAGATGGATTGGGCATACAGTGAGAAGATTATTTGGAGACATCAGGTGCTAGACCAGGCCAGACTGTCGAGTGGAATCCAGAGGGAAGCGAGGAGATGGGTGTGCGAGGCGAGAGTGACATGGAGGGGATCGTGTAAGGATGAGATGGAGGCCGATGGGGAGTTGTTTAGCCAGGTTGAAAAGACTGCAGAGAACAGAGTGCACTGGAGTTGTGCTACTGAATTCTTATATTCTACGGGGAACCCAAGGGGCAAATGAATAATAAAATATTCCTATAGCAAACGTTACTCTTTTGTTTCAGTAATTTTTGAAGTTCCTTTTGTCATATCTATAAACAAGGTGCTTCATATTTACCTCGTCACTACTACGAGGTTATCTAGATTGGAATGCCCGAAAATATTGTACCTACAGTGACATCAATGAAATGTCCTAGGAAGCCGTTAACTTACCGTTTAATCAGCATAGTTGTTCCCATAACTTTCACACGGTACAAATATTTATGCAATTTCAAAGAATAGAAATTAAAATACGAACTAATGGATGAGTTTAAACCACTCACAGAAAACAGAAAAATACATATGATCTACAAATGAAACAAATTAAACGTTTTATAGCAAATAAAATCAGAGAATATAAACGGAAACAAACGAGGATTCGTTTTTGTTGTTCAGATAATCATTATTTATTAGGAACATTATTTTCTATCAATTAAAATAGAGTCTTTTTTGTCTGTCACCCTAACGTACAGTTTGCTCGGCCAATATTTTATGTAAGAGATGTAAATTGTAATAAAAATGCCTATTCAATAGTAAACGTAGTAGTCGTTCAGTTGAATATGGTCTTGAAGGTCACTTATAATAATATCTCGATAACATACCTAGAGACAGAATTGAGCACATATTTCAAGCCCATTTTAATAGTAAGAACGTAATTAAACAGTAAATGTTTCCTCAAGGTTCAAACTCTGCTCAATATTCTCATTGGCTACAAGTGAAAACTTTTGACTATGGTATGATTACTTCAGTTTAGTTTTATAAATAAAGATTCAAGTGCAAATGAAAGATACAACACAGACAAACCAAAAAAATTTCCGGCAACCCTATTTAAACTACTCAGTAGTTGGAACTACAATCATGACGAGACGAAACGAGTTGACTTTTTAAAGAGGTTATGAAGAGTTGAATTTGAGTTTGCTACAAAATGTCCTCGTGCATTCAGTAGTTTAGCGTCAATCCTCTCAACTGTTTTTGATATAAAAATTTCAAAGTTTGGTAATAAGATGAAACATGCAATTCGGAGGATTTTGGAAAACAGTCTGTAGGCTTCATTTTCGCTGGAGCCATAATACTTTTTGGATGAATGCCATTCTGAATACGAAAACTATTTTAATTTATTACCTCATGAAGCGAGGGAGTCTATAGTTTCCCTAATTTTACTGCACAGCATGTGTGAAGAAAGGAAAACCTAAAGCAGTTAGCCTACACAAAGTTCAAAATCTTCTGTAAGCACAAAAATAGTTAAACCTCATGATTTTTAAAGTGGTGTGATTGAGGCAGTATATACATATGTGTAATTTGGTATTACCTGACAGTCTGATATTCACCTTCGGCAAACTGATTTGTTTATGATTTAGTCGAAATCTGTGTGGTTTATTTAAATAAACGCTGTCTACCTGACTTGACACCGGATTCGTTAAGTTTATTTTAGCATTTGAAATTGCATAAATGTCAACCGATTGACCTTTTCGAAGAAAATCGAATGATTGTTTTGTTAGTAAAATACTCTTATGAATGTCTAAATCGCAGCCTTTTCTCTTCCAGTTGACTGAGCTAAATCCATGTGGTTCCTTGCTTTGCAAGGTTGTAAATGATGAATCTGTATGTAAAGCTCGTTCTACTGATGGTTTGAATACATGAGTTTCATTTGATATTGGAAGCTGATGCATAAAAAAATCATAACCTGTGAAAATAATAAAAAATAATAAAGCGTCAGACTATATAATTCATTTAGATATTTATTTGATAAAACGAATAAAAATAATCATCCTTTTCTGTGACATTCTCCTGTACGTATTTCAGTGTTATCAGTTCTCAGTAGTTATTACATTATAAACTGTGATGGACACACGTTCCTGCAGGTGATAATACATATCATAGAGCACATTACTGTGCCATTCAAGTCAAATAGAAGGTAGAAAAACAACTAACACCTATATCTTCTTTCTTAACACTAAGAAAAATTAATTACAGTTAGAATTTCAGACTTCTTGATCTATTCACACAAGTGTTTTTCCAAACTACATAGAATTAAGTAAGTTCCTATCTTCAACTAGCAAAGAAATATATGGCAACTTTAAGTACTTTCATATAATTGTCTTTCAATTTGGGGTTGAATGTGGCTGACTTTAGAGTTTCTACTCAACTACTTTAGTTTGTAGTCTTAAACAACCTTTCGATACAACTCATTGATTGCTATAACCGAATTTTAAAAAGGCAAAACAAGAGCGTTTTGTTGCATTCTTTACTTTCACTAACACATGCAGTGACCTTCGTTCTCATGTATACTTTTTCCCTTTATACTTTCAAGGCAAGTACAGTTATAATGAAGAAAGCATTTTTCGGACATAGAATTCTTCAAAACTGAACTAAAACTTCTTGTAAACGCATAAAAAAGGATAAGAATGCAATGTGTTAATACCACATTCACGTCTAAACATTTAAACAATGTTTGACCAAGTAGTTTTAAAAGGTTAAAATAATGATTTTTAAGCTACAAAGATGCAAACACCATATTCCACTTAGAATAATGTTAAGTAAACGATAAGTAGCAGAAGTCATCAATGTTTCCATGAATTCTGTTTCATGAAGGCCATTAGGCTGGAGAATATATGGCACAACCTGCAGACATAATAGTCTTTAGAGAAAAATTTGTGTTTGGATATCAATGATTTATGGTACCAACTGTCACTGAAAAAAGAAACAAAAGTTTTTTTGGAACTGTTAGGAATTTTTCTTTATAATTCATACTATGGATTAGTCGTTTGTACAAAAGACTTAGAGTTCAGATGTTTGTCCCCAGTTTATCGAGAAGTAGCACAAATTTAGTTGCCCTGTGTTATATAAATTTACACAAGATTTCACTCTGTTCTTTATTGTAATGAGTTAGGACCGTAAAAATACGTTTTATTGTTGGGGGAATACAACTGTGGTTAAGCATTGTAAACATTTTTATGATGAGAATTTACTGGTTATTACTAGTTCTACAGAATGGATGATTGTCATTTATACCTCATTAAAACAGTAGAAGAGAAGAATTCTTAGCCGAGAAATAAATTCTAAGCAACCAAACAGTCAGTAGTGCTAAGCTTAACAGCATTCAATATAAATGAACATAATCACCTTGATTAGTTTGGTTTTTGTGGCCGAGTAGTATGATATCTTCTAAAACGTGCGGTATTTCTTTGTCAGTTCTTTTTACAGGTATTCTGACCTTCACAGCGTCAACATTCAGTTCGAATTTCTTGCTATTTTGAATTCTATGTTCACTTTCAATGGAAAACTCGTTTGGAGGGTTTCGTTGCTCATGAAAATGTTCTTGTTTAGCTAATTGCAATAGAACTATGGAGAACTTTATTCTAAACCCAAGAGAGTAGTTGATTTTTTTCAGATGGCACATAAATGTTCCATTTTGAAAATCGAATTCCGGCATAATTGATACATGAAAGGTATTACCTATACGAATGAAAAATAATAATACCTAAAATAATATAGTAAAAGCAATTAACAAACAAAAGAGAATAAACTTCCTCAGTTAGTGGTTTATTTTGCCAATTAGGTCATAATATAAATTTTGCATTAGTAACTTTGAACGATATCGTGCTCTAATACTTCGCTCATATATGTTGTCACTGTGTCTATATTTTCGCGAGTGCTTTCTTTAAGTGGAACTGTCGAAAATTGCCATTGCAAAACTTAGCCTATTCTTACTATAGGACCAGTTGTTTTTTCCAGTATATGTACTCTGTATAAAGTTATTATTGGTAAACTCATAAAAATTAACATTTTGTATCCTTAATGATACCAGTATTGTATGATTTTCTGTAACCAAAACATAATTTATGATCTCTCTTGTTCATAACTTCAACTATCCCTTATTTATAAAAAGTGTAATACTGTATTTAGCAATTTATGTTTTAGCACATACATTTATTTGTTTATATGTATTGTTACACTAGTGCAGTATAGACTATTCTGTCGCGAAATTCTATGAAAATTGTTATTGTCATTTTGACTGTAAAGAAGATTTGATGGCAACGGGTTTTATTTTGTACCCTCTCATTTTTTATTGTCACTGTGATAATCGGTTTCGTGTAAATTTATGTTACATTTTTATGGACAGACTACTGAAAAACAAATGATTTTACGGAGGAAAAGTAAAATGTACAGAATTAGTCATAGAGAATAAAGTGACTTATCATCTTCCGGATTCAGGGAAAAGAAACTGTTTTCAGTAAACGCAAATCGTAAAATCTAACTGATGACCTAACTATGCTGCTTCATCTTGTAATCATTCAGCAGTTTCCAGTTGTTATTCAACTCATAAGTAATAAATACTCTCAGACTTTACTGCTGATGGGAATATAATGACATCTGACTGATGAAATTATGACTGAAGTCAGCTTATAAGCGGGTTAGTTTTATTAGTAATTGAATATGATGACTTAATAATGAGGCTTTAGGGAAAGAACGAGTAATATCTATCATTAGTGGCCTTAAGTTTACGTTCCAGGTTCGCAAAATATAATACGTTGTGCTACTTAGCTGCCTTATAAATCTACGTATTCTCAGGCTTTATAGCCATAAGCGAAACATCACTGTCAATTCGGTTAACAACACAGCTTCTTAGTGACAAACAAAGAGAGTAAAGAACGCAGGATTCAACCAATTCATAAGTCATATTAGGAGGCATCTACTGACAACTGCATACACTTCATTACATGAAATATGATGTGGAGCATCGATACATCCTAGAAATACGGTTTGGCATTCTGACAGAATCACTATCAATGAAACTACCTCAGGTGGCCGTGGTTTTATTGACTGGTGTTACATATACTAAGTGATGAATAAAAGCAAACAGAAAGCTGGGCTCATCGCAGCCTTCAAAATAAAAACCTCCAGTCTACCAGCCAAGTGCTGGACCACCTCAACTATGAGATCTAGTTGCTGAACCAGTTTAAACTTTCATAATAAAAGGTTTTGTCCGGCTTTCATATGATTCCATGGCACGTAACTATTCATCTATCGTAATGCCTTTAGGTAATTTAATTGGAGTTTGAAAACGATCAGCAGCTGGGTCTTTTGGTTCAGTCGGTTGATCGTCGAGGCGGTAACTTGAGATATTCGGTCTCTACTTCTGTCACCATCCAGGTTTTCAATTTGCATTCAGTTATCACCCAGAATCAAAAGTACTATTAGTGAATGTAAACCCACAGTAATGGTTAAAATGATAATGAGTAGTAAGATATTCTAATGTTTATTACACGTGTGAATTTGCTGCAATTAAACGAACTTATGTATGTAGATAATACACTTACAGCACTGAAATCGGAACACATCACTAGTTTCTTGGCACGTATAAATTCAGTAGTGAGTGCAATCCAGCTTACCTGTGACTTAGAAAGTGACGAAGGTGAGCTTGCGATTTTGGGCCGCAAGATTAAACTAACACAAGACGGAAGTTTAGAGAACAGTGTCTATAGGAAACCTTCCCATTTGAATCGCTACTTAAACTTGAAATCCTCGCAAAGCATCTCAGTTAAAGTAGGTTTGGTTAAATGCCTGAGTTATAAGGCGGAAAATCCTACTAGTAGACCAGAAAATCCACGACAAGAAATTAGACACATGAAGAATGCGTTATTAATTACCCACCCAAATTCACAAATAAATTCATAAGAAATCGAAAGAAAAGCACTAGTAGTCGTAGTAGTAGTGGTACATGTGTTAATAATAATCCTACTAGTAATGGTAATGATGGCGACGGGGTTGAGATTCAGAGACTCTGCTGTGTTACTACAAAAGGCATGCAGCTCAGAAGCACAACAAAGAATTCTCAATAAGGCTGGATTGCATTAAAGTGGCTTTTAAACCAGCAAACTAGCTTAGAAACAAGCTATGTAGGTTAAAATATCCTATCGATGGAATTAAGCAGAATAATCTGGTTTACCGAAGCAATTACAATGATTGAGAGGTAAAATATGTAGGCCAAATTAGTCGTCCAGGGTTGATTAGAACAAAGGCGCAAAGTTTAGCGAAATCAAGATTAGTAGATCCTAATAAGATACGAAATTCTGAGAAAAGCTCGGCTGTAGCAATGCGCACAATTACACACATTGATACAGTAGGGTGAAATAGAGCGACAGCGTTAAAAACTAACTTAGATGGGTGGAGGGAGAGATTGACAACCGAATCTTTGTTTATCGGATCAACACGAAATACATGCAACCAAAATGATTCTGCACCTGTCTCAGATATATGGAGAGTTCTACTACCCTTGTCATCCAACACAGAGAAGGAGAGAAAATTGAGAATATATAAACTCTATCTCAAAGTTGTGGACAATAAATTGTGTCCGGAACGTTATCCAGTAAATGCTACCGTTTCATTGTGTGACATTTCTAATAAAAAGACAAGTGGGATTATTCACATCTAATTGGCTTTATGAATATATTATGCCAAATTACATTATCAAAAAATGATAATCAGTGATGAGTGAAAATAAGTTTGAAAGCATTCTGACCAACAATAACTGAATATTCTGAAAACAAATTAGTCACGATTCATCATGCGTTTGTTTTCACTTGTTTAATCCTAGAGTAGTGTATTAGAACAAATAACAAAATAAATAAATATTTTTGTTATCTGTACTAATATACTACCCCGGGGTTACATTAGTAAAAACATACCTCATACGGTGGACGTATGAAAATCTCACACTAACAGCACTATCCCACTTTGTGGTACATCTTTCTGTGGTATATGAGCGTGTTATTTCAAGGTGCACAACCTTGACATCATTTTAATGTAGTGCATCCCCTGTTTCTGTGAAATTCTATACTAAGCCGCGTTTACAGCAGTACGAGATAACTTATTTCTGGCATATGCCAAGGTAATCTACGGTAATAGTGGCTACATTAAACAACTGAGTAATTACTTTTTTTAAATATTGTGGTGAGCCAAGTGGAAGATAGCTCGAGTTTACTTACCGTCCATGCAAACTTTCTCTTCTAGTGTAATTGTCCGGTTTACTTGTGATTGACATATTGGACCGTAGTAGGTCAAACACGCGGGTGTGTTGTAGCACGGTATGCTACAACACTGAGAGTTGAGGAGCTTTCGTTCATCTTCCTTACGACTGGTATTGATTCCTACCAAATAAATTCAAAATTGCAAATCAGGAGGAAGCTTGTGTTAGGTGAATATGTTACTTAGAGTTACTAAAGATTTCAAAACGGAAACGCCAGCTCGATTTAGTTAACTGATCCCAAGTTTTATTAAAGCTGGTTTGCATTAGGGAAAACACCATTTTAAAACAGTGAATTACCAGTAAATCAGTGAGTACAAATAATTGAAATAAGCATTTTGTTGAACTGAATTTTATTACGATTACACAGATAAAATTTAGAAAACTCTAATATTCAGATTTTTTTACATGTGACATTCGGTGCAAAAATTGCTTCCTCATCTTAGTGAAAATATGTAAAAGAGGAATAGTTTTTACATCTCGACTAGTTTTTGTCGAAAACTTATCCGTAGATTTGATTCGTACAAATAACAAAATAAAATCATTATCTCGTTCTTTGTTCTGCTAAAGTGAATCATTCGACGACAAGATATATGACTGCATCTATATGAAATAAATGATATAAGGCTGACTTTCACGGTTCCGGTTTCAAAAACCGTACTTTTATTGCTTCACCTGTGCTTAATAAACTATTTCGCATCACTTTAAGACCGTTTGACTGAAGTTTGTTCATACTTCTGAGAAGGGAATTTAACATGTCACACTGAACTGAGGTTACAACTTCCTTAAAAAATTTATTCATTCAATACTCTGCAACTGGCCATAAATGAATAGGAAAATGATGTCTTATAAAATGTCGCAGGAATCATAAGGTTGTTACTTTGTTTAGGAGAATAACAGCAGAAATTAAGTTGTTGTGATTTTTAGTGTCAAAACCATTCGTTGACTTTTGTTCTTGATGTTACGGTCAAGCTAGGTGATTCAGAAGACAGACAGGTGTGAAAATTGGGGCCTTGGACATCCTTTGGCCGAATTATAAACTTTACCACCGAGACACCAAAGTTACATATGGCCTTCTCTTAGGACTGGATATATCCTAGTGTAAACATATGTTTTCTCAGCCTGGTAAACACACCCTCCTTATGTAAGTCAACAGGAGTGAAAACTTGGTTAAAGGTTTCCCGCAGCTGAATTTCACCAGCATGATATTATACATTACCGTCGGATAGTTCACATTAGCGTAACAAGTCAGAAGTTAGAAACAGCATAAACAAAAATACGAAAATAATACTAATAATCAATAAACATCACGATAAAGAGTTTGCGGTAAGGTGAATAAATAGGACTTCTTTCTCAAAAAGATCTTAGTGTAAATCCGCTTGGACCACTATACCGGATTTTGAAATAAATAGAGTATCAGACTATCGTTCTTAGTTGCCTCTGAAATGTTGACCAGAGGGAATGCATAGCTCATAGACATAGCACAACAGGGTTGATGGCTGTTCTTCGCATGTCAGAAACTCATATGGCAATGAGAGATTAAAACCACATCAGCACACTCAAGCAAATTTTTCTCTGGAATTCTGTTCATGACCTGTTTACTGCCCATGACGTGGTACCAACACACTTCTGAGAAGCCAACAATACCAGTTTAACTGAACCATTTGCATGTAATCCAGCCCTGGTTTTTATATTCTTCAGCCACAGAGTAGAATGGACCAAGTTGCTGGGTGGTGAATTTAGATCCTGTTAAGTAGTAAGATAGTATACTGATACTATATATGATGTAAATCAACAAAAGCAGATTCGGGATTTTTTATCCACATGGAAATACTGTTGGTCATTAAACTACCGGGGCTGATGCGACTTTCTTAGTGATCGAGGTTGCCAGCACGACCAAAAAATTCCGTTTACCTTTTTAAACTAGATATTGACTTAAACTGTTCCTGAAGCAACATTTTGTACCGATAATGGGACCACTGCATCTGAATTATTCTCAAACATATGGTATCTTTACCAGCAATGTCAAGTTCTGTGTATTCAAACAACAAGTTAGAAACTTCCCCGTATAGTCTGCGGGAGGAGTGGAATTATGGTGTTGTATTCCGTAGGTCTTTCGGTCACGTTTCGTGTTTTGTAGACACCTTTTAAGAAGGTTGTGGAATATATAGCCAAGTGGGTTGTCCTCTGGATGTCGATTCGTGATTATTATGGCTGTATTATTTGCTCCTCGATGTTTAGCTGACAATGCAAAGTTTTTTACACTTCTTCAAAACCAGGTAAACAATGGATAATCAATCATTATACACTGATTATGCGATATCACTTGACTATTCGAGGCGAAGTTTGGTAGACTAGTATTGACACCGGTTGATGATTGGTGAAATGAAAATTTGAACCATGGCCGGATTCGAACCAGCGACCACCGGGCTACCAGCCCGATGCTCTACAAACTGAGCTACCAGGTCCGACTGCTGACCAGATTTTTATTTCACTTCACTCACGAAGGATTTCGTCCAACTACCATGTAAAGTCGTGATGCGTCACTGTTGCTTGATCGTATTCACACTGGGTGCCTAGTCAGGACCTCTCATTCCAATTCAGATAGTCAAATGATAATCAGTATGGTGTTCCCTCTCTCTGATTCATTTGGATTGGGATTGGGATGAGAAGTCCTGATTAAGTAGCCAGTGTGAATACGATCAAGCGAAAGTAACGTATCACGAATTCACATAGTAGTCAGGCAAAATCCTTGGTGATTGAAGTGAAATACAAATCTGGTCAGCAGTCGGACCTGGTAGCTCAGTTTGTAGAATATCGGGGCGGTAACCCGATGGTCGCTGGTTCGAACCCGGCTACAATCCAAACTTTCATTTCATCTCCAATAATCACTCAATATAAAGATAACGCAATAATAAAGTAACCAATTTCTTCTTTTAATATGGTCAAGACAGATTAGGGTTTTAAGCAACTCAATTTCAGCTGTCATAACTGTAGTCGATCACTTGTAAGTCTAAAAAAGCTGCTACTTTTTCCAGTCCCCAACTGAAAAAACGGATAGCTTAAGAACAAAAATTCCTTCAGAATGCCTAGTTGAGGATGTTTCTGTCGCAAAACTGGAAAAATCTATGGTTGTTTCACTTGCTAGTCAAACTTCAGAATATGACAAAAATGACGATGACACAAATGTCTTACGAAGTGACAGAAATTATACCACAAGTTCTCTAGATATATACATTAATACACATGGGTGTTAAGTTTAACATTATAGGTAAAATAAATAACCAATTACATTTTGTTGACCTTAGTTTTTAGTAAAGAACTAATGGAATGCGCCAGAGATTTCTGCATATAATGTAAACCTGATGAGGATAGTATATGTATTTTGAGAGTCTATGACCCATTAGCTGTTCCAAATTCATTTGATGCAGTAAGAGAACTTTGTTCATCAAATGAACTGACTGAAGAATTTCGATTCATCAAAAGATATCTCAAAGAAAATGATTATCTTCAGGATTTTCTATTCAAAACCAAAAGGAACATAACAGAGGCACAAGCAAAAATCGATTTTAATGTGGAAGTTAAACTTCGGCACTACTGTAGATTTTAGTCCTCCTCTAACTGACATGTCTCATAGGCAAGCCGAAACGCAACTACTGATTTTTTCTTACCTCATTTTTAAAGGAAGACAAATGACAAAAATAATTGGAAGCGTAAAAATTCTGTAAAATGTACTTTCTATTTAAAAAAGGTATTCACAACAGTAGTTGAAAGCTAGTAGGCGTCTAACTGATTCAATTTTTGACTTTATTTCTCCAGTGATGAACAACTGTGTCTTTTTCAGTTTATTAACCTTTTTAGCCCAATAGTAACGTTTATAGCTACAGGACTGTGTTATGTATGTTTGGATGCCAAAGGAGATATTGGTTATAATGAGGTTATGAATCCGCTCGGCTGCGGTTTTTAAATAATTTTTTGGAATAAAGGAACTGATAATACTACTAATAATCCACTTTGAGCGCTTGCAGTCGATCGACTGCAACTAAATAACGATATTATCACACTTCAGACTAGCTTTCTTCAGTTAGATAACGAAGTTTGTTAGCAACTACTTCCCAATAGAAATAGAGTTTAGAATTAACGTCAGTGACTTTTCAATATGTATACGGGGATAATTTGTTAAGGTCAACATTTATTGGAGTGCATTATTCAGTATTTGAGTGGAAATATATAAGATTAGCGCATAAAATCGTTAATCTAGGCTTTTGACTGGGACGCACTGTATTCGTTCCTAACCGAATGCTATAACTTTTCGGTCTTTCATCCTGATGATGAGTGTATCCAGTCCAAATCTCATCCCGTGGCAACCTATTCGCCTTACTTCACAGTCAATTCATTTATTCTAGTTTTCCGCCGATTTTATGTAGTATTTTACTTTTTTATATTATGGATAAATTGAGGTCTTTTAGCTTTTGTCCTCAATAATTATATGCAAATAATGAAAATCATGAGGACAAGTTAATATTCTGAAGAGATGTAAATAGTGATGGCGATTATGTTGATGATGGTGTTGATTATCATAATAAAAAGGTAGGTCATTTTGTATCAAAAAGAGAAACTGTGTGTCAGTTAATAAATGCTACAGCAAAAAACAATAAAATTTAGAAATACTTTACTATAATCTAATCTGAAAGTAAATACAAACCTTATTCTTTTTTGTTCTAAGGTTATCATTAGCATGAGACTACCAATTGATCATTGCATTTTGCTAACACTGAGTAATCAAGAAATTTACACATACAAATTAACTAAGTTTCCTGTTGGTGTGAAAAGCAAGATGGAAAAAGAAGAAATATAGTAATTCAATGTAAATCATATTGAGGAGAATGCAAGCTGTTTAAGGGTAAATGGAGGCTAACGGAAAGGAATTAGGACGTCATTTGACCTCGCCATTTTGTTGTTAATATTTTGGAAAAAGAGAAATCGGAAGAATTAAAAAACCTAAGCATACTGTACAAGATCTAGTGTAAAAATTTACGATACTTTTATAATTGTAGCATGAGATTATAGCTAGAAATAAAGAAGCTATATTCAATAAGATAGGGTATTATCAGTTTGTCTCTTTGAATTGTAAGATTCTTTACCAGTCATTTTCAGGGAAGAATATATGAAAACGTCTTTTTTTCGAAGTTAGGTCAGTGAAATATATTACTTGATTAGCAGTAAATTCTGGTTTGACCAATACGCTTAAATATTTTGATTAAAAATAGGCTTCTCCATATTATAAACACCGTCGTGAATTAAGGACCGTGAAACGTATTTGTATTTGGAAACTGGGAATATAGATACACCAAATGCATGCACATTATCTCAGTCAGGAGGCCAAAATTCATTACGAAAGTTAACAAATCTGTTATCTACGAGAATAATGCGAAGATTATGGTTATTTAATTAGAACGACAAATATAATTCAGTTGGTGATTCGCTTGCATTTATAGATTGAAAAGTAAATTTTATCACTGATTGACATCTATCGTCGAACTATTAAAACCCTACAGGATATGAAACTTGTTTCGAACTTCTCAGTAACATGCATCTACTATCTTAAAAGAAAGTAGGGCCCAGTAAGATCAAGTTATTTACTAAATTTCTCGATAGCTCTCCAACTAACGTCGATCCATGATGAAATTTACTTTCAATCAACACAAATTTCTGTTAAGTCGTCTCGTTTTCACAGGTTCATAATTGTCAGTTTTATGAAATGTAAGTTATCATTTATTTTAATGACATTTTCGTTCACTGGTTTTAAGGTTTATTCAAACCACTGTGCTGTCGTTGTCGATCTGATCACACTTTTGATAAATTTAAAATATTCTATACATTTGCTAGTTCTAATTATTCTGCGTCAAAGTTAAGTTTTTGAAGAGACACAACAGTATGTCTCAGCATTGTCCCGCTGGTATGCTGCATGTACTAAACTCCACAAGACCAAATAAGTTTGTATACAACCAAATACTTTGCCATCAGCAAGGTCTCACCTCGAATATTTAGACGAATGAGAGCTTTCGTGGGGAAAGTAAGATGTGAGGATGCAGCAACGAATCTTCTTCAAATCACTTTTAATGCACAAATTTGTCGAAGTTGACTAACTCTTCAAACTCTGAATTTCAGATTTGTGAGACTGTATTTTTTAGATACTGTTAGCCTTTTGGAATACCAGGCTAATTTTTATTTACTTATCAATAAACGAAGTCGAATTCCTTCCTAAGACGGAATTATTCGCGGCATCTCAATTCTCTACATGATCTGTCTTCTGCACACTTGTAATCACTTTTTATCGCAAGACATTGTCGGTTTTATTTTCCTGCTCATAGTAACAAGACTGTCATAATCCGTCGATTGCCTGTTTGATTTCGATTCTGTGATAAGTCGGTCCTTGAAATGATGTGTAAGTTCTCCATGACAGTTCAGCATGAAGAAAAGTAAGTTTACTTCCCAACTTGATATTTAGAGAAAGCCAATCTATGGATTAGCACTATCAACCATCTCCAGAATTTTATTTCACTCAAATGTTTCACCATTTGTATGTCATCCATAGACCCGAAACTGACGTATATTCGATTGAAAAGGTGACGGTTTAGAATGCAGCCAGCTATCTACGATACATACGTGGAGTAACCAGCCATATAACTAGAATATGTACAGGCTTAAATTAGTGTATGTTCAAAGAATTCCTAAAA
Organism: Heterobilharzia americana; assembly: GCA_944470555.2. Classification (NCBI taxonomy): domain Eukaryota; kingdom Metazoa; phylum Platyhelminthes; class Trematoda; order Strigeidida; family Schistosomatidae; genus Heterobilharzia; species Heterobilharzia americana. The sequence continues at coordinate 110,097,542 of OX104127.1, forward strand.
TTCTAACCGGTTTGTATATTTTTAAGAATTATACAGTGTTGGACAGCTTAAGTGATCATAATCTTTATCCTATCCAAAACACTGTAAGCAAGCATATTTCCAAGCAAAAGTGTATTTTTTTATCTGTTTAATCTAGCAAGCTCACTTCAGTCTTTTCATGCATACGAAGAATGCCTTTTCCCGTCGCAGTCTGTAATTCTTCCAATAATGTATCATCACACATATAAGTGATTTTATCTAAGCTATCTTTGTGATAAAATGTTTGCAGAGCCTTTTTTTAATAAACGTTAATGGTTTTTCAGGTGCCATTCCTATTTGAAGTTTGAAAAGCAATTTCCAAGTTTTAAGCTAACTCTTACTCAGGGTTTTTATTCATATGGATATACATAACTCGAGATATCTGCTAGCATTAAACCTTTAGTAATAAAGGATAAATGGAGACCTTTAATAAATAAATGGTTTTATTTTATCATATCTCATTTATGGAATGGTGGTAATCATCTATTTCGAATGTTTGTTAAGTTACGTAATCACGTATCAGGCCAGAAGTCCAGTTTTTTTCGAAATTCATGCGTTCCAAATGACGTAAGTTAGTCATAATAATTTCGAAATTAAGTTTTTTTCCTTAAGAAATATGCTAATCACTTCTTCTCTATCAGCTTTTGGTCCCGAAGACTATCAAACTGGCTGAATTAAACCCTTAAATCATTTCATTTTTGAGAATGGTATTCCTAGAAAGCGAAGGATTATCTTACTTTGGAATTAATGTCTAAGCAAACAAAAATATTGAATTGTATTCCATAAAAGTGAGTTGAAGATTTACTACAATATGTTGTAAGTAGATGATTTAATATTTGCGAAAAGGTAGGTAAATATTGGAGGCTAACAGATTATATAGGTCACTTAATAGTTAAAAGTTTAAAATGCAGCTTAACTACAAAGTGAATGGTACTTTAATGGATATGAGTATTGCTGAATTTTAGGTTTATTTAAAGCAAACATTATCTTCACAGACTTATTGTTTTGTCACTTATATCAAAATGAGAACTCAGTTTTAAAAATGATTCATTTTTGCGATACGGAAGTTCTTTACTTTGGAAATCTAATGGATTTGATGGGATATTGATTTATAACCTTATTTAGAACTACGACAACATTAGGTTTTACCTGTACTGTATAGTCTTTTGAACCCACCTCCATCAGAAACAGCTGTCTCTCACTTTTACTTACGTGATTTTACCTATTTGGTAGAACGTTGATCTGTGGCATGCTGATGATACATTATTTTCAAGTGGATATATTATAGCCTCGTTTTGCTTGGAGGTGGCTATTAGTGGAATCCAAGATGCCCGCTTCGTCCTACTGGGAACTCATCAAATGGATGTGACTTTATCCCACTAAATTATTTTGTCCCCACTCAGACTCGAACTCATCACTTATCGCTTCAGATGCTGGATCATTCCCTGCTAGGCTGCTGAGGTACGTGAGCCACCTCTTGTGCAACTTATTTTAAAATCTCTCTACTGATACTTGCCTCAGTAGCTTAGCAGATAATTCTCTAACGATCGAAGTGATGTATGTCGGTCTCGAGTCTCAGTGAGAATAAACCACCTACTGAAATGCAGCTAACGAGTTTCAAGAAGGGCAAAGAGAACATCTGAAGTTCTACTGCTAGTCAAGCCCATTTACCGATATACGTCAGTTGATTCAACATGGTGTAACTACGGGAAATGATAAGCACCAATAAGTGTCGGTTAGTCATTCTTAGTTGCTGGCATTCAGAATAATAATAGCAATATCATTAATAATAATAGTGAAGTCAATCAAATCTGTGTATGTAAGAGAAACATTGAAAAAAAGTTTTAACGACAGTATACTTTTGTTTGCACTTGGTAAATTATTTTATGTGCATGTGAATCAATGTGGAAAGAAAGTATTTATATCTGAAATAAATAAAATCCTTTTCAAAAAAGACAGTTCCATGTCTACTGTTTTCGTGGATCAACATTCGGTGGATGTACACTCAGTGGATGTCATCCTGTCTGTCAACTCAGAGTGGCTTTTTCGTAGCTAGTGAAATAGCAGAATATATTTTAGTAGTTCAACTAATAACTGTCTCAATGCAGGAAGGATAACGGTGTAATATATTAAGTACATTCACAAGATCAGTGAATAGGCATTTTAAACCATTTCGATAAAAACAGTTTTATTTTGCCAAAGGGAGTTTATACGGAAGATAAAAACACATTTAATTACGACATACAGAATAATCGAAATAAATTATTTGTTCTTTTCGATGATAACTGAACATGTTCAGTTCATCATCATTTCTTTGAATATCTTGGTTGTATTTTGTTCACTGAGCTCTGAGAACACAATACAACCAAGACCATCCACCTGAGCTACAAATATTCTCCACTATTTCTTTGAATATGTAAGCTTCGTATACATTGTAGAAAAGAGTCGGAGCAATTATACAAACACCTGATGTGCAGATGAAATGAAATCAGTCTTTCTTTATCCCTTTACTACGTGTCACTGATTATAACTTATAATAATATCATAACGTGTCTTATGATCAAGCTGTATTTAGACAACCTAAACTAGAGTACTTCGTGCTTTTATCTTTTTCATGAATACTTTATCATCAGACATATATCAGGGTAAAACTTAATATTGAATTTGCTTTTAACCTCCTTACTGCGGTATTTCCTACTCATACATTCTTCCTAAAACTGTATATAGAAAAAGTTTGTGGATTTGAGATAGACTGTTGATAAGTCCCTCTGTTTATATTCACACAATTATGTTTTGTGGGTTGAATTGAAGTTGACTACATATAGTGCAAGTTGATTGGTAATTGTCTAAAAATATGTCGGCTTAGAAATATTTCAAGGGTGAGATCAGACTAAGTTAGTATTCTTTGTAAAAAATTAACTAATTTTCTTTTATGTAAATTAATCACATACGTTCAGTAATATTTCAACTGATTTAATGCCTACATATTTTATTATTCCCTTGCTATATTTTTGTATTTGATTATTCTCTATCAACGTAGAAATTTCATTTACATCTTCCCTGTGTATTTAGTTGGTTATTGTAAGTTTCATTTTATTTAACTAATTAGAAAATACCCTAGATATCAGTGAACTTTAAATTATCTAACTTTAAGACGTCTAAGATATTAGTGAAAATAAACCACATTATTGGGTCTAACTCTCACCAAAACTACTGAAAAACGTTAGCTTTCTTTCATGCTTCACATGCAGTGCATAGAAGTTTATCAGGAGTTACTCTTGGTTACTGGAAGTCCAATTCGGTCTTTAGACACCATAAATCCTCAAAACTAAAGTAATTATTTGCATTGATATTAAAGTGTTGAAAATGTTTATTACTGCTACAGTCAGTTTCCTTCGAAAGAAATTTTATTTGTGATTACTTGCACAGGCAGTAAGTAAGGAATGAAAAACCATGTCATACTGATCATTACCAAAAATTTAAATGTTTTTTATCGTAGAAAAATAGGGTAATTCAGTTAACTGCATAAAATAAAAACACCACACATCTAGTAGGGTTGTTCTCAAAAGATGATAAATACTAACATGTGGTTAAAGTGGATTTGTCTACATAGCATCTAGGTTGATATCTACATGTAGCTTTTTACTTAGTAGCAACAAGTTTTGTGGACATAAATATTTCATAATAACAAAACTCGATAATCGATTTCATTTAGCATTGAATTTTTATTCGTAAAAGTGACGAAAGTTTGAAACTTACCTAAATAATTAACTCCATAGCTCAACAGTCTCTATTTTTGAAATATAGGATGATCCAGTGAGTATCAACGGAGGACAATAATGCTAGTGATTAAACTATTATTTTGAAAGTTAAATTTAACCCTTTTTAAAAATAACCTTTTGAAACCTATATTTGGATGCTTGCATTTGCACGAATGATTTTTCATGGGACTTTTTATGAATGGATATTTGATGTCGACTGATATGAGGTATTCTGCATGAATAGTATCACCTGATGCTGAGTTCACATTAGAATTCATTCGCACCATAGACTTACATCATATTTTTGTCTAAACCTTGAAGCAAAAGTAGTCCTACATTTCATTCAGCATTCCCTGAATAACCTTGAACAGAAACGTGAACTTATGTTTAACGAATACAGGTTTTGAGAATGCCATATACTGGTTTCACTGATGCCTTTTCAGTGGAAAGTCAATGTATTGATTATTTAAGACTTATTATAGATGTCCACTTTTGTCTTTGTTTGTTTACTAGGAGACAACAGGTGGCTGATAAAAATTTGCTCAGTATTCGTCTCACAAGTGTTTCAGAAATCTTTATGGGTTGTTCTAACCTAACCTGCAACTTTAGGTTTTGAAAAGTATTCATTATAATTAGCCCAGTTATTTTATTGTCTAAAATTTACTTATGATTTCTCAACTAAGTACTAAACATCAATATAAAGGAATACGTCTATCTATTTAACTTTGAATAGTAAATTTTCAGCACTGTAGTAATTTTCCATTGTTCAGCACTAAATTTATGAACTTCTGACAAAAATAACCCCATTCAGTGAAGTTTCAATTTTAAAGATAATGTCAAAACTTACCAACAGATAACTATTTTGACTTTCAGGAATGAAACAGAGTAATCTTTGTTTCCTTGTCTTCTTTTCACTTTAATAAAACTGATGGATGAAATGATTCTAGACAGCCATTATTAACAACATTTGAATTTCTACGAATTTTGTTAGTGTATAGAATTTCCGTATTTTGTTAGTCGATAAAATGCTGACGAAAAAAGTAAGCTACTTAAATTTAAGCAAGTAAACAGTTGTAATTTCTCATCACTTCTGTAGACATGAACAATTTTTTTATATTCAGTCCTTAGTGAGAACTTCTTCTGCAATACAAATTTTTAGTCACATCAGGCATACAAAACGTTCTATAGAAAGATTTTTGCTGATCAGGAGAAAAGATATTGGTCCTTATTCATAAATAAGTAGTTAGTAAGATTTCATCTCAGTAGACTTTTTCCCGCATAATAATGACTGTACGAGATATCAATTGAAATGTATTGGGTTTATAGACTTAATTCTCTATTTTATATGAGATGGCTTCTCTTAGGCACTGATAGTAGTTCCGAAACATTGACAGTATAGCGAAAATATGGTTATATGATTAACTTTTGAATTCACTAGTAACATCAAGTCATATTCATGATATCAGTTTGCCTTATGAACTGTCTTTATGCACACTGTCTGAGTAATAAACTGCGTTTTGTCATTTAGTCCCTGCAAACGGTTTAAATGCTAACTGCCTCATACTTGAAAGTGCGATTCCTATTCATCAAAGGTTGCTGATCTTTTTTATTCCCACTGATATCCATAAAACTATTTGTCTCCTTCGACTACCACTAACAAACCAAGGGTTCAGTTTCCCAAAATGCCACGTTCAGCAGACAAAAGTGTAGGAGAATTGCAGATTTTGCTAAGGGTACAACTCTGAGGACAATGCATTTTTTAAGACTGTTGAATTTATTTAACCCTAAAACTAGCATCTGCAGCATAATAAGGCATCCTTTATCAAAAAAAGAACATGACATTAATACACTCAAATGTTGGCCTCTCCTATGCTGCCGAGCCGTCTTATTTCTAAGGTAAGGTGTACACGAGAAACTTATTTCAATTTATTAGCATTGACAAGCGTGCATCTAACATTTTACTCATTTCACTCAGGTTGATCAGATGACAAAATGATCTTCCTGCGTCAAAAAATGGCTTTTGGAATTTCCTTTTATTTTGCCTCCTTGTTTCAGTAATAAGTTTGGCTTGACAAGTAATCTACAATCTTCATGAGGCTGAACATAGAATTCAGAAAAGTAGCTCGAAATTCGTCTTTCAAGTGTATATTGCGTTCATTCTATTATATGGGTTTTATAGCTGACATGAGATACCACCATATATTTGTCTCTATTATACATTATTCATCTGATGACTACTCGCATAAACTTGGTTGACATTTTTAATCTTCAAAGAGGAAAACTGTATGATTACCTGGGTCATCTTTTGTATTGATATGATGTCCATTACACCGCGATTCCATTCCTTGAGTAATCCCAGCTGTTCTTTTCAAACATCTTGTGCACATTTTCTTATGAGTATCGCATGAAGTTACTTCGGACTTCATAATCTGTTCATCCACATATTCACCGAATATTTCATTGAGCAAAGGTGTATCACGAGTACAGTAGAATGAATTCGGATCATTTGGAAGAACAGCTGCTTGCTGTTAGAAAAAGGAAGCAAAATGGAAGGCTTCGGGTAAATAAACTCCAACTACTGGATTTATGAGACGAGACATCCAAAGAAACAACTACCTAACAACTATAACTCTTTCAGAAAGTGCTGTCACAGAAGCAAGTAAACTTCAGTGATGTTCAGCTGACCAGTGCCTTACTGGATGCATCCTGATCAGCGTGAAGTACAGTCATTTTATTCAAACTCAAAAGCAATTTCCAATATATATGTAGCTGTACTATATCAGTTTATGAGTTCATATCTGTTGTTTCTAAACACTTAATTATACCGGTCGGAAACACATATCTGTTGTACCTTAGTGCTGTGAAAAGGATTGATACCACCATTGCATATTGTTATCGACGAATAAATAAATGCTTATTCAAAATTAAAGTTTTTGTAATCATGAGCAGTGAGTATGCTCCTATCGTTTCCAAAATGTAATATTTGGATCGTTTTGTGTGTGCATTCACTCCATTTCAGTATTATGAATAGAAGACTTTGGATCTTTCGAGTGGTCAGTAAAGAAGTTAAGTTATCCTGTTTTATTAACTTTTTCATCAACAAAAAATCTCTCAGAAGTGAAGTGGGAATAAATTTTTCTGTGATAAGATCAATACAACCTACACTGAATAGAAAATATTAACTGACCATAAGTAGGCTCCTCATTACATGGATATGTTGGATGCTACTTGTTTACAGATATCAACTTCTAACGTATAAGAACAAAATGGGATACTCGCAGTAACACACTGTATTTTAGGACTTCTCATTGATGATCAATTAAATGAATACAGTGTAATAGGTAGTCGAAGGTATTTGTGGGCGTATGAAGCAAACATTGACAAGACTGCATCTATTTAAGGCTTCGGAATATTTTCAGCATAATTAAATCTTACAAATTGTATCGCTTAGGGTGACAACTCAAGATGAATCAATTTTTGAGCATCAGCAAAAGTAACTTATGCTGAAAGAAATATCTTCACGAATGTTTCCATCTTGTTAAAAGATTTATTAGTTATTTTTAAATAACATTTTTGAAAAAATCTGAAACTCAGATTTATAAACAAGTGACACTAGCTAGTGTCAAAAAGTAAAAATCTTCCGTAAGACCTGTCACTTTAACTTACTCTCACCTTTCGGTGTCAGAAAAATTAGGGTTAAAACGAATGCAATAGATTTCTTTAAAAACTACTTTCTAATCCATCATCTTTTTAGTGGCATATACGATTTAGAATAGGTCAGTAACTTATAAATTTTGAATAGGTAATGTTCGACAGTGTTGTACGTCATTGACATTGTTGTTTACATTGAGACACTGAAGACTCCTCAGAACCTACTCATTCACCGGAACAGTCTGGTGGAAGTACTTTCAGAAAGAAGGAGATCACTCAAGAAACCCAAATTTATTAAGAACAGGTGTACAGGAGGTCAAAACTCGAAGACTTAAAATTTTTATCAGGCAACTGATTCGCTGTGGTAAGAATAAAATGTAGTGTCTTCTGAATATTTTAATCAGGTATTCTTATGAAATATTGGAACCCTAGTGACCTTTAGTAATATTTTAGAAATGAGTAAACATTTTCAGTTGCATATTCATACCTTATAACATTTATTCGGGAATTAAAAAACAAATGACTCTTTCACTGATTGAACTTCCATTATAACTCAGGTTGATTTACTAGCTTAATAATTTGAAGTTGGGTTTAAAAGAAGGTAAAAGTAAAGTCTATTCTCAAGCTATGCATAGTATATACGCGATAGCTAAAGCTCAGGACTTCAATAAAAGACGAAATCTAAACTGTGGGTGATAGGAACGACACTAATGGTGTTCACGGATAAACTAATGTTATCAGTTGTAAAAAGAGGAATGGGATGAATAAAAAGAGGTTAGGTGTGGTTTCTGGAACTTTTATGACGTGCATATGGATAACAAAAGGTAAAAGCGTGGTAGAAGTTATACACAGACAACGGAATAGGTCATATTAATGAGATAAGATAAATAAGACAAAAGTGTTGATATTAAAAGTTTCAGTAATTGGATACAAATTAACCGGCGGAAATGACTTTTTTGACGAGTTTATCCATTCTGTATATTCGTATGTTCATGATACCAGCCAACCTGTACATCAGCAGCTAGCAATACTGTTGTAACTATCATCATAATTATTTTATTCTCCCAATATTCAGATTTAATTCTCCTCATAGACTGCAGTCTTTAAATATCAAACAAACATGTGAATGTATATCTTGAGAACAAATCCATTGAAAAACGTCGTCTTAACTGAATATCTTGTTTTTGTAGTTACAGTAGGGATTGTGAATAACTGGAAAGATAAAGTGAAGTAACACATGAAACTACTATCTGTAAAAATAATAATGATAGTGATAAAATACAGCAATGATTTGTGCAACCCAGAGGGAAAGTAGGAAGAACGAAACAAAGCAAAAAAAGAGGTTAAGTTCAGTGTTCAGATAAAAAAACTGTGTGTACTACTTTTGCATGCAGAAGTCAGGCTTCTGTTCATGAATGGCTATGACCTATGCTGAGTTTTGAAGTTGTAGACGAAGGAAATGAACAAATTGGATGAACAACCTTAAAACCATTGTTTGGGTCAGTAGATTGCTTATAACCGATCAAGTGTTCAAGGAAAACAACTATAGTGCATGTTTTTATTTTTGCAAGACCAGACAGTTTGACTTCATGAAACCTGCTGAAGAAATGCAGTTTTCCTAGTCTTTTATATATCCTTATTTTACAAGTATACGTGAGTTGGTAGGCATAAATGGAGATGTCACGAAAAAGGTATTTAACTGTTGACTAGTTTCATCCAATTTTCACAACTAAATACATAACCAACTCCTGTTTTATCTCCGGAGTGTTACTTTCTTGTACAAATTAATTTGACCTGGGGTCACTTCGATTTCAACTTCAGATTTACGCTGCCAACGTGACTACTGTATTAGACATAGGTTACAGTTGACTGAATCTCAGAGTGTTTGAAGTATAAACAGTTCCGATGTCTCGCACAGAAGTCAGATCAGAGCTTCTCCAGACAAATAATCAAAACCTGAATATCAAAGAAACACCAATGACTTCAGAAATGCGTGTCTAATGTACTTGTCCAATCGTGTTGGCATAATTACTGTCTTTAAAAGCTTGACTACCAATCCTCTAGTATGAAACTGCACATCTCGTGCCCTTCTGCGCGCATAAATCAAGGAAATATTTATCATGGACTGACATCAGCTGGTGAATCAATGAAAACGAGGAAGCATTAACCATGTGACTCGTCCTAGTGTGCGGCTCTTGAGTGGACTGTTGAGTAGTCCCATACTAAGACGAATCACATGTATAGTGCTCCTTCCTTTAAGCAGTTCACCAACTGATGCCAGTCCTTCATGAGTACTAACTTTATATAAGTAGACCACAAAGCACGAAACATACTATTCCATACGAATGATCAGCAGTCGTCTGCTTACCTTAGCTTAGTTAATACTTGAATAAGCAGAATATAAAGCCAGTGCATTAGTCTCTTAAGTAAATATGAACGAATAAATCACCACTGAGAACACGAGATACCTTACTGCTACTTCATCTATCTATTTGTACAAACCTTTTCTGAATGTGAAAATTTTGATAGTAAAAATAATTCTACATACTTCGAAACTGCTCTTAGATCAGTACCAGACAGTGTTAAGTTACAGAGGATGCTTAAAGCATCGTTAACGGAAACATTGGTAAACAAAGAACGAAATCCAAAATTTGCCATTATTTCATTTATTATAATGTGAAATGGAACGATTTTATTCCTGAACTCAGACGAATATTTTACCACGTATTTTAAATCCATTCGAGACAAGTTTAAAATTTACGATAGGTGTTTTGCTGAATCATATGTCACACAGCTAGAAAGATCAAAAGCCAGCTCGATAAGGATAACTGTTCTGAGAATTTTCGGTAGCTCACAGAATTTTTAAGATTTGCTTAGTTTTGATTCTAATAAAAGCTATACGGAAGTACGTAATATCTCAAATATGTATATGCCGGGCAGTTTTATTTTTAATATCCACCTGAAGAAGTTCAAACCGGATCACTATGCAAAAAGTGGGGGTTATTTTATTTCAGACGCATTGAAACTTATGAAGATATATCTTACAGACAGTGTCAAGTTTTCACTCGGCGTCTGACATTTACAACTTTGTTTGGTTGAGTCTTAATCGTTTCTGATGTAAGTTATGAAACACAGTAACGTAATTTTGCCCACTTCTTTCCTCAGTCTAACTTCATAAATATAGATTTACTGACTTCAATCAATAATTTATTTCCTTCTAACTTCCATAATCTCTATTATTTCTCTCATTATTTTTTGCAAACAGAATATCTTCATCTCAGTCATTGAGGCGTGTACAATATACTTGTCCGTTTTTATTCTGTATTCCCTTTTAGCCTGTGTAAAGTTGAAAAAAATGACAAAACAAAATCGATCCTGGGTTTCCCGCGAAAATGGATGCCAAATGAATTTTCATGAAAGTAACTAATTATATAAAAGGTGGGAAAGATGGCCGACAGATACAAAATCTCTTTCTCTGCTATATGACAGTAAGTCTTCAAAAAATGTTTGTCAAGTTTATCAGACGTTGCTAAAATCTTTGCTACCAAGCACTTTAAATCTGTCTTCTAGTCGCACAAAATGATAGTAATCAGTCATCTATTACTCAAATAATTTAGCATCCCCAAGATTACATCATCTCTTGTTTTTTTATCACCTGATTTCAATCACAGTTATTTACCACTTTTGATTATACTCCCGCTTAAGTAGTCTTCTGTATTTTTGTTCCTTGTAATTTATTTGGTTTGCCTTTTTTCCATGAGAGTCTATTATTCTGTCCAATCAAACGTTATTGACATTAAGTAAGATTTGTAATTCCCGGTGTTTCACCTACCGAACAAACAGTACGAACGATAGAAGGTCAAATGCTTACCCGTCTTTCAACACTACCTAAGCGATGTTACGCACTTGTAAATCCAAGTAACTCAATTAATTTTACGTAGAGTGAAAATGATGGATACGCATGACGTTAGTTCTTACCGTGGCACTCACAAGTCTATCTATTCTTGTATAGTTCAAGATTGTTTGGAAAAAGAAAATCACGAAATGTTAAGATAGAATAGAATTTGATGAAGAAAGGTAACTAGGTTTTCCTCAGTAAAAAGATGTTGGGACACGGTCGTTGAGAAATATAATTTTGATTCCACTTCTTTTATACCTGGAGTATGGTTTAGAAAGCTTTTCTGATAGTAGAATCTGCGAAGGAAAAGAACTTTTAGCTTTCTATGAAAGTATTTTGTTTTTATAACACTCATGACCACCTCAGTACTAAATATTCTAGGAAAGCATCTTAACTGTGTCATTCAAAGTTCATTTGTGGATGAAAATTCTTCAGAAAATGGCTGGTAATATAGGAGTAAAACTTGGGCACTGATTTGTTAGATCCATCACAGTGGTACATTGTTATTTACTGGATTGCGTCTCGGACGCAACTCATTATGTATAGTCATATAAACAGAGACGCACAATAACTACATAAACCATGTCTCAAAGTTGCGCAGCCGTACTGATATGACTATAAATAATAAATTGTGTCCGAAATGTAATCTACCAAATTATATTGTTCCACTGTGTGATTCACAACCAATTTGTTTAAATAGTGAGCAAATAGCAAAGGAATCACTTTTTGTCAGTAATACTGAATGACACTTCATGTTCTTACTCTAAAAGAGATACTTTTTATCCTAGCTATGTATACATTATAACTGAAAAATCAGTAATAAATGATAATTTACTGAAGGTTGCTTCTAAAAGACAGCATACTCAGAGTGTCAAGTTGCCAATTCACATCATTTAATTCTTTGGGGAGAAAGCTGAAGTATCCTTTCCACCTTTACATTATCATCCAGAGGAAAATTAGGAAATTAATTATATTGCTTTAATTGCATTTGTTCAATTATAACTAATATCAAAGAGAAAGTAGTGAACCGAAATAGCAAACAGTGTTGATCCTAAACAGAGCAAAAGATGAAATATCGTTGGTTTTATAGAAGTAAACAATGATCAGTCATTGACGGAGGGAAACTCAACTTATTTTGCTTCTAACAGCATTAATAACGAAAATAGTTTTTATTGATAAATAAATGTCAAGGGTGAAAAAAGTGGTGAGCTGACGTGAAAGCTTGTCGATTGGGAAAAATCTTGTTTCGTGTAGTGTTGCGCCTCGTTTACCTGAGTCATGGGATAACATGAAATCTTTGATGCCATTTGGAATGAGTGATAAAGATGACTCTGAAACTGCTTCCGGTCATAAGAGGCTAAACTAGTGAGAAGCTTAAGGGCAATTACCTCACAGTTAACCTAGGATCTGAAACCCAAGAACAAGGAACAGTCTAATGAGCTACATTAGGTGGTCAGAGTAAAGTAATATGCCATTTCTTTAGGTTCTGAAGCCTGTGAATTTATATTCTGCTGACGATGGTGCCATAAACACTTAAAATATGAACAGGCTTGAACAACTACTGAGCATGAGACACTTAGAATTTTCAAACAGTTGTTAAACGCTTTCAAATCCGTTAGATAACAGAATCATGATGAAGAGGTGAAATCGCCTAACTAGTGTACATGAAATAACATAGGAAATATATAGACCATCTAGTTAAACAAACCATAACAATCCAAAAAAATCGAACCCACTCTCTAGACTTAAGTGGTGCGGTGGACACTTTAAAAGTTTTGTCTCCTCAAGAGTATTCTCACAAACAAGATTGCAATAAACTTAAACGCTGGTCTCAGTAATCATAATCTTACCACAGGAGGCTGAAATGTCAACAAACTGCATCAAATCCTGGCATCCCTTCACAAAATATCACAGAGACATATCCAAGACTTTACATGCAAGCAAGAACAAATGAAAAGCAAGTCCGTATGTAACACGATACTGTTTAACAAATTACATTATTCAGTCATTAGTAGATTTAGTGATTCTCATAGCCACAGATCACTCAAATTTATTCTGATAATTTACTGTATTTCATCAGTGGCGTTCATTTTGACATTGTTCATGAAAGTGTGAAGTTTATTGAAATAGTATTAGGCCATCTAATTACCTCTAAATGTTTCTATTTTAAACTGGATGGAAAAGCATATGCTGTTCAACAATTGACTGGACCATTTCCAGCAGTATAAGAAAAGTAACATCAATTAGAAATAGGTGGCTGCGCGACTTGAAGAATTTTAAGGGAAATACCAAAGTTGATCCCAAGCTAGGTATTCTTTTCTGAGTGTAAACAACAGTTTATGCTATGCCACGTTATGATGAAAGACATTTGTTTTGAATGCAGAACGAAGGTCATTTGTCTCATTATGTATATCTTGCATCTCTCTCATTTCAAAAGTAAGTCAATTCCTCTATCATCCTCTTTATATGCGTTTCATGAATATTTTAAGACTTTACACCCTGCATGCTATCCTATAACTTACAGTTACTCATGGAGTGAATAATTAATTCTCCTAATTTTCTAAGAAATACCTAGAACTAAATCAGTCTATATTGTACCTCTCAACTAGGTGGAAGTTGTTTCACCGCCTACAAGGAAACGCTTTGGAAAAAAGGATCAGCAGTCTGCAACCACTATTCTAAATATATGTGAATCTTTATACACGTAGTTTTTGAGTAACTCGGTTCTTACAAATAAAAAAGTCAATCCAATATTTTACAGCTTTTGGTAGGTTTGTATGTGTTGTGTTTTATTCACTGTAACATGTTTGCTCCATTTTCTTAAGGACTTAAATCTCAATAAAACTAAAACTAAACCTTTGACTGTTATAGTGCTGAAGTGATCTCATCACTTGACCTTTCTTCAACCGGTATAAGTTATACCGAAGAAAAATATTGTGTTGTATTCTTTCAGCTGATACTTGTTTATTGCCAGTGCCTCGTAAGATCAAAGACCTAAATCTCATATGACTATACCCCATTTTGAGATGAAGATTTATCACGACAACTCAATAAAAAGTCCAGCTATCCCTGCACTCAGTAACATGGGAAATATACTTTCCAATGAAACCATAAGGAGATATAAAATAGGAATATACTCAATCTTAATCAGAGTAACGATAAAAGTTAGATATTATGCAGTGTATATACTGAATGACCTAGGCGGAATTAAGAACATTACAGTTAACATAAGTCATCCTAACCTATAAGTCTAAGATATACTGACTCCGCTGATAAGATTGAGGCAATTTACAATGTCACACATAAAGTAAAAATTAGCCATTTTTTATATGACATTCCGAAATAATGAAAAATGAAAAGCGATCATCACTAACTGGTAGATAAGTCAAAAGAAAATTATATGATGGTCAAAATACAACTAGGTGGAATGACTGTCGGTTCATTGTCAAGAATGAACTATATTTACAGGTGTTGTTTCGAATATCCAGAAAACATCAAAGCAAAATAGTAGGTGGAAGTTTTGAAGTTGCCAAATCTGTAAAATTCAATCTAATAACAATGAAAATAACAAACATTAACGCAACTGAGTCGTTTGAATTTTCCTAACCAACCTACCACTTAATGAATATTATCACGCAAAGAAAATTATTTATGCCTTTGTCCTGAAATGAGATGATCTTGACTATAGAGGCTGAAACAACATACGCATGTGCGTATAAGCATGACATCAACTAATTTAAAGAAAGCACTCTTCTTGTAAACGATTATTATCTGGAACCTAGAAACATATCATTGCTGAGTAATATTTGAATTGCTTTAGTAGATGGCAAGTAAAAAATAAACTGGAACTATTCAATCAGCAGAAAATATAAAGACGCATTCTCATGAATGACGAAGAAAAAGTTATTCGCAGCCTTTATTTACTACATTCCATCTATTTTAGGATACGTTTGTATAAGTCGTTTTCAAGTTAGTCATCAGTCTGATTGTTCGGTTTACTATGAGTGCTAAATGTTTTTATTATATTTTGGCTTACTTATAAGTAGCAAATTTTGTTCGAATGAACTTTCATCAAACTGCCCATTCAATTTTTTTTTGTAAAAAAAGCATTCAATCTTATAAGTTTTTATATTTGATTATGAAAATGATACTTCCTACAAAAAAAGCAAAATAATTGGGTTCTTGACATTAGTCAGAATTCGAAACTAATACCTACAGAGTCTATTTAGTAAAAATAGTTCAACTGTATGTGTATGTTTCGCAAAATAATGTTGAAAAATAAGCATGCACGTACTTTGTAACCGCGAGGCTGAGTGATACACAGAAAACAAAGCTATTACATAATCTTATTTAAGACAAACAAGCAAACAAAGATCAACAATTCTTAACAAACATTTTGGTAAATTTAAAGAGATAAAAAAGTTCTTTCAAGCATTTTACGATCTGTAAAGTTGTTTTGCATAATCAGACGGACCAACAGTCCTGCTGTCATTTAATAACTGAAAAAAGTTCATAAAGATTGTCAAATGAAATACATAACAGAAGAACTTAGTGACTGATTCCCTATTTCCAGTATATTCCAAATGAAGAACAATTTAGGCACCAATAGTAATTATTTGTGAAATTGTTTAAACCAATGGAAGTTAATCTGGAAACTTCGAATGTTGACTAAACATCTGTTATTTGGTTTTGAATAGCTAGAATGTAGCCTTGTTGAGAGACTCTACCGGTAAAAGAAACTATGAAAATAGGTAACAGAAAAAATTTAGTGAGTCCTATTGATCATTTGTTCTCATTAGTGGAAAACTGATAAAAGATAATTTACTGAAGAAAATTTCCTTATCGATGAATCGTTCTTAAAAGCTGTATAACGTTAGCATAGTCACTACAAAAAGTATTTTTTCATCAGTGGCTAGTGTGTCAATATAAGGCCATCAAAAATGGCCAATAAAGTCACAAGGTGATTTGACTTCATAGTCTGTCACCTTGAGATTTTATTGGCCATTTTTCGTGACCTTGTGTTGACCCATTAGCCATTGATGGATATATGTATTTTGTTGTAACTATGACCAGAATGTACAACTTTTCAAAACGATTCGTAGGAAAAAAAATTCTTTTCGCCGAATCGTCCTTTATTAAATACTTCTATCAGAGATTCGACGCTAAATGTTTCCATGTATATTCCCCTCTTACTAGTTCTCAGTCATCTTTATACGGAGGTCAGTGAACCAACACACAAACAAATGAAATAATCAGTAATCTTGATGAAATATCAGCTCAATTATGTAAAAATTAGCTGATGAAAATTCAAATATGACACCCCTACTTAAATTCGGTAATAAGCTTCCTTTTTTATCCCTAGAAGGTTATGCATGCTTAATCACCCTGTGTAATAATACATCGCGTAATATTTAATCATGTTTCATGAAGAAATGTAGTTGTATTCCTTTCATTAACCAATGGGCAGTTCTGATTACTTCAAATATGTTTTACACAAATTTTCTTACAATTATTTCTTTTAGTCGACGTTTGTTCTTTCATGACTATAACAGTTTACCCTTGAATATCAAGTTTACCGATTTCTGTAACTGGTTCGATTATTCATATGGTACTATGAGGATACTTACTATGGAATAAACTACGTTGGCGAAGATGGCTGGACTGAACGAGTTCATGAATTCCAGTAGACCTCACAAATTGAGCACAGCACCTGTTTGATTCACCATAAAGTAGTACAAAACAGAAATGCACACGCGACCATTACAAACAAACAGATGCAATCACAGGACTTTATAAATGCTACCATAGCTGATCATCATTTCATCTTTAAGCTCCAGTATTTCAGGCTTTTTCAACTGTCAACACATTCATGATTTTCGGCATATAAAGAGCTGTGAAAAACTGCATAGTTTCTTTACCACGCCTACAGGTGTTGATTTAGTCAAGTAGGAATTTAACTGACTTGTTCCAATGAAATTATTGAAATCCCCATATCTTACGTTCTAACGCCTTTGCCTAATGCTGAATGAGTTTAGAGAATGGAACATTCAAACTTCCCGATAAAATACTCTCTTCCCAAGTGTTCAAAACTTATTGTCCACAACAAAAGGAGTTTGAAATTTTTTTTACTGATAATTGAATTTAATTAAGAGTCAGTTTAAGTGAACGAGACAAGTTGAAAATACGGTGGACACGAAGCATATTAATGAAATCCACATTATAAAATTTTTACATTCGATTATATGGTAACTTTGTATCGTTTTTATCAAAAACGAGATAAAATCAATCCAAGAGATTAAGAATTTTTCTAGACAGAATTTTATTGATCCTTCAACTAAATTCTTTGTACCAATAAACGTAAAACAATACAGATAAATATAAATGATCAGCTGAAAAGCGGACTACCATTTGCGTTGTTTTGGTTGAGTAGCGGAAGCATTTATGTTGACTGGAAATATTGCGTAGAGCAGATTGACTGTCTCTGTAATATCACTCGTCCTAAATGACTTGCCTAATTATTGCGTAATGTTCTAGTCTAAACGACTGCTAGTATCCTCACAGCTTGCAATTTATGCAACAAAATGTACAACTTTGCACCGAACCGAAGTTGATCACAAAAAGTGTAATGAAAAAAAATACAT
The DNA here is from genome assembly GCA_944470555.2 of Heterobilharzia americana. Taxonomy (NCBI): domain Eukaryota; kingdom Metazoa; phylum Platyhelminthes; class Trematoda; order Strigeidida; family Schistosomatidae; genus Heterobilharzia; species Heterobilharzia americana. Next base: position 110,115,511 of record OX104127.1, read on the forward strand.
ATTTCAATACTTCCATTTAAAAGTGTCCAAAATACAAACTAATTCACAAATAATAACTCGATGGGATTTTTTAGCAAACGAAATAAATTACCTACCTTTGTTCTAAAAGTGATTCATATCCAAAGCAAATAATCTTATTATGGAAGTATAAAAACGCAAAAATGCAAAACAAGTACAATATACACTATTTCCACCTATTATTTATCTGTCAATTTTTAAAGGAATTCTACCTATTTAAATAAACACGAGAAGAAAATATTTTTAATTTAAAATGAAAACAAAATTAGTTTCACAAATTATTCCACTGTTTAAGTGTGATAAAATAAAAGGTAAACTGTATGTTGGAACGGTTTTGGCAGAATGCCATGGATTCATTTTATTTCACAGTTTCTCATCAACCTAAAATAATTTCAATATCAAATTATGCAGAATGTTGGCATACTTAAATTAACTTGTTAGAATGTTACCAGTTTTGAAGAAAGGATAATATTCATAAGACGCAACTAAAAACAAACGAAGAGATTGAACGAAAATGCAAAAAATTAGTCTTATATTTTGAATTCAAAGAATATTCCTAAAACGGAAATCATACAAAGGGAACAGACAAAATTATTCTATATACTGAGAAGGGTGACATAAATTGCGTGAACGAGTCACAGGATTTAAGTTAGCTAAGAATGGGAGATCAGTATACTTGGCACAGGTCGAATGAATGACACATAGTAACAATGAATGCATATGAATCGATTTTGAAAGGTAAAGTTATTATGATTATGAAAAGCATAAAACTTAACCTTCATAGGTAGAGACTGATAGCCATTTTTTCTAAATAAAAAGCTTGGCTTGAATCAATTAACGGGTATCGCTTCAGCAAAAAGCAGCGTTTTTGACGTCACTTCTTTTATTAACTATTTAAAACAATTTGTTGATATCGGCTTCAGTAACAAACTCTGTGGAATGTGGGTGTGCATGCATTCAAAAACTTTTTTCTCTGTTCTTCCTAAATATATGAATTAGTGCATCCAAATAAAGATAAGAGATTTACGGAATTTGTCTACCGGAGATTGTTTCAGTGAGCTATTTTTTCGATGAGTTACAGCTTGCCAGAGAACAAAACTGTATTTCTAACTCTTGACACCAAAACTGAAGTTTCCATGGGAACTAACTGCAGGATAATTGCATCGTCAATGTTGATGAAGTGTTGTATTTCTTATGAACTGCTTCCACCTTTCTTAACTATACAGGATAGTGTCCACACATTTCTTCTGACTCTTACTGAAAGATCGAAGTAACTTGCTCCAAATGCACAGGTGAACTGGCATACATTCATGTTGGTGCTCAGAGGTAGGATTTTATTATTTTGGTATTTTTAGCTATTGATAAATTAATCTGCTTTTGATCATATCCTTCCAACAATAAAAAATAACTTTTTAAAACTTGACATTTATAATCAGTAATTACAGTTATGGAGTCAATTAAAGAGCTTTGTGAATGAAGTTGTCGAAAACAGTCTCTCTGCTAAAATACTTTTTATTTTTGTTTGATGCTTGTAACTTCCCGCTGCTATGTAGGGCTATATAGTTCCCGGCTGACAGACGGGATCCCATGTTGGCGCCTCGATACCACCGGATAATCATGGTGTTATGTTCATCGTGTTGGCTAGCAGTAGGATCCAAGGTGCTCGTTTCTAACTAGTTAGGACTCGTCAGCTGAATGTACCTACACTTCACTGAGTGATGGTCTTTTCAATGTGACTCGAACCGAGTACCATTAGCTACACCAAATCGTTATCCACATCAAAGCAAAGGGATATTATGAATATCAAGCAACAACTGACATCCACTGTGCAAGAGGTGGCTCTGGTGCCGCAGTAGCCTAGTGGATAACGCCTTGGCGTTTGGGGTGATGGATACTGGGTCTGCATCTCGGTGGGAACAACACTAAGGTGCAAATGCATCAAGCTCACGAGTCCCGAGTATAGTGAAACACACTTTCAGGATTCCTCAGGTAGTAACAAAAAAGAATACTCTTCAATCTCATAATAAGGTTATCGCTCTTAAAAATCAAGAGGCGGTAATTAATATAAGACATTGTGACAGTAATTAAGGTACAGGATAGCTGTGCGTCAAATTTGCGAAGGGATGAGCAAGGTGTTATGTAGTTCGTAGTTTGCATAATAGGGATTAACTACTGTGTCCAGTAATGAATTGTTGATGGAAATAACTGGAAATATATGCTATGAACTGGAAGAGGAATAAAGGTGGCTAATTCAGCCTTACTGAAAATATGTAATTGTGGTAGTCTAGTGGGCCACACATTAACTTATTTCAAAATTCGACTAACCCAATATATTTAATATAAGGGATTTTAGAATCTTTTCAAATATAGTGTGAAGGCGTTCAGGATAGCAAGAAATCCTTACAAAGTGAATCTTAACTGGGAAGATTAGTACCAGACCACTTAGACAGTATGTTGTGATTAAAATGTTTATCATCCTCATTATGTTATTTTATGAAGGCAGTATATATACTAATATAGAATTTGAAGTGGTGGAGAATATTTGTATTTCAAATAGCTAATCTTGGTTGTGTTGCTTTCTTTGAACTGAATGATGTAATCCTGAGGCTTTCGTTACTTTCCTGGACAACAGCATCAGCAGCAGGTTCATGATTGACTCTTCAGATTATTCTGGTTGACAATTTGCTTTTACTGTGGTATCATTGACCGTGTAGGTTTTCCTGTTAGCCGTTTCTCTGCCCGACTTACAAACTTGCCTTTTTTTATCATTCCTCTCACTCTTTTATAGACTGGGTCTATATCGACTTACCTATCAGTTGCTGAATGATCTCAATGCCTGACTTCTGGGAATTCTCTGATATTCTTTGTGTTTTCTTTGTACAAGCTTTCTACTTTTTCAAAGCTGAATTTATGTCCGCAGCTATTTAGGTACATTGAAATGAATGATGAAACGCTGTGACGTTTAATATCCAAGTGGTGTTCGTGTCAACGAACGCGGAAAGGGCAACTTCTTAGTCTAATGTAGTACTGACACAGTTGTTACAATTGACTTCATAAGAATTATTTTGTTTTCCTTCTTCGGCTGTTACATCTTCCGGTCTGTGAAGTGTGGTTTTGAGGAAATGTTTCGCATTATGATCCGCACCGATTCCAAGTAGCTTCAACAGCCTTGTCTTGATTTTTCACATCCTTTACATTTGGTTGAAGGATCCATTTGCTGGTTTCCTTAGATGACTTTGTGGTCAATGATCAAGGAGATAGACATCTTCTGATGACGTTTCTTGGGTAACCGTTGCTCTGCAGAATAGACACCAAATAATTTTCTCCCTGTCTCTGTGAAGTTCCTGTACTGTAGGTGCTCTGTAATGCTTTGTACTGTAATTTGCTCTAGCGGTTTTGGATGAAGTCTGTACATAGTGACTAGTCATGCGTAACTACAGTTTAACTTCTGTTTCATCGCACACAAAATGCTCTAATTCTCATCCTTAGTCAAAGATTTTATCATTCTTAAAATCTAATTTCCATTGGACAACGTTTTGTATGAAGCAAATGAAATCTGGTCGTAAAATCAGCAGAAAAGATGAAAAATACTTACAACTGCACCAATTTCCTGATTTAATTTATGAAATCACCTATAAGTTTTCCGTACTGACTGAGTGGAGATTCTCCTCGTTACCAAAAACCTGAAAACCAAACGAGATTGTCTTCTTTCCACTTATACCTGATGTACTTTGTGACTATATTTGTATTCTAAACTAATGTACGGAAATCTGGTTAGAAGTGTAACGTAGATTGTAGTAGTAAAAATTATTGTTAATATAACCGTAGACCGTGCTCTTCTGTTGAGAAAACTATGCTATTACACCTCAGTGAAGAAAGATTTCAGATTTACGCAGTGGACATTCAGAAGCAGCGTACAATCTGTCTCCAGGCACCTTCAGGAAAGATTGATGAGATGGTAATGACATTGCATACAGAACAGCTGTAACTGTAATGTGTAACACGAAGAATGTTTGTTTAAATGAGATTTCTCCGAATTTAGAACCATTGTAGCTTCATTTTTACAGTAACAAATCAGCGTTTAAATCTAAACGAAATGTTTTATACACGAAGCAGCGTCTTCTATGAATGAACTTTAGTCTTTTATAATTTGGATAATGATTTCAAACGAGATAGGGATGGGGTGATCTATGCTTTATTTATTCCTTATGTCAACAATGGGCATGATCAGTTTTACTGTGTCATTGTGTATAATACATTGTCTAAATTTCTTAAGTGGGATGAAAGGTTTATCTAGAAGCAAGTAATAAAACTTATGAATAAATAATCTGACTTGAACACTATGATTTTAAAGCACAACTTAGCAGGCTTTGACGTCAGTCATAAGAACCAGCACAAAGCTGGTTCATTGTGTAGAACTAAACAGACAAATATCAGCGAAAAGTCACGCTATGTAATAATGTAGCTCAACAAACAATAATGAAAATAGTGTTATTGCTTGTACTATACCATCGTTATCCATCTTTACCATAGTGATGAAAATAAATCCAAGGAATGTAAAATCTTCATCTTCTGGCACGAAAAGCATTGAAAGTCATTCAGTCAAACATTAGTGTTATAGGCAGTAAATATTTAGAAAGGTTTTTTTCAGAAATGCTACTGCTTTGGTCAACTTGGAAGTGTCAGACAGCAGGTTCATTAATAACATAATCACTATGAATGATTTAACCATCAGGTAGGATGGAACATAGGCAGAAATCAGCATTTTAACTTACTAATTTCCCTTCCAAACTATTATGCTACTTAATCAAGCTAGTCTTGTTGAAGTTTTCCAAATTTCAGTAAGTCATCACCCAACATCAGGAAAAGCTGTTACTCATTCTTAGGGATTCGGCGCTTAGGAGTATTATATACATACATGTGTATGAATTCAGAGTACTTAAATTCATATCTTGATAGTAGCCAGAAATCAGTTTCTCACGCATAAGTTAAATGTTGGCTAAATCGTACTGTTAGCAAGGATTCAGTTTCAACCACAACAGTGATAACGTTTAATGCCATTCTACGTAGCTGCTGTTTCACGCTCTAGAAAGACAATAATCATCGCTATTGACTTCCATTGTGATACATGATATCCCTGTCAATACATTTGTTAGCCATTAAGGCACCCGATTAAGTTGTTATCTTGGTACAAGTTAAAACTCCAACGATTTTTCAAGAGAAAATTCAGTTGTGGGGACATCTTATCATATTTTTCTTCTCCAGATACGCTTTAAGAAAATACTTTAAATGAAAAGCTAACCACAGTCTGTGTTCAACATATTTAAAGATAATCTGTCACCTTAATTCCACTGATTTACAATAATTCATGTGTCCATAAGATCTTACCGACCAGTCCATCATTTGATTTAGTACACTTAGGAACTTCTGCTTGATATTGAACACAGTGTCTACAGAAGATTGGCCTTGAGCATATAATACATCTGTGGGGCTTCTCAATGGATTTACGATGCTTTCACATGAAGAAGTGATGCTTTTGCATACATAAAATGCCTTACCAATTTAATTCCATCTTTATATTCACCAGCTTGCATTTATGCATCTTGAACACTGATGCATAGATGGACCCGAAATAACATCTTGTTAGTTGTTATGAATAATTAATTCTTGTGGCTTGAAAAAGTCATCATTGATGATGTTGTGCATAAGTTTACTGTAATTTGCTTACATTTCGAAACTTCACTTATTTAAGTTAGTGGAGGAAACTACTTCCATATGCCAGAAGTTTATTTTCAACATTATGATCACAGCGAACACTTCTCAGATACACTCAGTATTGAGAGACATGCAAGACCACGACACAATGGATTCTTCCTGACCCATACTAAACGCCTTTACTCACATTACCAAATCACCTATCATTATCACAAATTACACAGATGACTGTATCGGTTACTCTCAGGCATCAACTATTTGAAGATGAGTTGAAGACAAATGTACTCTTGGTTGGATGGCTGACAATAGCTATCGTATTATTAACAGATTTAACAGCAAAAAAACTACTCAGTTGTGAGGAATATGACGAGGAACCTGATAACCTGTAAATACCTAAAAAATTCACCGCCTTAACTCATTTTTTATTTCTAGAGTTGTCGAAACAAAGACTAATTCATAACATCCAGAACAACAAACTGAACGCAACCATACCCCGCTAGAAGTTAAATCTAGCAGCAGGTGCTTTGTTTTAAGTCAAACCGAGTTAAGAAAAGATAATAAAGGGCAAAGAAGCAAAACAGAATTGGAGTTCAACTTCATTTCCTGTTTCCTAAATAAACTTCAGACCGTTTCAAAAACAATTTCATTAATTAGCAAATTTTACTTCTTAACTACTTAAAATTATTGACTCAAGTCGATATTTATGCATCCATTAACAAAACTGCGTAGACATTTTTCATATCCTTTGGTGATGAAATTGTTGTAGGTTAAAAGCAAATCATGAAAATCCCGGAGTAAAATGAATTCTTATCACTGCATACCGATGTTCACATTTTATTGAAGTTTATAAAATAGAAAGGAAGGAAAATAGGGCTTTGAGTACAGCAAAAGCTGACACAAAGTAACTAGCATGTTTCCCGTAATTTGAGTTTATGCATAAAACTAAAACTGCGGGAAGAATTATTGTATTTTATTATTTATCAACTTAACATTGCTCAGTTATGTTTAATGTATACCAATGTCACTAGGGATTCAGAATTGAGATAGGCATCTGAGACAAGCCATTTAACACCAACCATAATGTGTTACTTAATTAGAAGTTGGATCATCTGAAAACCACATCTTCCGCTGTTATCTGTATGTGGTATCGATATTCTGTACAAAGTTCTTCCCTGATCGTTAGAAACTGATTAGGAATCAAGTGTTAGTTTCTCGAAGATTAGACTATTGATAAAATGAGGGTTCCTCAACTTTCATCCAGTCATACCAAGTGAACACTTGTAATACTAATAAATTATTCTTCTAAAGAATGAGGTTGTAACTCAATAATCTGCTAGTGATTGGTTGAATACTGATTGTTGGTGGAACCATGGAACAGTTTCTGTTCCTTATTATATAGATTTTCGGTAACTGTCACCATGACAAATGTCGTTAGCTGAAGCATATTGGCTTTTCGCACACCAGCATACAGGCTTAATTCAGATACTCAGTGATAAACAATGGTATAAAACAATTTTTTGCAGCTGAAACAACCAGAACACAGAAAACTAGATGTTAACTTCAGAGGTATTACCGATAAAATGATAAAAATTTACAACATCTGGATTCTATTCACTCAGTCCTATTGAACAAAATGTATGCAAGCCAAATCAAAAAATGTCACGGAAAATGAAGTTTCACCTAATTTGTGTCAGAAACTTTCTGGTAGGTAGCTTGGAAGCAATAAAGTATGGCTGAGTTCGCGAAAAGTACTCATTCATTTGAAACCATTTCAATAAAACAACATAGGTTATAAAAATCGAATGTTAGTTTCTTGAGGGTTGTTTACAAGGGAGCTCAGACTGCATGCTTCATCCAGTCTAGACTTTTCAGGTGGAAGTTCCTCGAACACAAAGAGTGATGGCGTTTTCACTGCGACTAAATCCAGCATCTGTCGCTTGAAATGCCAGAGCCTTGTCCACCCACCTACTGGGTTATGAGCGCTATCTGTTAAGCAGTGGTTATCAGTTATTGTTTATTCCTGGATCCCATCACAAGCAACCACCAACAAATCAGATTCAAATGAATCTTCAAGTACCATTGGGGAATCCGGAAATCCACTGATGTGCTAATAGAGATAAACCATTTCGGCTAAACGTAACAATCAGCAGGAAAACGCAAGTATCTCTCAATGTGACGCGTAGTTTTCAATGCAAAGATTGTTATCCAGACTTGTTTAATATAAACATTGTTTTCGGTATTTTGTAGTTGGTTTTGTTGCATGCTTTTTTAATAATGTGTCGAATATAAATGGTCAGTGGGATTATTTAACCATTTGTACATATTCGTAGGTTAGGACCACATCTGTTGTTCTATGAGAAACTAAGAGATTTGGTGGCATATTAGGTGATCTTTGTCTCTAGGAACCAACGATAACTGTTACCATTTCCCATAAGGCAGCAGAGTTTTGTTTTTGATCGACTAAATACTGCGGTAAATAGTGAATGACGTAATATCGATAGACGCTAAGGAAATCATGTACAGCACAGTAAAGTAGTCTAGTCTATACCAGAATATTACAGTGTTGATGTATTGAATCCCTTACCACTTTTGCACATTGAAACCTCTCATTTTCATAAAGCAGTTAAATGTCAAAATTCGTGTAAACACTGCTTTGTACCACTAAGATACTGAACTACGTTTGCTTTTGATTTTCAAAAATGTATATATCTATGTATTTACATTGTATGTATTTATTTATCCTGCTGTGTGCGTGATTCAGTATTGTAGAAGACAAAAATTTCACTAAATTTTTGTGACATTTGCTTAAGTACCTGTCATTTGAAATAGTAAAAACACTGTCTAGCAGAACATTTAGTGTAAAGAAACAAGTGCCAAATTCTCACGTTCCTCATGATATAGCTATTTTTTATCACCATTTGTGTTTTACATGAATGAATGGCGAAATCTTGTACGTCAGTTATTTTTTAACCTCCAAGTATTTGTGTAGTTCACCATAAGCATAATTAAAGGATGAGTGGCATATTGAATGAGCCTAATCAGACAACATTAAGATGATTTCTGGGTATGATAAATAAAAGAAACGAAATTTGGTTTAATTGCTACGCTTACTTCACATTTTAGGTTAAACAGTATCCATAAGAAGAGTATAGTAGTTCATTTTTAAATATACACTAGATTACTAGTATAATTATAATTCGGTTATATGATTCAAGATATTCTAACATATTCGTAATAGGATTGTTGGATCCTACATTAGAATAAATTTCCCTAAATATCAGGTCTTGATTTCAACTGCCTCATCAATATAAATGTTAACACAATGATGCAAAATAAAGGGTGAAATTAGATGCAAAAATGTTCAAAATGAGCGACCAAAAGAATCAGTGGGATTCAATTAGAACATTTTACCAATATGTAACACTGCTTATTAAAAAAATTAAGTACAGGAAATTAATATATTTAACGGAGTTTGCTTTGATCGGTGTGAATAAATGTGAAATGGTCAAGTAAAAAATCCTGACTGGTGATCAGAATGATTTACACATTTCTATGTATTAGCCAAAGGAAAATGAATATAAGATGTCTTCCATGAAGACTGAATCAACTTTTGGTCTGTCTCTGACAAAATTGCACTATTGAAAAAATAATTCTATGAAACTTCTTGCTAACGATCCATCAAATGATTTAGGTCTTTTCCGAAGTATGAGTGAGATTTTAAGGCCGAAATGAGACTTAACTGGGTAAGTAGCATTTTACTAAGTTGTAAGACTTTTAAGTCTATTCGTATACTGACGGTGACAAATTCGCACATGGATACATCATACGTTAAAGATTAATTCAGATTTCCAGCACCATCCTCACATTCAACAGTTTCAACTAGGTAAATGATGTCCAGAGCTACTTGACAACAGTCTTGTCTGATTAAAAGTTGAAAAAGTCCATCAATGATGAAAGTGAGCCTTCGTGACTGGTGCTAAACGAGGCCGTAAGTCAATTTTCAATATTACCGATACATAGGCGTATTCGATATTATGAAGACTTGAAAGGAATACAAATTTAATGGTTGGTAAAGAAATGAGCACGATACAGATATCGATGTTTATTTTGGTGTTTTTGTCTGCCAGGATGTGAGAAAACGAGAATGCCTTTCACTACCCTTTTGGTATACAAAGCTAATACTCTTATGAAATAAAAGGCTAGTGGGAATATGTAATATCAAATTTCATTTTGGATATCTACGTCAAAGTTTCTCCTTTTATATTGTGTATGCTAAAATTACGAAAAACCCAGCGTCTCTTTCATTTCTGCTATACGTGTTTACAAAACATTTAAAAACTGCGTAATACATATTATTTTTGGTTCAAGTGCCCGCCATACAGATAATTACAGGTTACATTCAACCTATATATTACTGAAAGAAAATCACAACAATACAAGTCACAACGCAATCAGTAACAGACACATCCAGTTAGATGAACGTAAAAACAAGCATATCCTGCTCTGCAAATCTAAATATTTTTCAAAAACCTTCCATATTTAAGTTGACAAGTATACGAGCGAGCATTTCGCACCTACAGCTTTCTAAAAATAAATCACCTGTTACTATTGTATTTCTGATTCTGTGGCACTATATTTATGTGAGAAGAAAATAATTCATAGGTTTTAAGTTAGGTAAAATATTTGGAGATTATTTTACAAGACAGATACATCAAAGCATCTGAAGTCACAATCATACTATGAAACTGGAATCTCTTTATTGTTGTCTTCAGTGGTTCAATCTTATAAACTGATCTAAAATGAAACACATTCAACTACTGGCATATCATGGGATAAGTCGTTTTACAATGAATCAGAAAACCATCACTGGTGTTTCCAGTGTCACCGATTGAAATATGTGTACATATGAATGAAATTAACACTTTTAAGGTAAAAGACGAATTTCCAAAAGTCAGATAAAACTGACGCTGAGGTGTATGACAACTTGTCTAAATTGCGATAAATTATGCTGAAGGCGTAACATGTGCTCCAGATTACAAAACCATTGAAATCAAAAAGAAAACTATTGAGGATGAAATAAGTTTCAATAAGGCTACTTTTTAAAATTAATCGCCATATATGCTGGTGATTTGAATTCGCTGTTTTTCACTGCACCAAATATGTATTAGTCTCTCTAAAGATTTTAACAAGCGAAAAGTGGGGCTGTAAATCACACTTTAACAGACTACGACTGGAATTTATTTCAACAGCCAAGTAAGGATTGCGACAAGTGATAAATAACAGATTAAAAAAACTGGTTTTCCGCTTATCCCTGACCACTTTACTTAGACATTTCTCGTTTGAACTGTTTTTCAAGTAAATGAACATCCTTTAATTATTATCATAAAATTCCTGTTAGCAAGATAGAATAATTTGGAATTCCGTACAAATATTAAGACCCTACCACGCTTATATAATTGATTAGGAAGGAGTGTGCTTTTGTTGAAAAATCGGTTGAAAGAACACAGACAGTAGCATGAGATGATGACAACGCATGAGCTCGTAGGTAGACAGGGTAAGTCTGATGATGAGGTTATAAATATTTTCAATCAATATAGTTGAAACGTATATTAGGGAAACACACCCACTATTTGTGTGTTTATTATTACAATTGGAGCAAATCGAAAGGTATTGACAACAAGATATACTTTGTGTCAGAATCCTCATTCTCGGTCCTAGGTAGATTGGGTAGTAGCACCCAGATTTTCAATGGTATTTCAACTGATATCAGTGTGTGATGAATAACCTCTTGAAGCCAATCAAATCTCTACCAACCAACAAACTGAATCCTGGCTTCGGATCACTCAGGCAGAAGAAATCGATAGCTGGAGACACCAAGCAAAACCTCAAACATTATTTACCTCATCTGCCATAACGCCAAATATGTGAGAGTTTTGGCTTAAAAACAAAGTATTTCGCCCCTTTAGACATTCCATTGAAAGTCAGTTTACTGAGAAACTAACAAAAACCCTACTGTGACCAACTAGATATTAAAGCAATTTTAGTGAATCTTTTTGTTACTGAATGGCTTCTCATCCAAATTAATGATGTCATTTTAAGAAAACAAGACCAAAAGCAATTAGATGTATCAACAAAAAGCTTACAAACAATGATTTATTGTCTGGTGCATAAGCATTAATTTAAAAAATAATATGTTTTCATATTGTAACAGCATATTCCTTCAATACAGGTAGTATGAATTATTTAATATGTGAACAACTGGACAGTTGGTATAAGTGCATCAAATGTCACTTATATTTTAAGAAGACAATCTAAAAGGAGACACAAAATAACAATAAGGCAGAAGCTTTCAACGGAAAAGTTTAAAACCGTGAGACTGATAGTGAAACCAACTGTAGGGCCATTCGTATCATATGAAAAAAATATCTGTGAGTGCAGGAAAACTAATGAATCTTAAAATCCTAAGGAAACCATTTTGAAATCATGTTCACATTAAAATGAATGAAAGTATTTTTGTTGAAAATTTTAGTGCACTTTACGTTTGTGATGAGATCATATGCTATTCATATCACAGTGGGACAAACTTCAAAAAAAAACTAGCTCCTTTTAGAAACTATGACACAACATTTAAAATATATTTTTGTCATAAATATTTCGCCACTAAAATGCTCTCAGTGTTCAGAAATAATAATATTGTCATCGTTTTGCTAGACTTTATACTATGCTATAGCTTGAGTTGTGTAAAACTACAATTTTAAAACAACCGTGTTGATGGAATAACCATTCATTGACATATTCCTAATTGGCTTTATAAGGGTAAGAGGAAATTCATCTGAGGTTCCATCCTTAAACATTTGATCAATTCCAACCATTCAACCAACCCAGACAATGATATTAACGCCATCTATCGAATTCGCTCAAACACCTCACTTTTCCTCCGTGTTCAGCTTCTAAAAACAACAGAGGCCTTGGATATCCATGAACTGAAACCTGACTTTTGTGTGAAAAAGAAGTATGCACGGTCTTTGTCTCTATCTTGACCTTAACTTATTTTGGTCTTTGTGTGCTTCATTACTGTTTTGGTTTTTCAAAACCTTCCAATTTGTCAGAGTAATTTTTGTACCCTTCCATCGCCATCGCCATTATCATTTTATTTTTATATTTAATTGCTTCCGATGTTATTTCAATTGATCTTCCTAATAATCGCGATTCTAATAAAACATTTTCAATTTACTCTAATTAGCTTGTCCCATTCATATAACCCAATCCTTTGATTGTTTATTAACTCACCTATGTTTTCACCACTTTGTAATGTATACGTACTTTATTAACGATCTAAAAATTTTATGCAACCCTTTTCATTATCAGTCCACCTTTATATCGTCAACTAGCAACATTATTATTATGACCACTACCATTATTGCTGCATCTCCCCTTTATTTAAGTTAAATCTTCCTCAAAGATTGAAGTCTTTAGATGTCATATATATACGAATTTACAGCTTGGGAATAAATCTGTGCAAAAGAATCCTCTTCACTGATTATCTTGTTTATTATGTCACAATGGGAATCATGAATGCATTCACTGGCCACCATTCATTAAAAAAAAGTTATTTTTGACAGATAAACACTGCTTGAATACAAAAACATAAACAACTTTGTCTACACTGTTTAAGCTCTGTCGAATGTTTTTTTCTATCCAAACAGCATACCGGCGACACCACAACAAACATTGAAAACTGACAGTTTCTAACTATTTAGAAATCCTTAAGTTTCTCTGAGTTAATCAACGCGTCATGTTGATGATTATCATCAACACAGACAGAATTTTGATTCATTGTTCGAACTCCGGATACATTCAGTCTTTTACTGCACTCGCCATCTAGTGCAATGAACCTTCAAAATCAAGTTCAAATTCCTCAAGGAAGTTAGTGACAGACCACAGTTCAAGTTCAACGTCCAAAAGCTAAAGGACGAAAGCAAAAAAGACATCTTCAAGTCAGTCATCAAGACACCGTCACCACCTGCAACTAGTACAGAAATACCACCAGAAGACTAGCCACAGAATAACCAGTGAAAACAAGCACTGCGACAAAAGGAGAAGTGATGCGCTGAAAGCCGTAAAACTGCAGAGACAACAGCGGACACGCTCATACCAATATACAGAAGGTTACGAAGTAATTAAAAGTACGTGCCGACTGATTGGAAGAAGGGATAACTTGTCAAACTTGCGCACACTCTTCTTCACTTCTTTGTCCGGAGTTATATAGGTTGTAGTCAGCTCTTCTTTTTGTAATGCATGCTTGCACGGGTTCATCTTCTGCTTCAACATCGCCATCTTCCTCTCCCTCCTCTATTTTCTTCCATATGTCCCTCGAGATCCATTCTTTGTCTTACCTCTTCTCCTTTCCTAATGCGGCTGTGCAGGATTCCTCCCACATCTCTTTCAAAGAGTTCCAGTGTTCACCCACACCTGATCCTTCACATATGTTGCTCAATGTCTCCTATTTTGTTCTGATGGCTGAAGTGAAGATGTCCTTTGTAGTTTCGTGGTTCAGTTTCTGTTTTGGGTGCTGAACTTGAACTGGGATCTATCACCAACTTCTTCGAAGACTTTCAACTTGATTTCGAAAGTTTCTAGCACTAGATGTTGAGTGGTATGAACCTACATCTGCTCCCCCTCTTCATCTTGTGTCCAGTAGGCTGCATCTCCACTTTCTTCACATTGAAATGAAGTCGATCGAACTTTTAGTTTGTCCATCTGTTGAACCCAAATCCAAGTCACTTTGTGAATATCCTTGTGTTAATACATACTGCATCGCCTCCAATCACCAAATCCTTGAATGCTCAGAAGTCTGCAAACACTTCTCCATTCTTGTTCATTTCACCGAGTGCCTCTAGACCCATCATTCCATCTCTTCCTGTGTTGTCTGCTCTTACTCTGGCATTCATGTCATCCCACCCATTAGAATGAATTCTGATGTCACCATCTGGGGTGGGGTCCTGTCTATACATTACTGATTGCAGTTGTCTCTAGAATTCCCCCTCCTCCTCCTTCTCCTCTTCGTCTGCATTATTTGTAGGTGCACAGCGTGGCATTGTATGATTGTGACTTTCCTTAATCTCGATTTGAATCTTGCTGTCATGATCCTGATCCTGCAGGAGGAGATTGGTTCACACTGAACGAGAGAGAGAACCTTCGATGCTGTTGGGGACATCATGATGGCCACTCCACAACCCAGTGTGTTGTGCTCGTGGTTGTCGTCTGAGTGACAATACTGGAGTAGATTACTGACCCTCCAGTTGACGGTTTAAAAGGTCAGCTTCCATTCCACCGGTTTTCGCAGATTCCTGGTGCCTCTATGCTATGTCTCCTCATTTCTTTTACAACCTGGGCAATCTTCGTAGCCAGATTCAAACATTGTGCAGACATTCCATGTCTCCACGCTTACTTTCACTTTCATTGATAGAGGGGGAGAGAGAGAGGACGCATCGGCCAATTGGCTTCCTGAAGTCTTTTAGCAACTGGCGTCATTTCGTCTCTTCGATTCCAGCAAGGAATAAGTTTAATTTTATTATTATTTTTTTGTGCTATGAAGTTTTTTCAGTGGTTGGATTGGTTTTAGGGGGTAGGATTGCTATCCCTAAGTCCAACCTTCCCTCTTTATCAAGGCCTAGGATCGGCTAGTAACTAGTGAACTAGTTAACTAGGCGAGGTCGAGATTAACTTTAATGAAGTGAAATCATATCCGGGAGTTTTGCTCAGAGTAATAAAGTAAAACATTCTGGTGTGGCCAGAATAAAAACACTTTTATGTTTTCATTTTTAGGGTTCTTCACAACAGTGGTTCATTCAAGAAATAGAAGCATGTTAATGATCCAACATCTGAACATAATGTTCAAATAAGTAAGCAACTGAATGAATATATTTGACCAGGTCAGTTTATTTTCTTGGTTGTATTGCGTTCTGTGAGCTGGGTTGTTTAATCTTGAAGCTTTCATTGTCCTTCTGGTCGACATCATCAGCAATAACTTCAGTATGAAGTCAGCTGTCAGCATCCCTCCCTGAGTGATTTAGTAACTTGCCCTGATGAATACAGTACAACCAAGACCATCCACCTGAGCTACAAATTTCTCCACCATTTCAGTTTATTTTTATACTTATGGAACATTTTAGTGATATTTTTAAGGTAAACTGTTACTTGGACCAAACCCAACTTTTGACTACATGCACTCCTTGTTAGTTAAACTGAATAATAGTTGTAGTTTGGCGGACTGGTGTAACTGCAGCTTGCTAAGGCTTCAGGATAAAATGAAGATTTTAGTCGCAAAAGTATTCAAACCAGCATCTTGCCGTTTACCGACCCTATGCCTAACCCAAAAAGGTGCGATATTCTGCCTGAATCCTAGAGAAGTAACCTACAGGCCATTAATTTGAATCCTGTGACATCACAGGTCATCATTTCGTCTTCAATCATTACTTAGTATGAATTCATTGTATCCAGAAATGTCAAAGCTGCTACTTCAGGAATAAAAAATTGGCTGTGTTCATCCAGAATCTACACATTCTGCGGGCGGAAATTCAAACTATTTCAGCAAAAAAGAAAAGATTTGAATACGTTGATTCTAACATTTTTGCTCGTCATGCAAACATATTACATAAAACACACCAGATGAGCTAAAGGCTGAGTAGTGACAGTAAGTACGTTGATCATTTGTGTTCTAAATGAAAATCAAAGGGAAAGAGTATCTTATGAACATGAAAGAAAAAAGTGCACTGAAATCGTTATTGACCGACAAAACAATGGAACCACAACTTTTGAATAAAGGAAAGAAAATCCTCATCGTGAACAAGAAAGAATATTTCTAGTAGGCACAGGAATAATCAACGATGAAATTATTGACCATTCATTTGACCTCAACCTCTTCTTTATTCTGAACTTCAATCTTTTTTCTGATATCATCGAACACTTAATGTAAGGCTGCATACAGGTGATGGAAATTCCTTGAGACGTTATGACGTCATCTTATTCTGCAAACATCGTTCTCATTACATTATTCAAATCCAATGAGGGAACAAAATGTATGAAAATCTTAATTAAACAGTTGGATGACTAGATCCAAAGGAAACTGAGGAGTTTAGTAAAAGCTGACCAAATCAGAAAAGAAGAATAATAATGGGTAAATTGAAATGGAACAGTCCTATCGAATCGATAGGATATCCCACGATGACCAACAAACTTATTAGCTGAAACATTATTCAACTGGAAGAATTACGCAGAAAAATAAAGTACTTCAACAATGAAAATCAACACTCAATTCAGCAACTAAACTTCTAGATAAAATAAATAATTCAAACGTAGGTCGTGACGAAAGGATGATATCCTTTGAAATGACCCCCTCGACTTTACTTGATTTACATCTGATCGGAGGGATAATGGGTGTTATTCTGAAGAATGACTCAAAGTTTTCCAACCATAAGAAATATACTGTTTAAAGCCGAGTACAGTTAATCGATTTATGTCTCAATAACTACTTACATTTCCATAAGAAAATTTACAATCAGACGAAAATGGTACCTATGAAATCGTCAAAACCAAGGTTTACTGTTGAAGTGGTAATGCACCAGCTGGAATCAATAGTCACACCTCTCATCAAATTTAGATGTGGGATTCGGTACAATGACGACTAGTTCATATTTCTGGAGGAAGATGAAACGGAAAACACGTTCATACTAATTAACCAAACATTTGAAGATATTCATTTCATAAAGGAGGAGGTGAGCTAACAGCAAAATCCTATCCTTAGATGTCCTTATCAGTAATCATATAAAAGGACTTTAAAAAGCTAAGGATAAAGGAAAACCACACAAAATGATCAGATGTGATATACAGCTGCAGTCATTCTACGGTCCATCAGAAACGTAGTATAAGTACAGTAAAGAGTAAAACCACAATGCAGTATCAAAACACTATAAAAAGTGGAAGTGAATCACCGGTACAAAGTATTCACAGCCAACGATTATCTCGTCAAATCTATCAAAATATGTTTTTCGTAGCAGAATAGAAGACAGGGCAGTTACCTCAAATCAATAAACGTGTCATACCACCCCACACTGAAGGTGTCTCAGAAGTTGGATTGGCGCAGAAAACATACCACCGAAGGTCCAATAGGGCATATTGTGAAAGCCTTATGATCTGCCACCAGGAGAAGACAGAATGAATTTAACCCACAAAATCGACTGTAATTTTGGTCCGATATACTATGGTGGTTGGCCTAGTCATCGCATCCCTGAAAATATTAAAAGGCACGAACTAGCAGTAAAGTCACATGACGCAGGCTAATTTATTTAAATCCAAGCAGATGCTCATGGTCACAAATTCGACTTAGTGGCCAAGTGAATCAATCATTGTCCACAGTGTGACAGTAACAAATAGCACGATTTCACTCTAACAGATGTCGACAACCAGCGTGACCGAGCGAAATTTAAATTCAAAGAAGTTAAGGTATGCGAAAAATCTCCTCCCCTAAATTTTCAAGTGGACTATACCCAAGGTCGATAAAATCACTTCCCAAACACTAGTGTAACATACGAATACCCTTAACTTTGTGGATTTAGTACTGTAAAAGTCACTTGCTACAAAAAACATAACCGGGGTATTCTATGGTGCTTCATATGGCTTCATAATCACTTTTATATTCTTTGTACACAAATTCAGATAGTTGTTGGTACTACTTGAACTCAGTCCAGCCATAATAATATATGAAAAAGCATGAAGACCATTTGAAAGCATGTTTATTATCAGTGAATTTACAGTTACCATAGTTCTGATGTTACGAATTCGGTAGATTTTTTACTATGGCTATCTTTAAGCATACATATATCAGGTTCTTTCCTATCACAGGTCAAATATTGTGTCAGTGTCATATCGAAGATCTCACCTGAGTGCAGTGTGCAACTTTAGATATAGCGAAGTATATCCAGTTATCTTTCCATTTTGATTAGATTAGTTTGAGTTTTTTCATTGAATTGGTCCTATCATTTTCTGTTTTGGAGAAATCCTAGTCTTATAATGACTTTGAGAGAAGTACATTACTTAGTGGGAGTCTGTTGCTTGAAATTCAAAAGTGTAACTTTATTGCTAAAAAGCACTTTATCTGTTTCGGAATTATAATATTGCCAAATTTTACTATATGAATGCGTAGAAATATGAAACGTTTGCCGAAGAAATAATGTGTCATGTTCATGGGACATGTTCGAAATATATAATGTGAAAAGAAAACAAGTTTTTCATGCTTGAAAAGATGACAAACATAGTGAATTTTTAATGAAAGTCGCATATGAGAAGGAAACGATAAATTACAAGTTTCATTTTTACTGATAACGAATGAAAGTTGGCAGTCCAGCATGCAGTAGTATGTTTTACCATATAGGGGCATTTTTCGACGAAAGATTTTTTTCTAGGCTTGAAGTACTTTAACCCGAATATATTTAAAGATCAAGAAAATTTCAAGGATCGTTATTCGAATTCTCTTACACATTCTAGTATTTAAAGCAGTTTTTTCATAACACTTGTTCACAATTATTTCAGTCAGTTCTCATCAAAATTTCTTCGTTTCACTGCTAATGATGTGAAATGCCTCTCAGTGCATACTTTTCTTTGACTGCAATATCAAAACTTTCTGTACATTATCATTAAAAATAATGGCCTCCTTAATGAAAAGACAATTTTAAGTCCAGTAGTTTGTAAAAAAACCTTTGAATTACAGTACAGAGACACTGTGATGCGAAGTACAATAAATCACAACTTTTGATGAAAATAGGTTTCAGTTAATGTTTACTGATACTTGTAAATATCACTGCTATACTGGACCGAATCGCTCGACTTCTGTTGGTAGATGGGTTCCTATACGGATGCCTTAATACTTCTAGAATATCCCTTATGATGTAGTTTATAAGTATCAATAAATAACAACTGATATCTGTTGCAGCTTCAGCGCCTCAGTGACCTAGTGGTTAACGCTATGGAAGTTGAAGCATTAGGTAGGAGGTCTGAGTCTCAGTTTGAGCATCATAATTAACGCGGGCAGATAAATTCAATCCATGAGTATTAAGTAGCACAAACTGCACGACTACCGCTGGCCACTAAATAAGTTAAAACACAAAGAGATATCAATTTAACCATTCAGTTATTTACAAGGTTCCAACTTTTATGGATGTAGTGGGATTTTATGAGTAAGCTATTTCATCCAGCCGAACTACCTCTTACTACCCTGGTTATTAATAGTATTCACTTCTAAGTAGGCAAACAAAAGTAAATTTAATATCCTGTCAATCACAAAATATTTCTGAAATTTCTTTTCCCAGTGCATCGTACTACTAATTCACAACAGAAAATGTCATTCGTTTGCTGACATGCTGATGACAGTGTTACATGACAATCAACTGATAGTTAAAATTAATTTCTACCCAATTTAATTATAAAAAGCCTTAAATATATTTACGCAAATTAATCTTCTATAAGAAAGTAATTTAACTCTATCTAAATAATGGAAATTCCAAAATTCAGGTGAAAATAACGTTTATAGATAGTATAATTGAAGGCTTATGAAATGTAGCGTATAACCAACCAGCTACTGAATTCGGATTTCTTATAATGAATAGCAGAATGTACACTGTCTCTAAAACTTTCGGTTACTCACTAAACTATCCTTTTATCTGTGAGTAAATCAGTGGAGTGAGGATATCACTACTAGCCTTAAATAAATTCTGTCTCAGGTACTATGTTTCATAACAAAACGAGAAATTAATAAGTATTCACTCAGAGAATATCAACCAAAAACATATTATAGTTGGTATCCTGATTTCAGCCTGGAGTTAAGCATTCCCTTAAATTCAGTCTATTCTGGAGGTCGTATCAGAAATAAATACCGAGAAACGGAAGAACAAAAAACAATAGACAATTCACACGACCCCAAGATATCATTCAAAAATCGAAAAGTATGAATATCCAAGTCAAAAGCAATAATCAAACAACTCTAGGATTGACATAATAATCCCTGATTTCCGACATGAAACAACTGAAGAATAACATTTTAAAAAGACTTGAACTTGATAGAAGACGTCAAATACTAAGCATTGCCTTATATTAGATCAATGGTACAATTATAATTAACACACATAACTACCGACAGGACCAACTAGGTCAACTAATAGCCTAAAACCTCAGTCGAAATAAAGTACATACAAATTACACAAATCACATACAAATGATTATCCAAGAGGATTGGACAATGTTCAAAATAAATCTGCAATTCCTCTCAATATCATCCATCACAACCACTAACTCCACCTCCAAACTATCCAAAATCACTCAGGAATGCCTACACATTTCATATTGACCAGATTCATCATACACTCGAGAAAAGAAAAATATAAGCCTCCTCAGCTAACTAGACTGCCAATTATAACACGCCGCACACAACAACCTCAACTACAATATACGCTGACGAAAAAGAAGTATATCTCTCATTTACGTTTACATTATTTTCCTCACAGGCAATCACAACAGCCATACACTACATCTTACTCGCCTTAAACTCATGGACTAATAACTGATAAAGAAAACCAAGTCGTCCAGTCCTGATGTGCAGGTAGAATCTATGTAATCTGATTCGTTCTCGATAATATGCATGGCTTTTAGACTGCAAACGAATTCACTTCTCAACATCACTATGATTTCATGAATTCGTCTCCTATGTGAGACACCAGGTTAAGGCTGAAGGGATTTCATTTGGTCGGGTCAAATCCTGCTCCTGTTATCTGCAAATAATTCTTCCATTAGTTGATGCAGCTGTTTCCTGTTAGCTTCAACCTTACTCCGTAGAATACGTGATTTTAGCCCACTGAGTGCATCTCGTCAATGTATCTCAAGCACTTGAAGTTGGTCTGAAGACGAGAGTTATTCGTGGTGTGCACAAACAGCATCAAAATTCAATGGCAACTCCGTATTTTGAGTGTGGTCATTCTCGTCGAGGAGAGTTACTGTAGTTATCTCATTAGATGTCAAAATATCTATGCTGCCAACGGCATGAGCTTTTGCAATGTAATATATCAAGTGACAAGCTTGGTGAAATTTTGATGTTCTAGATATCAATTACAGAATACGATTAGAATTGCTTTTTATGTAGAATTTTAGACTGGAGTTTTGTATTGTTTTGTTTCCTGGATAGTAATCTATTTTCTACCCTCTAACTCATTTATAAGAACCATTTTGTAATGTTACCGCTAAGCCCATATTTTCATCATTGTGATGCTTTATTCCTTACCTAAACAAACTATAATCTGTGAGTATAATTGTTTTTTTTATCATACCGTCTTTGATTGGACCGAATTGGTCGGTCTCTATTTGAATATGAATTCCTGTGAGGATGCCTCGATATTGCCTGTGGTCTAATTTTATCTGTGATGAATCGTGGCTAGCAGTGGAATCCAGGATGCGTCAATAATATAATCTGTAGGGCTCTAATTCACGGATGTAACCAATTTTTCTACTTCTCCAGGTTCCAGCGGATATATTTTTCTCATATATACGACTTACCACTTTCACTAGCTTAAAGTCATATTAGAAAAACTGGTTGTCATCTTGAATAACAAGATATACTGACTATGCAGACAAGGTGTGTTGTGTTGTAAGAATAACATTGTTCGTGTTTTTTGAATTTTACATTTCCAGCAGCTTCCCAATCCTCTCATGTGAATAAAGTCATCTGTATGATATCCTCAGGCCATAAGAGGTCATCAAAATAGTATTCAGTCTGGCCTAAGTAATGTGGTACTTTCTTTGTACAAATCAATAATGTTTTCAAGCTGATAACTAAAAAAAACGTTATAATGACAACTTACATTCCGTCCACACTGGTCATTAAGTGATCTTTCATAAAAATGCTTTTTCTCTTCTTCATTTTCAGGATAACTTTTGTAATTATATATTGAACAAAAACTTGAGTGGAGATTTGAATCTTCTTTACACTTTCGTCTGTAACCATATGTTTGCCTTCTTCGAAATGCCTTAAGAGACAGTAAATATCGACTAGGAAGGGGATATCTGAGAATGCAAAGGATAAGTTACAGACAATATAAATATGGTACCAATAATGCACATTTCGCTTCAAATGAATTTATAAGTTTCTACAGTTTAAGAACTTAAACAAAAGAATTTTTTTATGGTTCAAAAGTAAAAATAAATCTCACCTTGATAGTCCTAACCGGTGAACTTACTAGGCTGATATTAATTCACTATGCAAATCTTTCGCAACTGTTCACATCCTTCTTAATGTTAGCCAGTAAAAATAAACTAACACATAAAAGTGCTAATAGAAGTCTCTACAAAGCGGTAAATTAGTAATTCAGGTTGTATTTAACTTTATATTAATCATCAGAAGGTAACGATGACATCCTGAGCTCCTTTAAAGCAAACGAAAATGAAAGGTCGCATGAAAAAAACATTTGCGATGTACTATGTTTAATATTTAACTGCTGAATTTATATATTTCTTCCTTTGCCTATAAGGTGTTTAATGCTTTCTTCCATGTTCTTTTAATGGTCTTGTTTAGTCAAGAAGCTTATTAGCAGACGAAAGATGAAAGTCGTTTACCTGAAATTATTACTCTTGATTTCGCAAAGCAACTCTAGAAGTAGCTGTTTTTTTCTTTATCATTATGACATCCTAACTCTTTTGTCTTTCAAATCAATAATCTGGTCAAACAAATATACACCGGAAACCATATTCACTTTCAAAAGAAAGATGTAAGACTGCTTATCTAGATGAAAATTGTGAAACAGTATCACTACTTGTAACTTTTCATTTCAATGTTTAGACTTTTGTTAGCGCCATCTTTTAAACACAGACAGTGTATTGTAAAACAGCATAAACAATAATTTGATCTAGATATGTTAAGCTATCTGACCAGCAAAAAAGCTAAATCATGAGTTGAGTCAACATTCACCTCGCAGTTTAAAATGTTCTGATGGATAGTGGCAGCTGTAAGTTAGGAAATGACACACCAATTTTGACAACCAACAACTTATTTCGAGTGATTTCCGGTCACATTATAATGGAACTTTAGTCTACATCACTAAATGTCACTGGGACCTTTGAAATATTTCCCTAGATATATTGCTTATCGGTAACAGAAACATGTCTATTAAATACCTCACCTGAAAAGACAAAGAACACTTATTTCATAAAAATCATCCAGCTTGATCTTCTAACCCCGGTTTATCTGCAGTAACCATCAGCTGATCGCTAAATTATCAAGATTGCAACCGAATTTCACTGCAAATATGTTTAATCAGTAGATAAACTTAGTGGGGTCTAGCAAACGACTATAATAACAATTCGAAAGACAAGCAAAATCAGGATTACAGTAAACAGTGAGTGATTGAGCATCTTCTAAAGTTTGCCAGGGGTAGCAACAAAATACTGTGAGACAGAATGTAAGTAACCTTGTGGATTATTCGCTGGTCTGAAATCAAGTATTTGAAAGCCGGTGTGAAGCACCTATAGTATAGCAAAACGCAGTGTAAAAGAGCGTAGAAGTTAAGGAATTAGGTTAATTGCTAGAGAAAACTAATAACGGTTCCTTTTCGGAAATGCAATTAAGTCCTAACAAGTTTATGACCCATAGCTCCGGAGAACATTGGGAGGGGAAACTATTGTTGTTAAGAGGAATTGACAATATCTACCTAATGTGTGGTAGTAAACTGCAACAAAATTAAGCATGCAAAAATAACCTTCATCTAAATGTTTAGCTTTAACCAGACGGACACTTATTCAAGCAACAATATTTACTGAATGCTTTTCCGAATAAATCTGTTTATTCTCAGTCACATCAAGGAATGTGACTGTGGTCGAATTTTTAAAGATATATTTCAATTAACAATACTGCAACACAATGTGACGCACTTAATGAGTGTGAAATATTTAAACCACGTGGTATCCAAATGGCAAATCTATTACCAGTAACCCATTATGGAAACCATATTGAGTAAATTGTTAAGAAAATGAAACGCATTGATGAAACAGTAAGCATGTGACGAAATTTTTCAAGTTACTTTGAAAGTATGCATTATTCTTCTGTTTACCAATACCTATATTTTTTATCCTTTGAATGCAATTAATATCAAGTAAATTATTAGCACCGAAAACTTTAACTAAAAATTACAGAGATAATTGCACTGCAGTTCAGTAAATTTTTAATGAAATTGTGCAGCTTCATTGAAATCGAGGCAACAAAGCCAGGTTTAATTACATTTTCTTTTAAAAATTACTACAGAACTTTGAGTGTCTTAATGGCGTCTTAAAATTCTCCGTGTATCCCGTGATTTTATGGGATGTGGAATTTTTGGGACGGCTTATGTCTGACATGTAAAATGAGAAAAAATATAGATGAAAAGCAATAGGCAACTATTTTATCGTAGTGTATGCTACTTAAAACTAAGCAGGATGAAATTTAATGAATTTGTTTTGATACTGCAAGTTTGGAGTAATAAGTTGAAACATGAAAGACAGCATAGTTATTCTTGGAGCAGTAACAATAAGGTACCCAGCTGATTTAATGTTTTAACTACTGTAAAGGGTTCAAACAAATAACGAGGTTCAATAAACCTTATTTTCTACACTGTATGCAACATTTCATTGACACACTTTATACTTTTCCTCTCATTTCTAACTATTTAACAAGCTAGGTAAACCTACTGGTTAAACAACGAACACAGCTTTAAAAGAAATATATATTAAGCAGCCAAAGCTTGTTGTCACTATATTAATTGCATACTACTTACATTAGTTATGATATAATGTTGAAAATGAAGTTTCTTTATGTCAGCCGGCTATGGATATATGTACGTAGGATGATTATTTGTATGTGTATACGGATATATATTTATATATTTATGCTCGAAGCTTACGAAAAAAGGGTGTTGGCCGTCAAAAGATGTTAAGTTTTTGTGTGTGATTGCAAAGAAGTAAAATTCGTTGAACCATACTAAGTATTTCAGGTGCTGTTCATGAATTAAACTGAAAAGCGAACTGCAATAGATGTTTTGCAAAATGATGAAAATGCTGTGATGTCATACCCGAAACCGGTTATAATACATTAAATTGGAAAGGAAGTTAACTAATAACTTATGCTGGGTTTGATGGTAGCATTTAGTTTAAACCTTGCGGTTGCATTTGAGCCCATGGTATCAGTTTTCATTTTAACTGTTGTAAACTGCCCAGTTATTTGCCTGTATTGATGACCGAACAATGAAACCCTGTTTGTGATTACTCAACCGAAACACTGTTGTAAATTTAATTCCTAACATGTTTTCAAAACTCGCATGTTGAAATCCTCTGACATACCCGGAAGGCTATAGACTCCTGTTGATATGTTTTACGGTATTATAAGCTGACTGAAAAAGTAACAGTAATTGTGAATGTTTTCTTAAAAAGCAGCTTTCTGGATCATAGCCGTACAATTTTAAACCCTAGGGATTTAAAAATATGGTTCTTAAGATATCCGATTCTGAACAAAATTTCGATTAAATTTCTTTTTTCTCACTTCCTTCAAACTAAATCTGTATGAAAACGAATTCCACGTTTTAATCACATATCTCAACTTCAATAAAGTAAATGACTGGTAATAACTCTGTGTTCCTACGATAAATCGATAAGTTTATCTTTTTATTGACAGATTAGACAATCTACTTCATGAATTAATACTAACGTTGGATGAATGAAAGTTTGTGTTCACCCGGAAAGTTTCTTCAATTTCTTATAACTTACTACATCGTGATTGTGATAATAACAGAATTAATTACGCTCCAATGAATGATAATCAGTTTTCAGTGAAAATATCTACGATTATTCAATAATATATCTATTTGTACATGGGCGTTATGTGGCATCCAAAAAGGAGTCTGTCACACAGGTAAAGAAATACGTGCACAAAATAGTAACCAAACTTCATGCAATATCCATACTTTCCATCATTCATAAGTGCATTAATCATCTGAAAATTGAAATAATTCGTGTTATTCAGCAGTTTATTAATATCATGCAGTAAATTAATTGCCAGTAGGTGAAATTAGATAAGACGATCCGTTTTCACACGGTAAACTTGTTTATTATGGAGACTCGTTACTACATTCCTAATCTTTTTAGAAGCGAAGATGAAGTTAATACAAATTTGTGCGCAGTTTTTTGATCGGCAGATGCATTTCAGTTTGCCTAATCCAAACAAATTATCCAATTCGTTTACGTGTACACATGTCAATTACATAAAACCATTCTCCTTCGTCTTTATTTTATAATATGAAACCAGCTGAAATATTGACTTCATCACACAGCTTATGTAGGTGACATTGGAAAAAGTCATTGCCGAACATGATACGTTATTGTAAAGCTGACTTATAAATATTCCCAAGTATTTAGCCTCCAGAAAAAATAAGATTTTGGATTTGGATTTCCTGATAAGTGTATATTAAGCCTATAGCATGGATTGGGAGTTTCATATTTTTCCGATTTGGCTGATTAGAGTTTAAACTCCCAGTTGATGGCTTTTTTTGCATTTTGAACCGATTATACAAAAACTGTATTACTTTTCCAACACTTTTATCTATTTCAGTATCTCATTTATCACACAGTTAAAAAAGTGGCGGTGAATAGCATTTTAAAGTGCGCGCGATTATGAGGCATTAATAAAATAAGTTATGTTGTAGTACAAGATATTTGTAATTTAGACTAAGCATGACGATTTTTCGGTGTTCCCCGATCCCTGAAATACGTTCTTGGATGTGTCATCACCAGGCTAAGAATCTTCATAAGCATTTACCTTGTCTATAAATTTTTATGAGGTACTATTCAATTTGGCACAATTATCGTAAAGCACGGTGTTCTTTGAGTAGGTGAGACTATTGGTGGTACGACGTACAAAAGACACATTCAAAAGAAATGAAAATGTCTTTAGAAAGAGTTTTGAGTTCAAAAGGTAATATTTGAAGAAGAAGTGATTGACACAGTATTTTGAAACGACCCAAAAACATTTTGTTTTTGTTCTATAGCTTAATGAATTTATTCATTTGAATCTCTTTACTTTATGAGTGAAGTTAATAACCAGGTGCTAGGTGGAAAATACAAACTGCTTTCCAACTAAACACTCAGCACCATGCATATTTCAAATGAACGTTAGCCTTTTCAGAAAGTTGTCTAAATAACGATAACGTTTACGTTGGATTCTGGCAGGGAAAACTGAAGAAAAAGATTAAAAAGCGTTCGATGAACTTTGTGGTTCCTCATTCCAGATAATGTTGTGGACAAAAAGTATTTAATGTTTAAAGGCGATTCTTCACTAATTAAGCATGTTAGATCCATTGGTACTGAAATCTGTATGACTTAAACTATTTTCCATATGAAGTCAAAATCGTCTTGTCAGACCTATGGGCAAGACGTTTTACGCAGCCGACTTGAGAATATTATTCTCCAGCGGACAACTAGTTCATCAATGCATCAAGAACAGAAAACTGAATTCGGCTAATTCGATGTCCATCTAGTAATTTATATATTCCCAAGCAGTAACATTTATTGAACGTATGCGATGTTAAGTCCATGAATGTGTTCGAGAACAATGTTAACCACTATGATTTACTGCATGTGCTGTGTATCTCAAAAACTATATCTTAAGATATGAGCGCCGAAGTACCCCCTTGAAGTCTTCTGTGACACCGAACACTGAAATCATCTGGTGCTACATATGCAAACGCTTTACGACTAACAAATTTTTCTTCATTGACTTAAAGCGTTCCCACTATGGGTTAAAAAAGCTACAGCTTTTAAATGTTGGTTCATCACGACCTTTAACACCAAAACATGCAATCTTCAGGGGTCCAACCTTTTAATTAGAATATATATGCACTTAGCAGTCTCAAGGATTGTCGACAAAAGTTTTGACTTAGAGAGGATTTCGTCGTGCTTTTGTTGTCTCTAAGCTAAATAGTTAACCAGCGTTAGTTTCAATAAAATTTGAAAATTGAAGATATTTTCATCGTCCATCGGATTTAGGAAGATGCACTTTTTCAAAATGCAGCCATTGTTCTTCTGTTATTACCGAATACTGAGTTTTTTCTTAAACAGCTGTTGTTTTAGCTGGTTTCAAAACCGCAAGAAAAAATGCGAATGCAGTGAATATCATCAGAATTTGAAAACTACCAACTTTTCAATCTAGTATTCGTTCTTCAGCCAGCTAATAGTCTAAATTCCTTGATATTTGCGTTTCTGAATGTGTAATAAACTTCAATGTTTGGGAAAATGTATTCTTACTTACGACGCTTCTCGTTCATACGCGGAATGACTGCTTGATATGGTAATCATTTTGGAAGTGTTTAAATATCTAAGTCAACCTCACAGTCATCCGTTTTCATGGAGAAATCTGGTTTCTTTCTGTGCACAATCAATAACAGTTGATTATGTATAAAATGATGAAGTTAGAATAAAGCTTCATGATACTTTAGGTCTCCGTAGTCTACAAGTCTGTGTTCAAAGCCTATTAACTGGGATATGTGTAATAAATTACCTGGTCACTGCTGGGTTACTTAAATAAACCCTGAGAATTCTCGAGAAATCATTGTAAAGAATGAAAGTTGATTTTTATGCTAGGAAAATGTCAAACAGTTTCACCGATTATTTGCGGTGTATATTTACAGGTAAGCTAGTTCAATGTCCTTTCTAATTACACTGATTACCCATATGCTTGTAAATTCAATGAACATAGGTAGTAAAATTAAAACATTTCTGAAACAATAACTCCTTTTCACACTTTCCAAATTTTAGTTTCAACAAGAATACAGTATATTCTACTAATGTCTGTGTACATCAATCAAAAGATTTTAGATTTGTTGTCAGAATTTTTAAAAGATTTGTAAATTTTACTTTTGACTGTCACCTACGACTATGAAGCTACTAAAAACGCACCACTTCAGATCAGGGAAAAGTTTTCGGTAATTATAATACTCTTTTTAAGCTTTGATTTCGTTACCATTCTAAGTATTTGAAGACAATATGTGATTAAATGCACATGCCGAAAATTAAGGCACAGATTTTAGCCTCTTATTTCCCTTGTAGTGAACAGTCGTGTTATCTATCAAGTGACGAAAGAAAAATCACTGTATGAAACTTCGCACATACTGAGTGCATTTTCACACCTAAAATATAGTTAGACACTGTAAATGCCTACACGAATGCGCAACCTAAATGGCAGAAGCCCAATAAAATCATGAGTTCTTATAGCCATAAAATAGTGATCTATGCTGGTTTGAAAGAAAGTCAAACGATCAGTAAATGAAGAAAACGTAGAATTGTTGGTATGCATTACCCTTTGTCGTTTATTCGTTATATGCTTGAATAAAAGTGAAAGTGAATGTAATATACAAACGTTAACTGTTAGCAATCGAAAATTTCACTTCTCCAGGCCAAATCAGAAAAAAATTTCTCAAGAATTTCAATTCCAAAAAAATATCTTCCCTACCTTGCTAATACTTATCACCATCTCATATCAAAATAAATCTTTTTCAAAGTATCATGAATACAAGATACCTGAAGACGAAAAATATTCAGTGAAGCAACTGTGGTGTCTGATAAACCAACAACTTTTTTCTAAAATCTGTTAGCTTTCAGAGAAGTGGTAGTGATGAGAAAAACCTGTTAAAGCAATGTTCATGAAGCGCACTTTTCATCATAGTAAACTCCAAGATGTTCAGCACCACTGGGAACCCAAATGTTATGTCTTAGTTTGAAAACAGTCAGGATAACCTCTTGTACTTGTAAAGAAATATATTCATTCGGTTTTAGGTGGGTGAAAAATTGGTAAGACTTTAAACCTAGGTTTGAAGCCTATTTGCTCTCGTCAGACAGACTAACGTGCAAACTCAAAGAAATATATGATTACTGATAGATTTGAACTTACAGCAACCGGTATTACAGTCACAGACCTTTATATATACCTAATAGTACAGTGGCTAACCCTCAAAAATCGTGATTGCAAACACTTGTTGGTCACTGTAAAAAAGTCAATCTAAAGTTTTCCGTTTGTGAACGTTAACAGGTATCACAAGGGAGAAAACCTGCTCTCGGTGTTTTTCGTTAATGAACTCGAAAAACTGTTCTCAGTCTAAGTGCAAAACGAAGGTAAATATCCTGGCTTGGCCGTTACATTGCACAATAGATCGTATAATCAGGTCGAAAACTGATAACTCTCCAGCAAAAACAATACAAAACTCCAGTCTAAAATTCTACATAAAAAGCAGTTCCAATTCCTTAACATAGGTGTAAAACCTGTGAACTGCGGCAAAACTCCATTCCATATTAAATTTGTTTACTTGAATTATAACACAGTGATCTAGTATTATTTACTTCACAACATTTCCATCATAAATTATAACCCAAAATCACATCAATCTCCCATTCTAGGAATGATATCGAGAACACCAAAATTTCACCAAGCTTGTCACTTGATATATTACATTGCAAAAGCTCATGCCGTTGGCAGCATAGATATTTTGACATCTAATGAGATAACTACAGTAACTCTCCTCGACGAGAATGACCACACTCAAAATACGGAGTTGCCATTGAATTTTGATGCTGTTTGTGCACACCACGAATAACTCTCGTCTTCAGACCAACTTCAAGTGCTTGAGATACATTGACGAGATGCACTCAGTGGGCTAAAATCACGTATTCTACGGAGTAAGGTTGAAGCTAACAGGAAACAGCTGCATCAACTAATGGAAGAATTATTTGCAGATAACAGGAGCAGGATTTGACCCGACCAAATGAAATCCCTTCAGCCTTAACCTGGTGTCTCACATAGGAGACGAATTCATGAAATCATAGTGATGTTGAGAAGTGAATTCGTTTGCAGTCTAAAAGCCATGCATATTATCGAGAACGAATCAGATTACATAGATTCTACCTGCACATCAGGACTGGACGACTTGGTTTTCTTTATCAGTTATTAGTCCATGAGTTTAAGGCGAGTAAGATGTAGTGTATGGCTGTTGTGATTGCCTGTGAGGAAAATAATGTAAACGTAAATGAGAGATATACTTCTTTTTCGTCAGCGTATATTGTAGTTGAGGTTGTTGTGTGCGGCGTGTTATAATTGGCAGTCTAGTTAGCTGAGGAGGCTTATATTTTTCTTTTCTCGAGTGTATGATGAATCTGGTCAATATGAAATGTGTAGGCATTCCTGAGTGATTTTGGATAGTTTGGAGGTGGAGTTAGTGGTTGTGATGGATGATATTGAGAGGAATTGCAGATTTATATTGAACATTGTCCAGTCCTCTTCGACAATCGATTGTATGTGATTCCATTTGAGGCTGTTTATTAGATATATCACACAGTGATACAGTAGCATTTACTGGATAACCTTTTGGAATCATAATAAGATAAGAAATTCTGAGAAAAGCTCAGCTGTAGCAATACTAACAATTGCACACATTGATACTGTAGGGTGGAACAGAGCGATATCGTTAAAAACCAACTTAGATGGGTGGAGGGAGAGATTGATAACCCAATCTTCGTTTATCGAATCAACACGAAATACATGCATCCAAAATGATTCTGCACGTAACCCAGATATATGGTAAATTCTACTACCCTTTTCATCGCAGAGAAGGAGAGAAAATTAGGAATGTATAAAGCCTATCTTCAAGTTGTGGAGTTACCTGAGGTGACCATGGACAATAAATTGTATCCGAAACGTTATCCAGTAGATGCTACTCTTTCACTTTGTTATATTTCTAATAAACAAACTAAAATGGAGTTACAGTCAACCACAGTTCCCAAGTTTTACTCCTATTTTAACGTTCTTATGTGGTTTTTGAAATTTTAGGCACCTTAGCACGATTGAGAATTAAAGGTAATTTTAAGGAAAAGTGTTATGCTTCAGGATCTACCCAGTTGTTCTTTCAGACAATTATGTGTTGACTCCGATTGTGTCTTTGATTTTAACGTGTGCATTGTTAAGTGCGTTAGTTTACTGTTAGTGATTTTCTACTTGTGCGTTGGTAGAAGGTATGAAATAAGGGGTCAACCCTGTAGTTGCTAAGTTGCTATTTTTAGCTCTATGTTTTTTTCTTTTGACCTTAGGTATAATATTGTGTATGTCTTTAATTTTGCCTTTTAGATATGCCATTACTTTTGCAGGTTATATTCTTCGAATAAAGGATGCTAACGAGTTCATGAAGTATCACGAAATCGATTTTCAGCTTCACCAAGATTTGAAAGCACATTTCGTTTTTGGTTTTTCTTAGGATTGGTTATACCTTATTAGTTTTATAAAAACGCTTCTTTTTCTTTCTATATTCCTAAGCTCATCTTGAGGCAACAATAAATTTTTTAAGGTCTACTGTTTGCAACTTTCATTGTCTAACTCTTATAAAAAATGTTTAAAATATTTGATATTGCTTCATTACTCTATCTACTCAATATCCAAAACAGAATCACGAACTGGTTTGGATTTGCACTTTTATTATATGCGTGTTACACACCAATTCCTTATAACTTGTTTTCAACTATCAATGAACTTTGATAACATCTACGTTTATTCCTCACTTCGGAAAAAGGATCAGTTTTGTCAGAATGAAAGGGGTTATTTTTGGAATGTTGTGAAAATTGTCATCAAAAATATAATCTCTGGTAATAAAAAGTAATCTTTTGTAAAAATTTCAGAAAGCGCTTTTAAATTTTCGTGCCTGTCTCTTCTGTGAAAGTATAGCTTAAGCGGAGAATACAATTTCTACAAATGTGTTGTAACTTCTAAGCAACTTTTATCTGGAAGCGTGGAAAATCCTTCTTGAATATATCATCTTAGAAATGACCGATGGTGAATTTAATTCGAATTTCCTCGTGCAAAAATGTCTTCCAAATAACAACTTATCACAGAATTCAGCACTTTGGTGACAATCATTAATGAAGTGCTTTTTAAAGATTTAAAGATGCAAGTCATCCCTTTGGGCATACACAAGTAGGAATATTTGAAAAACGACAAAAGGAGCCAGGTTATTACAATCTTAACTTGGAATTCAGTTTAACAGTGAGACATTCATTGTAAGCAATTATTCACAAAATACTGAAAATTTTATTTATCACTTGCTGTTACCATAAATTCAATCAAAAGATGGAAACAGCAATAGAATCAAAATCAAGAATGGAAAAACCAGATAAAATTGGGCCTGAGATAAATTGCTGTCAAACGAAACGGTCAATACAAAGTTGTATTATGACTGGCGGGGTGATAAAAGGTAACACTGCTATGGATTATAGCTTTGAGTTACTGATTAAACCAAGTATATTGAAAACTGTTTTCATGTCAGTTACTGTGTGGATGCCTTGAGACTACATCTGTGTGATAGTTATGGAGAATAATGAGCAACAAGGGATTTGAGTACTCAAGTTCACGTTACTTGAAGCTCATCAGATGATTGGTCGACTTGGTTCAGTTAGACTTTTGACTTCAGGCCATAATTTCAGAATACACCCATCACTGAAAGAGTGGATGCAGCGACACAACAGCTTACTGTAAAACATTTGAACAAGTAAAGCGATGGATTCTAAGTTTGAGTTGAATTTAAACAAACATAGATCAAAAACAAGATATTCAGCGAAGAGACGCTTTTCAACGAATTTATTTTCATGCTGCACAATCGTATACATATGATATTTGGAAAAAATTATATCTCGTGAGGAAAACTAAACACTACATGGTGATGACAATAATAATAGAGCGGATGATGACATAGGCATTTGTAATTAAAATAACAATTGAAGTGTGAATGATAACAAATAGATTATGTAATATATAGAATGGTACATAGAGAGTATATAACTCAGAAGGGGGTGAAAAAATTGTTGAAAATGGTAAATCAATTAAGCATTGTGTAATGGCATTAGACAAGTTGGACAAGATGAAGTCAATGTTTTCTAAAAGGATTGAGACAATTAAGTGAAACAACACTGGAAACTAGTTAAAGTGAAGGCGATTATAATAACAATAATAGTGATAAAGGAAGGATACAAAGGTTAAATTGACAAAGTGGGAGGGGGAGCTAATGGGGTGGGAAAATGTTATGGCCATGATAAAGACAATGACTGCACATACTTCTTTTGTACACACAGATCAGGTCTTAGTTCATGAATAGCTAAAGCCTCCGCTGTTTTATGGAGTTGAAAACGAAGAGAACGTGGGAGGTTTGAGCGAATTCGATAAATGATTTCAAAGTCATCGTCTGGATTTGTTGTGTGATGGAAGTCAATCAAATGTTCTAGAATAGAACTTCTAACAGACTTTACTTCACCTTTATAAAACCAAGCAGGAACATGTTCTCGTATACGTGTAGAAAGCATTCTCTGGCTACGGCCGATGTACCTTGCTCCACAGGAGCAGGTTAACTGGTAGATGAACATAGAGGCGGCCAAACTAGGAAGCTTGTCTTTAACTCAGGCGGAGAAAACCAACGTGGAACAAACAGCTGACTAATTTTTATAGTTGGGTGCCCATCAACAGGAAAAGAAGTCTTATTCACTCTCTTTGCTATCGAATAAGAAATATGTGTAGTGACGATAGTACCAATGAAGAGCTACCTTTTTTCAAAAGCATACTTGTCGAAAATGGTTACCCTAGCTGTTTTATTGATAAAAATATGCGGGAAAGAAACACTAAACTGGTCATCCACTCGGTCTCAAAGAAAAGATTGTTTATGAGCCTAGAGTTTAAAGGTGACCTAGCATCGGATGTACTGAAGAATCATCTTACCAGATCAATCAATAGGACTTTCTTCGCAGCAAGACTTCAGCTGACTTTTACCAGCTGCAACCTATTCTCTATTTGTTCTCATTCGCACTTCAATTGTTATTTTAATTACAAATGCCTATGTCATCATCCGCTCTATTATTATTGTCATCACCATGTAGTGTTTAGTTTTCCTCACGGGATATAATTTTTTCCAAATATCATATGTATACGATTGTGCAGCATGAAAATAAATTCGTTGAAAAGCGTCTCTTCGCTGAATATCTTGTTCTTGATGTTACAATGGTAATTATTAAACATAGTTCAGCGAAGGTAGATTCATCAAGTTGGTGAAAACTAAGTCTTAGCAAACGCTCGGTCTGCACCTCACTGCTTTTCATTATAATTATAAAGTTCAACAAACCTGCAGTTTTCTCATTGCTGATTATGCCTAAACTATCATAGTTGCGGTTTTCAATACATTTCACAATTGCTTCGCTCAAAATGATCATATCTTTATTGAGTCTTTGGCCTGATTGATACATGGTCACCACATGTGGTAGAATGTTATATTACTATTCCTTTGAACGCATGTGTTTCAGTCATTTAACACTTTAATAATATGATATGCAGCGTTATTCTTGTTTTTAAGGGTAATTTATTTGACTTCTGGATAAATTCTAATCTGGATAGTCTCTTCTGTCGAAAAAATCATACTCTGATTAAATAATGTGTAATGTTGTGAAGCTCTTGCCAACTTTAGGTAATACTATTCATTTATGTGCATATCCCCGCAGATATCTATTATAGACTGCACAGTTTTAGGCAGTCAGATGTCTCTCAGAGTATTAATGATACCTATTTCGAATCATCTTGAAAGAAGCTTTTGTGCTAGAGTGGTAAAAGCTTCTCAAAATGCTCATACACATTTACGATGATCATATATGTAGAATGTTCAGCCGTTCTGTTATTTTAATATACGTTGGCAAACAAACGAAATATTCCAAGATATAGTTCATCGTACAGTGACATAAGTTGGAGAGCCATTTAACGAAATAGAACAAATATTCAGTTATCTAAGTTTGCAACTCTTTGGAAAAACAGGCCAACGATCTCGTGAATGATCAAGTTCAGTATTTTCTGTTCTGCAGTGAACGCATGACTACTTAGTGGCTGGGCTATAATTGAGTGACCAAAACTTACTTACTGAACCTATTTCGCCACTGAGCGCAGCAAATATGCAACAGTATTATAAATTGTGTAAGTTGATAATGAATATTAGCTTGAAATCAAACAATCTACTAAAGCCACTAAGAGAATTTAAATATTACTCACATCCTATTTAAGGTGTAGTACAAGTCAAAGATCCAGCTATTTTCACCAGTTACATTCTATTTATCTTGGAAGAATTGTGACATCACTCTTAGATCACACTCTTGTATTTTCACTGGTTGAACGTCAGCAAAAGTAAATTTATGAATCTATTGATAGCGTTTATCGCCACATCAGAATTATAAGTTTTCCATATACATGTGTAAGATCTATTTCAAAACTTTACGAATCAAGAGAGCATATTATGTTGTCTATTAACCATTCTCAAATACTGTGATGCTACTCAAAGTCTTAGTTTATTAGGAAGTCATCTAAAAACCTGATTGTTCAAAAATATTCAACAGAAGGAGTAATGTGCACAGGTTGGAAAAGAGCGTTGTTATTGGTTGCATAGGTATCAGATGCTTCAACAATCTTCCTTTTAATTTCCACAACTGAGACTCATTTTCACACACAAGACACTGAATTATCAGACAACCCACATTTGAACATTTTTTTTCTGCATTCACTTATTATGAACTAAACACAGAGTGGATAATACAAACATCGCTCGTGATGATAGACATCGCCAACTTAATCGAGATCTTTTCATTTTTTTGTCAGATAGCAAAAAGGAAGTATCGTAGAAAAGACGTAAAACATTGTGTAAATACCCTTCAAGTGATTATTTAACTAATGAGTTGCCTAGAAAACTGACTGATATTTTATTTGGATAAACGCTGAAGAAATTTTTGAGAAAAGAATTGCTTATAAGATAAAACAGTAACAAGTTTTTTTTCAAAATATGTTTATGTTAACAAATGAAAGATTACTGCTACAAAATTGTAAGCCGTAGGGTTCACTGAGAACAATCATAATCATATTAAGAATGCTTGGCGTATTGAACACATGAAAAATATGCCTGTGTAAATAAACGTTAGCATCAGCATACTTCGAGTGTATAATACTGAGTCCTCCGGAAGTTGTTAATCCTGAAACAGATTTTAGTGAGTAACACGTGGAAGATTTTTAAATCATTAGTCCACGCACTCTTCTTCAATGAATATCACCCTGATGAACTCCTATAGAACAATCCAACTTAAATATTCATGTACTCTGGTGACCACTCAGTATTTAATACTATTCTCCGTTAGTGCAACATTTTTGGCTGAATTGTCAAAAGCAGACATTCGCAGGATTTGTAATTGATCTGAGTGGTTTATGAGATACTCAAAAAACACGTCATCAGTACGAAAGAGGAGGCACCAGCCAGGTCAGTCAGTACTTATCATAAAATTTTGCATCAACACCTACATGAGATATGTGACTCATCGATAAGTCCCTGAACCTCATAGAAGTCATTCGGTTACAGCTATATCATACTAGGTAATATCAACAAAAAGTCTGATGGACAAGTGATAAAAACTAACAAGAACAATAACTTTGGCCTGGTATAACGATTTTTCTAGTAAGATGGATAGAATCGTTTCAAGCTTCCTAGCAAGCATATTGGGAAAAAAGCCTGAGTCAACTTATTCTAAGTTGCATTTTATCAATCACTGGCTAAAC
This sequence comes from Heterobilharzia americana, assembly GCA_944470555.2. Lineage (NCBI taxonomy): Eukaryota > Metazoa > Platyhelminthes > Trematoda > Strigeidida > Schistosomatidae > Heterobilharzia > Heterobilharzia americana. The sequence goes on from OX104127.1 coordinate 110,153,954, forward strand.
AGGAGGTAACTTCAACTATTTTGCAACTTGAAACCAGTAATTGTACACAAACCTCCGCAGTGAATTGCCGTCTAGTTTTCATAAGCGACTTAATTCAAGACAAGATTTAACAGAGTCTTCATGAGGAGTCGTGACAGGATTGGTAAACCAAGTTGAAAGTGAGGAAAAATACTCAACAATAGCATTTAACGAAGGTCGCACCATATAGCCAACTGACAGAAGTAGAAAAATATGAAATATTGAGTCCGGACTCATTGATTCAATGGCTCCATGCTCATGGCGAAATCTGAAGGTCCTATGTTCGATTCTTGGCGAGGTTGTGAGTGCGTACTGCTGAGAAGACTTTAACCAGAACGAAACAGTCGATCATTGCTCGTAGGCTTTCGGATGTTCATCAGCTGATGTCATTTCGTGGTGGACACCTACTTGAAATCATTAGGTCCTCACAAACCCCTAGACTGAATTACGTCACAACGTAATTCTTTTAATCTGGTAGGCATACTTACTGAACAGCTAATTTTTTCACAGTTGGAAATTATGTTTTTGACAGTAAAATATTCAAAATTTTCATTGCGTTTGTAAAAAAAAATTAGATGCCTTAAAACATTTATATCTCGAAATGATCTAGTAATGTGTGATTTTAATAGAGCTCTAGGTCCTATTATTTGGTCCCTGAAGTTGTCCTTCATCACTGAAACCTTGTGTTGAACACTTTCACCGTTGTCTTAAGTTGCATTTTCTAGCTATTAGGCATTTCGTGGGAAATTAATTTATAGGTTGTTGGTAAAAAGTACTCACTGAAGATTTGTTTTTTGATGCTGTAAGTTAGGAAAGTATAAAGCGAAACTGGAGATATAATGTCAACTCAAAAATTGTAAATTACTTCTGACAGAAGAAACCAGCCCAACAATATTCTACTCTAGGCTAGTTACTCGAAACACTTGGTCTGAATGTTTTTAAATACTCTGGAATGTCTCTAAAAAATAAATCCGCTTGCGAGATGCTTAGAGTCCGAAGTTATACATTCTTTATTAGTAGACAGAATAGAAAATATCTGGGTTAACCAGATACAATAAACATCTCTACAAAATTATGTTGAGTATATTTGCGGGAGGTTGTTTGCTTATAAAAGACTTTCTGACAAATGAATTTTAGCATTCTTCATGCTCTAGATCGGGAAGTGAGACAGTTTTGCATTGTGCACCAGCTCTGAGGTAAAGCCTCATCTGGACTCAGTACATGATATGGCGATTTCATTAGTATCCAAAAATTATAAACTCATGCATTTTGTTAATGTAATTAGCCTAAAGTATTGCAAATAGAAAATTTAGGGATTCGGGTCATATTGTGTCTTTATTGCCACTTTGTACATAATATCGACACGAGCGGGTACTAGTGAGTTTTTGTTGATCGATTGCTTTGAACGATTCCAAGGTGTCTGCTTGATGTATTGTGTGCATTAGATGCTTAGTAACTCTACTATAGCTCCTCTTGATCGTAAGCTTTTCGCGAAGTGTAAGAAAATATCAGAGGTAAGCCATTTTTCTGTTCTCCACATGTACGTACTTCAGCAGATAGATTTGAGTTGATACCCACACTTCGAGGTAACTTATGAGGAACATCCCTCTTGGAATCGTTTAAGGTGATCAACTAAAAAAGTAGCTGAAATTTTCTTTTCTTCGCTGTACCCATTGCAATAATGGTTATGTGTTTCATGATATCTTCATCATTCTAACAGTATTAGGTGATAAAAATTACAATATGCCTTCCAAGGGAACAATATTATGGCGCTGTAACCTGTACCGTACATGTGATCTAATTAATAGAGTATTTACTTTTCGTATTATTAGCAAATGTCTGTTTTTAATAGTTCAATTCATAAAATATCATTTACTGCCTGTAGAATGTGATCTTTTGAATATAAAAAAGAATGATATCTTCAGTACTTGCTCCTGCTTAGTCAGTAAATAGAGTAAATGAACAAAAGGTATTGTTTTTTTGAACCACAGAGTTGAAAACGCGCAAATTTCAATTTCTTGTGGAAACAAAGGTTTTTTACGACACTATTCTCTTTATAAAGTAGCCATCATCACAGTATACGCTATTTTGTAACACTAAAAGTTAAGACATTGCGATGAAAATTTGAGTTAACCTTATTACTCACAAAACCGCTCTACAGCAATTTTGTTTCGCTATCTAGCTTACAATGAACACAATTTAATTTAATGTCTGTGCATATCTCAGACTCTAACCACAACGGTATTTACATATTAGTTCGAAATGGTGGTAAAAATAGGGCTCTCTCAAACTGTTATCTGATGTAGTCGATCGTAATAAATGAGTCTCTAGTAAATATATATGAGGATTCTGACGACCACTATGAAACAGATACATAGCAAACGCGAAAACCTGAAAGCATTCTTTTCAAAATGAAGTGAAACCAATGATTTGGTTACATCAGCTTCGGTATAAATTATCACATGCTTCAAAATTTCTTTTGAGGTGTTGAATGTTGAATGCAACGGTAAGGGGACAGTTTAGTGCGACTGAATATTAGGAACCTCTGGACCTATATTTTAATCTTGTTGGGACTTTTTAGGGAGGCATTTCTGCAAAATCCGTGGAATTGATGTCCCCGTAGTGCTTCTGTAGTCAGCAACATCACCACCGAGCTATTAGAGACGCGCATAACCTCCTATTAGACTGGATCACATGCCTTGGTTAGAAGCTGGAGAGTAACCAGTCTCACGCTATTTAGCTCTGAGTTCTCACCAAATTCAGTCAGTAATTTGGGCTTCGTGCCTAAAATGTATAATGATAATTGTTTCTAAAATAAGACGAAAGTTTCCCTATTTCTTGCCGAACTACTATTAAGTGAAATATCTACTTCAAAGTTATATTCTGATATCTGGATTCTGGTTACTGAACGTGTTTGTAAGGCCACTTAGAATTCCAAATTCAACTTATTGTCACATCTAAATAACTAAAAGTAGATTGTTTATGACAAATGTTTTGTTAAGTGAAGTAGTGCGAATAAATAGAGAGGTAACAGCTGAGTTTCTTAACCCAGTAAGTTCAAAGCTGTCTTTTACCTGCAAGTTTCTGTTTCAAAACCATCAATGATTTGGACTTCAATTTCAACCACCATTCCATTTCATAAATAGGAGTCTACTTAACTACATCTATCTCAGAATGACTTTATAGATTAAATAGCAAATGGGATACTAAAGAAAGATTACCAATGATAAACCATATTAATACTTCATATTCTCCAAAAAAAGAATAAAATCATTAAACATTAATAGTCAATGACATCGCTCAATGATAATAATGACAAATGTAATTTGAAATGTACTCAAACTAACCTACAGAAATTGTTGGCAATCCTCAGTAAAGGTTTTTTTTGTCTGAAAGCATACGTTCCTGGTAGTGCATTTAGAATGATGTCATTAGCACCTTCATAAGCGACATCTTCATAAATTGGGTAAAGATTCAACTCAGATAATACAATGTTCACTTGAATTCCAGAGTTACGAACCTATGATAAGAGTAGTCAAATACAGTTTATTTTTTAGCAAATGACTATTCAGATTAGTTCGCATATTTCATGAAATTATAGGACAAACATATTTTGTGTTGGCTTGTCACTGAATTATTGGGGCTTACTTTATGGGATAAACCAGATGCTTTACATTGATGTATTACTGTCGCCTTTCAAACTTTAGAATGTACAAATGTCGAGTATCTCAGACTGGTATTTTTAAAAACTCTACAGTCAAACAAGAGCCAGAAATCAAACATTTCATTATAGCACTATTGATATTCATGAAATTTCCAAGGAAAATCAGCGAATGATTTTTATACTCGCATTTGATCAATAAATGTTCTACTTTATTCTGACTGTAATGCTTGTAAAAACTATTGGAAATCATACACTTATGACGATCCATTAAGTTATACAGTCGCCTAACCTGAAAGTTCCTACAATTGTGATAAAGTACGTTTATAAGAGAAAAGTAATTATTTCAAGCCCTCGAATACTTTCTATGCTGAAGTCCATCTGACTGAGTTGTCTACTAATTCTAGTATTTGTATAGACTATCGGTTTCTTTTATCATCAAGACACATAGGTGAAAGTCTCATGAAACCTTTTTATTCTTAGTTGCATGAACAAGTTCAACAAATCACTGAAGTTATACTCAGCAGTGTGATCTTATGCAGTTTCCCAGCATGACAATGAAAAAAGTAGTAAATGTTTAGCAGCACGACAAGCATTTTTGTTTTTAAACTTGAGAAGATCCAGATTTCAGTAGTATGATGATGAGAATTCATTTTTTTTTAGGTTAATCGTCAATCACTTATAACCTGGATTCTAAATACAGTGAATAATTGAAACGGAAGTTAAAACGTTGTAATCTATAAACCTGACTATTCAGTTATTAAGTGCAACAGATGGAAATAGACAGTGTTGGGAGAAATAAAGTTCAAACATCTGATAAGGTTTACGAAGTCGGTCAAATTGTTCTGAATATATACATCCTGCAAGAGAAACTTCCAAAATATAATCAGTGTTAGATACGGGCTGTTAAAAGACATAGCGTACATAGTTACATAGGTTAGTGAAAAGATACGCCGAGAAAGGATACTCTGCAAAATATATTAAGCTTGACTAAGTTAGTAATAGTAAACATGCCTGAGTTATAACTGATGTGATAAAATAAGAATCAAAGTTAGCCTGCGAATTTAATTATAGAGCATATAATTTAGCGTGAGGAGGATATAGGATCTTAGTCAGCAACATGAATAAAGATAGACGATGGTTGTCTTCTGACTACGAAAAGTAGTGTTCGGGACTTCTGTGACTGAAGTCTAAAAGAAACTCACGAGAACTCATGCATGTTTGTCCATCAACAAAATGCTTCAAAATATCCACCTGATATAATTCTCGATTCGGGTGCTCTATGTCAGCTCTCTAGTAAATTTTGCACACTGTTTTAAGGAATAACCTTATTGAATTACTAAATCGAGCAGCATAATTCCAGAGTAAATGTTTATTTTGTATCGCTTTGAATAACTTAAGAGCGTGTAAATATATCATGACTGATGAATACCACATTATTACAAATGTGAATGATTAGTTAAATCATCACGTATGGACATCAACATGCAGCCGACTAGGGATAATTTATTTCCAGTTGACAAGAACTAGTATTCTCAACTAATAATGAACAGGTATTTCCTAAATGTAATGAACCTACCAAGGCTGTCCAGATTCCAAAAGCGATGAGGAAGTAAGGCATTGAAGTGCTCGAAATCTGATAAAGCAGATGAAATAGAAGTGGACCCTCCAAACTTTTAACTGGAGAGTCAATAATCTACTCCGGTCACCCAGACGACAACCACGAAGATACTGAGTTTTCAGGTGTCTATCACAATGTCTCCAAGAACATGGAAGGCTCTCATAGAGTGGGAACCAGGCTCCTCCTGCAAGCTGATGACAGCAAGAATCAACTCAAATGGAAGAAAGGTCACAATCATACAATGCTACACTACGCGCCAAAAAATAATGCGGACCAAGAGATGGACGAATTCTACAGACAACTGCAAACAGTACTAGACAGGACTGGAGTTGACGGCATCAAAATTCTAACGGATGGGGTCATTAACGCTAAATCCGGAGCGGAAAATACAGGAAGAGATGGAATAATAGGTCGAGAGGCACTCGGTGAAATGAACGAGAATGCAAAGCTGTTTGCAGCCTTCTATGCATTCAACGATTTGATACTTGGAGGCAGTATGTAGTAACACAAGGATATTCACAAGGCAGTGACATAGGTTTGAGTTCACCAGACACCGGGACACACCAAAAGTCAAATCGACTTCATTTCAATGTGAAGAAAGTGGAGACAATCTGCTGGACACAAGATGAAGAAGGGGAGCAGATGTAGGTTCACACCACTCAACATCTAGTGCAAGGAACCTTCGAAATCAAGTTGAAAGTCTTCGAAGAAGTTGGTGATAGATCCCAGTTCAAGTTCAGCACCCAAAACAGAAACTGAACCACGAAACTACAAAGGACATCTTCACTTCAGCCATCAGAACAAAATAGGAGACATTGAGCAACATATGTGAAGGATCAGGTGTGGGTGAACACTGGAACTCTTTGAAAGGGATGTGGAAGGAATCCTGCACAGCCGCATTAGGAAAGGAGAAGAGGTAAGACAAAGAATGGATCTCGAGGGACATATGGAAGCAAATAGAGGAGGGAGAGGAAGACGGCGATGTTGAAGCAGAAGATGAACCCGTGCAAGCATGCATTACAAAAAGAAGAGCTGACTACAACCTATATAACTCTGGACAAAGAAGTGAAGAAGTGTGCGAGCGAAGACATAAGACATTTCTACGACACATTGCTAAGCGAAGCAGAACAAGCTGCAGGTAGAAGAGACCTGGCAACATTGTATCAAATAACCAGGTTACCATTTGGGAAGAGATCAACGCCGACAACACCAATGAAAGATAGTGAAGCAAAGTTTGTTACCGAAGAAAAGAAACAGAAAGACAATAGGCTGACCATTTCAAAAATCTCTTGAACCAACCGTCACCTCAACTCGTCCAGAAATACCACCGACAAGAGCAGAAATACAAGTTAACACAAGCCCCTCCGACAGAAGTCAAAGTCCTGAATGCCGCAAAACTGATGGAGTCCGAAAAACAAACAGGACCAAATGAAATATCACCAGAAGCACTAAAAACAAACCCAGAGACAATGGCGGACATGCACACACCATTAATGCAGAAGGTCTGGAGGGAAGGGAAGGTACCTGGCGACCGGAAGAATGCCTATCTTGGAAAACCACCAAAGAAGCGAGAGCATAGCGTTTGCAAGAACTGGCATGGAATCATGCTCCTAGTAGTCTCAAGCACAATATTAGGCCGCATTATTCTAGAGAGGTTAAATAGAAGCAATGCATTCAAAATTACGACCGAAACAGGCTGCATTCACAAATGAAAAACATGTGTGCATCGAATTGCCACGCTACGCTACATATCATCATTTAACAGAGCATAGAATGGCAGTCAACTCTCTACATGAATTTCATCAACTTTCAAAAGGCCTTCAACAACGTCAACCGACAAGTAATTTGGCAGTTACTTCAACACTACAGAGTACCACAAACCTTTATCTACCTCATTCAACAGCTATATATGAAAACGCCATATGCCGAGTGATCCACAATGGGAAGCTCAGTGACGCCTTCCAGGTGAAGACAGAAGTTAAACAAGACTGCCACCTACTCTCACCCACAATCTTCCTGATTGTGGTCGACCGAATCATGCAGCAAACCGTGAGGAGCTGTGAGAAGATGTGCATACACTGTCTGACCGATGAAAAGACCCTTGAGGATTTGGATTTCGCCACCAATGATTTATATCTGATGTCGCACAAACTCGAAGATCTACGGGCAAAAGCCGACAAGTTGAGAGCAGAGTCAGCGAGAACGCGACTTCAAGTGAATGTGGAGAAGACGGAGGTGATTTAGATACCCAACGAGTAACAGTATCAACGAGAAGCACCAATCGCCATCAACAGGGAATAGCTAAAGGAAGTTGCCTCTTTCACCTACCTACCTACCTTCCTACCTACGTGCCTACATACCTACTTACCAAGGAATCACTAACAGTATTTCTTGCCACTAAGACATTTTGAAATAGTCTAACATTTCATAGAACATAGTTGCCATCAGCGATACTATATATCTATATATACACACCATCTAATCCACGGCACCATCGGTCCAGAAGCCAAACTAGTCGTTTCCGCTTCGCATTCCCAATGGGACCAACTTTTACAAAGTAGCAAATCTGCGATATATGATTTGCATATGTTGTCGAGGGTTGCAGCACCAAAGTCATATTCTTCAACAATCGTATTGAGATAACAACTTACATCATCAGACAAGCACATGGAAAAGGAACGAAGCAAAACCTATATCATAATATGCAGTGGGGAACAGATTAAAAAGGTAGGTACTGGGATCAATTCAGAAAGAGCAAACATACGATTAAGAACCTGATTACAGTTATTCATTCAGACTACTTACTAATATCCGTTGATTTTCAACATTACTTAAGTTACAGTATATCACAGATTTTCAGCGCACACATAAACATGTACTCATTCTAACGTAAAGACAATCACTGCAATTAGTCCGTGATAGCAGTATAGATAACAGTGGTGTATGCATATATATAACCTCTTCCGATTGAATTTTGTCATCAAGCAGACTTGATAAACATAAAAGTTTTCGTGATCAAAAAAGCTGATTTTTGTTCGCTTACAGAATTTCATAAAATTATACTCTTAGCAGTTTGACAGGCTTCCTCTGGAATGTCAATCATTTTCAGTATTCGTTTGCGTTTCGCACCAACGAACATTAATAATACCTGACTGATATGAAGGACCACTCATCTAGCTAGTTTTAATTCAACAAATGAACAAATAATCCACTGCACGATGGATACGTCTTCACGAATCATTATCTTTGGTAATATTTGTACAAGTATTGCCATTTGTCTGACTACTGGACACGTTAGTTACCACAAACTTAACGTAAAACAACGCCAGATGAGCATAAAACCTGGCAGATCTATGAAACTCTCTCTTTCCACTTATAAAATACTTGACTAAAATGGAATATTCGTCATCATTACACCATCATCCAGTACCCCGAAAGCATTATTTAGGATACCACTATTCAAATTAGTCATTCCTTGTATGCATAAAACATTTCATAAGTTTAAGAACACTTAAGAGTTACTTAGTCATAGTCATACAAGGGTTATAAGGCTTTTAAATAGGTTTCTAAGGATAATGGCAACTGGTCAACTTACGCAAATTGACTTCGTTGAAATTTGCTTCAAGTGCATAGCGCTCATTGATAAGAGATGCTGGCTTCAAATTTGTCAATTTTATCACAAGCTTTCAGTATCAAACTATCACCATTTCAAGTATACTATTATTATTATTATTTGTCATTTGGGTTCCTGGTAGAACACAGGGCTTCAGTAGCACAGTAGCACTCTGTTCTCTCCAGACTTCAGAACCTGACCCCACGAATGCCAACAAGCTCTCACTTCATCCTCACACAATCTCCTCCATATCACCCTCGGCAAAGACGCCCAACTAGTCGTTTCCCCCTCGCATTCCACATGAGGATCTGGACTGGCGAGTGATGGCCGCAATCGGTCTTCTCAGTGCATGCCAAATACATCTCCACTTCCCTCTGCATACTTGTTCAACGATGGGTTCTTGGTTGGTTCGTTGCCAGCCAGCCAACCAGCCAGCCACAGTGAGTTCCTTGTTGCTCATTCTTATTATTCTGGCAGTCCATCTGATCTTCAGTGTCAATGTCGAGTGAGCGTAGGCGACAGCTGTTGATCAATGTCTGTGGTTTGTTGGGAGTGCTTTCGTAACACGCCAAGTCTCTCATCCATCACATAGAAGCACTGACTTACTTGACTGAATGTGTGTTGAGAATTTGGATCTTGTTCACGCTTTATGCTGAGTGCAGTGTAGTGGAGTGGAGTGGAGTGGAGTAGATCTGCACACTCATTTCAGATTAATGCAGGAAGGTCTGTCTTGCTGCTTTCCCGACCGTGGTTGCTTCCACATCTTCATCTGTGCTTGTGCCTGTTGTAGTTGAAAGGATGCTGTCTAGGTATGTAGGTAGATAGGTAGGTGGGTGTGTAGGTTCGTAGGTGGGTAGGTAGGTAGGTAGGTAGGTAGGTAGGTGGGTAGGTAGGTAGGTAGGTAGGTAGGTATGTATGTATGTATGTATGTAGGTAGGTAGGTAGGTAGGTAGGTAGGTAGGTAGGTAGGTAGGTAGGTAGGTAGGTAGGTAGGTAGGTAGGTAGGTAGGTAGGTAGGTAGGTAGGTAGGTAGGTAGGTAGGTAGGTAGGTAGGTAGGTAGGTAGGTGAAAGAGGCAACTTCCTTTAGGTATTCCCTGTTGATGGCGATTGGTGCTTCTCGTTGATACTGTTACTCCTTGGGTATCTACATCACCTCCGTCTTCTCCACATTCACTTGAAGTCGCGTTCTCGCTGACTCTGCTCTCAACTTGTCGGCTTTTGCCCGTAGATCTTCGAGTTTGTGCGACATCAGATATAAATCATTGGTGGCGAAATCCAAATCCTCAAGGGTCTTTTCATCGGTCAGACAGTGTATGCACATCTTCTCACAGCTCCTCACGGTTTGCTGCATGATTCGGTCGACCACAATCAGGAAGATTGTGGGTGAGAGTAGGTGGCAGTCTTGTTTAACTTCTGTCTTCACCTGGAAGGCGTCACTGAGCTTCCCATTGTGGATCACTCGGCATATGGCGTTTTCATATATAGCTGTTGAATGAGGTAGATAAAGGTTTGTGGTACTCTGTAGTGTTGAAGTAACTGCCAAATTACTTGTCGGTTGACGTTGTTGAAGGCCTTTTGAAAGTTGATGAAATTCATGTAGAGAGTTGACTGCCATTTTATACTGTGCGTTTTTTAGAATGAATAGATTCGCAGTCCTCGCGTAAGTTAATTTGTGAATATTGCAATGCATTTAATTAATAAATCATGATAGTTGCATAAAATAAGGAAGGTCACGAAAGTTATTTAAATCGTTTAGCTGAGAATGAAATAGAAGGCAATAATGTAAGCTTAGTTTACCACAGTATAATCACCTTAATCTGGCTTTACTTCTTTTTTTGGAATTTTTTTTAATACCAGTTTTGTTGTGTTGTTAAATAGTTTCTAAAGACAGCCGGCAAAGATTATGGGAGTCCAACACACTCAATGGATAGGTTTTGCAAAGATACCTATTTTTTTCAATTGACTCTTAAAATGTGTTTCGTAGGATAATGAGAAATTGAACTCGAACGGAAAGCGCAGGATTTAAGTCCACTAAATCTGCCAGATTAATGTTTTCTTGCCTGTCTTTATTTCCACAATTTGAGAACGGTTATAAGCAGGTTATTAGTGCTGTCTAGCACCACTGAAGTATGCATTATCGTAAATGCTAGAGTACAGATTCTACTCATATCGTTAATATAAAAATTCAAGGTTTTTTTGTAATAATCTTTAATGTCGAAAATAAGCATGGTAGTTAACTTTGAAAATATCCTTTTATTTAACATCACGACAGTGACTAGTGGTTGGTTAAGTAAAACAGACATAGAGCATTATTCCTAAGACTGTGTATATCAGCAGGTTTTTGATTGCCTACTTTGCTTATTGTTGACACGCAAGCAATATTATGAACAAGTTGAAAATGATATCATTTTTTCTTACATACTGACGCATAATGCCTAATAATCAATGTGTTACACTGCGACTAGGAAAGGAAAGAAAATGTGTTTTTAAAGTATATTTTTAAAGTCATCACGAATTAACAAAGTTATTGTAATTGTTCAATCATAGTTAAACAAAAAATGTATTAATTAATAATGTACAGCTATAGAAAATGGAATTACTGGTAACTGAACTTCCATTTTTCTCGAATTCATGAAATGTCCTCATCATTTACGAAACTGGTAAACCTCAGTGAAACCACCTACAATCACATTATCGTTGAAACTGTTTCCTACAGCGATAAATACCCAACTCATTAAACCATTTCTCTGCGAAATGTTTAGTCGGTCTAAACGTATATAAGATAACTGTATGCCAGAACTTTAAAACCTTAAAGGGATGATCAAGATTAATGATTGAAATATTTTTGGTTGATCAGTGTTGTTATCTTCAGAGATACCTAAGCAGGAGTATCTTTATGCCAAACATTCCAAGAGTTCTCCTGGTAAGCTGAAAATGATATTAATTATTAAACAAATGCCCAAAACTTTACACTTACGAAATGAAATTTTAAGATGGAATCATTTCCATTGACTATCCTAGAATCATAAATATCATTTGTTGTCAGCAGATTTTCAACAACTACATTTTTTGCAGCTACAATCTTCACAGTTTGTTGATCTGAAAGAAAGAATGATAAAAATTGTGTAGAAAATAGTCTAAAGATATTAGGAACTTTTCAGAAACACTTTCATGCTACCATACTCTTGACTAAATGCTTGTTGGTTATGATGTAGGTGGCACATAAGTGTATATCCATTTAAGTTTTAAAAATGCTCTTGATGGCATTGTATGCTGTTTGCATCTTCTTATTTGATGCTGACACTCTAAGTGCATGTTTCTTTGTTTGTTTGTACTGTTTGTCAATGACATACGATTTTTTGCAGTTTTTTGAAATATGTAGCCCATACTTTCTTTCTTGACTAATGTCACCTGCATCTTGTAATTGTACATTTCTTGATAGCATTGTACCAGTAAAGTTAGTAGTGCTAAGAACATGTGAAGAAATATTTTGGCTCGTATACGTAAAATTTAAGTCAGGTAAACATCTCCAAAGCACTCAAAGAGTTTTCCTTCTTATTTTTTGTATTTCTTAAGTCAATAAAATATTCTGTTATTATTACGGTACAGATTTAATTTAAATCCTACTGTAGCTGTGTTTTCACCCTAAACGTTAAAGTGATAGATGAAATTACTTCACTGGTGTTTCATCATTCTGTCGACAGTATAGTTCTTTCGATCCTTCTTCAAAATATTAGAAAATGATTTGGTAAGTTTTGAAGCTGGAACATTCGAATTGTCTGTTGCACTTCAGTTGGAGTGGAATAACCTTAGCTGACGGTGTCCCCCCAGCATAAAGTTTAAAAATTGAAATATAACTGAATAGAAAGGGTGAACATTATCTTGAATACAATTTTGACTACGTGGTGGTCGCTGGTTCGAACCCTGCTGTGTTCCAATTTTTCATTTTACTTTCATTCTTCACCCAATTATCAACACTAGTCTGCCAAACCATGACAGTCATTACTGCAAAAATATATATATATATATATATAAATTTAACTTATGACTCCTTAAGTAATACATTAAAGAGACAGAATTAATGCAGTGAATACACGTTTGAAAACATCTTTTCCCTTAAACCCTGACCAAGACTATTCAGCATTGGTAGGATATGGCAAATTATGAGAACTTACGAACTCCATTAAAAACAGCCAACATATGTAAAATTATCGCAGCCCAGCAGTAGCAGAATTAAGACCGGCCTTCAAATCGGTGAAACACTGCTACCACATCGAAGAACGATTAATAAAAAGAAATCCTCCTTGTTAGAATATTCACCATATTTTCAACTCATTGAATTTAAGATAAGTATTTTCAAAGTGATGAATTATCTTCGTACTTCCCGTAATCTTCTAAGTGTATTAAATAAATTATCTCCACGAATGAAGAAATGTGATGGAAGTTATGTGCAATCTTTATAATAATTTCACATCTTGCACTGTTTATTGTGTTTGTCGTATAGGTGGCTTAAGTTTTCCCCTTCGTAATAAACAGTTATTTGCCTTGATATTTCCTCTATCACAACGCTAAGAATATCGAAAGGTTGAAGTCCATTTGAACCGATGTTTTTCATCAAAATTATCTTTTTCATTTAAGAACTACGAACACATAAACTGTACGGGTAGCGAAATATTTCCTAAAAAAAACTATTCCAAAACCAAAATTTCCTAAATATAAAAGTACATCAATGAAAAGTGACTTACTGGTAAGTTCCATGTGATACTCTCTGTATAGTCCAGAGTCACTGAAATTGATGTGAATATCTGAAATAAAATCATACCAGTAAACAAGATGCAAGAAATTGTTATGTTGTAAGCTATTATTAAGAGGTGCACTCATGCATAAACGAAAACAATTACCTACGTTGCAAAATAATTTGGCACGCCAACAGTACATGAAGACTCAGAACACTAGGTAGTTTTCGCGACAATAGAAAATTTGCCTTGAAGTTCTTAAACAAAATTTTAGAATCACGTTATTATCTCATGATAGACAAGCATCATACATAATTAAAACAGAAGAGGTGAATTGAAACATTCGGCCGATTAGCATCCATTTGAATACTACTCGTGCAGTTTATTGAAAACAATATCTCTGCGAATTCATAATACACCTTTGAGATATCGCTTCTTAATCCCCACAAGGGCTGTGGTCCACACCCGATGGTAGTATATTTATTATCAATGTGACTATCTGGGATGGCTTTGCATTGGCAGTGTCAAATTATTAGTATGTTAATTATCAGACGAATCAAAATATGAACAAAAGTTTCTGAATAGAATATTCTACGCTGTAAACCTCCGTATTACTTTCTCATGCGAACGGCTGATTCGTCAGCGCATGAAAGACAAGCTGCTACACTGTGCCTCATCAGTGTATATTAACAAGTTCACTTGCTTTTTATGTGCTCACCTGAAGAAAGCAGTAGAAAATATTTCCTAACTGAGTTGCTGAAATGTGCGCACAATACTGTATCCAACCCCATCGTTGAGTACACTGTAGGCTCTGAACATCTGACACCTCTGGAAACCTCGTCCAGAGTCCTCCTAAAGTTTGACCAAGCCGTTGAATATGAGTAAGGATTGGACACTTATGTGCAGCTGAAGCTTCGGTAGTTTACGTCTGTGCACTTCACTTCTGCATTCGAAACGCATGAACAAACAATCTCCTTACCGTTGTCTTAGTCAGATATTCTGCATCTCTGTTTATAGTTTATTTTTTATATTTTTACGATAGTACTTATCAAGGATTGACATCATTTAGAAAACCACTGGAAACCAAGGAACTCTGGACAGTTGTTTTATCGTAGTATGAAAATCCTCAGAAGTATGCTCCCACAATTCTACCAGTGATGGCACCCAAGACCTTCAGGTTTCACGCCGAACACGTTGACCATTCAACAACAACAAAACATTTTTCGTCGCATTCGAGAGCACCTCCCAGTATGGCTAAGCAGAAGCATATATTCTTAGATTTATCACTCCTCCAACATGTAGTTGACTACAATCATGCAGTCTGAGAATCATAGTTTGATGTAATTTATATGGCCAAATTCAATTTGTCAGAAAATGCATACATACGACTGACTTTTTTCGCAGAATACTTGCCAATACGTGACCTCAAAACGGAACGAAGTGCGCAGAAATTGTTTGTGTTGTTTTTTTTCTTTTCTGGATCTAGCTTACCACTCTAATTATATGTTTAATTCAATTATCCCCCTCCTTATTTTTATTTTACGCCACTTTAGTGCATTTTATCCCCGTCATATCACATTTCTCCTGACTGGGCTTCATATTTCTTGTTTTACATAATCTCCACCCTACTACTTTCCAATGAAATCATATCATATTCATTCACATACTCGCCCCCTACCTTGAGTCTTTGACCTTTCGTCTGCTTTTTTCCAGTTGGTTTCATGATTCGTGAAACATTATCCTCACTCATACCAATTTCCTTCACGATTTCATCAAAAAACAAATATTCCTTGTTGAAATCTTTGTTCCTTGTCCTAATGCAGGATTTAGTTTTAAACCACGATATCACGGGGTGTAGTGATATTTTGTTTACATTTCATAATTTTATGGCCACCAATCATGAATATTACATAACAGAAACTGTGACCCGTTATGCATGCTGTGCGCTATGGTTGCTTTCTACAGTCGTTATCTCAGCTGCTGATTAGTCTATTTAATTTTTTAATACGTTTATTTCTTCTGGCGATTAAACGATTGAGAAATGTAAGCAAGTCTTTCCTTGCTAAACATATCACCTAGTAGATTTGAAACCATACTGTTTTACTTGATCAAAACAAATTCAGAAGAGTAATCCAAAGGTCATGTAGAACTGGTACCCGACATTTTCCGCATCACTCATAACGGACAGTTAAAACTGTCTATACACCACTTGCGGTGTACACTTGTTAGAAGTAAGAATAACTGTACGATAACCAAAGCCTTGCCGTGACCCCAGTCTACGTTTCTTCAGGTCATAGTTAGAAGTGAACCAGCCCTGAACGCCTCTAAAGCAGGTGATTATGACAAACAACTAACTTTGGACCTGATTGCATTAGTATAACATCTAAGCACACGTAAATAACCCACTTAGAACATGTGGAAGGTCGTTGACCTATTGATAAAAAAGTTTTATGCGGGTGTCAGCCTAACATGATGCCCTTTCATCAGGCACCAATCACAACAACTTATATATTACCTAACAAATTCCCTGAGGTTTGAAAAAATACCAAGCCGACCTTCGTCAATTTCCTCCTCAATAGTCTGCTTGTATTAAGAACCTACCATTTTCTGCAGTGAAATGATTTTCAAACTGATGATGCAAAAGTCGTTATTACACGCAGAAAACTAGTAGCAATTTCGGTTATTACCAAGTTGACTTTTAATCTGATTATAAATTGAACTGAGTGTAAAGACTAAACCTTGTTATTGTTTCCAAAAGACGCACAAATGACAAATATGGTAGATATGGCTTGCTTTCAATAGAATTTGTAACGAGTTAGTTTCTTGCTATTTTTTGACGATCTCGATTCAAGCATGTGAGATGACCATTATGAACATCCTTGTAACTTGCTTGGCGGTGACTAGCATTAGGATCCAGGATGTGACTTTTAGCCTACTCAGGACTAATCAGTGAAACATTGAATACTCGGGCACTGTCAATTCACCTACATTTGAGCCCATTTGCCAACAGAGGTCCATCAAGTGGATCCAGCGTTACAATGAGGAATTACATGTATCAACAACTAATGGAAAAACTACGAGCATCTTATTCAGTTTATCTATTTTCCTCACCAGTAGCCCATTTAGTTGACATCGTAAACTGTCTGATAATGCAGCAGTAATGCGCTGTGTGAAAAAGACCGTCTCTTAGAAAGCTGATATATTGTAAATATGCATTTTTATGCAACGAAACTCAGGCGTGAAACATCTAAAAATGCAGATTACCTTCTTTACAGCGGAGATTTGACCTTCAGGTGATACGCTGTATTTTAACTAAACAATCGGTAAAGTGTCTGAAAAAGTTTCAATATTCATAATATATTACTGCGTTAGTTACAACCTTTCTGATTTCAAGAATTCAAGCATATACCTCGTCGTTTAAAAGAAGCCGAAAATATATTAAATACTGAATGACAAACTGAAAAACACAAGATTTTTCTCAGTAAAGAAAAGTCTAATAAGTAGATGAATTACGCTATTCATATACGAATTAAATGCAACTGAGGAAGGCAAAATTATGATACCTAAGATTAATTCATCAATTTGTAAATTATCCCTTGTTCTACACGTTGTTCTGCACAGTGCTTGGGCTCCTGTTTCCACTCAACATTGAATGTACTTTGTACGAGACTTCCCATAATCGATATTCATCATTTTCGACTTTGGCGTATATACTGATTATATGCATTTTCATAAGTACTTCTCACAACAGCAGTAATTTCCTCCATTTCGCCATGTGAACTGATCTCTATGCATGAGGAAGAAACCTGTCTTAAAGTTAAAAAAATTCTGTTTCGGCCGAAATTTTATCAGCTAAACCTCAATCTTCAGTCACTTCTAGATACACTAACTTATAAGACATATCGATAAATTAATTATATTTTTCTGCATCAGATTTGCCAGTAACTCGTCCAAGTAAACTGCTACAAACAGTTTCAGCCTCCGCACTCTGGAGCAGGAAATGAAAAGCGTTTCAGATATAAATGTTTGTGTCAGAATCGTAGACCGCAACATATTTTCATCTATCTCTTTCAAACTAATTTCCACAGATTTTTGTAACACAATCGCTGATGACGATGGTTTTGCTGAAAATGCTATCTGAATGTGATGCAAAACGTGCTAATTATACAACTTTTTATTCAGTCTCTTTGGATAATGTTCTGGAAACTGGATGTATCTGTTTGCCCAAATTTGTGAATTTGAATGTTTCGCTCTTGTACTATTGAAATATGAAACTTTTATGAGCTAATTCTTCTCTCTTCTCATATGTTACTTTCCCTTCAGTTTATGCACAACTTGTGC
This sequence comes from Heterobilharzia americana, assembly GCA_944470555.2. NCBI lineage: Eukaryota > Metazoa > Platyhelminthes > Trematoda > Strigeidida > Schistosomatidae > Heterobilharzia > Heterobilharzia americana. The sequence continues at coordinate 110,171,945 of OX104127.1, forward strand.
AAACTCCTTTTTCATAATCGTTGTTGCCGTGTGACCGATTACAACGCATGCAGTGAGTACGGATTCCAACTGCTTTCATTTGAGTGCCACGGTGGTCATTATGCTCATGAAACGACATTGGTTTCGTTAGACTGAATATATTTTCACGTCACATTTTAGTATTCTCTATATAAAACATGTTCTATCAACACCGAAATCGATTCGTAGAAGTTCAAGGTGGTGGATTTATCCCGTGGTACTGTAAGATAATAAGCAGTTAAATTTGATCACTAACACCTAGTAAACTGTTCTCGAACGGTAAATCGTAAAAAGTTTGTGTGTTTATGTAAACCTCAGTGTTCAGGATTATTTTTCCAATCTTACCACTTGGTATAGGATTTCTCACTATTTAGTTGTGTGAGGGTGACATTTGGCGGAACAGTAAAAAAGTATAATGATCATATATTAGTGATGTATTTCAAAAATTCCTGATTGTTTTCTATGTAAATCAATTTTTCTAATTGTAAGTACATAAGGAAACATTACAGATGAACAATAGTTTTTTGTTAAGACAAACAGCATACTTAGTACGATCACTTTTGTTGGCATTCGGTATGATACAAGAGAATACTTCATAGACAGAAAGTAACACATTTCTGGCATTCAATAAAACCTGGTAGTAAATGATAAGTTCAGTACTGAAACTGACAAGCATTTATGCTAACTTCTAACTTGACAAATGTAACTAAATAAAGATATTGCCAAACAAATGACGTTTCTTACACTTGAAATGTCATATAACCAATGAAGTTTAGTGCATTAACTGTACACTAGTAAGAAAGCAATAGTAATACTGTAATTCCACAGAATACTTTTTCAAAATCTACAACATGCTTCTGAATCTTGAAGTATAAACGTTAAGTATAAACAAATCAGCTGGAAACTAAATTCTGTTTCCTATGTGTTTCCTAAGATTTCCCACGATCAAGCCATGATGGTCCTCATAAAGCAAATTGACAGAACGTTTGAACAGTTCAGCTAAACTAAGTTTGACTGCCATGTCATAGAACAAACGCTGCAATCACTTAACAGTGAAATTGTATTTATTGTAAACATAATAAATTTTAAACGTCGAACGAATGGGATAAATGTTTACCTATAAATGGTCACACAAGTAATTGTTTACTTCAGGAAATTTATTGCTAGCCTACTTTAAGAATACATGTTGATGAATGTATATTGATGTGGCTATTTTTCGTGAGGAAAATGCCATCATAGAAAAGAACGAGAATGAAACAACATTCGGAGTAATTTCTCTACCCTTCTTCAAACAGTTTCTGTAAATATATTAACAGGTGGTCATGAAATCAAAAAGTCTGCGGTCTCTGATTTCACCACATGACTGTATTTTAGTAAACGGATACATAAAGTATTTTCGTTACTTTCTAATTCTTGCAAAACTATGATAATTATTCAGTAATTATATAAGTTATTTTAATTCCTGCCTTTCAAATAACTTTATCTTCTAACGTGGCAATAACTGTGGTTTACGTGCATTCAGTCAATAATTCATACCATCGGATGTGCATGCTGTAGCATCGCTAAAACGCGAAAGAAGTAGATGTGGTTTACTATGACACAACCAATGGTTTTGACGACATTTACAAGCACTTCAGAGGTATTTTCCTTGCTTTAAAAAATTAACTGGTAACATCTGAGTTAGTGTATCTGTCAAGATAACTAGGTTATATATTCCGTTTTGATTTCCACAAGAAAACGGAGTAAACGAATTCACATTCGTTGATAAGAGAATGAGCATGATTTTACAACAGACTCCTATGTAAATGAACATTTGAGGAATCCCAGTGAGACTAACTTTTACAAAGTAGCAAATCTGCGATATATGATTTGCATATGTTGTCGAGGGTTGCAGCACCAAAGTCATATTCTTCAACAATCGTATTGAGATAACAACTTACATCATCAGACAAGCACATGGAAAAGGAACGAAGCAAAACCTATATCATAATATGCAGTGGGGAACAGATTAAAAAGGTAGGTACTGGGATCAATTCAGAAAGAGCAAACATACGATTAAGAACCTGATTACAGTTATTCATTCAGACTACTTACTAATATCCGTTGATTTTCAACATTACTTAAGTTACAGTATATCACAGATTTTCAGCGCACACATAAACATGTACTCATTCTAACGTAAAGACAATCACTGCAATTAGTCCGTGATAGCAGTATAGATAACAGTGGTGTATGCATATATATAACCTCTTCCGATTGAATTTTGTCATCAAGCAGACTTGATAAACATAAAAGTTTTCGTGATCAAAAAAGCTGATTTTTGTCCGCTAACAGAATTTCATAAAATTATACTCTTAGCAGATTGACAGGCTTCCTCTGGAATGTCAATCATTTTCAGTATTCGTTTGCGTTTCGCACCAACGAACATTAATAATACCTGACTGATATGAAGGACCACTCATCTAGCTAGTTTTAATTCAACAAATGAACAAATAATCCACTGCACGATGGATACGTCTTCACGAATCATTATCTTTGGTAATATTTGTACAAGTATTGCCATTTGTCTGACTACTGGACACGTTAGTTACCACAAACTTAACGTAAAACAACGCCAGATGAGCATAAAACCTGGCAGATCTATGAAACTCTCTCTTTCCACTTATAAAATACTTGACTAAAATGGAATATTCGTCATCATTACAGCATCATCCAGTACCCCGAAAGCATTATTTAGGATACCACTATTCAAATTAGTCATTCCTTGTATGCATAAAACATTTCATAAGTTTAAGAACACTTAAGAGTTACTTAGTCATAGTCATACAAGGGTTATAAGGCTTTTAAATAGGTTTCTAAGGATAATGGCAACTGGTCAACTTACGCAAATTGACTTCGTTGAAATTTGCTTCAAGTGCATAGCGCTCATTGATAAGAGATGCTGGCTTCAAATTTGTCAATTTTATCACAAGCTTTCAGTATCAAACTATCACCATTTCAAGTATACTATTATTATTATTATTTGTCATTTGGGTTCCTAGGAGAACACAGGGCTTCAGTAGCACAGTAGCACTCTGTTCTCTCCAGACTTCTGAACCTGACCCCACGAATGCCCACAAGCTCTCACTTCATCCTCACACAATCTCCTCCATATCACCCTCGGCAAAGACGCCCAACTAGTCGTTTCCCCTTCGCATTCCACATGAGGATCTGGACTGGCGAGTGATGGCCGCAATCGGTCTTCTCAGTGCATGCCAAATACATCTCCACTTCCCTCTGCATACTTGTTCAACGATGGGTTCTTGGTTGGTTCGTTGTCAGCCAGCCACCCAGCCAGACAGACAGCTAGCCAGCCAGCCAGCCAACCAGCCAGCCACAGTGAGTTCCTTGTTGCTCATTCTTATTATTCTGGCAGTCCATCTGATCTTCAGTGTCAATGTCGAGTGAGCGTAGGCGACAGCTGTTGATCAATGTCTGTGGTTTGTTGGGAGTGCTTTCGTAACACGCCAAGTCTCTCATCCATCACATAGAAGCACTGACTTACTTGACTGAATGTGTGTTGAGAATTTGGATCTTGTTCACGCTTTATGCTGAGTGTAGTGTAGTGGAGTGGAGTGGAGTGGAGTGGAGTGGAGTGGAGTAGATCTGCACACTCATTTCAGAATAATGCAGGAAGGTCTGTCTTGCTGCTTTCCCGACCGTGGTTGCTTCCACATCTTCATCTGTGCTTGTGCCTGTTGTAGTTGAAAGGATGCTGTCTAGGTATGTAGGTAGATAGGTAGGTGGGTGTGTAGGTTCGTAGGTGGGTAGGTAGGTAGGTAGGTAGGTAGGTGGGTAGGTAGGTAGATAGGTAGGTAAGTAGGTGGGTGGGTGGGTAGGTAGGTAGGTAGGTAGGTAGGTAGGTAGGTAGGTATGTAGGTAGGTAGGTAGGTAGGTAGGTAGGTAGGTAGGTAGGTAGGTAGGTAGGTAGGTAGGTAGGTAGGTAGGTAGGTAGGTAGGTAGGTAGGTGGGTAGGTAGGTAGGTAGGTAGGTAGGTAGGTAGGTAGGTAGGTAGGTAGGTAGGTAGGTAGGTAGGTAGGTAGGTAGGTAGGTAGGTAGGTAGGTAGGTAGGTAGGTAGGTAGGTAGGTAGGTAGGTAGGTAGGTAGGTAGGTAGGTAGGTAGGTAGGTAGGTAGGTAGGTAGGTAGGTAGGTAGGTAGGTAGGTAGGTAGGTAGGTAGGTAGGTAGGTAGGTAGGTAGGTAGGTGAAGGAGGCAACTTCCTTTAGGTATTCCCTGTTGATGGCGATTGGTGCTTCTCGTTGATACTGTTACTCCTTGGGTATCTACATCAACTCCTTCTTCTCCACATTCACTTGAAGTCGCGTTCTCGCTGACTCTGCTGTCAACTTGTCGGCTTTTGCCCGTAGATCTTCGAGTTTGTGCGACATCAGACATAAATCATTGGTGGCGAAATCCAAATCCTCAAGCGTCTTTTCATCGGTCAGACAGTGTATGCACATCTTCTCACAGCTCCTCACGGTTTGCTGCATGATTCGGTCGACCACAATCAGGAAGATTGTGGGTGAGAGTAGGTGGCAGTCTTGTTTAACTTCTGTCTTCACCTGAAAGGCGTCACTGAGCTTCCCATTGTGGATCACTCGGCATATGGCGTTTTCATATATAGCTGTTGAATGAGGTAGATAAAGGTTTGTGGTACTCTGTAGTGTTGAAGTAACTGCCAAATTACTTGTCGGTTGACGTTGTTGAAGGCCTTTTGAAAGTTGATGAAATTCATGTAGAGATTTGACTGCCATTCTATGCTCTGTTAAATGATGATATGTAGCGTAGTGTGGCAATTCGATGCACACATGTTTTTCATTTGTGAATGCAGCCTGTTTCGGTCGTAATTTTGAATGCATTGCTTCTATTTAACCTCTCTAGAATAATGCGGCCTAATATTGTGCTTGAGACTACTAGGAGCATGATTCCATGCCAGTTCTTGCAAACGCTATGCTCTCGCTTCTTTGGTGGTTTTCCAAGATAGGCATTCTTCCGGTCGCCAGGTACCTTCCCTTCCTTCCAGACCTTCTGCATTAGTGTTGTGAGCATGTCCGCCATTGTCTCTGGGTTTGTTTTTAGTGCTTCTGGTGATATTTCATCTGGTCCTGTTTGTTTTTCGGACTCCATCAGTTTTGCGGCATTCAGGACTTTGACTTCTGTCGGAGGGGCTTGTGCTAACTTGTATTTCTGCTCTTGTCGGTGGTATTTCTGGACGAGTTGAGGTGACGGTTGGTTCGAGAGATTTTTGAAATGCTCAGCCCATTGTCTTTTTGTTTTTCTTCTTTGGTAACAAACTTTGCTTCACTATCTTTCATTGGTGTTGTCGGCGTTGATCTCTTCCCAGATGGTAACCTGGTTATTTAATACAATGTTGCCAGGTCTCTCCTACCAGGAGCTTATTCTGCTTCACTTGCCAGTGTAAAATGTGACCGGGCACTCATAGTTTGATCCCAGGCCTTTCGGCTTGAAGTTGACAGCTCTACCACTGAGCTGAAAGTAATAAATATTTTGCCATTGTTTACATAGGAGACTAATTATTACACAAAGGACATGATTGACGAATAGAGAATGTAAAGTCAGAGAGTTTAGGGTAAGATAAAAATGAAAAGGTCAGATAGTATAGATTCTAACAAACTTCAGTATTCATGTTTTCTTCCTGCTGCGTTCTGTGGTTTTCAGTTCTTATCTATGAATCTATATGGTAAATTCCTATTGAAGTTCAGTGAAATTCCTTTTGAATTTTAAATAACCTACTTATTTTTAGATATGAAACAATTCAAGAAATAACAGTCTGGTTAATAAATTCTGAAAAAGACAATTTCATCGTTTAGCACTGGCAAACAAATATCATCAGTAATACTATGGAATCAGTCCTCTACCTTGGCCAGTTGAATCGAAATGTTTGAACGAAGTATTCCGGATAAAAAAATTTCAATAAAATTGATTAAAACCAACTGGATTATGTTTTTTGCCCATTTTTTAGTATAAATTATTGCTTTTAGTTCAGCTCGAAAATAGAAAGAACTGATGAAGTCATTCAAACATTAAAGATACTAAATAAAAATACTCGTTTGATTTTAAGCATTCATAGGTTTTGGTTTCTGTCCACCAACAGTATCTGCAGTCACCATAACTTTTAGGATAACCAAGACCTAAAGCATTCCAAAACCAAATGTATAACATAAAAATGACATAACAGAGATGTCATTAAGGTAGTGATAAACGGATTTGAAATCAGTGCCTACTGAGGACTGATGCTTGGTAAAAAGCTTCTGTAAACAAAGTGATAATAAAAAATTGCTTTTTCCATTTTCAGGTGTTTTTATCAGCTATTCGAACCTATCAACAAAGATTGAGTTAGATGATGGATTTCTTATGTCAGTTTTTCATAATTTACCCATTTACACTTATTTAGGGCAACGTCCATAAAATTAATAGATCCTTCACTATAAATTACTTTATTAAAAAAGAATTCACTTATTCTACACTACAATATCCAATAACAAATAGATTCACGATCGAATGTAATTCTGATTAGAGTTTGAACAAATTCAGTAATCACTAACTTACTAAAACTACTCCAAATGTCAACGGTTTTCTCCTCGAAAATCATATACATAACTATCTACTTGCTTTTTTTTACCTAAAAGTTACGTACCTCTTTAACAACAAAGTAGAATAATATCAGACACCTAAATTATCATCCTTCAACAAATAGGTTTCAATAGATTCTAAAGTATAGACATCAGTTCTAGTCAATAAATAATTTTTTTTAAATAGTCCTCTGCAGCTTTATTATACATAAATGCTTAAATTTATTATTCTTAAATATCGGAATCAATATAAAATTAACAAAGGTTTGCTTGAAGCTAATTCACATTTCATATAAGACGAGCTGTGTAGATTAAATGAAGATAAAAAGCAGATGGTTTTATGGTGCAGTGCGTGTTGTGAACACTGGTTGCGGTTAGCAAAAGATATTTGGAAAAGGACATATACATTTTTAAAAGTGTATGGGGTTATGTAAATAATAGACATGCACAAAACTGAGATGAAAATTTTCGTCCTCGAAATTTCATATCTATACAAATGAAATCTATACTTAATGGGGGATAGTTACTGACGGTGGAATCCAGAAGGCGCGTTTTCTCCTACTAGGGACTTGTCAGCTGGATGTACCTGCTTTCCAGTGATCGATTTTGTTCTTACTAAGACTCAAACTAGGAACTGACCGCTTCAAACGTCAGAAAAATATCGAGGGATCCGCTAGAAGGCCCATATGCCAATAGAGACTGACCAAATTCAGTTCAATCAATGACGAGGTAATGCAAGTAACAGCATTTGAAATCTATGCTTACACAGACATATCATTAACTGGCCAGATTCCAAGAAATAATAGAAAACTGTCTATCATAAGTAAAAGTGATATTTTCTACATATGTTGCTAAAACAAGTTTTCATAATTTTAATTCTGAAAGCTTATTCACAGCCTTCCATTCGAATATGTGGATGAAATTAGTCAACAACCAGATCCATTATAAATATATTTGTAAAACCTCAGTGAGGTATAATAAAAAATTCCTAACTTTTTGCTACTTCGTGGAAGTCGATACTTCAGAGAGTCAGATCTGTAGAAGTTATCGACAGTTCTATTCGTAAGTGGTGAAACATCAGATCACGTTGTTTATACATGTTAATAATATAGGCTTATATGTCGTTTTATGTTGGTCAGGATACGTTTAAACTTCTCTTTCTTATCCGTTATTAGTCTGCGGGTTAAGGTGAAGTGGATGTGCGCACATGTGGTTAGGAGTGAATAAATGAGAAAATTGATCCCTTGGATGACAAATTTAATTTTTTTTACATGTATGTACTTTTTTATGATTATTATGTGTGACATGCTACTTTGAATATACTGTCCAGTTTGGTTAGATAGTAAGGCCCTCCTTTCTTTTGAGTGCATGAGGATTCAGAATAATGTGAAACGTCTTGGTTATGCTTCTTTATCGTAGTTTTGAATCATTTTAATATTCTCAGTATCGATTTTTTGACTGTGACGGATGGTACAAACATCGATTGCTGAGGTGAATTGTAAATTGTCTAGTTCTACAGGATTATTTAGCGGCTTTTTTGATTAACTTGTATGTTCATTAGCACAAATGAGGATCTTACAAGACAATTCTCCAATATTATAAACATCACAATCAATAGCCTAATGTGTAGATAAATTTCTGTATACAGTTAGAAGGATTTTATTTTGTTACCTCACTTGGATATAACAAGCACATTTCATTTATAACCCGTTTACCCAATGCTTAACTCATCAAACTCTATCAGATCAAATTTTAGTGCTTAAGTTGATAAAAACGAAGTGCATGTTTGATTCTAGCAGAAACTCTAACGATTGATGTCTTAAACTGCAAAAGACCCATTAACCAGAAAAATTTGAATGATCTATCAGTCATATCAGATCAAAGTATAAAGTGCAACCATCCACTTAGATTTGTTCATAGGATAACTGACATTTTACAAAAATGGTAGCATCAAAATCTGTTCAGTTTTTTAAATGTTTCACTTAAAATCGTTTGAAAATCAAGAACATTTTCATTGTTTTATACAATCAGAAAAACTACTGGTTCATACAAATGTAGTTACGCCTAGCCATAAGTGCCGAAGGTGACGGTCATCAATTTTCACAAACAGACAATAAACTGGAGTCGTATGTCCACAAAACTGATAAATTCTTCACCTTTAATCAAGGTAATTGATGTGGAAAGTAGTCAGAAGTGCAGTACGTATTATGAAATTATATCAAATGAATTGAATGATCAAGAATATCTCCATGAAGATGTGAAAAACCATTCACTGCAGCGTTTTAACAATCAGTTTGCTTCATATATATTTTAGTAGCATGTTTTAGTGCATCCTTCATTCTTGTGTATAATTTCATCTTGAAGTAAGTGAACATTGCTACATAATGTCATTGGTTGGTGAATGGAATTTCCTAAGTTTCTAGCAAGTTTTTTATTTCCTCATAAATGGAAAAAACTTTTACTGACGTTACATTTCACCGCTTACAAAATGTCAGACTGCTTTTCTTTAGGATAGCGGGACGATGAACTATTACCCGTCAAACTACTTTCCCGATATTTGATATTGATTAGCTGAGCTGAATTCAATCTCCAACAGAGGTTACTTCTTGTGGTCTGACTTACTTCCACATCACTAAACTTATTTCCTCAGCTTGTTTCCATCAAGGCAGAGTGAAAAAAGCTGGTGTCTCGGTTTTTCGAATCTTTTCAAGAAAGTTCCCATCGTGAATTTACTATCATGTTGTTGCATGAGGATTCGATGCACCCTTGTAAAAACAATTTCTCAGGACTTTGAGCTCTAATCGGCCTCTTTGCTATCATGCAGGCGAATTAATTTTGGGAAAATTTTATAATGAAACCCTAAACCTTACTTGACAGTGTAGCTAGTAAAATAACTAAAACGATAACTGTATTTGTCCTTCTTTAAAAACTAGACTCTTTATGCTGCTGCCAGTGACTTATGTGCATTTTTTGGCCAATAATGAAACTTGTGGCTAGTGACTGTTTTTACGATACAAGCATTTTCTTCAGTAGGATTCAATGTGACATGAGAGGCATTCATGTTACCACTTATTGACTCGGTCTCTTGATAATTTATTACGTAACTTACATTAAGATGTACAGACTTATTTTTTCCAGATTAATCTTTCCCAGGAACTCTATTTGTTTGCACTGTGACATCATAAGAAGCTTATATCTCATCATGTACAGATTTCGTAATGACTTGTGAAGCTAAATCCTATAGTTTTATGGATTTTTTAAAAAGTGGTTAGAAAAGGTGTTTAAGATCCCTGTCAGCCGTCAACTGTTGACAGTGTTACTTTATTTCCATCAAAGAAAACAGTAGGCATCATGAAAACATGATCTTAACCCCAGTTTGCCAAGCTATTAGTTGAAGATAATAAACTATCTTGCGGCCGTTACATAGTTAGTTCCCGTGACAAATCTGAACGCTGTAAGAAAAAGGACATTAGCATAATAAAGTGATTTCATTTAATTTCGCTGCCTTTCATCAGCTGTAAGCTGCATACAGTTGAAATCGAGTATTATCAGTAATAATGACATAACATTTTAAATACGTAGAAATAAATGGTGATTTGAAATCTAGGATTAACAATAATATAGTGAGTCAAAGAAACAAAGGATTAATAATAAAACATTTTAGCTCTGACCTGTGCTCTCAGAATGAGACCGTAATTAACCTTTCTTTAACCTGATAACTATATAATGTTTTGCTTGTGTATGTACAAAGTCTTCCATTTTTGATTGCATCACCATCTTCATTATTTAATTACTGAATCTTTGTCACTCAACCCAACGTTTTCCAACTTTTTTGTCATTACGTAACTTGCCAGCTCTTTAACAGCCCCTATTCTTACACTCTTTTTGGTAATTGTCCGCCTCTTTTGCAAAGCTTTAAAATTTTCAGTCTCATCAGATATAAGTGCCATAGATTTTAACTAAGGTTTGTGCTTATTAATCCCTTGTTCCTTTGATTAACTACCCAGTTCCAAGGTAGCATTCATCATGAACTGACATCAGTTAGGGAGCCATTGCAACCTCAAAATTAAAATCACCATTCATATCAAAAATACATAACGACCTCAGTAGTAATCCTGGATTTAAGATTTTCAAGCATTTCTGCCTGTCTAAAGTATGTCACGTCATTATTATTACCACTAATAAAATCAGGCCATTTTATTCTACAAATGTCTTTGTTTTTGCAATGTCCAAACATATTGCTGCTAAAAAAAGAAATTTCACAGAAACTTTAACAAAATGTCTAATTTTGCCCATGGATTTTATGCAATGAAATTATTATAATCGCTTTCAACGGGGCCGTGAATGACGATAATATGCTCTTCTTTGCATTAGATTAACTTTGTTCACTTGACTGGTGAAACCTACATATACAATAGCCAATAATTTACTTTCTGTGATAAATCTAATGTTAGTTGAGTCATTTACCTGGAACTTATGACTGCTCAGAAAAATAATTTACGATTTTCCTTGCAGCAAACTTTGTACAATAGCACAAATTTATTTAGGAATTTCGAGCAATTTTTACAAACATAAACCCTTGGGTGTTCAATAATATTTTAGTTTATCTTTTATCTTTGTCGTTTATTTTAAGTTAATAAATTCAAACCTGCTGGTTGAAAGACTATTACAAGTCAAACTTTATTCTACGTATAGATTTGTTTGTCGGTGATGGGCATTTATGATTGTGGGTAATTTTAGATTGTTTTTGTACATGTATCTTTGATCTGCCGGAAAATCTGTGTACATATATATGTATAAATATATGAAATTTCTATCATTTAGCACGAAGAAATACATGAATTCAAGATTTGGTTTAAAAAACCAAAATATTTCAATGAGTCTGAAGTGCTGACTTTATACTACTGCCTAACGAGCATTTTTATTATTCATGTCGACAATATGCACGAATGCAACAACTATTTTTATAATAGCCTACATTATTTGGCGGAAAATGCAAGTGAGCATGTATATCAACTTACTTTGTTATAAACATTTATATTAAGATTAATAAACGTCATCCATTGAAAATGGATGATTATTACACTTCAATATCATTCCTTTTTAAGGTAATCTTCCCATACACACTAATAAAAAATTAGTATTAATAGTTTCAGATGATTATTTCAGTAGATACACATTTATTTCCAGAATGCTTAGGATACCACCTTCTGTTTATATATCTCATCTTCCTTTTTAAGGATAAATTGTAATACAAAATGATTGAAGGCTTTAAGTTCTAAAAGAAAACATAAATCTCTTCAATAAACAAAGGTAATTAGGCACTTTACTGGGTCATTTGTTGAATGGATTAGATTGTTTACATTGAGATGTACGAAAGATTATACAGCTGCTGTATTTAGCAGTAGATGAGCTGCAGTTCATGATATATAAGAAAGACAAATAAAGACACCTGCAAACTAGAAACATTTTGAAACCAATGCAAAAGTAAATACTACTTTCACTAGATCACTGGACTCAAATAGTTACAGGAATTATCTGGGAATTGTCATCAGTTTATATTGAAAAACAAAGTAAAAGCTTTTTGGAAGTTTTCATGTGGTAACATCTGTTGAGTTATATTTCCCAAGAATTTTTCAAACAGTGCTCATCATAAGTTACGAAAAAACATCCTATCATTTGTGTAAATATCAATAGTTAGTGCAGTGATATATAACTAATCAGTCAGGTTCCTATGGACTTCTGGCAGTTTGCAAGGTAAACTGACGCATTTATAATAAAGAGATCAGTTTAAAAAGTGAACAAACTAAATTGAAATCACCTAAGATATGGTCATTACTATGAAGATATTTTTGAATCGAAATAGCAGTTAACGCTTAGGATAAGTTAGTGATTTTGGGAACAAAGCGTACTTTGTTTTTCACTTACTTCGAATTTAAGTAAATATTTCTTAGCATAAAATTAACAAAAATTATCGTTCCCTAATATACAAACACCTCAACACTTTAGATCTTAAGTATTTTTTCTAATTCAGAGTATCAACCAGGTATTTCAAATACTTCTAAGTTAATTTTTCCAACGAGACATTTTTTTTCTCTAACTCTATTGTTCATTAATCGAAACTGTCTATAATTTGTTAAAACTCTGTCAGACTGGGAAGATTTGCATAGATCTTGTTTGTCTTATGCTAACTAGTAGCAAATAACTTGGCAGCGTGATTTATTTTAAAAATGATTTTTAAGGAACGACATAAATACAAATGACTTCAGAGTGCATGACTTAATATATATCTTTGACATGCCAGGCAAAATTACTTGTGTCAGATAATGAAAGCCAGTAGACAGAAAGTCATGAACCCAGGTTTCGCGCTTATCAGCACTCACCAACAAAGTATGTCTTCAGCCACTAAAAACACTATGCATTGCTACTAGATACAATCTGCTCCAGTTAGTGACGAAATCTGAGATTCATGGGCTAAGCGAATGTGACCAAGAATCGCTGTGTATAACTGGATTATTTACACCACTACACAGTGAAAACCATTTCTAAGAGTAACAACGAAACCTACTCACAAGCGATAAATTTTATTATATATATTGTAAAATTAGGCACAGATATTTATTCAGCGTTCCAAAATCCAACTTGCAAAAAAAACATTTGTTAGACAACACATGTGAGTTTATGAATATTTGAATCTTCAGTCGGTATATGTCATGTAGTTTATAAAAACTATATGCGACAAACGCATTTAATTCCTAGTATTTTTTCACTCTGAACTAACTACAAAACGTCCCAAGTACTCATTATCTAATATGCCCGCCTCCTACATCTAAAATAGTCCGTATCACAAAGTTCATTATGCTTCTTTCTTGGCTGTCAACTGAATAACAGAAGCTGACTAATGTGTAATTATGAAATGAAGGTTTTATAAGCACAAGTAAAAATGACTCTTTTAATTTCACTATTTGCTGGAACCTTACATACCTGTCTCAAAATTAGTGTAACCAAAAAATGAGAAAGGTCTTCACCAAGGGGTTTTGTTAAATCACTGGTGTGGTTCAGGCACGTTTTGACTCATAAGTTTGCATACTTCTTACAGTTCATGTTAACTCGGTGCAACTTGGACTTTGCAAATTGTCAATGAAGAAATATTTTATTTTTTTTTGGTAAAAAGTGCCATTATATAAGAAGAAAACTCATTCTTCACTCACATTAACGCCGATTTATTTTTTAAACAATAAGTTGCTTTACAAACATCATCATAAGTAAAATAGATTGATGCAATGACAGTCAGATCCCATGGCATCTGCTCGGTGATTCATTGAATAAGTGCCTTGGTGAATGCTTTGAAAATCATGCAAATTTAGTTCATGATTGTTTATCACTAGAATAGTGAATTCACTTGTTGATTCTGTTCTTCTTTTCTTTCAAAGTTATTTGCCGAAATTCACTGGCCTATCTAATAACTGCATTACATTAGGATGGGTCCGGTTCAAACAAGGTAAGATTTTGAACAAATCTTTGAGTAAGATTTCATGTCTCACTTGCATCAACTACTTTCACTAATTTTGCAAGAATATGACATGCTTCAGGATATCAAGGTGGTATTCATCACGTACATACATCCGTTGAAGAACCATTCAAATCCTTGCAGCATATATTTCTTCCTATTATGAGGTTGCTCAGCAGTATGCATCCAGGATCCCGTTTACCGTGAAAACTAGAGTTTCTTGGTTCGGTCTCTGGAAAGGTTGCGAATTTGCACTCCTGAATAGTCTCATACTAGGGCAAGAGATTTGCTCAATGCTCCCAGGTTCTCAGATGTTCTCCAACGCATTCCAGTTCCACATAAAGCTTGCTAGTGACTTCTTCGGCATAGCTGGTATCATGAGAAAAGCCAACCATCACTGAATGGAACGAAATTTTAGTGTTTGTAATGCATCGTTTTGCTACTGATGCTGCATTTTCAAAAAAATGAAATAATATTTATTCACGGTATAGCTAGCATCTTGAACGGAACAGTTTGCGATGATTATTTTTCTTCCCTTGGGTTCCTAGTAGAACACAGGGCTTCAGTAGCACAGTAGCACTCTGTTCTCTCCAGACTTCTGAACCTGACCCCACGAATGCCCACAAGCTCTCATTTCATCCTCACACAATCTCCTCCATATCACCCTCGGCAAAGACGCCCAACTAGTCGTTTCCCCCTCGCATTCCACATGAGGATCTGGACTGGCGAGTGATGGCCGCAATCGGTCTTCTCAGTGCATGCCAAATACATCTCCACTTCCCTCTGCATACTTGTTCAACGATGGGTTCTTGGTTGGTTCGTTGTCAGCCAGCCACCCAGCCAGACAGACAGCTAGCCAGCCAGCCAGCCAACCAGCCAGCCACAGTGAGTTCCTTGTTGCTCATTCTTATTATTCTGGCAGTCCATCTGATCTTCAGTGTCAATGTCGAGTGAGCGTAGGCGACAGCTGTTGATCAATGTCTGTGGTTTGTTGGGAGTGCTTTCGTAACACGCCAAGTCTCTCATCCATCACATAGAAGCACTGACTTACTTGACTGAATGTGTGTTGAGAATTTGGATCTTGTTCACGCTTTATGCTGAGTGTAGTGTAGTGGAGTGGAGTGGAGTGGAGTGGAGTGGAGTGGAGTGGAGTAGATCTGCACACTCATTTCAGAATAATGCAGGAAGGTCTGTCTTGCTGCTTTCCCGACCGTGGTTGCTTCCACATCTTCATCTGTGCTTGTGCCTGTTGTAGTTGAAAGGATGCTGTCTAGGTATGTAGGTAGATAGGTAGGTGGGTGTGTAGGTTCGTAGGTGGGTAGGTAGGTAGGTAGGTAGGTAGGTGGGTAGGTAGGTAGATAGGTAGGTAAGTAGGTGGGTGGGTGGGTAGGTAGGTAGGTAGGTAGGTAGGTAGGTAGGTAGGTAGGTATGTAGGTAGGTAGGTAGGTATGTATGTATGTATGTAGGTAGGTAGGTAGGTAGGTGGGTAGGTAGGTAGGTAGGTAGGTAGGTGGGTGGGTGGGTAGGTAGGTAGGTAGGTGGGTAGGTAGGTGGGTGGGTGGGTAGGTAGGTAGGTAGGTAGGTAGGTAGGTAGGTAGGTGGGTAGGTAGGTAGGTAGGTAGGTATGTATGTATGTATGTAGGTAGGTAGGTAGGTAGGTAGGTAAATAGGCAGGTGAAAATGCCAGCTTCATTAGGTTTCTCCTTCTGATTGTGAATCCCGCTTGTTGTAGTTGCTGGTTGGGTGTCTTCATCAGCTCTGTCTTTTCTACGTTCACTCGAAGTCCTGTTTTCGCTTTCCCGCCTCTTCTCGCAACTTGTTAATTCTCGCTTGTAGATCTTCAGATTCGTGTGATATTTAACATAAATCATCAATGGTAGCAAGATCCAAATCTTCCAGGCCTTTTTCATGGGTCAGATAACGTGTGCCTATCTTCCCACCCCTCACTGTTTGTTGCATGATCCAGTCCACCACAATCAGGAAGATTATGGGTGATAGTAGGCGGCAACTTGTCTCTCTCCTGCCCAAACTTCAAAAGCGTCACTAAGCCTTCCATTAAGAATCACTCGGCATGTAGCCCCATACAGCATATAGCTGTTGAATGAGGTTGATAAATTTTTGTGGCACTAAGACCGTAGTGTTGAAGCAGGTACCCGCCAAATCACTTCTCGGTCGACGCTGTCGAAGACCTTTACAAAATCAATGAAGTTGAGGTAAGGTAGAGAGTTGACTGATATTCTGTGCTCTGTTCTATGATGATGTGTAGCGTAGAGTTGCAATTTGATCCTCACGTGATTTTTTCTTCCTGATGACAGTCAGTCTGTTTCAGCCGTAGTTTTGGATCTAGCGCATCCTTTAATCTCTCCAGGATGATGCGGCCTACTTTTTGCTTGGTGTGGACAGCAGTATGATTGCGCACCAGTTCTTGTTGTTGCATCTACTTGGATCACATTTCTTTGGGATTTTGACAGGGTAGCACTTCTTCCAACCAATGGGGAGGTACCTTTCCTTCTTTTCAAACCTTCAGCTGTGCAGCAGTCGTGTCAGCATGTTGTCTGTTTTCTCTGAGTCCGTTTCTAGTGCTGCTGGAGGGATTCCATCTTGTCCTACTGCTTTCCGGATTTCAGCAACTTTATGGTTTTCAATACTTCGGCTTTTGTAGAAAGGTTTTTGTTCACTGGTAATTATGTGGCTGCTGGTGGTATTTATGGACGAGTTGCAGGTGGTGGTCGATTCAAGACTTTTTTGAAGTGGTCGGCCCCTCATTTCTATTGTTTCCCATCGTGCTTACTAGGTTTCTTCCCCTATCCTCGTTCATTGGTTTCATCTGTGTTAATCCCCGGTTATTTGATATAATGTTGTCAGGTCTCTCCTACCTGCAGCTAGTTCTGCTTCACTTGCCAATGTGTCGTGGAAGTGTCCTATGGCTTTGCGCGCACTCTTCCTCAATTCTTTGTCCAGTGTTTTATACGTTGTGCTCAGTTCCTCTCTTCGTTTTTCATCTCTGCTCTGGTTTATCTTCTACTTCACCATTCTCCTCTCTCTGCTCTATCAGCTTCCATGTGTCCATCGAGATCCATTCCTTATCTTCTTTTTCTTCCTTCTTAATACGGTTATGCATATATCCTTCCACATGTCTTTCAGAGAGTTTCAGTGTTCTTCCACGCAGATTTCTTCAGGAATCTTGCCTAATGTCTTGCACGTTTTCCTGATGACTGGCTGAGGTGAAGATATCCCTTGTATTTTTGTCCTTCAGTTTCCGTTTTAGGTGTTGAACTGGAACTGTGATTTATCACCTTCTTTGAAGGCTGCGGACTTGATTTTGGAGGAGTACGTTTATTTTTTTGTGCTTTGAAATTTATTTAGCCATTGGACTGGTTTTATGGGGTAGGGTTGCCGGCCCTATGCCCAACCTTCCCTGTTTATCTCAGCGAAGGACCGGTTAGTGATTAGTGATTTGATAAACTAGGCGAAGTTGTTTGCAATGATGACAAGTCTGAAAATATTACCATAATATGATTTATACTTTGTCATTTCGAACGAATGTTTGCTGAAGTTGTCAGCTCCCATCATTGTCTCTAACTTGCCAATAGACCTTTCAAATAAAGATTGATCTCTCCACCTCTTTCCTGTTTCAGCCTTAGCATTCATCAGTCTCTTTCAAAGCTCACGGCAGCTTTTAAGCAAGCATTCGGTTCTTGCTGACATACTAGTGGTATTTATATAAAACCTACTGTGAATTTAAGTAATTTTCTCAGGTTTGAACAAGATTAAAATACCATTTTATCTCTCTTTGCACGCTTATTCTAATATTTGTCCGCACGCCATTATCCCGTTGCTAATTTTCTAACCATGAATAAATCATGAGACTCAGTAATTCAAATTGCAAAAATACCTGTTGCAAATAATGAAATAGTTTTCTTTAAAACAGATAATTTGACTTGAAATTTAAAGACAAACAAACGAGAAACCTAAGAAGAAGTACTTAAAAGGAACTCAGTGTAAAATACTCAAAGCTTCTTTCACTGAGAAAATGGAGATAAATTAAAACGAAACAAACTTGGCAGGCATACTTTTAACTAGTTAATTCACTTATGATTTGTAAACATGAAGTGATTTGCTGCGTTCAGATTAATTATTCATGGAATTTATGAAGATTGCTGTTTTTAATGAAGAGAGTGTTAATGAATTTTTGTACAAAACCTCTGATTAGGATTGGTTGATACCAGTGTGCATTTTCAATTGGAATAACCCGATCATGCTCAAATTCACTGACAATTTCAACTTAACTAGATGATAGACAATGTGATATGTTTTCCATCTTGACGGTTATGTGTCAAAAAAGACCACACACTCACTTTCCAGTGTGAAATTTTCAGTAAGTAGACACCGGTTTTTAAGCTATGCAGATTAATTTTTAATTATTTTCTCCTTACATTCGTTTGTGTTTCTGGAAGGAAGTATTTGTTTACACCAAAAAATCACAATGTTTTGATTACTAAGGCTGACTCATTAGTTAGAGATTGTAATTTAAGAAAGCATATACTGATATGCATGAGATGAGTGGCGTATCCCAAAAATACGAGCTGGATCAAACAAATTTTTGCTCTTCTACTGGTTCTTAAATTTCTTAACAAGATATAATCCTTGTTCTTACAAACAGTCGACTTCTTAAGATGAAAGTGCTAATCCAAGTAACAACATAATGTTACATCAGAGATGTCGCAAAATTAGGTAATCCATTCTGAAGAAAAATACTTGTGAAGAAATGTTTCTTAACTGCATAGTTCAGTATTAACTAAACGCATGGTTGAATTCGACTATGTACCAGTTGATTTTCACATATTCGTACGTAATGAAAACGTTCATGATTTAAACACAGAGCATTCGCCATCACTGTTGCAAACACGAGATCCGAGATAATATGACGGCAAAATAAAAACACTTTATTGCCAAGACCTATTAGTTTAAAGTATATTTACTTAGTCACATAGTCGTTTGATATGACATTCAATATCTTATGTGCATGCTAAAACGACACTAAAAGACCTTCAGGTTGCCTTGCACTCATCTCAGAATTATGCATGAAGATCAACCATAACAAACCGAGAAATAGGTGCAGAGCTGAATCTATTGTTTAATGAATGTACTTTTATATATTTACTGGTAAATTTCAATGCTCTTTTGACCAAACCCATTTATAGCATTGTTTGTCACTTCCACTGATCGCATTTTTACAAGTTTAGAGCAGAGACAAATGAATGTAGATAAATAAACAAATGCTAATCGGAAAGCATTAATCTAAATTTTCACCGAAATAAATCCGAAATGTCATTTGTTTTTGATTAATTGATACTAACATTGAAACAACAGTGAAAATTTATTTATGCAAACCAGGGTTGAAAACGTAACTTGTGCCCTAATTCCTGGAAATATTTGTTCTTTTACGCTCATTCTGGCAAATCATTGATCTTCAGGAGTACAAGGTGAGTAAACGCTTGAAATCAAATCAATTTTTATAAGAAATATTCACATTTGTGTAGAATTTAAAAGCACGATAAGAAAGAATACGAATTGGCACACTATTTGTTTTTAAAATATTCAGTAATTATCCTCTTGTTTCTAAGTAACCTGGTCATAGTGACGAAAATCTACTGAAAATTAAATCTACCATTTTAGTAAGCAAGTGATTCATGCCGGCAATGTCTGCCTGTAGACTGTAACGTCAGTGAGAAATTTTCTCGCCCCTACAGACTACTTTACTTAATATAGGGAGTAGATCAACAAGAATTTAAGTAGATCATATTCGGTTTTTGACAATATGAATGGGCGCTGAGCGTGTACTGAATAAAGGTCTCATCTTTTTTTCACGACTTTCAAAAATAAAACCGCAACTCAATTGTGTTTTTGCATGATTAAGACCTTATGATTTAAAACTCATCTTGCATGTCGAATAAAACCAAATTGTTTAAATACCATGTGATTTATTACTTCCTTAGCACAGTAAATTTGTGATTTAGGCAGCTTAAACATAGGAAAGATGAAGGCTCTTGATGTTGCAGAACAGAACCATAAGAAAAGCTAAACTTCAGGCGTCGTTTTTCAATTGAAGTCAATATTAACGAACAAGTAAGCAGTCACCTAAAGCCAGCTTTCATCTAAGTCGAATGCTGCCTTAGCATGAGTAATAAAACCTACTGATGCATTTCGTCTACCAAGAACTTGAATGGTTAGACATACTTTAATGTATTCAAAACAACCTGAGATGTGTCTGTTACAAAAAATTTCAAAAATCTTGAATTCTTATCATTCAGGACTGTTGAACGATTCCAACAACATTAAACTATGCCTAGTTCATAATTTTCAGGTTTAACTATGTGCTTCATCATTTTTTCCAAAACAAAAGAAGCTATAATGATAGATCCATTACAGGCAAAAATGTTACAATATATACATGTTTACAAATGTACATATTTTCCTAGTTAGCCTGATCATATCATATCTTTTCAAAGCATCTTCTGCTACTTATTTTATAACATAAACAGTTTTATCTCCACAAGTATGATATAACTTTTCTCGACGCTTTTGGATCTCGCTGATTCTTTGAGATAATTAACAGATATCTCAGGAGTCTCTGAAAGTTCTACGTTATAACAAAATTCACCATAACAAATATATTACCGATGTAAGACATTTAACAAATGAAAATGCCTACAGATATTCTGTAGACCTAGAAATTATAACCACAAAAACCAATCATTTTTGCTGCATATAGCCTTTTTTAAAAATTGCATTCAGCTGAGAAGTACCTCAAAATGATAGTCATTGGTACATTTACTTCTATTGCTTTTAACGCTCAGAATTCAAATCCAAACTTAAACTCCACGTTCTTCTAAAAAAGAAAACAGTAGTATAAACTACCAACCTTCTTTGCCAAATAACACCATAATCCCAAGCGTTTTTATAAGAAATCAAATAAAATTTTCATGGTGCATAAGGTTTTAAAGACTACTGAGGAACTCACACAAAATTTGATCTTAATTCTGATAAACATAGCAACATTTTTTATTGTGAATTTGGAAAAATTTTTTGAGCTAGCTAGTTTAAATCTGCCTAATATATCTATTCATTTATACAAAAATGCTATGTTTAAGTCCTTCAGCTGATAAAACTGTTTTCTATTTAGCAGTGAATGTATACTGCTTTCAAATATCAACCTACCGACAGCTAGCATACAGTGTGTGTCAAATTTGATTTCATGACTGGCAGGAAGTTTGTGCTGGGCTCTGCCATTGAAATTTTACTATACTTTCTTTATTTCATAATCCTGGTATGCATTGACCGTTTTTTGAAGATGTCACAATTTTTTCGACTACTTCTGACGATGCAAGAGCAAATAAAATTAGTATCATCCCACAATATCAAGGGTAATAAAGCTTCGGAATAACTTATATTTCCATGTAGACTAACAGCAGTTAACCATGAGGTCTGTGATCACTAGTCACATATAATCAATTGTAAAAGCGGTTAATACTAAATATTAAACGGTTGGAAACTATAGGCTAAATTCCTTTGACCTAGGTGCCGTTCATGTCACTACTTTTCATCAACAGTTACCAGCCTATTTCTCACAACTACAACCACTCTAGTGATTCAAAGTTGCTCCGTACTTCGATAAATACAGATGCATAATCACTTTGATATTCTAGTGAAAATAAACTTGGAATATGGTGAACTAAGAAATAATCATCCGCTACATAGAGTATTCACTGACAGACTACTTGATCTTAGCGTCTGTTTATTGCAACTAAAACTTACTTAAAGACAAAAGTTGAATATTTTTGAAGATACAAACAGAGCTTCAATAAGTTAAGCATTTTCTGTTTCGAGTCAGTTAACTGCCAAAGTATTTGTGTGCCTGCATAAATGTGTCACTAGTGAAAGAGATTCAAAAGAAAAATTCTCCGATGTTCTTTCACAATAAATTTAAGAACAAAGTTTATTCTACCTGGAATTATAATGACCATTAGCAAAAGATGTTTTGCTTCGTGAAAATGAAGTTATGCGTTAAACCCATTCATTCAGTTTTGTGGAGGAACTTACGTTACAAAAAAAGCATTATTCATCCTTAAAATAGACAAAAAGGAGATTAATTTGGCAAGAAAGAAGAAACTTTCAAAAGACAAACTTAAATATTCAAGCGTGCTGCATCATACTATAATTTGATGGTAGGTTTTGATACTTCATCTGTGAAAGGTAAACTTAGATTCATAGGTATTTCACTTTACCAAATTAGTTGGAAATTAATCCCCACTAAAATTTACCTAAAGTCATAGTACCACCTGTAATAAATTTCGTAAAGTCTAAGAATAACTTTCTAATGATTACCTCCACACAACCAACAACACTGATGAATTAATCCAAAAAATTTGCAATCCTGAGGGATATGTGTCTATGTTCTAACGAAACTGGTGAGGATAAGATAAATAAAAAGGCCTACCTTCCTACCAGCTATCAGACTTTTAATTCAAAGGTTGATAAGCCATACTGACTGTCCATCAGAAAGCAAACACCAGTGAGGCAATTAATAAGTATAAGTAAGTGGTACACAATTTGAGAACTATCGTTACAACGATCTTCATTAACAGCAGTAAACTATATGAAAGGGACTTAGATAAAACATCCTAACTTTTTTAGTTTATGTATTGTCTCCTATGTTACATGAATTATTAAGAAGTTGAATGAGAAGCAGACATGACTCAGTAAGCAATATCTGGACATCAAAATCTAAATTAATACTGTGAGCTAACTAAATTGTCTACTTGGAATCTACTCTTTAAAAATTGTGGCGAACTCAGATAGCTTTCCGTCCGAAACTATATGCTACTGGTCATCTCTACCAATGCTGGCTGTCATACAAACACGTCGGGCTAAATGAAAAACAATTACTATTGGATAAAATATGGAAAACAGTAATTGGTTCTTTACTGCAGCTGTAGCTAACCACGGCAAGTGTTTAACCCTTTATTACCGCATTGAAATTTAATACACTCCATACTTGTTATGCGACTTGAAAGCCACAATAAAAGTACTTTTTTATCATTAAATACTGAGCACTGCATGATGCACAAATGCTTTAAGTGGGTATTCACAAAAGTAGTATCTAGCATACTTTTGACTACCTTTCTTTGATCCCCAGTAGAGTTATTTTAGCAAAGAATCAAAGTGGAACAGAGACTAGCTATTTAAATATCAGTCTACGCTACTATCCTTTCTGAAGTCTTTCATAGTTACCCGCTGAAGTCACCTGAGACGTTCATATTCTTCTTAAATTTCTTTGCATACAAAGTGTAAAATAAACGAAGGTGAAACAACCAGTCATACAAAATACTCACTGTTTCACAACACAAATGTTAACTTAATGAAGTTCAAGAACATCGCTAAGTATACTGAGGAAGTTTTCCATTTATTTATTTGGAATATTTAAGCAGTTTTATATCATGTGACTACTATTATTTAATTTTATCTCATATGCTTTTTTTACTTAGAAATGTATTTCTATATCCTTCAGTGATATGTCTTCAACCACTTACATGCGTGTGACTTTTCAAATAGGTAAAATGTGACGGTTTCCGAGTTAATTTACAGGCAGTGTAACATACTTTATCCAGTTCTTCCTCGTATGTATTTTAGGGCATAACTAAGAGAATAGTAAATAATAATAATGACAATAGTGATGAAGCGACTTTGATAACTGCCACTGTGATTAATGTACTGATTTATTGCAACATCTCTAAAAATAACTTACGAACTTTCATTTGTCACGTTTGATAATAAGAATGACTACACTGAATTTAAATATTATTTCTGTCTATACCTAAACAGCAAATATTATGTCTAGGGACTTATTTTGTAAGAATATTCGATGATTCACAGACTTTCTATTACACAAAAGATCGAAAGTTTCCCAATGTTTTCGCTTCTACTATTATAATTAGTTTTATCAAAATTCTATAAGCAACATACACGCTTAAACTGAAGCCATCACAGCAACAAACAGCGTAGTTTAAGCTTAAAGTTGATATAAACATATAGACAGAAGACAAGTATTTGAGAAAATGAGCTCCCACTAATAGATAAATACCAGTTACTAGAAAAACAGCAAATATAATGACTATAGAATGGTCTGCTAAAACTAATGCTTTGAGCAGGTGCCGCAACGAACTTCCAGAGTTTTTACTGATGTCTAAAAGAACAACGAAAACTCCACCATCAAAATTATTCTCGTGAGCTACAGATATCCTACTCACCCCAAGATTTATAAATATCACTGACTCCTTAAGTCCATACCTTAAAGTTATCACAGATTATTTTCCAATACATAATCTTTATCATCAGTTTGGTTCATATATGCTGATGCAAATGCTAACTAGGCAGACCACTAGGATATTGTGAAACATAATTTCAGTGTCTTCACTTAATAATAACTTTAGGATTTGTGCAAATTACAACATTCTGCGAGCTGTAGTACAACCATGCTTTCAAATTAACGCCTTTGATGATATCGAAGAATTACTGAGTTTTACTTTCATGGTCAGACACTGCTCAAAAGCCTCTGAATGGATTGTGTTATTTTTCACATTCAAAAAGTTGCTGTTCACTCACCTGTGACATAAAAGTTTCCTTCAGAAACTTAAGAACCATATCGGTGTACATATTATGTGATCCGCAAGTAAACAAAGCTTGTTCCTAGGTCATTTGAAGCGTTTTCAAAGATTTACTAGGCAATATTCGAGTAACTCATTATTTAAATGTTCCACCTGTCCGTTCATGCGTTTGTACCCAGTTGAAATAGTATTCAAAAATTTGTATTCGATTTCATCAGTGTCCTGAATCAACAACGGTTATCAGATTTTCCTTATTTGGTTCTGTATCACTGCTCAGAAGATAACAGTCACGCTGCAGAATCAGAAAGGTTCGAGAAGGTGCGAAACCATCTTCTGATAATTTCGTTGTTCAGTTAAAAAGAACAGGTTTGTTTGTTACAGTACAAAAAATATCTAACTTGTCCTAATATGAAATATTAGCTCTCAATGATAGGACAGGTAGATTTTTGAGATTGTATGACTCTATCAAATATATTCACTTAGCAGAAACTAAATAAGTTAAAACAATAAATATATGGAAAGGTAGGCTACATTGCTCACATATGGTTGTATTACACCTAATACAGTATTTGCTGAACTATATTTCGGTTATTGACACTAATTTCAGACAACAAGTGCTCAGTGCATCGACTAAAATACGCTTATGAGTTACCTGGATTCATGAGTAATTTGTAGAAGAATAATCCAAAATATTACCAGTTAGATCTCCCATGAGTCTTAACTATACTATTTCACTTAATACTTGTCTGAATTCTAATCGACTCATCAACAGTAGGAAGTTAGACAAGCGGAGAAATATAGAAAAAAATTATCATGAATAACATCATTGCGTATTTCCCCATGTACAGCTCAATCAGATAACGTTTTCGGCTGAAACATAACAAATAATATTATCACGAAAACATCACGTAAAAGTACTTTGACTAATCTTAATCCCAATCATTCTTCACGAATTATCGTTTACCTATGCAAGGGCAAAAAAGAGCGGTGATTTCGCTTTAAATATGCTCTAGATCCGCTCCATGGGTGGAATAATTCTGTTACAAGATAAATGAAAATAAGAATACGACAAGTGATTTTTGATCTAAAAACTATGCATAGAAAATCATTTGGAAAACTGTCAAGCAAAAGCGTCCAGTTAGTTACAAGCAAAAACCCAAATGATCCTGTTTTCATCAGGGTGATAAACCAGGAATTTTTATGAAGCTACAATAAAGCAAAAATGAAATGAAGCTTTCTATCAAACAATCAACACTCACATTTATATCCTAGTTAGTCTACCATCAAAACCGCAACAGGCAAAGCCAACTACCATGTCTGTTGTGTTGAACAACCATTCAAACAAATTCTGATTCGAAGTAAAATATGATGATGCAGACTGTATAGAAGTTATAATTCGAACGTGACTAACTGAGATAAGGAGTTGCCAATCGTTACTCACACATGCACTCCGCTAGATGAACGATTTTTCCATAAAGAACAACCTCTAACTTTGAATTTGTTTCATGTCATATAATCAACCATGAAGCGAATTTTACTGATGCTTTGGAATTTACTAAAAGGTTTCAACTACAATGCACATTTATCTAAAACGAGGTCGAAACAGTCTAAGGAAAAGAATAGAAGAAAATGGCATTTAAGCAGGCTCCAGATCATAATGAAGTAAGCAACTTAAGGAACATACAAAGTGGAAGTAAAGTCATTGAATGACTTCTTCATGAAGTGCTGAAAGAACACAGAACTCTATTGAAAATATCGATATTTGAACGCCTTTCGAAAGCACCTTAAATATATGAGTGGTCACTTCGTAGATGAAGAATTCTTAACACGTACCTGAAGTAGGTAGCATATACAATACAAGCTTCATGAGCTTCTTTTCTGATCCAGTTTTTAGATGACAGTTTACCTGAAGTCTGCCAGTCAGAAATGATGACCTTAATAGTAAGAAAGTCTATTCATATCGATATTTGTCATATTTGACTTAAAAAAGTGTTAATCGGCTTCTGAGGCGTAACTTATTTTACTTGAGTTTAAAGTTATCAGAAAATCCTGTCATTTCCACTTGAAGCTCATACCGTCGGCCGTTTAAATGTTGACAAGTCTAATTTATATCATGTAGTCATGCGAAAAAATTTTTTAGATATGATTTTTATAGTTCAACCAGAAATTAACTGCATGGTGCTACAAACTACGAGCAAGACATTCCATTCAGAAATCAGTCTGGTAGTTCTTTTATAGATTTATTACCTGACAAGAATGAAAATCCATGATATGACCTATTACACCAATAGCATTGGTTACCCCGTACACTTTCGAATGCAGCACAAACTGAAATGCTCTTCCACATAGTCACATCTAAAAACTGCTGGGTTGGTTAAGTAAGTGACTATTCTCAACATTCAAGTTTGGTTTTGACAGGAAAAATACTGTTATCCACCCAGCAACAAATGGTCTGTAGACATCAAAATATTTACATCCTACTTATGCAGCTTTATCTGTTTTCGGAACATTTTTGATAATTAGAAACAATTTTCTTTCTGGTAAACAAGTTATCATGTTTCTTTATTGAAACCAACTAATTCGATTCATGAGACCCTCTAAGTAGTACCAGTTTAAAGCATATCAACGGCGTTTGTGGTTTCTGTACTATTTGATGTTAGACGCTTTTCATTATATTGCACGTTTTCATATGCATTTCACCATCAAAGCCTAACGATATCTGTCCGACTCCTCTGAAATCCTTGCCTGGATTATAAACAATTTTTACCAA
Source organism: Heterobilharzia americana (assembly GCA_944470555.2). Taxonomy (NCBI): domain Eukaryota; kingdom Metazoa; phylum Platyhelminthes; class Trematoda; order Strigeidida; family Schistosomatidae; genus Heterobilharzia; species Heterobilharzia americana. The sequence goes on from OX104127.1 coordinate 110,199,542, forward strand.
TTATGACAATCTTATTGATTTACATGTCGCAAAAAATTAAAGAAATCACTAATGTAAACTCATGGTGAATGAATTCATCATTTTCGAAATCTAGGTGTAATGTCAGCATACCAATAATGAAAGCACCTTGAACCACTTATTAGTTTTATAGAGACATCAATATGGCTGTGAACGAGAATATTTTGTTAGAAAAAAACAATTTCATTGCAACAAAATTCAATTTGTTTTATTTGCTAAATATCAAATTTGCTGGGCATCAGTAGTGCTATGCATACTAAATCTAAAATACAACTTTACAGAGAAGTCTAAATTCATTTTGGACTTGTCTATTTGATATACAGAGCACAGTGATATAGTATTATTTATCTGATTACTTTTCAGGCATAAATAACTCATAATTATATCAGTGTAATCACATTCCTTCGATGTCTGATTTTTATAGACTGATCACCTGATATTCTTTGTTTTTATTGGTAGTAAGGTTTTCCATACATCTGGCATAGCTGTTGCATCCTTCCTATTACGTGTTAGGTGTAGTTGGGTGTAATACGAATGATGTAACACCCATACCAGAGATATTAAAAATTTCACCAACAATAAAATGAAAGAATATCAGGTGACAGGACTATGAAAATCAGATATCGAAAGGAGTGTGATAACATCGGTATGATTATGAGGAATAATTTATACTCGAAAAGTCATCAAGTAAGTAACACTCTACCACTGTGTGGTATATATCAAATAAATAAATGTAATATGAAATTACATTCTACTGCCTACTACTTATCCTCAAACTCAATATGAACTAAAATAGCTTGGAAATTTCTGCATATGCCACTTGAAATAACATTTTTAAAAACTTCAAAAATACTTGAGCAAGCATTTAATTCAGTTGTGTTTGAGCCATTGTGCATTATTCTCTCATAATTATTCAAAACTGACATAAGCAATGACAAAATAAGAAATATCCGTTTACGTCCCCCTTTATGTACCTTTTTCAACCTTAAACTTAAGAGAAATTTGACTCTTTATAACTCAAAATTGTCAATCAAAGGTACAGTCCATTAATTAGACCATATATACAAAGTGAATATGAGCAGAAAAAGGAAATATAAATAATCACTTAGTCTGTCTACATCTATTTCGCTTCAGGATAGACCTAAGTGTAAAATTTTAATCATTTTTATACTTAAGATCCTGACTAGTTTTTCACGTGAAAAAGTTAGCATTGGATTACTACTGTTTACATTGCGTTAGTTAAGATATTATAACAACAAAACGTATGGGCATGGTTATACGTAACTGAGTTACAGATGCAAACCTATTCGTGAAGACTACATCCTTGCTGGACGATGTGTCTCAAATCCTATTCAGAATCTCACAGTTTACGATTTAGGGCTTGAAAACTACATGGAAATGTTTGATATGTGAAACAGATACGTTGTCTCCTGTACTATCCTGTCATTGATTGGACTGAATAATAGATCTCTGTTGTCATATGTATTCCTGCGCGGATGCGTCACTATTTTGAAACGATAAATGCGGTCCAATCAGTGACAGAGCAAGTTAAAACGTAAAAACTATACCCGTTACACAGGCAGTGGCCACTGTGACTTGGTTCCGTAGTGGATAACTCTCTGGCGTTTGAAGCGATCAGTAATGAGTTCTAGCCTTAGTGGGAACTAGGAGACAGGTACATCTAGATGACGAGTCCCAGTCAGGACGAAACGTGCGCCTTTGATTCCAATGCTAGCACCCATCTATCAACAACTGAAACAAATGGTTGACCACTGACACACTAGATTCAACTAGTAAAGCAAATGTCATCACAGTTTGTTTCATATTTTCTTCGTTTACGTTTAGTGAAACACACCTTGTGACAGATGTCACGCTAACACTTAAACAGTGAATGATAATTTCTGATGGTTAAATTTCAATACACTATTTTTCATTGATCAAAATGAAAGTCTCAGTTTCAAGAAAATGTCAAGGAAAATCTCAAAACATATGTCATAATTTGTCATGAATTAATAATACCTTTGCAACTAAGTAAAAAATAGCTTAACACTGTTCACTTTGTTGTAAATATTGAGGTGGGTTGTGTTGGTGTTTTCAATACATGACTTTTAGAACTGCAGCTATAAATTAGGCTGGTAACAGAACTGTCGCACTTACACTCTTTGCTCGAATGTATCTAGCATATTCAGTTTAACCACTGAACAGCACTAATATTTCACAAATACGAGAGTTAATGACTTTGATGTCTATAAAGTATAGATTTGAAGAAGATATTGGTGGTTAATTCTTATTATATCTTAGCATAAGATGTTTTTCGATAATTGTGAAGGGATAAAGCAAAGTGATATGAAACCGATGGTTGCAAAATACTTGTAAGAAACTGAAATTGAACAATCCGTTTCGAAACATCTCTGCTGAAAAACCAGTAAATGTATTAGTTCAGTTTGAATGTAGGTACTGATATAGGTACTGAAAACTTTTGATCACTTAGTCAAATGGTCAGTTTCCTCCCTTAGATAGACAACCCATAATTGGTGGGTTTCTGTTTAGACGCTGACCACACTTGTGCAATACATTCCAACACAAAGCATACCCAGGTGAATGAAAGGGGTTAGACAGAACTTTGGGTGATAAGACTTTTATTCAATAGCTTAAACTTTTCCCTCCGAAAATAAACACACAAAAATTATCTAGGAATAAAGGTTATCGAAGCACAGTTACATCTCCATTATTGCCTTTTGCCAAGACTTCAGCCAGCTTGATAACAAGTCACCACTTGTTGATCGAATGAAAAAATTGACAACGCTTCATTTGAAAGCTTGCTTAAACAAGTCCGCGAGAATCAGCAGGCTATCCAATATTGTATGTTTGAAATCTTTTATTACAATTTCCAAATCACCTTTGTTTATTTAGTAGCTGATTCAAAAACGTATGTGGGACTGGGCATAACTGATATTTTTGGAAAAAATTCCATTTAAATCGGTAGATAAACACTTACTGGAGTTATTCAGTCAATCCAACATTTTAACGCAAATATGAGACTTCGCCCTACTAGGTAGCATTCGGATTTTCCCCTTTTCACATCAGAATACAAGTTAAATGCGTGCAAGACAACAGAGGATAAAAGTGGACAAGCTCAGTCAGACAAAGTAGCCAGCAAAAAACGAAATAAGTAGAAATTTAGAGAATAATAAAATATGATATGAAGGTTAGAATTCAGATATGTGCATCCATCTGAACAGCTGAGGTCAATATTGGGCAATGTCATGTGGCATATACAACCACCAATTTCGTGTGTGATGTGGGCTCCAATTTAGAGGTATTTATTTATCTACATGACTCAGATAAGGAGACAGGAGGACTGTGAACTGACGCCACGTATTAGTCCAGATACCTGTAACATTTTGCCAGCCTAAACGTACCTCGAGAAACTTCGTTCAAAGAATATGGCTCCACAACCTCAGTCAACAAAGATCTACAATAGCATCAACGAGCTTACCTCTTCTGCCTGTGACTCTATTGCTTACCTACGTGTTGCTTTGGTTATATAGTCATGAAATACAGCCTATGGCAAAAAGCTGGCGATTACAGAACACCCGAAGATTTCTCTCGTTCCTCACGTTTAATGACTGTATTTTGCGTCGATATTGTGCAACTACTTTGCAGCATACTTGATCCGTGAGAGGAAATTAGAAAACTTGGTACTGTCATCAGTGACACAAGTGAGCATAGATCAGTAGAACTTATCACGTCGGTGCTGACATTTCGTCGGTCACTTATCCACTAACTTCCCAACTTAACAAGCAAGTTGAGTAATCGAAGTATTCAATCACTCCACCATCCATCTCTGGACATGACAGTGATGCTGATCACTCATGAAGCAACAAATATTTAAGGTGGAATGCATTTCAAACATTTGCAAACTGCAACTCAAGGTTTTCTTAAGACTATCAGAATCTTCATTTAACGAGACTATGACGTATGCATTCTCGAATTTGCGGTTGTAAGGTTATCTCCAGTTAGGAGAAGAAAACATCTACATGCATGTTTAGGGAAAAGATGAACCAAAAAAGCAAAACAGGCTTCCCTGACAGAAACCATTAAGCTCACCTCGTACTTCGTCATGGGCCATGAAACGTACATCCGTGGGGAACACATTTCAGTGAAAAATAATAACATGGAACCTTTTAATTGAGGGCGATGAATGTCACTTTTGGGGGTTTTATATTTGCAACACGATTTCCTCGGACACAGTATGATATTTGGAAGGTAGTAAGTACTTATCTGTACCAATGATTAGTAGCTATCCTCCGCAGTTTCTTGAGAAATTTGCACGGACACACAAGAGACGGAAAAATAACAGTCACAGGAGTTTGAATAATAACGACAACACAGACAGAAAGGAGTTGACAGCCTCCATTGTGTTACCTTATAAGGAAGGTATATCAGAGACTTCATGTATGTACATCAACAAAGCTGGAATGAGGGTGGCATTTAAATCTATGAACTTACTAAGAGATAAGCTTTGTCAGTCAGACTAAGGATCCGATAGAACCAATTCGTCAAAATAAGCTAACGTATTGAATTCAATATAATGACTGTGAGGTCAAGTATATAGATCAAACTAGCTAGTTGGGGTCAGTTAGAATGGTGGAACATAAGAATTTATCTAAATACAAAATGACGTGCGACCTCGACTACTTCAATGCACCCACCCACATAATAGGGTGGGATCAAGTCACTGTATTTAAGTGCAATATAAATGGGTGGATGGAGAGATTGATTACCAAATCTTTGTTCATTGAGTCAACACCCAACAAATGTAATAGAAATGACGCAACAACTATACCAAAGATATGGAAAATTTTACTACCAATAAAAACAACTCATATACAGTGACATAACTATAAAAACCAGATGATAAAAGTAGTGTGACTACATCGATGCGATTATGAGCAATAATGTATGCTCGAAACAACATCAAGTAAATAATACTAGATTACTGTATGTTATAAAATAAATAAACAAATCTGATAAGGTATTAGTTTACGTTTTGGTACTTGTAACTTCCTGCTGCTATCCAGGGCCAAAATGCTCGACATCAGGGTATCGTACCTCAGTGACTTAGTGTATAACGTTGTAGTATTTAAAACTATGGGTACTGGTTTCGAGTCCCGGTAGGAATATCACTCACCGGAGTGCAGGTATGTCCAGCTGACAAGTCCCAAATAAGATAGAATGTGCATTCTAAATCCCACTGCTAGTCAACAAGATAAATATGACCAAGAAAAAATTCTAAACAGTCCTTTCGTTACACTCCAGAAACCTGGCAAAGTAGTATAATTTGCAAATTAACTGCTTCTGCCAAGACAAGCTTTAGCGAATTTCTTTTTGTCGGCTAATCCAGAGACTAAGTGATTTTGGCTATCCTTACCCTGTTTCTACCATTTCAACACTTTTCTTAGTATTTCTTTTCTTAACTAAGAACCAAGCTAATACCATGTACAGTTACTTGAAATTTCGAGTTAGGTAATGGATGAACTATCTGCATATTTCAGTTAAGAGCTTATCTGTAATAGAGACAGTATGTGCTCCAAGAAACAATAACAGACCATAAAATCCTGTATTAGGTTACCTGAACATCACGAAAGCAGGGCCCGTGAATTATTTTTGATATACAAAAAGATTTCACTATAAAAATCAATTTTGGTTCAGGTTGTTCCAGTCTAATTTTTTGTGTGCATTATTAAAGCGTCTTATCAGCATCTTTAAAAGCAATTCCGCTTAAACTGTATGGTATTCATAAACCTATGTTAAACAGTCTTTTCTGCTTTAAAGATTTTTTTATGAATTCACTAAGCTTCATGAAATATGCAAAAAGAACAGTAATTTTCAAAACAATAATTTGAGTATGCATCTCCTTACACCCTTTAAGGTGAAAGATGTAACAGAATTCCTCCTCACCTACAAAAAGTTATTTAATAGACTTAATTAAATGAAAAAGAAGCAGCATTTCCCTTCTAATCGTATTGATTTCAAAAGATAGTAGCAAGAATCAGAAACGTGGTTAAGTTCTTCTTTTATGCCTGCAGGAATGCCTGGTAAAGTAGAATTTGATTGGTTAGGCGCTCTACGAATAAATAGTGCGTTTTCACTTCAAGAATTCACCTGTATGTGCTGAAATTTTACATTCCCTCAAGTTATTATAACACTAACATATATTAAATATTGTGATCGTAAATAGCACCCTCCCTAAAAAATACTATTATCTAAAAGTGATTGCTCATGTAAAAGCTTAAATAAGTTAATGTAAGATTAAAACTTGGGCACTGTAGCGGAGTATAATTACATATTAAATTGTTTATATGATATGGCACAATGTTGGAGTATTATGTACTGAAAGACATTTACTCCCTTTGATAGGAATATGAGCAATAAATTCTGTTCGAAACGTTATTCAGCAAATAATACTGCATCTTTACGCACCATTTCAGACAAACAGTTTAAATATGTCGTTTTTGAAAATTTGAAAATGATATATATTATAACTGAGTAAATTTGAGACTAACATAAGTAACGACCTACTTATTTTACAGTCAACAATCAAACATTTTTTTCGAAAAGTGATGAACTCACAATCTGAGACCGTATACGCACCAATATACTGATGCAGTATCGTAATATATCCCAATGTTTATGCATATACCAAAATAATTGCTTTATTTGTTGCAAAATAAACTGAAACTACAGAAAATCTCTCGGTCTAGAACCCCTATCAATTTTATTTACTTGCCTTTAACAGCATAGGATGAACATGTACAATAAACGTCCAACTATTGAACATAAAATGCAACACAATGATAATTCACTTAAAGAATTTAACCATCAAAGCTGTTAAATCAGTACATTTTTAACAGTTTTCGACAACTTATTCATTTTAAAAAATGGTTTATGGATCAGTTAGAGGTACTAATGAACAGTCAAAAGGTGTGAAACGAGTTTCCACTCTTAAACTGTTTTATTTCTAAACGACTAAAATTTTATTTCTTAAACAGACATCTAATAATAGTTATCCACTAACAAGTTTATTTATTTAGAGAAGACAGAGTGTTACGTATATAAAATAAAATGACCCAGCGTTTGCTTACAATATTAGGATTGCATAAACGATGGAGACATTTGTAGAACTTAGTGGAAAAATTATTTAACTTACCAATACAGTCTTTCATTCCGCTTACTAAATTCTGGTTAACATCAATACTCATTGGTCCACACAAATCTGGCATATGTTTATTACTTTCAATCATTGTAATATCTCCATAATCTGAATACGGATCCTCTAATTTATCAAAACGATTTTGTGATTGTGAAAGCAATGAGTTATGTGAATGCGCATTTTTTAAAATAGTCGTGTTTTCTTTAGGAATAAATGTAGAATATCCTTTTTCATGGAGTAATGTAAATACAATCAAGAGTTTAAGAGTGATAAATCCAGATTTTCGCCTCCTGTACATTCGAGTTTGCGAAACTCTGATGATCAAATGTGATAAGTAATAACAATACACAGAAATAATATTCTTTCTGTGTGCATTGTAGATTAATTAGGACTTTGATTTCATCGTTATCCAAAAATGCGTAGGTAAAGTAAGGCTCAACAAAGGGAATTCAATCATCAAACATCATGTTAACTTCTAAACATAAATAATGATACATTTACAATTTTTTACCTTTTTAAGGACATTGCTGGTGAATATTTCACTCAGACTGCTGACCAATTAGAATTCAACAAAAGCTACCAATTCAGACAAATGATGAATACTTGTTTGAAATTAGATTCTTATTGGTTCATTTATGCTGCATTTCTCAACCTGAAAGTTAAATTTCTACTCCTGATATTTGACAGCTAGAAGTATTTTTAACAAAAGAGTCGCATCAAATCTAGTGAATTTATCAAATTTCGATTAGTGATTAATCGCGTTTTAAGTCATTCGGATACAATATCAATTTTGATTGACTAATGAAAGAAAATGAAATTTGAATGACGGTATGATTACAGTTGTCTTTAAAGTACAGTCATGAATTCTTTAAATGAAATGATCAAATTTATGTTCAAAAAGTAACTTCATCTCATGCCTTTAACATCGTTTATGCAAAACATATTCTAGACGGTTATGACAAATCAAAAAAATGAATTATTCGAATGTTTGACATTATAATACAATTTCGATAGGCATTAAATAAATATTTGAAAACGCCAGGAATGTCATCGGTTCAAATATCGGTATATCGCTTGAAAAGACAAATCAAAAAGTAGTTATAGACAATTAAAATTGCATTTACTTTGTTATTATTTCAATATACAAGTGCGTACTTCCATGAAATAAGTTTTACTTTATATGATCTACTGAATAAAAAGACCTTATATTCTTCTTAACTTCTTTTATTGAGTGAAACATTGCATCTGGTAATACGTTCATCTGAATTAAAATTACAATATGTCCCTTAATGACTACCGAAGTTGAATATTTTCATTGTTATTAACAGAGTTAATGTTTGGATTCAAGTTTTAGAAGTACATAATTGCGAAAAATACTTGATGATTTTACTCAGGAGAATAAAAATCAAAAAAATATTTTGTGGATTTTCGAAGATTTCTCACCTATATTAACACAGGTTCCAAACTAAGCCGTTCATGAATTTATTCAAAAAGAAACTAAAAAGTGTGTCAAGCTGATTTTTATCTACTTTTGTACATTCAGAACTTAAGAAAAACGTAGCATCAGGTCTACTCAGAAGTTGTGTCATCTGGTCAGTTAGCAGAAGGAATTTTACAGCATCAAAATAATATTTTCTTTGTTTGCATGCGTTCAAGTGTCTCTGCTAGTTTGTCTACTTCTATTTCTCAAGATATATTTATCGTAGCTTAGAACTGCATTCAACGAGTATACGAAAGAATACTATTTTCGTATCTTTTCATGATTAAGAAAACTGTTAGAAATGCCACGCATGAAAATTTGGTTGATTTCAGGGGTTTATTAATTCTAAGTAGGAGTAAGTCCTGGACTTTGTGATAGGTTATAATTCCATACTAGAATATATCACTCGACATTATATATAAGTATTTGTTTCCACCGTCTTCGTTTCTTGATTATCTGTCTATAAACTAAGGCCTGAACTCTTTATCCAAGGGACGATTTACAGATTTTAATGTTTACTTTGAACATAAAGCCACTTATTTCTCTTTCCTTTTCTCCAATCTGATAAATTAAACTTTACAATTTTGCTTTCTCATTGTTACTTCAAAACGTTCCCCTAACATAACTTACAACTCTGATTGTGAATACAGACATATTCTTTTTTGTTTAGTTAGCTTCTCTCACTAACGATGTTTATTGCTTCCTTTACTGTGATGTTCACTCATTCATTTGTAAGGCTCTTTCAAAATTGTATTTCCCACGAATGATTTCCAATTCCACTTATCTCTTTGTACTGTCATTCGACATTCACATTACCAATAACTTCATTTCGAACAGAGGCATTATTAGCACCTTTACACCCATTTTTACTTAAATTCACTTGTGGCTAACGGATTTTAAATGAAATATGATATTTTTCAGTTTTCATAAATACTTTATTGGAAGGCAATCCTTTCGGAAGATTTCTTATTTTTTTAAACGTAATGATCAGTTTTAAAGAGTATAAGAATAATACTGACAATTCACCAGTTCACTTAAATCATGCCAACAGTTGTTGTTAAAAAAGACAATCATTCGTTCATAAGATTAATATTTAGGATACCGAATTACATAGGTCTAAAGCAATGTTCACTAAGAATTCAGGATCATTTATTGTTTCACATGCTAGGATCACCTTCATCACTATATTTCTACATGAGATTGGTCACTTGTGCATATAGCGAAAAACCTTAGAATGAAAAAATGGTATGAAATGCAGCCTTGATCAGTATTGAAGCATCATTCCCGTACCGATAGACTTTTAATGCTGAAGAAGCATTCACAATTAATCTCGAACGACAATACATCAAACATTATATAATTTTTTTTAAACATCGTTGTTTATAAGATCTTTCATTCATTTCTTCATCACATCAAAAAAGAAATTATTTTAACTGCTCCGTAACACTACTTGCATTGTAGGAAGATAATATAATGCACATAACAATTCATTGGGGTTGACCTTACTATCTGTCAAAATACAGTAGAAACTAATAACATCTGGATGAGTGCAAATACCAATAATACTTAGAAAAACAATAAGAGATATTTTCATTAAGTTGCAATCTGTGGATTAAACGTAATGAACAATCGGGCAGTGTCAAATCATCCATATAAGAGCCCATCCGCATACCGAACGGAGATTAAAAGTATCAGACAATAACGTTATTAGATTCTCTGTACTGAAAAACCGCACTTTGAATTATACTGATCACGTTAACTCTCTAGTCACTAGTCTGTTCATTAAACCCCGTATGTGAAATACAAAGGTTAGGATACTTCATCAGACTAATAATGAGAGCTACGCGATAAAATCAACCAGGACTGTTTCCCAGTCTATTTCTCAGCCACTAACACCACTGAATGTAGAAAAAATTTGTATAAAACAGAAAAAGCAAGATGATTTCTTTGTTCGAGAATACCAGCTTCAGAAAAACCACCTAGTTATATCAGAATAAGTAAATCCTAACTTTAACTCTAACAACGCGTACTATGAGTGGTTAACTCAAAAGTACGCCCACTGCTGTATTACCAACCAACTTCCAGAAAAACGAAAGCTATCTGGATTACGGTTTACTGTAGCCATATAGTGCGCTTTCAATCAGTCAAGATCAACAAGGGAACTGAAATTACTGAGTAACAGTCCAAGTTGTCCCACAAATAATCAGCACTTTGAGACAAAAGGCCATAAGATTAAAGGACATGTTGGAAAAAGTAGTCGAAAGTGGCACAAAGTCACGCATAGAAAAAAAAAGTGAAGAAAATCAGTATAAGCATGGAGATGAAGGTAATGTGTAGATGCTTCTGTTTAAATGAAGTTGATTTTGAGTTGAGTCAATTTTTCTCTAGCTACGGGTTTCTGTTATCACATCGACTCTGACTTGGAAGACTAAATTTCTATACACCACTCAGACTAATAGTCAATAACTGTCATAGAGTTATACTTTGTTTCAGTTTGGCTGTCTCTAACATTTTATAAGCCTAAATCTACTTCAAGCAACACTACACGAGGATGCAGACAGCCACCTGGTATGCAAGACACATCTCCAGTCAATTCAGTCTATGAAATCTCACTACTTTATAAAGTGACCTTATCTACTACCTAGAACTCTGCGTCCAGCTTCTATGCTATTGACGTGGTGGCAAAATGAAATACAGCATATACTACCAAAGTGGAAGTGATTCCACGTATGAAACCACTTCATATCTTTCACCTTCATTGGCCATGATTTACAACCATGTAGAAGAACAGGAGTGGCTTCAGGATGGTTCTATCTATTCCTAATAGGCAACTGAATGTTTTGACGGTACCTTAAGTGATCAGAGTCTGAAGAAAGCATCCGAGCCTTTTAGTTCACTACTAAGATTTAATCGTCGACTAACCCACCAGGGCTGATCCAGCTTCCTAGGTTAGTGGGAAGCCGCTTTACTCCTTATACTTAGATAATGTACTGACACAGACTAGGCATAAAGGAAGAGTTTTCTTTCAGAAGATGAAGAAAGCATCCTAAGGATTTCAAAATTAGCACCCCAAGGGGTCTGGACTACTCTTCACCCTTACCTGAAAGTAATGTATCACCTGCGTACATCGGCTCTACTAAGTAGTCTCCAGAGACAAGATTATTCCCTATAAACTCAGATGAGGAAAGAAAGATTTTCATAACTCAATTCATGAAAAAAACTGAATAAGAATAAATAAAGTAGACATCCTTGGCACACACCACTGGATATACATGAAGTTTATGGTACATGAACAAGGACTCTATCGCCTCCTTGGGTTTTCGAGTACAGAGTATTCAACAGGGTGATTTAATTAAACAGCACTCTTTTTAATTAGAAATACTGCCGTTAGACCTTCTAATAAATGGATTCAAATACAGACTTCAAGTCAAGAATTAAAAGTACGTCTGAAGGCTTGTAGATGCGCATACGTTCCTAGACCTGGAGCAAGGATTTGGTAGGTACATTGGTGACAATATCTGAAATCTGCTTGGGCTTCTCAAACTTATTACTCATGAGCATCGTCCAATATACTAATGTTTATACAGCCTAGGATCTTAGACAGTATGCAAATCAAAATGATTCTCCTGGGGTTATGTAGGGGGAATTTATCCCGTTTACTGAAAACTAAGACGAACAATAAATAGAACCGGTGAGAGGGAATCATAACTGATTCTCATACGATAGCCAACACTTCAGCTAATCTGACCAATGATCCACGACTACCATCCTTTAATATGTCTGGTGCTATTCTACCTGACGCCACTGTCCTTCCTCTTTGCATCTCACTAACAGCCTTCATGACTTGTGACAATGTAGAATGCCTTATGTCACGGCAGTTTTCCGGATCCAATCAGACAGTGGGCAATCAGCGTTTTGCCGGATGCTACGTGAGTGATGCCTGGTAGTGTTCTCCCAATCATTTAACTCATCATTCGTGCAATTTCCACTGTTACCCACAGTTTTTGCCTTTTACATCTCTTTAGCCTTTGCTTATGTTTTTTTGGATAGACTCTTTGCTAGCCTACACCTGAGATGTTTCTGCTTTTCACTGTGCTCAGTGTCTGCAGAAATCCCTTCATGTGTATCCATTTCTGAGAACCACCTACGGTCTTCAACACCGACGTTTATGGAAAACTTGAAATAGCATTGGACTTCTTCAGGATGAATGACACGGTACTATTCTAATACAAGTCTAGTCAGTTCTCCGTTAAAGGTAACCTTGGCGATATCATAACCGAGCTACTATGTGAATGGACTTGTTGTTGTGGATTTTCTACTTCTATTTATGCCCATACACGCGCGTTATCGAACCAACATTGCGTTAGTTACCAAAAACGTGCTCCGTAAAAAGTGGCTATCTTCCACAAATCCTCTGCAATGGTAAATGGTAGCAACATAGTATGCTTACATCCACTTTACGGTTAAGATCAGCGGATGCTACATGTCTTTGTCTTTTTGTTTGAAGTCCGTGCTGGCTAAAAATTGGTGGTTGTCTAAGTACATTTGTAGCAGGTAATTTCCATTATTTGTTGATTTGGCTGAGATTGCGAAAATGCTCTCCTCCCGGACTTAGCCTAACCATGTGTGCCCTGACACTCCCTGCGACGACAACCACATGTGAAGGTTTATCTAATAGCAGAAGGTCAGTTAACTTTTGGAAATAATTCCTCTCTCGCTTCATTCAAACTATGCCCAATATGTCCATAAGAGAGAATACAGAAAGAAAATCATGAATTTCGATATAAGTTTTAATAAATAACCACACTTTGATTCTTTTAACGTGTCTCACAAGCAAAGTACATGTTCGTGGCTCAAGACGCCAGAACGTTTGACCATTTCTGCCTGCAATCCGATCTGATGAATAAGATGGACACTGAAAGTTCTGATATAGAGTTTGAAAAGTGGATTCGGGAAACCAAGGATGCTTTTCTGTCAAATAGAATCAATATCAAGAGCTGTAGAGCTATAAGAAACTAGAAATGATGTGGGGATAATGACTGAAAGAAGTAATGAACAGTTAGAAGGCAGACATGTGGAAGGTTGATAATTATCTCAAGGAACTTGAGTGCCATTAGCATTGTGAGGGAAGTTGACGCTTTTTTGTTGCACAAAATGTAGATGGTCCCTTCTTTCTGAGATACCCATACCAGAGGTGGAAGACTGCTTCAGGGTAGGGGGGATGTGCTCTTTACTGAGCTGACCTTTTCTACTGCTCTCCCATAGGGAAGGAAAAAACAACAACATAGACTGCTGACTATCTATGAGAAAATCCTTACTGATGTCCCGCACAATCAAGCTAAAAGCCCAGCTTCTTCACTGGACATACATCGTAGAGTAAATATTTACTCAGTGATTCTTTTTAGCACTTACATAATTCAACAAACCACTTTGTATTGTAAAGCTTCAAAAAATAAATGTTTCAGTCAACGTAGCTCGTTGGGTAGGTGCAATACCTAAGTCCGACCACAACGTCAGAGTACAAAACTTAATTCCTATTACCTAAACAATTCACACATTCAAGCACCACGTGGGTATAATATAAGGATTACGAAAGGATACTAAAAATATATACAAATTACCCCTACGAACATTTAGTTCTTTAGACAAATTACTTTGCTGTATATATAAACACATGTTTACCATTCATAGCAGGACGTTGTTCTATTATATACATTCCTAAATGTTGTACAGACATAAACGGATCTGTTTAGCTAAACAAAGCTTGTAAAATTATCAACATTTATTTACCACATCCGTGCTGTTTTGTACTAAATTTCAATTCACTATGTTCACAAAGTCTGACATATATGAATTGAATATATATCTTACCAGCAACTTTTTGGTGTGAAAAAGGTGAATTAAAGCCTATAAGGAGACAGCTGTCACGGCACTCTTTCCGTAACAATCATGAATTCACTGACTGTACCGAAGATTTAAATGTGACTGGATAGCATATATTATCATCCAAAGTAGAATTCCTCTTCACTAAAGCAACACACAAAGATAATCTGTTTCTGATGTAAATATATGGATATAGATGTTTATATCAACTAAGGTGGTTTTTATTATAGTTTGGGAATAGGTACAAAAGCACTAGAAACCTGAGAGTAATAACCAGTCACTTTGTCCTCAACAGTTTGCACCCACGAACCTACCAGAGATCAATTGTAGCATGAATAAATAGTATTCAACGTCTGGGTTAAAATCCTATGTTCCAAAATATCCCGCTTTTCTTAATTTAAGACACTGAATAACCATCATCTTGTTTTCTGATGCTTCTATACACCAATGCTGGTGGCTTTATGGACGGGTTATGCTGAGGCTCCTCAAACAAGAACGAAACAGTTGTCCATATCTCCTAAATTTTCACTGGTTTGTCAGGTGATATTAGATAATAATGAAAACTGAATCAATTCAACAAATCTCTACAAATTTCTAACTGAAATACTACTCAGAGCTCATTGATGACATGAATGGAATTGGATCACACGAATGTACAATGAGAGGCTGTGACCCGTAAGATCATCCAATTCGGGAGTGAAACAAGTGCCTTGGATGATGTCATTCGATGCTGACCATGCATTATTTTGACTCTCTAGATATTTTTTTACTGTTGGCAACCCGGAATAATGGGTCCCTAAAATATGTAGTTAAGCAACAATAGTATGTTATTGTAGGAAGTTATTTCTCTTGGTTAACTAAGAAGAAAAATAATTCACTTGAAAAACTGAGCTCTTTACCGTATCTAGTTTGTTTTTACAATCACAACTCTTACTAAGTACACTGAAAACTTCTATTTGAATAACTGACAGAAGTTGAGGAAAACCCCGATATTGTTACCAAAACAAATTCGGAGAAACACTTTTATTCACCTACTTAAGTTGTGTTTCATATTACATGAAATGTGCATAATGCTGAATCTCCATCAAATACAACTTTCCTAACAGAAAGAGTAAATTATACAGAAAACATGTTTTCAACATTTTTTAGATTATTTTTCGTGGCCTTACATGACACCCTTCAAGTACTTAATTTATGTAACTGTGGGTCTTTAACAAAAAGCTCTGACACTTTTTTCGATACTTTTGGGTTTAATACAATCAAATATATCTGAAATCTTGGTGTAGCTCATCAACGATTGTGAGATTTGAACAGGAATCACTCTTTACTAAAATCAAAACCTTGATTAAGTTTGGTCCACAGAATCTGTTCAGTACATTACATTGTGTAACACATGTTTGACTACTGTTAGATTAGCCTTCATTGTAAATGTCCCTTTGGCAAACATAGTTTTTTGCCCGTTTCAAAAGAACTATAAAATAATGTCCATATAAAAAAATAGTAAATTTCAGTGAATTCTTACCAGTATGCTATTTAGAGGAGAATCAGTTTGAAGTCGACATTATTAAAGGGAAGTTATTATATCTTTAGGTGTTCGTTAGAATCATGACTGAATATATATTTTTTATATTGCACATGCAATTGTGTGAATCAGTTTGAAAAGTGTCAGTGAGAAATCCATGTTCAATCAAAGTTCTGGCTATTCACCAGAAATATTAAAACTAGCATTCTATCTTTGAAACAAACCTGACAAAGCTTTTGAATTTATCCTGGACTGTTGACTTACTGCATTATAATTCTTCCAGAAGTCGAATCTATATACATAACTCGATAATCTTTCAGTCCCAACGCCTTCAAAATATTTGAAAAGGCGATTACTAGTATGCATTGATAAGGTTCACTTTACTTTTAACGGTGAGCACTTTTGACAAGTTGATGGAGCCACTTTGGGTAGTCGTTTAGGTCCACTGTTAGCTAATGTCTATAAGTTATGTGTAAAACCTTTGGTTGGAGATCTAGTCAATGAAGTCCCTTTTTACAAGAGATATGTCGACGATATTTTAGTTACACACGACAAACATGATGATGTCAAAAAGCCTTTCAGAGATTCTTAATATCATAAAAAGGAATAACAGTTTATGATGTAGAGCAGAAAATAATAATGAACTTTCTTTTTCTTGACATATTATTAGTCAGAAGGGAAGACCGGTCGACAAAAAGAGCCGCATACAGGAAACTTACGTGGACCTGACAGTAACCACACTATCAGGCTTTTTGTCCAATATAGTACAGACAACGTTTAGTAAAATACTTATTCAAAAGGACCTAAAGTATTTACATAACGGAAAAATTGGAAAAAGAAATCCAATTCTTGACAGATACACCCGTAAGAAACCCTTATATCCACTAGAGTGTACTCACTGTTATAAAAACGTCTCATTGTTGAGAACTAGTCAGTATTCTGTCCTGAAGACAAACGTCTCCATTAAGTCATCGCATAAGCGGGTAATCAAACAGTATAATGTCAAAATGAAGGTTTAATTCAGTTAATGAAATTGTATACTATACAGCTGAGCTCATTATCATGGAGAAAACGGAAACTGCACTTCAAATAAACCTCATCAGTATGTAAACGATTGTCACATCCTGCTGTTTATGTCAGTTTACGTGTGTTCAATGACACATACTGAGAGGAGTAATTAAACTTTTAAGTTGACGGTGGTGGACCGAATCCTCATATGGATGGAAGAGCAGTCACATTCAAATGACCCGAAATATACAGGGGTCATCTTTTATATAAAAATCCCTTAACAAGCAAGTACGTGACCATACTATCCGGAAAGCACTATACAAATACATTAAATTTCTCAGAAATATCATGCAAATTCATATAAAACAGATAACACTAGGATTTGGTACGCGACTTTCATTATACTGTCGAAATATACGATCTTCAGCATAAGCTTTTATGGCGCAAATATATTTGTAATATAACCACTAAACATCTGTTTAAACTATGGTGACAGATATGCGCTGAACAGATAGAGTAAGGAAAAATATTTGTATAACATTTACAGTGCATTTACGAAAGTAGCAAGAGATCTACACCACCTATATACTAAAAACAAAATTCTTAAAATATAGGTTGGTTATTTAACACAACCTTGAAATATTACTCAAAAGTACATAAGGAGATCGATAAATAAGATAACTGGTAACTGGATTCATGTTTTCTGGTTTTGTTTTTTGAACCACTAACGTGGATACATTACTGTCATAAGATGAAATTTCTTACTGTTTTTATTTTACCTTAGAAAAAGATGTCTGAAAAAACTCTTGATAATGTAAAAAAGTATCATAAGCTATAAAATCTTCCTCATCAAATCAAAAGCTTAAAATGCGAAAGGCAGAACCAACAGAGAATTGTCTAGAACTACAAATAACTACACCAAGCGTCAAATAATTCACTTTCGAAACTGACAGACAGCCGACTGTATTAGAACTCAAATTTAAATGCAAATTCCTAGGTTAATGTTTTTTAACTTCAGCTATACGAATATAAATTTTATTTTTATAGTGCTTTAGAAAACACATCCACACCTCTTGAAAAAGAAATACTAATTTTTAAATCTTAAAACATAGTGACTTTGAATGTGTGTCATCTGTACCTCGTTGAATTACGGATGATTATTTTCCTTCTAAAGGTTAAGAGGAATTAAAACTGTAAAGTAAACTATATCTCCTTTTATGGTGGACTAGTGAAAGCTTTTAGATAATTAGCTTATTCGCACAAAAGAAAGAACAAAGTATTGTTGATGTACTCGGTTTTTAACTAGATGTGCAGTTAGGTTGTAGAAGATTTTAAATGAATGTTGAAAGCATTTCTTTCCTAGTAGTGCAAAAAAAGAAACAATTTGATATACCCCAAGTGGGATCATTCCAAGAGTTTGATAAAAAAAATCATTTTTAAAAGACAAAAACGCGAGTGGAATGAAACAGGATAGTAATACTTATGAATGCACACACACAAATATGGAGGATTTTAACTGTAACACCACATTTTTGATTTAATAATAAGTTCTTCTCTTAAAAATGCCAAGTAGGAAACATTATCTGTGCAGTAAGTGTATTTCAATTGGAATTCATTGATTGCTTTTGACGCATAAGTGTTGAGGTCTGCATAAATTAACGCCATCAGAATTCAAGTGAGTGCAGCTTCAAATATCGAACCTTTCCCATTCTGAACAAAAAACAATTGGAAGATGAAGTACTAAACAGTTATTTTGTTCTTGTTTTTGAGTTCTTAGCCATTTGCATTCATCATCTTTCTGATTTTAGTCCATGTGGAAGATCGTCTTGCAGTCAGTGAGCTTTCCACGAAACAGTGATCGAAAGGTTATTTTTAACATACTAGATTTATTACATTTAACTTTTCGCAAACTTCAGCTTCAGAGCTGTATCAAGACTTTTTCTTAAGCTGGAAGTATTTTTGCCAGGTTGAGTAATGATCAGTTTTTGTTGACTGATATCGACAGTATTATAAGATTAAATAAAATTTAAAGGGTTGTGAATCTGAATTTCAGACATAAGCTTCCTTAGTGCTTCAGGCCGTCACTATAGCAAGCACAAAACCCAGATATGAGGCTTCTTGTTTACTGCCTCTATTCAAACGTAAACGCGCAAGTGAACCTACAAGAATGTTGGACACGCTGAAAAATGATCGACAGAATTCAGTCATCATTGAGGACTGGATAGCATTAAATTAGTTACTCTTCATTGGCCAATCAACTGAAAAACGATTCCCATCACCCAGGACCATAACACTGACAATCGTTTGAAAGAATTTCATCACGAATGTCGGTAAGGTAAGCTGCTGGATGCTTTAAGTTAATTATGCCAACAAATTTACATGACAGACATTTCTTAGCTGTCCTAAAATTGTGAATACACGTAGTCCAAGTACCTGTATTAAATATTCATTACCATCTAAATATTTTCACATCGTCAAAATATGGTTTTTTCATCGATGAGTAAAGGCTATTTCATCATATGATAATTTCATCGGCGAGCTGAAGAACATCTGCAAGACAGTAAAATTTCCAACATAACACTTAAGTGTCAAAACACGAAATCTGTTTGTGATCAAACAGGAGTGTGCAGATGATATTGCTTCTGAGGTTTTGCCAAAACAGTGGTCTATAAAAGACATTCAGTGCAGTACTGTCATAAATTTTATTCTTCACATAGGTAGTACCGCATTATAAAAATCAAAATCTACCTTTAGGTATTTTACTACTGAATTCTAGAAAGCGTTCCATACTCCTCTGGTAGATATTTACAGCCGACAACGTCATATCTTTCGAATTTCATCATATTCGTTTAGATGGTACTCATATTCTGTCGTTCAGTAATTTGTATATATGGCGGAGGACATCGACATTTACAAGATTAAACAGGACAGACATTTGCGGCATAAATTTAATCCCAATTGAACATAATCAATAATCCCATCAAATAAAATTTGCGAAAACTCGGCAACAGTCACCCAAAACCACTTAAAAAGCTGAGGAGTGTTACAGTCATTATAAGATAAACATTATGGTCCACAGTTCGTTTTATTCAGTTAGTATCAAAAACTGAATAATGCCTACAATCTTTCATCCTCACTACTCTACTTCATTTTGCAAACTTTTAATTATAAAGTAATCCGTTTAAACTTTATCAAGTTCGTACTGAGTAATTAATTTAGTGTTTGAATGTGATAATTAAATTTCCGACTTGTCATAATCATAACTCTGAATGAATAAATTTATAATAACTAGCTTATCATTCACTTGTTCAGAAAAGTTGGTGAGCTAATGACTAAACAAACGCTTATTTAATCATCTATTTCCTATTGAAATGTCTATAGAATTTCGGCCTTCACTTGAAAATAAACCTACCTACACAACAAGTTTTCTCTGGACTACCAAATCTTGAAAGCAAAAATAATGCAAACGTATTTCCGAAGCAAAACAGAGGTATATTACTAAGATACCACATAATTTTATGGTTGCCTAACATAAATGGAACTTAATATTTCGTAACAGCAGGCACCTAACAAAAACCTTAGGATATAGAAATAAACACGCTTATATTCCTGACGTAAACAAAAATCACTAGCTTGAATTGTTTTTTGTGTGGTTTAGGCAGACGTAAAAAGCGATAGTCCTCAAACATTGCAGATGCATACAATGAGTGTGAAGACATACATAAACTGCCTATTTGAACCTTCCAATACCAAATAAAACTTTCAGAAGAATGTATTTCATCAAAGTCTTCCCTTTCTGTTAGTTTGAATATTTTAGATGTCTTATAAATGTATCAAGTACTCTGGCACCTTTTAAAATTGTTTACAAACTGTCGTTTCTCAAGCCAAAAACAAAAAAAAGAAACAACCTTACTGTAGGTTGAAATGGATATATATATGCTCAAAAGTACAGCACAGTAATATTCCTAGGATCCCTAGATCGAATCACAGATATTTTACTGGCTGATTAAACTACCATCCCATATAACTACACTTGATTCTATATTCATCTCCAAGTCCAGAATGGACACTAATTTAAAACCAGCTACCCATTTGACACTAGTGCCTTCATTACTATCACTAATTACACTATTTATAAGCAATAATCATTCTTTTAATTACCGTACGGGGAGCGTATTTAGTGAAATATTACCTACTGAAAATTTCATTATTTATCACACTTGATTAAGTTAAAGTGATTATTATTATCATTTTGAGTATGGCATGTAAACGGAAAAAAATAAACAATTCTGAAAACAGTACACCCATTTTAATTCTCGTGGATACACCCATTTAGAGACGAAAAGAATGTTTCACATGCTTTTTTCATCCGGATTTCGGAATACTGTGATATTCTTATATCTTAGCTCCAGCTACTACAATGACCTTTCTGGCAGCTTGCAAAATTCAGCAAAACAGAAGATATTTCTCCCACACACTGTGTATAGCTCAAAGGTATATATAGGGTCAGTTTGTGGCTTGAAATTCCAAAAGCAATAAATAATAGTCCGAAACATCACTACATATATTATTTCATTTTTTATTACAGGCTCAAACATTGCAGTAAGTAACAGAGTAATGGAATTTAAGTTTGGATTATCCTTAGCTGCATACGAGCTTGTAGAGATATGTCTCACAATGTTTGTAATGTAGGTTCAACATGTATCTGAGGTGTTTATGAAGCAATCTGTATTGAAAGACATAAACCTCGACGTTACCTAAAATCTAATTTCATCAGAATGAGTTAAGAAATCTACCGATTACGTAATGAGATGAAATAAAAGTCAATAAAGAAAAAACATATAAGGCTGTGACAAAAATTAGGTGCGAACAATTATCTGAAGTTAAAATAACCTCTCTCTCCAAATAAGTGCTTCTTTGTAGCTGACAGAAAAGTAGTGAGATACAATAAGAGACCACCATGTAAATTAGAAAAATAAATGAAAGCAAACAATATGGTTCTCATTTAGATCACCCTCAGGATTTACTCTAATACGAATAGCTTAATATACAAGAAAATTAAATCAGTCATCCAAATTTGTTGGTTAATGGGATAAATGTTTTAAAATAATAAAAGTGATAATAACTATTAGTTGACATTCTTGTTATTCTTGGTCGTTTTACTGGGTCGAATTGTTCGATCTGTGTTGGTGCATGGGCTTTTATGTGGTTGCCTCGATATTTCCTGTATATTAATTATGATGATTTACGTGGTTGTAACTAGCAGACGAATCCAGGGCATGCGTTCGATCTACTTGGAACTCGTCAGCCGGATGTACCTGCACCGCAGTGAGTGATCCTGTTCCCATGGAGACTTGAACCTCGCATCCAACCTTTCAAGCGCCAAGGCGTTATCTAATAGATTGTTAGGTGAAAATAATGCAAATAGAAAAGGTGATAACGTTGACTAAAGCACTTGCAATATAGATGACAATGGTTATTAGAACCAAGAAAGCAGCGTGAGAATGTAGACACTGCGATTACAATGTTGGTCAGGAGCTTGGGCAAATTAAAGTTGTGTAATACTGAAAGACGAAGAAAATGGATAAACACAGTCTAAACACCTGGAACAATCAGTCATTTTAATAAATTTCGGTAACGTTATTAGAAGACGAAGATTAGCTGGAAAATGTGATATGTTTGTGCAAACAAATATCGTAAGTATATGAAACAGGTGAGGAATTAGAAATGAGTATCATGTTTACTAATCGTATTATTATCAGCATTGTTATTTTGAAACCTCACATTAATCAACAAATCTGCAAGACTGATTTATATTGGAAAGGTTTTCATCGTAACAAAATTCACTCTTGTTCCAAAGCAGTGAACGACATACTTGCAGTCAACTGGACTCTCTGAAAATACCCATCAACGAACTGGAAATAAATTCTTCACAGTGGAAGTTTGTGGTTGATTATCTACTGCAGGTATTAATGTTTGCGTTTCTCACCGACACTGAGAAAGCAAGCAGAGCCGAACGGAGATAAGACGACTTAAACTGGTCTAATCTCTCGAAAATCAAAAACCAGAAAGAATATTTCCTACTGACCCAACTTAGTATATCCACAACTTTTCCACTGTTGAAGGTTTTATCTGTGAGTCCTAAATTCTGTTACTATAGACACAAAATAAGCCAAACAGACACAAAGTTACAGTTTGAAAACTTGTATTCACAAGCAAAGAGACTGTTTTTGTCTTCTGTTACTGAACTAAACAGGCTTAAAAATTACACTATTTGATAATTGCTAAGAGTACAGAAAAACCAGTTATTTCACAAAAGGTTTACTCACGAAACAACATAGAGAAGCTTTGTCGAAGCTGAGGAAAGATGAAAATCTAATAATAAATAGGCCGGACAAAGGGGGAGGTTTCGCGTTGTTGAAAAGAAGTGACTGCATTTATCAACTGACTATTCTTATTAATGATCAAACAAAGTTCCAAAGACTTGGTGACTAGACGGGTGGAAAAGCAGAGACGGAGATAATAAACATCGTAAGTGTATGAAACGGTGAAGAATTAGAAAGGGTTAGAAAAAAAATTTTAATAGTGAAGTCACTAATCAAGCATTCTTTGGCCAAGGGAGCGCAAAGGAATGAACGAACGTCTTGCGGATATAAAGACTAAGAGTTTTAGTCAGAATTCTCTCAGCTCCTGCTGTTTGTAAGAGACGAATTTAAATACCTTTCGAAAGATGAGTTTTTGCTAATAGGATTGCGTCACATATTCCTAAAGTGTACTTGTTAGTGATTTCCCCAATTATTATGAAATACTTGCGTGGTTTTGTACTGTTTTTAGAACTAATAAATTTCTCTTTCTATTCGGTGGTTCACTGTTTCGTTAATAAAGTATTTTATGCATTACCCTTGCTACTACTATCCTTTTTATTTATGTAATGAGGTGATGACTGAAGTAATAATAATGGAAAGCACATCAAAATTCTGAAACAATCTTGGTTTTTTCATCTTAATTTACATCCAATATACCTTTAAAAGTGTTCATTTTCATCCAAAAAGTTAAATGTTGTGACGAAATTATATTTTTCATAGGAAGTATCACTGTTATCCAAATTTATTCGAAGGTTTGAAGAGATTTGTTTCGGTTCACGAATGAAAATAAGAACTTTATGTATGATGTTTAATACGTATCACATTTTCTCCAGAAATAAAATGTCAAGTTTTAAATAGGATATACTATTTGAGACCTGTAAATCTCTTTGCTGTCCTTATATACTGTTATGCATGAGCAAACAATATGTTACTTTATGGGTTTTTACTTTTATAGACATCTGATAAGCTTTATTTCTTGAGTGGTACAGAAGAAATAAAGGATATCTTCAGTCGATCCAAAAACGTTAACGCTACAGTGAAGGAAATAATATAAAAGTCTTGGCAAAACAAGGTGCTTTTAGATATGCAACTGAATAAACTAAATAAAACGAAGTCCATTTATGGAAAACATATGGGATGCCGTCATTTAAAATATCCAAAAATGAAATATCGAAACATTTGCATTGATAACAGGAAGAAAGTTTAATAATGCTCCACATAAGATGTTATGAAAATGTCATAAAGTCGAGAAAAATTAAGCATCTTTTAGTGCTCATTTAGCATTTTTTTTCTAGTTTGACATTATTAGGAATCCATCGATAGAAATATTGAAACACTAACTATTACACCTATAGGTCTTTCGTATCCTAAAACCTGTTTCCCAATTTATCATTGCTCGTCATCTAAAGATAAATCTTAGGGTAAATTCACCTTATTTTAAACAACAAGAAGAAGGAATTTGAATTACTTCACCTTAAACCATCTAAATACACATCAAAAAGGATTTCAAAGTCAGAAGGGAAGGTATGTCCGATGCTCTAACGTTGTCTACTGTTTTCCCAGCTGCCGGCAGTCGGTGATGAAGAATACTTTGAAATCTCACTATACCCTAATATCACGATAATGTAGCCCTTTAACTGAATAGCAGTGGCTTTCCAAAAATGTTCTGATTTGTATAAATATCCATACTGTGGTAACCACTCGTGACGTTTTAAAACCATTCAGTCTTTGTTTTTAATTCTGGAGCTTTATTGGACAAACACAAGTTTTCGACAAAGCATTTTAAAAAATTAAAATTTTTTTTTAGAAACCTTGAATCTGTCTTATACTCAAGTAAGACATCACTTCAGCGCTATTCTTCAAAACTAATAGTGTCTCAACACATAATTACAAACATATTTACAGTGTATGAGAATCTTTTTTATCGCTGAATACCTGATAGAAGTGCATACTAAGTATGGTTCAAAAAGTGAAGTCAGTAAAGATTATTTTCAGTTAGTATTCTTATTATGCAATACTATTTCTAGATTTGAAGTACAGGACAACGAACGTTGAGTCGTGTTGTCATTACTTACACTGATTCATTTTCACCATAAACTTTAGTAAACTTTATTATCTTACAGTTGAGTGCTTTTGATAATTCTAAGGTTCTGCAAAACGCCATAAAACAGACATAAATATTATAAACTACTTTTGGTCTGATTTCTTTGCTCTCTACTTCTATGTTTCGGTTTGTTAAACTGCATAATTATCATCGAAACTTCAAGAAAATATGTACTTCAACAAACCAAACTAAATTTAGGCCTTTAAGCGCCGGATATTTGAGTCCTCAACCTCTTTGCAAAACCGTGATTTTGAGCAAAACTTGGACGTAAAATTCTGCGCCAATCACTCAGCATTCTTGCTTGAAGAAGAAAAATGCTGCGATGCAGTTGCTTACCTAGGTGATTTCTTCATTTACAACAAATAAAATAGAAATTTAGTGTGGGAAAGTGATTAGGAAACTGCGTACAATATGCTACTGTTATACATTAAATGGGTTATCAAATGCAATCCATACTTAAATAATAAACAGATAAATAAATTAGAAGCCAAACTTGTTGCTTATCACCAATATAGATGACTGATCCAATAACAGAACAGCAATTTTGAAGGCTTAGTTACGTACGGAAAAATTGCAGCTCATGTGCAATTTGAACCGTCAGAAATATAAAAATTGGGTTTCTGAAATTCCTACATCTTTCAAAACAAGACTTTGTGTCTTACTTAGAATTCTAAACTGCAGTTATGAAGAAAACAAGCTATAATTTAGTGAAAAAATTTACTTTTTTGATAACATCATTTTACAAAGATGTACAGTCTAAATTTTATGTGATTATGAACTAGCAGGATTTAGATAGCATCAAGCAACCCTTCCATTTTTTTTAAAGAACATGTTACGTGAATGTTACTGATCAGTGTATTGCATCTCTTCATGTAATGTCTTTCTTCACTCATGTTTCCTTTGGTGAGACTGTAAAATATATTTGCAAACAGATGTTAGAATGAAAAGTGAATCCTCAATTGAAATCTAAGGGAGTTACTGGTCAGACGTACAGTGAATGTTAGGTTCTTGTTTAATATCAGAATGCAAAAATTCATGGCATGGTTATGGGATACCCACTAGGCCGTAAATTTGCTGACATATTTTTAGCTAAATTTAAAAACTGATCGCTGAAGAATTACACTGTCAACTTAGATTTGTACATGAGTGATGTTTTTCTAATCTACAGTAACAACAGTTTTAGGAATCGGATCCTCAAGCACTGTAATATCATCTGTCCAGCAGTTCAGTTTATGTACGAATGAGAAAGTACTTACTCTTTTGATTTATTTGACGTCTTACCAACAAAAGAAGATGGTTATTTAGTTCGAAGCGTGTATGGCAAGACGACTGTTGCACGCTATACATACCTCAGCCTTGTACTGATAAAATGCAAACAAAATGTAATTGTATGTTCAGCATGCCGAGCAAAATCAGTCTACTCAAAGGTGGAACCCAACAAAGAATTACAACTCATTCAGGATATCCTAAGAGAAACGAATATCCTGAAAAGCATATAAAACGAAATTTCACTTATGATAATTCCCAAAGTGAACTGAGGACAGCACAGAAGGAACTTTATTTCTGCATTCCCAAGTCAAAAGAGGCACCGCAACTGAAACGTTCCTACAAGGTTTATCCACAGCAATAAACAGAACATTCTACACAAGGCATCAGTCCTTATCCTTTAGTAGTCAACCGCTGTTCAACCTAGGACTTATAGATGCCTTACATAATTAAGACTTGTTGTGGTACATATATCTTGACAGCTGATTGCATAGAACGACTTACATACCACACACTGTTGAGCACGTCCGTCTTGAGGTACAAGAACATTTGTGGGTTCGTTTGCATAGGGTAAGGCCAAAACCATCGGAAGTTCTATACCAGTACATCTATCAGGTATAGGATGCTAAATGGCTTCAGCTTCATTTGTGACTTACCTCGTTCCTGAAACTCTATCAGTCACCACTTGTTTTACTAGTCTTCATATAGCAAAGACTGTAGATATGAGTCCATCTAGACCCGAACTTTATGTTCAAAAAGACATTTTTAAGTTCTACTCCACTCTTGGTCATCCACTGACTAAACAGAATTCTCTCATCCCTTTTGTTTATTCCTTTGTTTTTTCCTCTAACTCTTTCTTCTTTGCTGAAACATGGTTTTGAACCAGATTTTACTTTGCTTTTCCTCTTTCATCCCAATAAACCTTTAATATTCCGTTAAAATTCTTCAGTTTATTTATACTCTCGTTTTCCTAACCATTTAACATTTCTACCATTTTATGGTGAAATATTTACTCCATTTCCACTCTACTGGTAAATTCATGTCACTGATTGTACCAACCATACCGGACAAATGCGACCATAATTTTCTTTATAGACTTTCCTTTCCCATGCTGCATACATTTACTACGGTCGATCATCATTCACAGTAACTTTAAAGGCCAAACCAACAGCAACTGAAATAACCAACCAGACTACTCTTCCAGCCAAATGAAGAAACTTAATTGGTTATTTCGAGCGTCACTAGGAAGGCCCTTAAAGTCGCCATCATTCGATTGATACCTTCAGTTTACACTCAGCTTCTAAAGCATTTGACATATGTATATAAGTCCCACTATCCTCTACAAGCTTTAAACAATCTCATCGCAGAATTGATGGAAAATGGCTGGTTGTCGAGTCCGGAATGTGGCTTTCGTTCACTTCAAGACTATCTGCCTCCAGGGGGTGATCTTGTTCCCACTAAGGCTTGAACCCATAATCAGTGGTTCCAAGCACCAGAGCGTTATCCACTAGATTAGTCAGTCATGATCATCAGAGTTTTGATGTGAAGGCTTTTTAACTTAAGTCGTTGATTGGACCAGACTGATCGATGACCAGTGGTTTATGAGTTCCTTTGGAATCCCTCAATAGTTCCAGAATTTTCAGGTTTTTATTATTTTTTATTAGTGGTTGGCAAAGAAGCCCATATGTCAGTTATGGCTGATCGATTCGGTTCAGTCGAAAATGGAGATTTACAAGCTATAATATCAAAACCAACCTGAGAGTAATGATGCATAAAAAAGGCGAAAGCATAAAAATCTAAGTGTAATATTAATTTCCTAATCATTTAAAAATTCATTTTCCCCAAATGTGGCTATTACTAGGTAACAAATTTCATTTTATAACTGTAGAACATAATGAGAAAATACCTAAGAGAGTATTTCTTGGCCATATTTGACTTTTAAAATATACTGCAATCTATTACTGAGTAGTAGGTTATCGCTGCTTCTCTAAAGTAGCATCCAAAGCAAAATAGGCTGGAAACAACTGCACTAGATAATAAAAAGAATGAAAATATTAGGGTATTTTGCATGGTGAAATCTGTCAGTGAATGGAAAACCTGACAGTTACATCTACTTGTCGAATTCGAAGAATTTTGAGAGTTGTGGAGCTTTGGAAATATTTCAAGTTGTTATTCATCGTAGACTGACATCATTTGGAGGAACAAAAGAGACTTGGGAGCACTGGAAAGTGACCGGAGGGGCCAAGCCCGATGGTCGTGACGACGGTTACTCAACTATGACATCAGGTGGCGGTTGCGCTGTATAATACGCTTACAGAAGTTGGAAGTATGGACCACTGGATTCTGACCCAGTGGCTCAATGGTAACGTGCTGGCCAAGGAAGGGTGTGGGTTCGATCCCTATCGGGATCGTGGGTGCCCACTGCTGAGGAATTTCCTACTAGGACGAAACAGCTGTCCGGTGCTCCCAGGTTTCGCTTGTTCCTTCAGCCGGTATCAGTCTACGATGAATACCAACTTGAAATTCGAAGAATGTAATTAGGCTACAAAAGAATGAATGTGATAGTCAATAGTAGACTGATTAGTCATAAGGAAATCCAGAAATTCGGGCGATCCTTAAGGTAAATGGAAGATAAGAAAGAGAATGAACATACTTTTTTGTATTCAGATATCAGGCTTAAATTGTGGATTTGCTAGTTCTTATATGGTACAAGAATCCCAAAAGCGCTTTCTTTCTGATTTTGTAGATAACACTGAAAAAGGATTCTTCTCAAGCTATATGACTATGGTTGACCAGTTGTTCGGGAATTAAGTTGATAATTTACTTATATTCTACTCTCGGTAACGCAAGTAATTTACACCATATCTCTTTGTCTTTAGTTCTGCTTTGCGGATATGACTTTGATTTACTTATCACGCAATATCTTGGTGATATGTCGTTACCATTGTGTGAGGCTATGACATTTACATTTGGACCATGACAGCCTATGTGCTTGAAGCTCTAGGTGGCAACATACAACACAGCAACAGCGTGCTTCACCCCATCGCAGCAGTTTGAAAAGTCATCCAACACCAAAACTTCGCAGTTTCGAAAACCTTGAACAGTTCCGTTTTCTTTACATCTGAATAGAAAAATCAAGAGACTTTTAAAAGCCACGTTTTATAAACAAACTGCATAAAATCGGGAAACTACACCATTGATACTCGTTAACGGTATCCGTAGCTTGTGAAGACAGCCTCTAGTTGTACTTCACTGACGTAAAGAAAAAATTTCGCTACCTCCTCCTTCTCCCCGGACATTAGAATAGAAGTAGGCATTCTTTCCACAACCATGAACGAACGTTATAATAACTCGTCCTTCAACATGCAAGCAGCTAGTGCAAAAGCAGTCACAATTTTAAAAAAGGTGTATCTATGTCAACTCGGTTTTAAGAACATCTAGTCACTAATTTTCCCCTGTAGGTAGTGTCATTATTCCCATCAATGTCACGGATTTGTTGAACCATTGTTATCTCGTAGATGCCCACCAACGATGATGGAAGAACAACAGCACGAAGTTATCTATAGGAGGAATCACTTACTCAGGTTCATGTTTGGCCTAAGTTAACCATATTTAGGAAGAAACGCTCAGCCAACTCGTTCTGTCAAACAGTTTTGGAAAAAATACCCGAAGCTGAGATAACTAACACCCTTCCATGCATAAATAGCCATTTTGTGCATCACATTAAAATTATAGGTCCTCCTGTGACATCTCGAATATTTCTTCTAGCTCCTGAAAACTTCAGAATGGTCGAAAATAAATTCAATCATACGCGTGAAGTCGCATTATCGAATCATCAAACAGCCCCTGAGCATCATTACTACATATAGTAACCAAATATGATGATAGCAATCAGCATCTGACCAGTGCGTACCGACGACAAGATGCCTAAAAAAATTTAGACATCCACCATATGTCACTATGATCATCCGGCAGAAGGTGAGACTAACGAAATTATCGATTACCTCCTAGGTGTACAGATAAACGAAACCTGAGAAATGCACACATTCAGGGCGAATTTTCAAGCCGTATGAAAAATTCATGACAGACTCAATTGTCTAATAAATGTAAACATGGATCATTTTTTCTCTTTTCATCGTGGCACCGTTTTTGTTAGGAATATGAAGGCGCTTCTACTTTTCATCGTTATGACATCATTTGCTACCGATTCTTCATTCATTTTTGGAAAGGGTAAGGTTTCAGATCTGTTTGTTGACACTTTTTTAATACTGCGCTCCGCTTTATTGTTTTCAATACTGTTTAAGTGGTCTTCAATGCTTTTGTTTCTATGCCAGTTGCAACGAGCACTAGACGGAACATAAAAGCACCACAAAGACGACGATAAGCCTACCATTGGGTTTATCGTTCACCATTCTTATTGACGCTCCAAATACGGTCAGATAGCTAGGAGCCACTCTTCACAATGAGTCTGTCAAGAATGTTTTACTAGTGTTGAAGCCACTGGACTTTATATTCCGGCTGGTATAGTCTTAGGGTCCTCATGAACGCAGAGGACAATAGTTTTCCAATATCAACAGGTAGTCTAGAGTTCAACTAGATTCATCTTTCATGATAACCATCATTGTTTCAATGGACTGGCTAAGCATCAAATTTTCGTACCATTTGACGCTTTATTGTTTTATGTTGCGTTTCCTATACGCTATTTTCTAGCCGGTTAATCGGAACTCGTTTGCACTTTTTCAAGATCTATCAAATATTCTAGTCCCACCTAGCTACCCAGCTGCCTTACTTATTGGTCTCAGTTTCTTGGATATTCTACAAGTACTGATTATTAGTGACTGACTTCTGTGTCCGTCAGTTCCGCATAAGAGTAATTTCTAAAAGTGTGGAAAAGATTTTATCTGGAATTTCCTGCTCCTACCTCTCCACTACCTATCTCACATTTCGTCCGAACTTTGTGGTAAATGAACCCATGCAGTTTGGAGCACGAGTAGATGGAGGGTTACCTAACATCCATCATGGGTGCTTAACGAATCTAAATTCATATTATATCTCATTTCATATCCATTATTGAAATTTTTGGAAGATACTTTGGGAGGTATGAATGCCAAAAGTACATGCACTACTTTGTGCAAGATTCATATCTACAAGGTGATCAAAGACCTTACGTAATGTTTGTTATGAGGTACATGTAGGCCGGTCCACAGATGGTGTACTTAGAAGCACGTCAGTTCCATTTACCTTCAATATACGTTTCAAAAATTATCTCTAAAATACTCTTGCTAACAAATGGCCAGCTTTTTGCACTTAATGGACAGTAACTAAGTAATTGCTCAGTCATAAGGTTTCCTTCAGTCCTTCACTTTAGAAAAATAGTTTTCGAACCAGGAGGTCTAGAAATATTAAACTGAAAACAATATAAGGTCGTTATCAACATCTGATACAACTGCGTCTAATGTTGTTGATTTCCGTTTGCAAACTATTACAAATAACTGAATGATCAAGATCAGTTTAATATATCCAACCACTTCCTCCTTGAGTGTAATTTTACCGCTATATGAGATTTATCAAGCATCTCTTTGTAATTATACAGTTATTAAAATCCGGGAGAAGGCATTATCAGTCACGGTGAAATAGCAACCTTCTCCTTCACTGAATATGAAGATCTGCATTATTTTTCTCCTTTTCAGTGAACAAGCTGAAGTTTTCCAACAGTCGTGTTGATGTTCTTTGGTGCTGATAGGGTGTACAGGATAAATAATGAAAATCTCTTCCTTTATGAGGTTGTAACCAAATACATATTCTTTGCTGCTACGCTAATCACTTTTACTTTCATAGGCAATAAAACAACCTAATTTGGTGAATTTCTGCAGTGTTTTAAGAATTTTATTGAGAGCCGTAGACTGGTTATCTTAAGCAAAGGTGACAAATAAGGTCAATTCAAACTTTCAGAAGGTTGATTATGTGGATGCGAGCAAAAAAGATGTGTATCAAAGAGTTTGTGAAGTACCCTTACGCAATCAAACACTTCCTTCATTTCAAGTGTCATTGTATGGATAGCATACAGTTAAACATTAAACACACCAAAGAATATTTGTTCTAAGTGTGCTGCATATGCAAGTCAATCCTCAAACCAGTGTAGCATGCTAATTTGAGAGTCAGGAAAACACGAAAGCAACTGACGATTGGCATAATTAATAATAATATGAATCTGCAGTTCCAGCGAATTCGCCCGCTTTAATTTCAGAAAATGTATAAAGAAAAGCACCATCACAGAAGTGGAAGTTGACAAAAGAAAGAAACGAACAAACGACAAAGCACAGCGCAACACAAATGTGATTTCAATGACTTAGTCACTTTACAAAGTTGAACTTGATCTTCTTCATGGCATTTTTAGTGGAAAACTTTTTCCGCTATTAAAAAGAGATGTCACAGGAATTTTTGAGACACAATAAAGTCAGCATTGCATAATAAGCCAAATTTACGACCTATTCCAATCAAAATACTAAAAAACTGATCTAAAAATATATTACTTCACCAATGAATTCCCTTGTGAATAAATGCTGACGTAAATGTGTCGAGGTGATGTGAGAAAGAGTTATAAGTACACCGATTCCGAATGAATTCAATCTGAAACATGAATGGTAATAACTAAATGTGCAACCTCAGTCCATATACATGGAATACATCAGTAACTGCGCTCTATCACAAAACGTAACCGTTAACCAGCTATCCTTTCAGCAGTTTTTGTAAGTATACTTCTAAAAGCTTGTTTAATCTTAAGCAGGAAGTGGTGATGTGACGGTCATAACAACCTACCACTCTTCGGAAACAAACATATCTCTTCATATATTGCAAATACTCTTCGAAAAATGTCAATGCTTCTCTCAGGTGTTGGAAAGGATACCCATTTCAAGTCGGAAGAATGCTCTCATTATGAGGCAAATTATTTCCGCAATGATCATGTCAAAGTACTCCTCTTGCATCTTCTAAGACATTTGTCACAAGCGAGATCTACATAATTACAATTTGAGTTACGTAAAATACTTGTAAAATATTTCAGCCTTATTGCTTACAGTATTGCAATTAGGTAGGGGTTCTTGCTGATGGTGAACTGTTATTCGTGGTGGTAATGCATTCATCTTACTTGTATTTAAGAATCAAAGTTTGGATATTATTACCTCACTTTATTATTGTATTATTGTGAAAAATGCATATATTTATATAGTACGAAGGGAAACATGTGAATTGCATCGATTGAAGGCAGGAAAATATTTAAGCACTTGTAGTAAACCAGAAGTCTAATTATTTACTGATACCTTAAATGCTTGTTGCATCCCACTACAAGCCATCAGCAAGCAGTGTATGAAGTCGTGAACGTAACTATTGGGTTCATTTTCATAAATAACTTAACATTGACCGACGTCCAACATATTATAAGATAAACTAATAATACGGTTGCTTCATTCAGATGCACGGAGTGATGTGACTGCAGACAGCAATCAAAGGTGAGTTCATGAAGCTGTACTGATTGCCTTCTAATTGTTCCCATCTTAAATACCTTAAGGGAACCGAACTGGTTGGTTACTCCACTTTAGATGGTTTATTAAAAGCATCACATGTTGAAGCGGTTCAATCTACAGGATTGTTACAAACATAATCTACTGCCCATAGTCATTTCAAGGAGAAAATGAACTCAGTAAATAACGTTCTACTAATATATACATCTAATTTCACCAAAAGTGGTATTGCCTTGTGTCATAGTGCCAAGCGTTTTATGTTTATTTATGGTAAGGAATTGCTTCGTGATGTTCAAAAATACTATTTCAGGTAACACCTTAGTTTCACTCTATGCGTAAAATATACATGACTATGAGGAATAATTTATAAATGATATTAAAATTCCGCTCGAAAATGTTAATAAAAGTTTTTTGAGGATGAACATTGTTCACTGAGGTCACTTATTCCATATATAGTTGGAGTTCATCTCCCGTTATTTATAAGTAATTGATACATTTAGGCATTCGTACAAGCACCTCTGAATTGAAATGTACCAATAATGAATATTGTTCATTAAGGTCACTGTCATGAATTAAATTATCGAAATTATGAGTCAAATTGTCTCCAACTGTAAGTGTTATTACAATGCGAATAAACAGTTGAAAGAAATCAAACCTTATTTGAATAGCTACCTTATCACTATGTTGTGTTGACTGCAAAACGAAGAATGTCTTCAGAGCGGTTTAAATCTGTGTTGCTGACATCTGTATCTTCAAATCCCATCCCTCTATGCTACGGTTGAGTAAAAAATCAAGAGACATCCTTGTTCAAACTGTCCTAGAATGGGGATAGCGTTCTCAGCACCCAAGTTTTCTTTATTCATATTTTCAAAAAAATAATTTATTTTCATACAAAAAGGTGTGCTTGGGAGGTTCTTCTTCACAGGCATCATAGGTCTGAGAAGAACTGAAATGATATGGAGTTTGGGTTTATACTTATATGCACTGAGCAGTCAGAAGACTGAGTTTATCCGGAAAAAGTTACGCTTTCCACTAAAACTGGGTACTATTAGCTTAATATTCGGCTATGCTTGTTTGAAGGTAACACATTTGGGTTTCATACAAACCACGAACCATTAACGTACTCTCTAAGCAATAAACTAGATAAATATTCACCATGAAAAATCTTCCAGCTGGAATTTATATCACCGCTTACCAGTAACATTAGGCATATTACAAGTACAAATAACAGTGTGACTGACAATGTTTCTAAAAATCCATGTAAAAACAGTTCAGTTATCCGCTATATACTTCAATGTATTAGTTGTGTTTTTTGGTATCGGCCAACTATTAGGCCTTCGATTCTTAAATACAAGTAAGATGAATGCATTACCACCACGAATAACAGTTCACCATCAGCAAGAACCCCTACCTAATTGCAATACTGTAAGCAATAAGGCTGAAATATTTTACAAGTATTTTACGTAACTCAAATTGTAATTATGTAGATCTCGCTTGTGACAAATGTCTTAGAAGATGCAAGAGGAGTACTTTGACATGATCATTGCGGAAATAATTTGCCTCATAATGAGAGCATTCTTCCGACTTGAAATGGGTATCCTTTCCAACACCTGAGAGAAGCATTGACATTTTTCGAAGAGTATTTGCAATATATGAAGAGATATGTTTATTTCTGAAAACCACCAGATCGTTATAACGGTTACACAGTCTCTACAGATTTAAATAACTTATATCACCATTGGGAGTTGCCGAGTTTGTCATTACTCACAACTGTTGGACCATTATTTACCATATAAATAACAGATGGGCTGTAATCAGTTAAAATTATTGTTCTATTCAATAACCTTGCAAATGCTTTTAAAGTTCATTACATTCCCCTTAGCCAAGTGAATTAAAGCATAAAACAATATATTCCTTAAATATAAGTTTCAAATGAACTGTAGTATGCCCAAGATGACTGATGAATGCATGTTAGAT
This sequence comes from Heterobilharzia americana, assembly GCA_944470555.2. Classification (NCBI taxonomy): domain Eukaryota; kingdom Metazoa; phylum Platyhelminthes; class Trematoda; order Strigeidida; family Schistosomatidae; genus Heterobilharzia; species Heterobilharzia americana. The sequence continues at coordinate 110,235,901 of OX104127.1, forward strand.
TTTGGTAGAATAAGTGAAATAAATATATATTCTGAAGCTCTTGATCATAATTACATTTTTGAAAAGCCCTGAATATCTTTTGTTTGCAACAAGTTACGCGCAAAGTATTTGCAGGCCGACTGACCAAACATCAAGTATATTTGACATGATTCATATAGGTAATTTTATCATTCAGAAACTAAGGATGAACTAGGAGTAACAGTGTATAAATTTTCGCAGACACCTCGATCCGAAATACTTATACACAATTCAAATTCGAATAAACCATAAACTGACCTATTCACTGACAAGTCCTACATGGGCAATTCAAACATAAACATTTATCTGAGAAACAACATAGATCACTGACATCATCCGTTCTGCTCTATAAATTACAATAAGGTTATTTTTCTTCCCACTATTCAGTTTATGTTTCCAAAATAATTCAGTCAAATCTTAGTAAATCTTTACGCTTGCCTCTACTTTAAATCTTTGACACTGCTGACATTTCATAGTTTGAAGTTCCAGCTTTTCAAATCGGAACCACAAAAATCATTTAGTTACCATGGCCAAAACATGGTTAACTTAATGAAACTGTAATAAGATAAGTAACACAAGTTCCTATGATGTCAGATTAACTCAAATTTAGCCACTACCTTGTTGAGACTTACGATTACTCATTAAAATGATAGTTGGTATGAGATATGTTTAGCACCTCAAACAAAGCTATCTAAAACCGCTGTATATACTCGTTGGTTTACTTTCTAAACTCCATTCACACAATTTTTTGATGATGTGTTTCCTTTAAGAAAGCAAACATTAACCACTATCTCGCCCCACACAAACTACATTTCTCCAGTGATGCTTCAACAAAAGCTGACGATTGTCAATATTTGAAAATGAATTTCTTGAAAAAAATATTGTAGACACTAACCATAGGCACAAAAAAGTATTAAATTTTGTACCCATTGCTTTCCATACACATACTCACAAATACTTAAATAGGCTTATGGACGATCTTTTTCCCTAGGAACTCACAGACTACTGATCTCATTGTTCTGTATCCGTCTATGCACAAAGTGATCTGATTCCTTTATACTTACCGCATGAACATGCTATGAATTATATAGATTTTCATGTTTGATGAAATTTCTTCTAGGTGGTTGTGAAATGTCAGAAGTTTAATTTTCTACTGCATTAGGATTTAACGAATTCTCATTTTGTAATTTGCTTGGTGGCACCTAGCAGTAAAATCAAGGATTCAAGTTTCGTTACTTCTAGGACTCATTGGCTGGATCTACTCTAGTGACTTATGGTTTTACAAATTAGACTCGAACTTTCAAACACACCGCTTTAAACTCCAAATCGTTATCCATTAGGCTACAGGTGCACAAGGGCCATCCCCTGTAAAATGGCTACCCGTTATTATTGTTTCCTGATACTTGTAACTTCCTATTATTATTCAGGACGGAACTGATAGACCTCTGTTGGCATATGCGTTCATATATGGATGGCTTGATATTACCTGGTTATCAATTATTTTATAATTTGAAACTACAAGTATCAGTTGACAATTAATGTACTCTTTGTTTTAAAGACATCTACCTAAAGCCCAGCTTAAATTCTATTCAGTCAAATTTTGAACCTGACTATACAAAGCCTGATATAAACTTAATTTTTTGAATGTATACAGCCTACTTTCAATTTTCAAACCGTACTATGTTCAGCTACGTTAAACATGAGAAATATTTCGACCGAAACAGTTATGTTTTCATCAGTGTCATTATTCAGTCTGTGACGCGTGAGTTTTAAATATCACCAATCCAAAGTGTGGCACAAGAAATATCTTTTTGCGTGCACAGCAAAAATCTGTCTACCAGTAAAATGCAGCCGTAAAATCTTATTTTATGTCCCTCTACTGGCACAACTTTAACGCAGTATAATTAGATTTTGCGAATTTATAACACCTTTCCAATTTTTTTTAATGCATGAATAATTTGTTAACGATGACAGTAATTTGAATAAGAATTAAAATTAGGAAATGCTTATTTAATAAAAATCAATGACAGTTTATATTCGATCGGACGGGTAACTTTGAAGAGGCGAAGAAAAATTGATCAAACAGATACTTGTTATGAGTGCAGGCGTTTTCGTCGCAGACTGAAATCAGTTGAATAACCACTGGAAACCTAACCGAAGATGCTGAAGTTGTTCCATCTTAATCCCTTGTATGCAAACTGCTGAGAATTATTAAACACAGAAAACAGCTGTCCAATACTCTGGGGATTTTACTGGTTCTAAAACTGCCTCTAATTCGTGATAAAAACTATTTTCTGGCCTAGAATTTTTGATAGTTTTCAACAAATAAAAAGTTGAGTAATGGTATGTTAGAGCTTAAACAAAGTTTTGAATTGATCGTGCTCAGAATGAACTGAATAATGATAATTTTCGTTCTTTTTGCAAAGCTCCAGTTGAATATGTTTAGTTAAAAATGGCTTTAACAAGGACTAAGGGAGTGCGTAATTGAATTTTGTCTATTTATGTTCCTAACGGAGTGACTGACATCGATCTTGTGTTCAGTAACCATTAGGTGTCTAGCTAGTGCAGTCACAAATACTTTACTTCATTTCAAACGAAGACTGCTTGTAATATCACGTACATTCTTTATTTTGGTCTTCTTGACGTAAATTCATGATTTCTTCCCATTCGAAATCCATAATTCTTTTTTACTTTACAGCTATAAATAATTCTTGACTTTACTACTAACCCAGAAACAACTTTTGCATATCTGTCCAACTGAACGTCGAGCAACACAACTGTTGAAGTTAAATACAGCTTATGGCTCGTAGTTACATAACCTTTCTAAGCCGATAAAGGCTTGTCACCTCTTCCTTTCGTTGATATCCATTAAATCGTTAGAAAAAGGATTCTTAATTTCTTTTCCGCAACTTATACTAATTTTCAACCTCCTAGTTGAATATTTCCACACTTTTTATTTTCCTTCTATCCACAAAATATTTAACTAAATGGTACACACAATGAACTTCAGTCCTGAAAACAACTGGTAAATATTTATTATCAAATGCAGGCTCCAACGAGATTGAACTGAGATTCTATACTTATGGAAAATAAAACTGAGAGAAATAAATTTCACTGTGTGTATTCAAAGTGTATTTCTATATCGACTTATCGAGGATGTAGCAAACTTGATTTGATTAAAGAAAAAATTAAGTACATAATTGTATTTATGTACATTACAAGTAAGTCTTAATTTCAATGCGTAAATCTACCGTTAGACAGCCAGATCAACTTTTTTATTCAACTCATTGGACTTTTGACAAAATTCAGTGGAGCTAAATACCGATAAACCTTTTTCCAACAGCGCTACAAACCACAAATATGAACTTCTATTAAATAAACACTCCTCATACTGACTGCGACATTTTTCTTGTCAAATTCTAGCGCAAAAACCTGCATTAAGATGTCATTTTGCTTTAATATTAACAACAGGAAAGTAATCATAAAATGACATTTTCTGCCGGCGAACGGAATATCGCCATATAGTCTACATTTGTTCCGACAGACATGTCTAAATCCAACTATGGCTAAAGTCTGATCTGTGTGCATCGCTAGGTGAATATATGATAAGCAAAAATGTTTTGTGTATTCATACGTTTTCAGTATAACTTATGACGCGACTTGTGATATTTTTTGTAAGAAAGATATTTTACAACGATGTGTACGACTATGGTTATTACGCTCTGATTCTTTTACAACCTGAGTTTAATTACTTTCATTTCACTAGCCTGAAATGAGTACAAAATATTTCTGAAATTGTGATTCTAGAACCCTATTATGCATATGATGTAGTTATCAAGGGGAGACAACTACAGAGATAAAATGCTCTCGATTCTCAGTGACAAACGTGGGTTCACGTAGTCACCTTATCAAAGAAATTAAGAAAGTAAAGCAAGAAGTAACTATAAATTTCGTAAAACACCTCAGTATTGGTTTTAAAAACAATGAACAATCAGATCCATTCAAATATCTTAGCGTCTCCGAAGTTTTTTGAGTGCATAAAGTTGGCATTCCCTTAAATTTAAATTCATCAAAGAGTCTTTCTTCAACAAGCAAGCTGGCCGTTTGGCTGCCAGATGCACGTAATATAATCAGAATCAAATGTAATTCTCCTCTGAAAAATATATCTGAAACTTATTATGCACCCAAGGTTAGGATAAGTGAAAATTCGAAACCTATACACACTATCGAACTCTTTAGAACAGGTAGAAGATAGTGTCATATCCAAATGTACTCACCAATTTAAGTGTAAGTCTGGTCAAACACACAAAAGAAAGAATCAACAATCAATGAAAATAAAGGCCACAGAACATACTCTAAAGGGGCTTTGGAAGCAAATAAACCAGCTTAGCTTCACTGATACCATGAACAGATACCTTAAATCCTCAACAGCCAACCATCTAATTGAAAAGAGGCACGAAAAGTATGTACAAACACCATTTTTAGGACCTGTTGAGGCAGTGGCGATTAGTAGGTTAACCCACCTCATGCTTTCAAGAATAATTTGTCACCACATCAAACTCTAATTGGTAACATTCGACTTTGAGCCCAAAATTAAGGTATTAGTGATTTTTTTAATTGTTTACTCATATTCATTGTTATTCTCACCAGTAATGTATAACTTTCTCATTTGAACAGTATTCCTTTTTCTAACCCATGGTTCTACCTTTTTGTATGTCAATAACTACAAGTAGGTGTAAGATCAGACTGTTAGAAACGTGTTGCATAAATACATCACACGATCCAGAAACACAGAGTCTTCTTACTGCTGTGTCAAAATCCATTAATGGGACTAATTTTTTCCGATATTTTTTATGATTCCATATTGAAGGGTAATCCCTCATTTCGCATCTCTTTGACATATTTGAATGAGAAGTTACCATTAGGTGCTGATAAACTTTAGTTTCTGAAATAAATATTTTGGGCAGGTCGACAATGTTTTTACTGGCACACGCACTAGCTTTTTGACACTCACATATAAAAACAGAGCCTCTCTGACGAATGATATGTTGATTCTGTCTCAATTATGTGCAACAAGCGTGGATACGCAACACACGTTTGAAAGGAATTCGACACCATATGAAACCTAACGATAAGAAAATGATAATTGTATGCCTTTCCCGAAATGGCACCGTTCACAGATGCGTCAACCTACTCGAATCAGCATACAGAAGCTTCCATCAAGTGCAGTACGAGCGGAGTTTAATAAAGTGTTTATTCATTTTATCCGACAGAAGGCTAAGTCAAACACTTGACAAAGACACCGGTGCAAAACACAATCTCGCTTCAATTCATTACTTCTTGTCATTATGAATTTGATCTATCATATCTTTACCTTTCGACTCTTAAAAAATCGTATGTGCCACAGGTTACTTTACAGGGGCAATCAAGCGAAATAATTTTAAATTAAAAAGTTTTCATACATTGAAAACAGTGATTCAATTGTTAAGTTTGGCTGGCAAATCATTACTCGACATTTCTGTCAAAACAACCACATTTCAGTAATCCGATAATTACATAAAGTAGACAGCGTTCATTGTTTATGAGTGAACTCCTTGTAAAAACAGTTGCCCCTTTGACCATTATAGAGAAGCTGTTCAAAAATTTCACTTTAGTTCAGGAAGTCTAATTATTAGGAAACTCTGTCTCTTTTCAGGACCAGTTTATTCCCTATCGAAAGTGTCCCATTGGTAATAATTATTTCGTTTTGATATCACGGTTGGTTTGATAATATATATTTTTCCTCATGATCCATTATTTTTCATCGTATAATATCTTAATTGACTTGCTTAAGCTCACTCTATTTTCACTTTCAAACAGAAATGCTCCTACAATTAAATGTGATCAGATGGTTCGAAATTTTCGCCCTTATACATTTTATTTCATAGAATAACAGTATCCGCTTACACATTATACACCATGAAGGTGTGAAATAAAACAGTCACTATATAACTGTTGGATTTGTCATATTTGGCTCTTTTCATGTAAATTCATTCAGGGCCTTTCCGACTTCATGAACCATACATTTTTTAAAGGTTAACTGATTAGAATTCAATAATCAGTTCACTTACAGTTTAACTTACAGTACCATCCATCCTGCACTTTTCTACATGCCCTTTCTCCAACGACATTTTATCCTACTATCGTATACATTTGCCGATCAAACTACGAAGCTGAATGCACTTTCACCAGATCATATCAATAGTAAGCTTTATGCAGATTTTCCACTGGAGGAATTTGAAACTTAAATCAAAACAGTAAATTAAGTAGTCGTAAATCACAGATTCTGAAAACACACCTGATTGCCCAATACCAATACTACACAGATAGTCAATTCTCGATAAGTTCTCATTTAAACCACATTTTAATCCAAGCCATCAGGAATATCCACGTCTTCTTAAGAACTTAAAACTGCGGTGATTTCTGATGCAGCAAGAAACTTGAATAACTTGGTGGTAACTTCATTTTCGCCGGTTGTGACTGACAGTAAAGTGTATAAAGGAACAGACATTTTCTCATTGTTGCAGATATGAACGAATTTGAAGTGAAGAATGTACAGAACTTAGGCAAGAGATGCTTACCAACCGACCATTAACTTCTATCATCAATATAATGTAAACTTCAGTATTCCGTGGATTGCCTTGGTGACTATATTGCTCATTCGATCGACGGACTCCGATTGGTTTGCAGGAATAAAAAGCCATACCAATTATCAACCAGCTGTCATTTTGACACTCAATGTCAAGTTATCAGAAGTTTGAATCATTTCTGTACAAAATTATCAAATAAAATAATGTTTTTCAATGGGAAATATAAGTACCAAAATAATGAAAATCACTTACTCATTGACTAAATTTTTCAAACCATCCAATTCCAACTCCGTTCGGTTATCCATTGCATATGAATGACTATACTGAAACACAGAAGAGAAGTGGTGAAGTGAGGATATTGCTACCTTTAGCAAAATCTGAAAAAATTAATATCCTGTACCCAAGATCATTCAAACACGACACATAAGCAGGCTTTTTCTCAGTACCGTTTGGATTAAAAACTTGTCTGTTTCTTCACTTAGCTTTAGTCGTTACCAAAGAAGATTTTCCCTCTTAAAAACAGCAAATAAAAGTCGATAAATTAACAGAAATACTATAAATAGCAAAAGAAATCGTTTTGTTTTTAGAGGACCATTATTGTAAAGATTGAAATTTATATCATTACATTTCTTAATTACTTTAAGTCTATGGGTCTTAAGACACATGGTTAATGATTTTCGTCAAAACAATTGCTCAGCCGGATTTTGACCGGTTATTAAGGTTATTTTGAAAACAAAATATCGAAAAGTGACAATAAAAGTACATATTATTCATCATAATATCAACTTTAAGGAACTGGAACACGAAATAAATCTCTTTCACTGAGGAATATTTAGGGGCCTTCTCAATTTTCAATAGAAACAAATGACCTTTCTGTCTGAATCAGCTCCAACCTAGTATTGTCAAAAAGATATTTCTTAACACATGGTTTTCTCCATCAGAAGACCGATCAATCAACAAACATTAATAGTGAAGAAATAGATGCTTTCTTAAGATATACGAATATCTTATTGTAAATATTCACAGCGTTCAGGATCTTGTTTCAAACAGATTACTGCATGTGAGAACTTCGGAATCAAATTTTAAGTTAGCATAAAGTGTGCTCTCCATGAAAGTGAGTTTCATAATGTGGGTAATGAATATGTCGTACTGAATAATATTATATTCAACTTAATACAAATGAAAGTTCACGTCTCACTGATCTCACTTAACTAGCTGTTTCCGTTCTCAAAACAAAAATATCTTAAATATATTCCTTCTTAACAGAACCAGGTCATTTGTCTTCGTTAAAAACCTCATGTTGAGAATGATTAACTTAATTAAAAATCATGTATTATGCTTTCAAGTACGGTTCGTTAGTAAAAGTATGTAACAATGATTCTTTTTCCTAGTGAATAACAACTTTTCCAGGTTGTACTCATCAATCATTGTTTATTTAGAAGTGAACCTTTTTACGACCTCAGAAGCAAATACCATCTCGGCAAAGGTTTGCGCCCAAAAGAATGTGACGTCGAACTTTTAAGAAGTGAATTATTCTTGTTTGTATATGGCAAAGAAAAATGTTTGAATATAAGACCTAGTATTCGGTTTCATAACAAAACATTATCGTAAAACGTCTTCGCCTATTAGTAGGAATTAAAAATGATCCCATGCTGCAATTGAACTATGTATACTGCTTTGGGAATTAAACCTGAGCACTGTGGTAGTTTGTAATTCTACTTCAGTTGATTTGTTAGATTTATCACACAGTGTAACAGTATTGTTTGCCGGGCTACATTTCGAATATAATTTATTATCCATAGTCATATCAAGATATCTACACAACTTTGAGATGTCCTTTATACAGTCCTAAATTACACGCCCCCTTTGTGATATGGGTAGTTGAATTTTCCATATATATCCGGAACAGATGCTAAGTCATTCCTGTGGCATGTATTAGGCGTTGATTCGATAAACAAAGACTCAGTTGTTAATCATATTCTCCGCCTTGATGTGTTATTTTTGAGGATTTTTACCCTCTGCCATCATATTATGTGATTGTGTGCAGTCGCATGCACAGCTGTGGCTAAGCATTTCCCTAAACTCCTTATCCTACCAAGATCTACCAATTCTAACCTAGCTACGGTTTTGTCCTCAAATAGCCAGACTGACCCTGGCCGACTACTTTGACCTGTGTATTTAAACTCGAAATCGTTATAAGGGATTCGGTTAACTGAATTATTCCGCTTAATTAGATCAACAGGATCTTTTAACCCAAAAAGCTTATTTCAAAGCGAGTTTGTAAGTCTAAGTCCTACTCTTATCCCAGCCTGACTGAGAATTTTGCGTAGTGTTTCTGAGATTTCCGTAGAGTTTTTGCATTCTCTCTCTACAGTATCGCCATTATTAATTACTATTGCAATTGAAAAAACTGGATTCCAGAATTTCTAACAAAAATCCTTATGTTCATTATCAGAGTTAGTAAAACACGTAAAAAACCAAGATATAAATTATAATCACTGTAGGAGATAAGCAGATTTTTTCCACATTGCTTGAACAATCTACTTCACAGGTTGGCTCAATTCAAGAATTGTTTTGTATATGAACTATCGAACCGGAAAAAATGCAATGAAAATAAATCATAGAAGCTTGACTGATATATTTTCCTTAGCTAGGTGAGACAACAAAAAGTAGCCTTCAATCCTAATCACTTGTGATGTAAATGTGTATTTTCTCAAAAAATCCTTTCATTTTTTAGGTTACCGATAAACTTTAATAAATGAATTCCCCCTTGATAGTAGAATAAATGTTTATAATTTTATATCCTAGATCGCCAAGCAATATCACATTCTCTTACAGTAGTCTATGATTTTTCAGGAAAAATAATTAAAAAGCATTATTATTAGACAAAAGATTAGATCACTGCAATAAAGTGTAAACATTTGTTCTCTGCATTTATACATAAAATCTGTTGCGTTTTTAAATATTTGTAGACTCATTCCCACCTAATTGTTTGTTGATTCAGTAATCTTTCCCTGATTATGGTATCCTAAGTTGAACTAGTAATTTAGATAGTAGTGAGCAGTTGTCTTTCTCGTCATGAGCTGCATACCTTCTTTACTCTCCCAAACTACGTTTGTTGAATATAGGCAATTTAATACTTAAGCACATCATGACCTGCTCAAACCTTGGGCTACGAAAACGTCGCCGAATATATTTCGCCAAATTCTTCCTTCTTAATTTGTTTAGATCTTTTAAATATATTTTTGGAAGTGCCACATATTGTCGTACATTTTCCAGGTATTTTCAAACTGACGTTTTGCAAGCTAACAACAAAGAAGAAAAGACGTTATATCAAACGGAAATAGATATGTAAATGCTCAAAAATGCAGCACATTTCCTAGGACAACTATGTTGAATTGCAGATTTTTCTAAAGGCGAAATGAAACAACACCAAAATTACGCTCACTTTTATATCCATCCACCGGTCCAGACCAAACATAAATGTAACGCCAACTACGTGTTTCACTTTATTGGCTTTAAAAATGCTGTTATTACTAACACTATTCAGAAGCAATGATTATTTCATCTAAACATATTGCACAAGGGGTGAATATTGAAATATTATATGTTGAGAATTCAATACTCTATCACACATTGCTTGAAATAAAGTGATTACTAGTATCATTATTAGTTTTACTCCTCCAAGAGACGTGTTAGTAGTGTTTTTTATGTCTTCTTAGAAGGAAATAAAAATTTAAAAAAAGTATTTTGTATCATTTTTTCATTAAACTTTATTACTACTTACATATTGCACACCTTGGTTAAAATCTCTTAAAGACAAGCTTGCATTTATAAAGCACTTCTTTAGAGTATTGGTCGTATCATACTAAATATATCATAAGACTGAATAAATTTCATTTGTCGCTAAAGAAACTGGAACTTTAAATTGTGAAGTATTGCTCTGTGGTATCGAAGTAAAATATGTTCCCAAAGATTACCAGTCTCTCAATCTTTGTATCACGTTTATTTTCTGTCAAAACTGTATTATATTCCCAAAATACGGACCACATACAACAGCAATCGTTCGATGCCACGTTGCTTGATCTTTAGTAAAAAAGATTACAGGTCTGTTATATTAAACTTGTTGATTGAATAATGCCAATCAGTGAAAAAATTGTAATGAATTGCACCAGAGCCACATCTGCTGTAAGCAAAATGGCTGCCGTAACTCAGTAACTCAACAGATAACGTCCTGGCTTTCCTCATGACGGACTCCCAATTCGAGTTTTGGTGGAGAAAAACATCACTCACTAAAGGTCGAATACACCTGGACGACATCTAAATACAATAAAACTTGCATCTTAGCTTCCGTTGCTACCCGCTGTCCATTACTTTTGTAAAAATGAAGCTTCCGGTTACGTCGTAACTTTGAAGCAGCAGCACATAAGGTAATCAACGGTAACCAGTCAGTTTGGTTCAATCATCTACAGAAAATTACAACGATGAGTAATCAAATTCAGAATTCCATAGTTTCGGCACGCCTTATGACCATAAATGACTGTAATATCGAAGACCTTTCAGAGACTTTTGAATGTATTTTTCCTCTTTCTTCTGTTATTTGCTTGATTTTCAAAAACTTGAGATGAATGAAATCAAACTTTTTAGTGACGGATATACATTTATTTGATTCAAACAGCACTTTCATAGCCTCATTTATACGTTAAATACACCTCTTTTGTGAAATGTATGACTGAATCCATGTCTTTACTTAAGTGTCCTCATAGTAAACAGCCTATGACAACATATTCGTTTCACCTTGCATCAAATTACTTAGATAAAATCTATTCCCCATTGGACTCTGGAATTCATGAATACTAATAGCAATGTAAAAATTATATTCACCTTTTATCTTTCTTCAACAATAAGAAGTATCTCGGGGAATATAATTAACTCAGCATCGAGATTGTTTGACCTAATAAACTCTTATAAATTGATTTGTGAATGTCTCCCATGTTCTTTTTGCTTCTTCTTGTTTTAATTTTCATGCTATAATATATAATCCAAGAGAAAAAAGATTTTATCATGGAAATGGAGGACTAAAAACTAAGATTTCAAATCTACTGTGAAAATAATAAACAATAGTGGAAGAAACTTTTGTTTATCAACGTATACCAAGTTAGCAAGAAAATGAATAATTAAAATAGGAAGCGTGCTGAAATATTAATGGTGTCGGCTTTAAAGAGAATAAAATCAAAGTCAGACTCTTATATTAGACTTTGCAGCTGGAAAGCGCAACTATAAGAGACGTTGATATGTAGCTGCAATTCACACATGAAATGAACTTCTTATGTGGTGCTTGTTAATTAACTTGTCTGTGAAACTGGGAATGAAGATATCCCTTTGAATTTTTGTTCTTAGTAAGGCATCCGAAAGAAATTCTGATTTTCAACCTTTTAGACATCAGCAAGTTAACTGGAATAAATGTTACTCCTGTTTTTATATTCTGGTTAGTGAAAGATTCTATGTATGAAATTATAATATGATACTAGCTACTGTGATAAGATTATCTAAAAAACACAAACTATTCAACATCTAGACGATTTTGTTCCTACTAGTGTAACAGTTTAAGATTTTAAAAAGGTGAGAAATGACATCCAAAAAAACAAGTCTGATATAAAAATTCGATAAAAATATATTTCATTCAACAGACATTTTCATATGTTGCCTTTTCGAATAATAACTTCTTGTTAATCATAGCTGATAATTCAACCTCCAATTGCTATTATCAAACTTATAAAAAAAGAGTTTGTCATAAAATGTTTGAGAAAAAATAATATCCTGATTCTATATTTTATTTACGTCAACAGGATTTTGCGGATAAATAGTACCAGGGAAAAGGGCTTTCTGTGCTTGATCAAGCTGAAATAGAATTTATCGTCACGTGTGTCAAAGTCATTTAATTCTGAAACATCGAACTTGTTACTCAATCATCAAAATCGTGAAGCCTGCATCGATACACCAAAATAATTTAACCAAAATGAAGTTTAACGGTTAATTAGAGATAAACATTTACATACACATAGAAATAAGGCATCCTGGAATGTTTCCATTGTAGCTGTTTTTCTTAGATTGTTCTAATTAATCCCAGAAAAATGAATCCGTGAATATGAATCATTTATACTGTTTCTAACCTCGCCTGGTTAACTAGTTTACTAGTTACTAGCCGGTCCTAAGCCCCCATAAAGAGGGAAGGTTGGGCATAGGGCTAGCAACCCTACCCCTAAAACAAATCTAACCGCTAAAGAAACTTCAAAGCACAAACAAAATATAAAAAATGGAAACAAACTTATTCCCTGCTGGAATCGGAGAGGCGAAATGACGCCAGTTGGTGAAAGCCTTCGGGAAGCCAATTGGCCGATGTGTCTTCTCACTCTCGATGAAAGCGAAAGTAAACGTGGGGACATGGAATGTCCGCACGATGTTTGAACCCAGTAAGGCAGCCCAGATTGCAAAGGAGATGAGAAGGTATCACATCGAAGTGCTTGGGATTTGCGAAAGCAGATGGAATGGGAGTGGACTCTCCAAACTGTCAACTGGAGAATCAATAATCTACTCCGATATTGTCACCCAGACGACAACCACGAGCACACTGAGTTATCGAGTGGCTATCATGATGTCCTCAAGAGCATCGAAGGCTCTCATATAGTGGGAACCAATCTCCTCCAGGATCATGACAGCAAGATTCAACTCAAAAGGAAGAAAGGTCACAATCATACAATGTTATGCACCTACAAATAATGCAGAGCAAGAGAAAAAGGAGGATTTCTTCAGACAACTTCAATCAACACTGGACAAGACGTCAGTTGGCGATATCAAAATTCTGATGGGCGACATGAATGCCAAACTGGGAGGGGACAACACGGGAAGAGAACTAACCATGGGTCGAGAGGCGCTAGGTGAAATGAATGAGAATGGAGAATTGTTTGCAGAATTCTGCGCATTCAACAAGTTGGTGATTGGAGGCAGTGTGTTCAGGCACAAAGATATCCACAAAGCGACATGGATTTCACCAGACACCAGGACACACTAAAAATCAAATCGACTTCATCTCAATCTCAAGAAAATGGAGACGCAGTCTACTTAACACAAGGTCAAGAAGAGGAGCAGATGTAGGTTCACACCACTATCTAGTGCAAGGAACCTTCGAAATCAAGTTAAAAGCCTTCAAGGAAGCTGGTGATAGGCCTCAATTCAAGTACAACACTCGGAAACTGAAGGATGAAACTACAAAGGAGATCTTCACGGCAGCCATCAAGACAAAATGGGAGACATCGAGCAACATCCCTGAAGAAACCTGTGTGGAAGAACACTGGAAGTCTTTGAAAGCTATGTGGAAAGAAACCTGCACAACAGTATTAGGAAGGAAGAAGAAAGAAGATAAGGAATGGATCTCGACGGATACCTGGAAGCTGATAGAGGAGAGGAGGATGGTGAAGCAGAAGATAAACCAGTGCAAGGACGCTCAACGACAAGAGGAACTGAGCACAATGTATAAAACACTGAACAAAGAAGTAAAGGAGAGTGCACGCAAAGACAAAAGACACTTCTACGAAACACTGGCAAGTGAAGCAGAACAGGCTGCAGGTAGGAGAGTCAGAGACCTGACGACATTGTATCAAATAACCAGGTTGCTATCAGGGAAGAGACCAACACAGATGAAACCAATAAAAGATGAAGAAGGAAATTTAATTACGAAAGAAGAGAAACAGAGGAAACAATGGGCCGACCACTTCAAAAAGCTCTTGAATCGACCACCACCAGCACTTCGTCCAGAAATACCACCTGCAGCCGCTGAATTACAAGTGAACATAAATCCCCCAACGAAAATGGAAGTCCTGAACGCCATACAGCTACTGAAATGCGGGAAAGCAGCAGGACCAGATGGGATCCCACCAGAAGCACTGAGAACAGATGCAGAGACAACAGCGGACATGCTCACACCACTATTGCAGAAGGTGTGGAAGGAAGAGAAGGTAGCTGGCCAATGATTGGAAGAAGGGTTACCTTGTCAAACTGCCGAAGAAGGGAGACCACAGTGTTTGCAAGAACTGGCGCGGAATCACTCTCCTGTCCACCCCAAGTAAAATATTAAGCCGCATCATCCTGAAGAGGCTCAAAGATGCACTGGATTCAAAACTACGACCGGAACAGGCAGGCTTCAGGAAGTACAAATCATGTGCAGACCAAATTGCAACGCTTCGCATCATCATAGAACAGAGCATAGAATGGCAATCAGCTCTCTACCTCAACTTCATCGACTTTGAGAAGGCCTTTGACAGCGTCGACCGACAAGTAATTTGGAAGCTGCTTCACTACTATGGAGTACCGCAAACCTTTATCCGCCTCATTCAACAACTATATGAAGATGCCACATGCCAAGTAATCCACAATGGAAAGCTCAGTGATGCCTTTGAAGTGAAGACAGGAGTGAAACAAGGTTGCCTACTATCCCCCATGATATTCCTTATTGTGGTGGACTGGATCATGCAGCAAACAGTAGGCAGCGAGAAGAGGGGGATACACTGGACGACGGAAAAGAACCTAGAAGACTTGGATTTCGCCGATGACTTGTGCCTGATGTCACATAAACTTGAAGATCTGCAGGCAAAAACTAACAAGTTGATAGAAGAGGCAGCTAAGACGGGACTTCAGGTGAATATAGAGAAGACAGAAGTGATGAAGATACCGCACCACCAACAACAACAACAAACTCCAATCACCGTCAACGGGAGAAACTTAAAGGAAGTAACCTCCTTCACTTATCTAGGAAGCATTGTTTCAACTACAGGCGGGATGGACGAGGACGTCAAAGTCAGAATTGGAAAAGCAAGACAGGCGTTCATTAGCCTGAAACCAGTGTGGAGATCTTCTGCACTCAGCATGCGGAACAAGATACGGATTTTCAACACCAACCCAGTCAAGTCAGTGCTCTTGTATGGTTCAGAGACTTGGCGCGTCACGAAAGGGATTTCCAATAAACTACAGACATTCATCAACAACTGCCTACTCTGGCTCGCTGCTGAAGATCAGATGGCCAGAAAATATAAGCAACAAGGAACTCTGGGAACGAACCAACCAAGAACCTATCACGCAACAAATATGCAGGAAGAAGTGGAGATGGATTGAAGTGGCATGCACTGAGAAGGCCGACTGAGGACATCACGCGTCAGGCCAGGTACTCGAGTGGAATCCCCATGGGAAGCGACGAGTTGGACGTCCGAGGGTGACATGGAGGAGGTCGTGCGAGGAGGAAATGAGAGGTTGTGGGCTGTCGTGGGACCAGGTTCAAAAGATCTCAGAGAACAGAGGTCACTGGAGGCGTGCTACTGAAGCCCTATGTTCCACTAGGAACCCAAGGGACTAATAATAATAATAATAATAATACTGTTTCTACTTATATTCCTTTGATTACAGCCAAACAGCCCACACTGACAACTGTAAAACTTATATGAAATTCTCTTGATCCTAATCACTGATAACGATATTATATTCTGTGCTCGAACGTAGAAAAAAATATAGATTAGGTCATTAAACTCATTCTCTTTATTGTTAATGCTTCATGTTTCTAAATCATATCATGTATTACAAAAGGTGACCATTAATATATGTGACTTAGTCAGGTGTCATGTGAATTGATGAGAAGATTAGTCCCATTTTATCTTAACAGTTCACAAGAACTGCTAAAGTACCAGGTGACAAGACCTTTCATATAAAACAAAGCACAAAAGAAGGCTACAGATGAATATTAGCAGTATAAACAAATAACTAATAATTGTTTAGAAACTGAGGTCAGGTTGTAAAAGGTGTAATAAAATGAAAAGCTTTAGAAAGGCAGATATCTAGATAAGACAAATCAAAAGCCATTCAAAGCAAAAAGATTGTTATGCATAAAATGTATCACGAAGTTATGATGCCAAAAGCAGCGAAAGGAAAAACCTGAATGAACAATGTATATCTCCCGAGAAGCACTTCAGTAATTACAATGAAGGGACCATCTTATGAGCAGAAAATAATAACCATTCAGGGTTATCATAATAGACTTTACAAAGTTAACCCCTTAGTTTGCACAATCACACAGTTCATGTAATGATATCACACTTCACAGAATTAATGATGGGTGTCAGCCTGTCAACCAGTAGATTTCGTGAAAATTGACCGTATTTCCCTTCAAAACACTACTACTTATAGAATTTATAACAGAAGTTTATTTCATGTGTTATCTGCAGTTGTCAGCTTGACTACAAATCAAGTTACACAGAGTGACTTTTACCTAAAACATGTCAAGAATTTTCACACCCTTAGTTTTATTGCTGAAGTTGAAAGACAAAGTGTAAGCATCATTCCCAGAACAACACAGTGTCATTTTTATTTCGTAAGATTTTTACTAACTCCATACAACCTCAATAAATAAATATTAATGTAACTTATTTGGTAGCAGGCAATCAGCAGGAAGACCTAAGCCTGGATTACTTACTTTTTAGCACTCATCATCAAAGTGTACCTGGACACTTGGGGGAAATGATGTCTCGTCGGAGATTTCAACCTGTGTTACTCAGTGTTTCGGTCAATGGCGCTATTACTGATATATTCAAACTACGATTGACTTCCTGTAAGACTGGATGAGATGGACTGATTGATCAATACAGAACAACTAATTTCATTTTGTCTAGTCCTAAATCGACTTAGTTCTATTGATCATATTTTTATGCGGTAACCAAACTGAGAGGTTGATGATGCTCAATAAACACGAAATCTGGCTTCGGAGCTCCTGCTGATCATCTCTAACCGACTAACATCCATCACAGTGCAGCGCAACTGTGAACTTCCCAGCCTGGTGGCCGTACAGCATAATGATCGGTAAAAGTCAGTCAGCGCTTACGACTAGGTAACAAGAAATTTGTTGTTCTGCTACGGTCAATGAATATACTAACATTAGTTACGAAATGTTTTGAAGATCATCAAAAAGCATTACAATTCAAAATACAAAGAAAACATATGCATTGAATTTATTCTAACTAGATAGAGGTGTGTATGAAACGCCTACGCGTAGAAATAAATAGCAGATAATACATAATTGTGAAAAAATATTGTCCATGTAAAATGATGAGTGAGTGAGTGAAAAAAAATTATAGCTATGATATCAATAACGGTAATGTCATAAGACTATCAGTGTGGATAAGGATGAGGATAAGCATGAAATAAAATTAGAAAGTTTTTCAAGAAAACTAAGTGCGGAAAGTTGGTGATCATCAGGGTAATAATAAATTGGTAACTGTCTCATTGAAACCAAAGTGTGCCATGAACTCGTAAAATAGCGGCAACTTCAGCTGTTTGCTATGAGCTCAAAGTATTTTATCTGCTGTATCAAACAAGTGACGACTGATTGTAGTTATGGCTGAGAATGAGCCTTTCAGATGTAGATTCTAGATTTTGAGATCCACGATCCTATTAAACGACCAACTTTCTGCTCTTTATACATGCTCGCTTCCACATGTAGGTGTAAACTGACAAACACAATTTGAGTTCACGAGAGTCAGATATTAGTTTACATCAAACTATTTGATCACGCATCCTGGACCTGGACACTGCACTTCTAATTGATCTGTTAATTCTCATGGAACAAACATCTACGTATACTTAACCGCTGTGTTTTGTTTGTTTATCCACTGTTTTAGTCTGAAAAAGGCTATATAAGTTTCCCTTATTTATTGAAGAACGCATCTTAGTTACAATATACTGAACACGAAATTTCTTCTAGGTTTATCAGAAATCAGTCATGAAGATTGGCTTTATTATTAGTTATTGTACTAATTCTTTCAGTCTTGGAAGATAGAAGTTTTTATACTTCACATCAACCTACTACTAAAATCTTAAGCTAAGCTGTATCACCTGAAGAACTTTTCATAAAACATACGTCAGTTTTACGTGTGAATTCAGAAGCAGTGATAGATCTTGTTAATAAATTCAATGTAAATTAGCAAGTAGAAACAGTTATGCAACTTTTTTATTACTAATTATTAGTTCACACTACTTTTTTTAACTTACAATCAGTCGAAATGCCCATATTTATGTATGTTTAATCCAACAGTTACACTGGCAAAACGTACTTTGCTAATTGACAGTGATCACCTTGTTGGTTTGAAAACAATGTACAATGTCTGCAAAATCTTCACATTTGATTTATGACTACACTCACTGATAGTTATCTAAAAGATTAATGATATACATGAACATACTTAAGATTTTCTGCTTCGATTATTACTGTCTAACCACAAGAATCTTATTTTCAGCTAGTTGAATTTAATTCCTATTTTTTTCAAATGAGTGAATGTAAATCTTTTAACGATCTCTACGAGAATAAAAAAAGAAACTAGGTCAGACTGATAGCCAACCAATGGTAGAAATAATAACTGTAAAAGGAAGAGCTGAAAAAGGAAACTTAAAATTTCCGGTTGACCAAGTGTGAAACATGCAGAATTGATAAAAATATTTCAAATGAAAAAATCTGAACAAATACTTATTGAATAGTAGAGATCTTAAGTGGTAGGGTTTATGTATATTAAGTATGTTTAAATCTATCATGAAATCAAAAATAACACTCTTCTGAGCCGTGTGAATAGAATCACTTATAGGTTTGTGGTTTGTGTTCTTACTAGTTTGTCAGGTAATTTTTTTAAAGTACTTTTGAAAATAACAGGTTTATTGTTATGAAATTTGTTAGAAAACCACATGATTAGATAAGTCTGCTTAACTTTACATATCTCTGTAAAACTTTTATGTTTTCTATTCGTAATGACTTGATAAAATAAATAATTTCACCCAGAGTATTTAGTAGTTGACCTTTTGTATGTACAGCAACAGTAGCAACTGTATGCTTTAGGTAAATATTACACAACAATGAATTAGATGCCCACAAATCATATCTAATGCGTCAGTTTAAATAGCAAGAAACTTCCTGTGGATCACACAATAAGGAAATTTCAAGGTAGGAACTATTAGCACAGTTTTCGGCAATACGACAATTTGATATGGTATACTTGATAGATCTGTGAAGCACCTCTTCTCAAAATCTATGTAAGTTTACCAGTCCTATCTTTCTTTATACTTTCAATTTTGAAGTTTGTTTCTACACAAAAGCCTAACGTTTTGATTATTAAAGTATGATGAAACATGTCGGAAAGTATTATGTTTAACCATAAATCTAACTTTAATAAGATGTCTATTTATTTTAAGCAATAGGCCTTCTTAGCCTATGAAATGATATTACTTTTAGGTCATAAAATGGTGGCGCAACTGAAGAAACGTGACCCTCAGGTCTTAAAATATTCAGTGTGACACTAGAACGGCACTCCCATAAGTATTACTTAATAATGCTTATTATTACCCACAACAAGTATTACTTTTCATTTACCTTATTAACTTCAAAGACAATCAGCTTTAGAAACCAATATTACACATGTAAGCGATTCAAATTCGGACCCCTTACAAGTGAAAGTTTAAAATCTGTGGTTTTGCAAAACGTTCTAGGCGAGTTTAAATTTTTTCTAGAAAAATATAAAAACACTTCAGAACGCTTACACAGAATCATTTTTCTTTACAGTGATAAGGTCATTTAAAAGTAATTCAATTGGTTAGAATTAGATCTCTTTAATACGTCCAGAAAACAAAGTCAACTAGTATAAAAATACTACTGAACTGCTAGACTGATCACTACATAACCATGCTATCTTCATAAGTCTAATGATAAAACTTCTGCACAGAATGATATGCGGTGTAATTCTTCTGTCTACGTGAACCTCTATCAATGATAAAATTCCCACTATTACGAAATATCAGACTAAGAGAACGAACTATGGAATATGCTTGTTTTAACTGTCTCATAAATACTGATATTTGTTGGTGAATAATACATTCAAAATAAGAAACGCTGTAAGCGCTGATCTCATTCGCATCTGTATCCTTTTAAAAGATACTCCACTTCGAAAACTTCTCTGTGAAACGATCCTTAAGAAAAATTAATTATCCCACACAACCAAGAAAAATATATCCTTAAAAAATCTCATCTGACTACTTTGAATCTAAATGAATTACAATAAACTTTGTCATAATTTAAAAGACCTTGATTTATGCAGGTATGGTTGCAAAATGTCAAACAATAAACTGATAAGTTAATTTAAGTAAGAGATACTGAACTAAAAAAACGATTACACGGTTTTCGTATTAAAAGTACTGAGCCTTAAAGAGAGCAGATATTTTTATAAAACAACTACTTCATTCCTGATGCAGCATTTTAGTATACTGTGATCCGCTATACTAGTACAACTCTTGAAACCATCGCATAAGGAGGTTGTAAAGCATAGCGTCAAAGATACTTTTCACTTTATCGATAAAATAAGAGATTTGAATGTGAATAATAAGTCTATGATATCCTTAGACGTATCATCCCTATTCACAAATGTCCCTTTGATGGAAACAGTGGACTTCATATGTAGCGAACTGGAAAAGAGAAACATAGAAATTGGAATTACGGCATCCACCTTGAAAAAGCTTCTCTTACGATGTACAATGAATGTACACTTTCTCTTCAATAAGGAATTCTATAGACAGTCAGACGGTGTCGCTATGGGGTCACCACTAGGCCCAATCTTAGCGGACTTCTTCTTAGCAAAATTAGAAAATGGCCCTCTGGAAAGCATCATAAGCGGGTTAGAATTTTATTGCCGTTATGTAGATGATACATTCTTGATTGTGAATAACGAGGACGATGCAAGGATCATACTGGATGAATTCAATGGCGTCCATCCAGCAATAACCTTCACTATTGAAACAGAAAGTGACGACAGCATCACCTTCTTAGATGTCCGATTGACAAGGAAGGTGGATGGAACTATAAAAAGAAGTGTGTATCGGAAACCAACGTCAACAGGTCAACACACCCACTTCTTGAGTTTCGTCCCCTTGCAATATAAACGAAATCTCGTTAAATGTTTGGTCCATCGGGCGAGACTCATCTGTTCAGATGATACTTTTGACGAAGAGCTTCAAATTATTCACGATCTACTCAGTAGTAATGGATATCCAGAAACGTTCCTGGCTAAAAATATGAACATATCCAATATGAAAACCAGAATACCTACAGTCTCCAAGAAACCATTGTTTCTAAGACTACAATTTCGAGGTGACATCATCAGCAAAATTGTGACACTACGCTTAAGAAATGCTATAAGAAGATCATTTAATGCCGCCAAGTTATGTTGTGTTTTCTACAGCCGGCCGATGATGACCACACGAACTAAAGACAGACTCCCTGACTTCTCCTCTTCTATTTGCATTTACCAGTTCGACTGCTCCTGTGGAGCTAGTTACATTGGACGTACAGTTAGGCGAGTCCGTCGTCGAATCGCCGAGCATCATCCTTCATGGCTAAGTAAGGGGGAAACCAGATTGACACGAAGCTCAATACTCTCTCATTTGATTGACACCGGCCACCGAGTTAACATTCACAATGCCTTTAAGGTTATTTATCACATTCCTTCTCACCTCACCCATCCTCTACGAGTTCGTCTTTTACATACGGCAGAAGCCATAGGAATCCACCTACACAAGCCAAGTTTGTGTGTTCAGAAGAGATTCGTACAGCCTCTTTCTTTGCCTTGGCCATCTGTATAGCTCATTTATTACAACAAGACTCTTCATTTCATCCACCACACAATTCAATATAACTAATATTTTAATAGCTCCATTATTATTATTATTATTATTATTATTATTATTATTATTATTATTATTATTATTATTATTACAGACTTAACCATCTTTCTCTCCCCCTATTGTCTCTAATTACCGTCAATAATTTACTATTTTACATAACGGTTCATTTTTGCTCTTTAGTTATCACTATACAAAATATCAATTATGTAAGAACCTGTTCACAAAATCTTTCTACGATAATTAATCTTTGCTTTAGTTAACTGTCTTAACTACCTGATCAATTATCACCTTCTTGATACTTTGAGATTGATAACCTCTCATTGAACAACTCTCACTACTAGGTTGGCATGTAATTTTACGTTTGAAAATGCTATATTGTTATACAGCCACTGATGAGGAACTAATTGGAAAGAAATGTTTCTTCGTTCACATTGTTTGTTATACTTGTATTGATCCTTTTAACCATACATAAAGGCTGACTGCTACAGGATGGTTTCTTTCAGGTGATGACCTAATAAAAAATTCAAGCTGGTAAAGGAACACAGAGAATTTAATGCAATGGAAGGAAATTCGTCACACTTTGTTTTCATATTAGGAAATTGAGATTTTAGCATTATTAGAAAATAAAAGAGAAAATATCATTGTGTAATTTACGCCCAAACCACCACTGAGTATATTTTTCACAATGCCGTTTTAACGAAAACCTAGTGGACACTCCATGAAGTTAATTCAGTTGATCCATTAAAACAGAATACTCGCTGTAGTGAAATCAAATGGTTGCTACACTTACAGAATTTATTCGGCCAAAGTTTACATTAGTTTTCAATCTTCTGTGTCACAGGTCCCCGTAATTCCAGAATATATACTACCGCATAATCTTTCACTTTGTTAACTACTGTAAACAGCTGCTTTATTTGCAGACAAAATGAAAGGTATGTTTAGTAAACAAAATCGATATATGTTGTATCTGGTTGGTCAGAATGTGAAATCTCTCTCTGAAAACAAAGATGAGAAGTATTCAAAAGAATTCACATTTAAATGCTGTAAAAGAACTTTGAATAAATAACGTTAAAGATTACAAATACACTACCCTCAGCTGTAACTATTATGAGGAGGATGAGATTCATGATAACAGTATGATATCAGTAAAATAACCAGATATTTCACCAAGCAATTTTCTTTCCAAAAAGGTGCATTAGAACGAGAACCTTTTTTGATTTGTGAGTATAAAAGTACATTTATGTGAATGAAAAATGTAGGATGACAATACAGTATCCTTTGTGTTACACACACCATCCGATCACATTTAAAAAACACTTGTTACGATGCATCTCTAATATAACGTCAAGTTTCAGTCTAAATGCAAACTAGTTTCTTGAATATATGCCCCAATGTTTTGACTTTAATAAGCTTTTATAGAAAAATACCAGTTCATCTCCTTTGTTCATTTGAAGCAACAGAACGTCAACTATGCATTTTCTGCTGCGCATTAAGAATAAAAACCATCTGCTATTCATCGTAACTATCCAGTTTCTTCAGTTCTTCAGGGGAGGTAATTTTTAACAGAGAATACGAAATTCCATTCAGAGGATTTATAAGTCAGTCAACTGACTGAAGTCAATTTATGACATTTTCATACTTATCAATGAATTATCATTACAATTCTATATAAAGCATGATGAGGCACCAACGGGCAAGTCATCCATGACCAGGCTTTTGGAATTATCTGTTACACATAAACAGTATAACAGGGTGTAATTAGGAGTATTCGACCTGTTTATCATGAAAATGTGTTAGTAGCGCTCTATGGAAACCTTTAGGCTGCCAAAGAAACAATAGCAATATATCTGAGCCGAAATTCCCTACAGTCTTGTAGCAGTGATACGATTATCATTAAGAGAAGGTGATTGTGAAACCAAAATGTAAAAATAAGCAGTTGCATGTAGACAAGTACTTTTTAAAATGTTGGAAATCCTCAGAAACTTGCATTAACGAGATAAAAAGGCGTTTGTTCAAAGGGTCGAACCGTATAACCGACGAATAAGATTACCGTACTGCTTTTTAACTCTGTAATCATCACGTCATTCTTTTACTGCAATCATAGTGAAAGATTGTCTAACTCATTCACTACAATCAATTATCAAAGTTTAAGGATGTTGATTGTCAACTCTCTACCCCAACATCATCGACTTTGAAAAGGCCTTCAGCAGAGCCACCGAGAAGCAGAAGCACTGACTTAACGTCGGTGTTGAAAATCCGGATCTCATTCAAGTTTTGTGCTGAGTGCAGATCTCCACACTGATTTCAGGTTAATGAACTGTCTTGCTTTTCCGATCCTATCTTTGACGTTCTTGTCTGTGCCGCTGCCTGTAATTGAAACAGTGCTGCCTAGATGGGTGAAAGAGGCTACTTCCTTTAAGTTTTTCCCAATGATGATGATTGGAGCTTGTTGTTGTTATTGTTGGCAGTGTTGGTTGGGTGTCTTCATCACCTCTGTCTTCTCTTTATTCACTTGAAGTCCCGTCTTCGATGCCTCACCTCTTTTGTTAACTTGTTAATTTTCGCCTCTAGGTCTTCAAGCTTGTGTGACATTAGACATAAATCATCGACGAAATCTAAATCTTCTAGGTTCTTTTCCTCGGCCTCGCTCCTTACTGTTTGTTGCACGATCCAGTCCAGTCCACTACAATTAGGAATATCGTGGGTGATAGTAGGCAACCTTGTTTTACTCCTGTCTTCACTTCAAAAGCATCACTGAGCTTCCTATCGTGAATTAATTGGCATGTGACGTCTTCATATAGTTGTTGAATGAGATTGATAAACGTTTATCGTGTTTGGTGGTGACAAAAATAGCTTTGTGGCTGTATATTTGTCAACTTAAAATCACTTTTGTGTACACGGAAATAACATGTCAATTCAACTCTTTTTGAGGACCGTTTAGCGGCACCTATCATCTTAATCGGAAAGATGTTTTGTACCCAGCATCTAACACTGTCAGTGACCACATGTGTATTAGAATTCGCAATCTGTCAGAAATCAATGTCTGACTTCAATACAATTACTTCTGGCTTGAAAATAATTGCATGGTGAAACTATCATCATGGTATGCCAAATATATCTCTAACTATTGTTAAATGTGTCAATGATTTTGGGACGTGGGCCAAAGAAATTCGAGTTTACCTGATCTCGAGCATTTAACAAACAGAGCCAGTCATTTTCCTAAAAACGGACTTTAAGCAAAGTAATATACATACAGTCCACTGGGTATTGAATATGTTTGGCCAATTCATAAGACTCAGAGTACTCATTTTTCATTGTTTCCATGGGATAATGTAAAACAGTAGATCATGAATAACCTGACATCGGGGGGCAACGTCATAAAAAGCCTCTGTTAGACCCAGGTAGTCATGCATTATCATTAGAAATCAAAGACTAATTTTTCCATCATGTGAACAACAGTAAATTCTTTTCGGAAATTTATTGTTCATTTACGTATCAGATCAGTCACTGGACTGTGAATGCGAAACAGATACGCTGAACAAATATCCTGGTAAAATCCAAGACTTTTGAACACCGGGTACACATTTGAGAATATTTAATACTCCCCTTATCTGAAACTTTTACTATTACACTACAACCTGACATCTTAGTGTGACGCAGCATCACTTCACGATAAGTTATTGTTCTGCAAATCACAATTATTCTATGATAAGAAACTGTATATTTAGTATCAGTGAATTACTCCAGATTCCTTTTCAGAACATCAAGCTTTTGAAAAGTAATAAGACTCTACACTTCGTTTATTTGACTTTTTTTCCAAAGTGCTTTTTATCAGTTGTAAACTTCACAGACTAATCAGTTAACATTACCTTTCCTTGAATTTTAAAAATACAAGTATCTAGGGGTAGTGGTTACCACGAACTGACGTTAGTTGGGGAACCTTTGAGAATCTGGAAGCACTGGACAGCTGTTTCGTACAGTTATGAGTCTCCTCAGCAGTAGGTACCCTTGACCTGACCAGGAACCGAACATAGAACCTTTGGGTTTTACGGCGAGCGCCTTAACCATTGAGTTACTGGGGCGACTTTCAGTGGTTTACAATTCCCAACTTCTGTCAATTCACGGTATACCGCGACTATCACCCAAGGTCTTCAGTTGGCATCAGTTTCACTTCCGACTGGTTGACTCCACAGGTCATGGCTTCTCATTAGAACTTACTGATATCCATCTGGAAGCAAGTCACTAAAGAGCGCTACACAGTAATGTATTTTTGAAATGAATGGAGATTTTTACTTTAGAAGTAGTTTTCATCATGGACTGACATCACCTGGGGAACCACTGAAAATCTAGAAGCACTGGACAGCTGTTTTGTCTTAGCATGGGACTCCTCGGCAGCTTGTTGTGAAACCCGAAGGTCCTAAGTTCGATTCCTAGCTAGGCCATGGGTGCGTACCGCCAAGGAGTCCCATACTAGGACGAAACAGCTGTCCAGTGCTTCCAGATTTTCAATGATTTGGCGACTGATGTCACTCTATGACGAATACTACTTCTACATCAAAAATCCTCATTCATCTCAAAAAGATAAATATCTCTTTGAAATTACTGGGTACCAATTTGTGCTAAATCCAGCATCCCAAAGTACTTGTTTTGTTTTACTTGAATGTGATGTGTATATTTTGTCATTTCAGAGTTAATGTATTGCCAGCGGATCACTAAAATACCATAAAAGAAGTGATCTTATAACTATGTGTACCACACGTCACTGTACAGTTTTTTTACCAGAAAACTGTATGCATTTATTGAGTGTAATTAATTTATCTACCCGTAAATGTTAACAAGACAAAATTCACAAAATATGATTTTATTGCCAAAAATAATAACCAACCAATGAAACTTAAAGCACTACTAGCAGTCAACAAAAATGATAAACCAATTCTACATTGGATTTTCCCAAAATCAATAAAGACGAAGAAAATAAATCCCCTATGATTACTAACAACTCAGCGATTACATGGAACACTGAAAATTCTAGTGATCAGGACTTTTGAAAAAGGAGTTATTTAAAAAGCAACATTTTTATAAGCTTTACACGACTAAGTTCACAACTGTTACGTAAGTCACCATATTTTGTTATCAAAGTACTGAAATAACCACCCGCCAAATAAAACATCACGCATTATAGCTGACTTGTCTTTGGAGAGCAACCGATTTCATGCAATTTGGTCATAATTTCTGAATGAATCCTGTGGACCTCCATGCAGCGTTCCCACTATACAGGAATACCAATTATCGTAGAGTTTACAAAGACAAACTACCCAGTGGGGACGTTTGTTAATGTAACAGAGCAAAGCAGATTGAAAAATCCATCGGTTTTATGAAGCATGATGATGCCTCCTACTCATCGGTGGCTAAACACAAGAAATCTAAGTTTAGGCCTTCCTGCCGACTACCTAAAACTAATCCAAAACAATATTTATGTTTATTAAAACAATCTTTTATATAAATAAAGCATTAGAAAAGAGCAAAATTAGTTCATCAGCAGTTTACCGTAGAAAACATTCAAGAAATAAAAGAAACGCATGCACTTCACCTGATAATTTAATTTATTCCATGAAGTTAGAAACCCTGATTTCTAAGCTGTTTAAAGAACTAGAAGCTTTAAATTTGATGTATTGTGGAAATGAAGCAAAGCCTTTTTATCTATTTTGTGCTGGAATTCCTTTGTAAGTGAAGACATAAACTTTAAGCAAGTTTTCTAAGCATCTACGTTACCTTCTAGTAGTCTTCAGCATTTTCATGAAATACGAATTATTACCATTTAAACATGAAAGAAACTAACAGAAGTCGTGCTTATCTATGTGTTCATCAAATGAATGATTCTGCTCACGTATTTGCACTTAAGAACTAGACGAGAATAAGTCTAATTACTGACAACGTCTACACCATTCCAAGGCAAACCGAACCCATTATATATGTAGAAGCGTCCTACTTGGGTATACATAGGAGTGAACGTTAAAGTAAGAATATGTGACTCATTACAATAAGTTACGTCTAAACCATACAACTTTTTATCATATCTAAAATCAAAGTAATAGGGAATTTGTAAAAATTTACTTTTATCTTCTCTATTGAACGACAAACCTTAAAGTAACATTTAATAAAGAGGGATAATTTGCTGATTCAACGATTTTAAAATGAATATCACTGAAATACTATTTCAAATGAAAATAACTACAAGAGTTACCATTACTGAAGCTGTGAAAGAGAAATTTTAGCTGGTTTCCTAGCATCAAACCAAATGCATAATACCATAGTTTTCATAGAATAGTTGATTTGAAATTGCAAATTATGCAGTTTGAAATCTTAATCTTTATAAAATATTTACAGAATATTGTTTAGTTTTCTTTTACAAACAATGATAGCTTCAATATCATATTAGTTCAGTTACAATTATTATACTTCAGTGCACAGAATGGTTGACATAACTTTAATAACATTCTTAAACGATTAAATTATTATTTATTGTAGATTTTTTGCTGTTTGCTAGTCACAATAAGTTCACTTTAACCAATGATTCTGTCCACCGGACTGTGAATTTTCTGCAAAGGTTCCTTCTACTTGAATAGAATGAGTTTCAAACACTTTTTTTAAAGTTCGTTCAAAATAAAGATAAAAGTATGTATATAAATTATTGAGAACTAGCTGAAGCAAAAAATCTGTAAAAGACGATCAGGTTGTTCTCTCAAGTGAATAGATGAATAACAGGAGAATTTATCCTCCATTGAAACTAAATGAAGAGGAAAGCAATCAGAGTTTTTTTGGAATAATATAATAACTCCTTTCTTGTGATATTTCAATAATTATGTCAATATCTATTTGCCAATTGCGTAGTCTGTTACATTTCGTGTGTAAGAAGCAGAAGCACTTAATCTTTCTCTTACCTGAATTCAATTCTTATGAAACAAATTGTGTTGCAAACTGTGTGATTTTTAGACAATATTACTCCAAAATGAAATAACTTCCTTATGAACATTAATTTTTCCATTCGTAACCATTATTTTGTCCTATCGCTGAAGAGGAAAAAGTTCCTCATCTACGGTTGGACAATCCGTTTGTTGGTTTTCGAAGTTGACTTCTTGGTTGATGACGAATTGTGAAAACATCTTTTGGTGAAGTTACGTGGATAGCTGTCCTTCTGGAAAATAGTCATCAAATAGTTTCTTCTTTTCCCAATAGGGTTGGTGTACAACAGTGCGTCTTCGCTCTTCTGCTGAATGTTTTTGTACAACTGATTTTGCGTGCTGTTGAGTTGTTGCTATTGTAATTGGAATTTTATTCGTATGAATTGGTTTTTTATATACTTCAGTTTCAAAATTCTTAGGATCCGTTCTAGTGACGAGAACAGAAAAATAATGCAAGTTCGTCATCTGATTTTGCTTCAGCTGTGGATTTGATGTCGAAAATGTTGTTGAACAGTATGTAGGCGTTTTTCAATTCGTTTCTTTAAACTATGACAAACGTGTCATCTACATTTTGGATTCAAGGTTTTCGTCTGACCAACGGCAGCATAACAGTTTCCCATCTTTGCATTAGTGCTTCTATAATTAGTACTGATGTGGGCAATTCCACTTTAACTAAAATGTAAGGTGGCTATTTCTGACCTTTATTTAGCTAATAAAACTCGATGTGAAGTCCGAAACTCAAGATCTCAGTCCCACACTCAGCCACTCACAAACAACAGAATCATCATTTTGGTAAGCATGAAATGCGTATTCATAATTTCGAGATGTGATGCAAAGTGATAAAATCGGTTATTCTGGTTAATTCAACAAACACGCTTAAATCGCTATTTAACATTCTACATGATACCGAGAGATAACATACTGCTTTTCTGTTAGCAGTCATTTCATATGCAGTCATTTGAGCCTGCTTCAAATTTGTGCTCCTAAAACAACTTTATGGAATAAAATTCCTCAGATTACAACATTAATTACAGTAAAACATGAAGCTTCAGAAGCACGCATATATTACATTCAGCTATTTAGAGATATTCAACTTGGCTCCACCAATACATGTTGTATCCAAGGGCGTTCCTGTTGGTATTGGTTGGATATCTACACAACCTCTCTCCTCGCTACGTTCACTTGAAGTCCCGTCTTCACTGCCGTGGCTTCTCTTGTCAACTTGTCGATCCACATATCATCCACTCTTCCTCAAGCCAGTCAGCCTGTTCCGCTCGCAGTTTCCAACCCAGAGCATCCTTCAGTCTCCCCAGGTTGATGCGGCTTACCATTTCGCCTGGAGTGGACAGTGACAAGAACATGATTCCGTGCCAGTTCTGGCAAAAACCGAGGTTAGGTCACCCTTCTTTGGAAGTCTCACAAGGTAGCCCTTCTTCCTCCAATCAATCAGCAGACACCTCTCCTTAATTCCAAAACTTCTGCAGTAGTGGTGTGAGCGTGTCCACTATTGTCTCTGCATCCGTCTAAGTGTTTCTCCAGGAATTCCATCTGGTCCTGCTGCCTTCTCCAATTACAGTAGCTTTATGGAGTGTTCTATAGGTGGTGTTCACTTCCTCTCTCCACTGTTCATCCCTGCACTGCACTACACTGGTTCATCTTCTGCTTCACCATCACCATCTCCCTCTCTCTCTCCCTCCTCCATCAGATTCCATGTCTCAGTCGAGATCCACACCCTGTCTTCCTTCTTCCTCCTCACTAACACGGTTATGCAGGTTTCCTTCCACACCTCTTTCAATGAGTTCCAGTATTTTATCCACACACGTTTCTTCGAACATATTGCTTAGTGTCCCCCATTTTGCCCTGATGACTGGCTGACGTGATGTCCTTTGTAGTTTCGGCCTTCAGTTCGGTTTCTCGGTGTTGAACTTGAACTGTCGTCTATCACCAGCTTCTGTGAAGCCTCTCAACTTGATTTTGCAGACAGGTTCCTTGCACTAGATAGTGAGTGGTCTGAACCTGTGTCTGCTCCCCTCCTTCATCTTGTGTCCAGTAGACTGCGTCTACACTTTCTTCACATTCAAATGAAGTCGATTTGATTTTCAGTGTGTCCCGGTGTCTGGTGAACTCAAATCCATGTCACTGCCTTGTGAATATTCTTGTGTTTGTACACACTGCATCGCCTCCAATCACCAAATCCTTGAATGCTCAGAAGTCTGCAAACACTTCTCCATTCCTGTTCATTTCACCCAGTGCCTCTCGAAACATGATTCCGTCTCTCCTCCTCTTTTCTGCTCCCAGTTTGGCATTCATGTCACCCCACCCATTAGAATGAATTCTGATGTCACCATCTGGGGTGGGGTCTTGTCTACACATTACTGATTGCAGTCGTCTCTAGAATTCCTCCTCCTCCTCCTCCTCCTCTTCGTCTGCATTATTTGTAGGTGCACAGCGTAGCATTGTATGATTGTGACTTTCCTCAATCTCGATCTGAATCTTGCTGTCATGATCCTGATCCTGCAGGAGGAGATTGGTTCCCACTGAACGAGAGAGAGAGAGAGCCTTCGATGCTGTTAGGGACATCATGATAGCCACTCCACAACTCAGTGTGTTGTGCTCGTGGTTGTCGTCTGGGTGACAATGTTGGAGTGGATTATTGACTAACTCTCCAGTTGACAGTTGGGAGAGTCCACTTCCATTCCATCTGTGGATTCCACACAGATTCCTAGTCTACAACTTCTATGCCATACCTTCTCATCTCCTTTGCAATATGGACAGCCTTGCTAGCCAGCCAGCCAGCCAGCCAGCCAGCCAGCCTCAATCAAACATTGTGCGGACACTCCATGTCCCCATGCCTACTCTCGCTTCCTTCGGGAGAACAGAGGAGAAGATGCATCGGCCAGTTGGCTTCTCGAAGATTTCCACCAACTGGCGTCACTTCGTCTCCCCGAGGAATCCCAGTGAGGAATGAGTTTGTTTTTGTTTTTGTTATTGTTTTTATGCTTTGAAGTTTGTTTAGCGATTGGATTGGTTTTTGGGGGTAGGATTGCCAGCCTATGTCAAACCGTCCCTGCTTATCCGGTCTCATGACCGACATGTGAGTGGTCAACTGGTAAACCAAGCGAGGGTGTTGTTATTCATAGCAAACTGAAATATTTTTCCTACATCATCACTGTAAATATTAGTAATTTCATCAAAGCTGAAACCCTCATTACTTTTACCGCATCGCAATCATATATCTAAGTATAGGATATGCTTTACCTCGGATATTTATCTGCACGTCCGCGTCATCTATCATTTGATAGTTTCTTCTGAACACGGTGAGGATTAAAATTATAATTGACTTGGAAAGTTATAACCACGTAGAATTGCCAGTTCTAAAACACTATTCATACAACTGTATTACTACTCTTGAAGAAACCCTTGTTAGACGGTGAAGACAACAGAAAATTTTATGTTGGCGTTTATTTGATTTGATAGCTCAATCAAACAAGCTTGCTTTCATTCAGTTTTATCATTATATTCTAACAAACTTTTCTAAATGTATATTTTATGTTCGAGTGAATGTTAAGTTCAGTTTTACTTATCTCCTGCCTCAAATTTATCGTTTTTAATTCAAGGTTTTTCTTCTTTGGTTCATAAATTTTATGCGAACTGACGTTACTTTTGATTCTATGATTCCCTGAAGATTATTAATTGCATGGACGAAAGTTCTTAGCAGATTACTTCTTACGAATTGTTTGTCTGAAGTATGTGAGAGTGAATGAATACTTCATATATCCTAGGAAAACCTCTGTCTTTTAAATTGAAATCTGCATACTCGAAGGAACTTACGCCTTCCTTGAGAAGCAAATCCATGTCTTCCGGAATTGTAGCCAGCCATGTTGTCACTGAGCTATATGAGAGGCAACCGACCTCCTGCAGATACACCCTGCTGATATGCGCCAACAAGCACGAAATGTAGGTTCAGGGCTCTCTGCCAATCATCTCCAGCCAACTAACATCTATCAAAGTGGACCGCGACAGTTAATCTTCTAGCATGCCGGCCATACTACAAAATGATCGATAAAATTTGGTCAGCACTGAGTATATAAATTAAGTTGCTCTCCAATGACCAGTCAATGAACTACAAAGTGCTCAACATGGTCAAAGGTGATTTTCAAATAGCATTCTGGTTTCAGTGTTGATTCTAGATGTTTGAAAATTATTGTCGATGCGCTGAACAAGTGAAAAACATTTTTTTGGAAGATAATGGCTTTATTCTTAAGACAACAATTAATATCGATATGTCATCTATCAGAAGTCAGTAGAACTTATATAACAACTTTGTCCAACCGTCTACAGTAAATGTTATTCCTTAAAATGCTTCCCACTATCACATATATGCGATACTTAATATACCGCTTTGAAAGAAAAAATTGAACATTTGTATCTTTATATTTCTAGCTCCTTCGATACTGAATGGAAAAGTTACATGTTGACGGCAACTACATATCTGATATAGTGTAATATTTATATTTCGCGTAGATAATTCCAAGTAGCTGTAACAATTTCTGATGAAAAACCATCATACTTAACCTTGGTCCAAAATTGTTGCGACTTCTAAAAGCTTAAAGCTAGATATATTGCAACCAGCAAACATTCACAGTTTATTGATTATACTGACAATACTAAACTAAAGAGAAATTTTCCCATTCTTCTAATGTTTTGGCGTAAGATAAACGTGGACAAAATGAACGTATAAAAGATTACATAAGAATTAAAAAGTAAAGTAAAAGATATTGTTTAACATATCGACAGAACCTTAGAAATATAGTAGTGGTCAACGCAGTTCGCTTCAAATGTTTATATGTTTTAAAATACTTATGGTAAATCAAAAGACATAACAAACTTATCAGCAAACAGTTTCTGTCAATCATTTTGCCAACCTTGTGGTTCTCTCTTGAAGAAACGTATAGCTAATAAAGAAATTCAAATTTATGCTCCTCTGTCACAGAGGAGGTATTTTATCATAAGCCTAAGGCTCGTGAATACATTATTACACAGACAGTCGTTATTGTTTATTGCTTATATTCACAGATACAAACAGTGAATTCACTTAGTGTATTCACCGACCAGGCAAACAGAGGTGACGTATGCTCACTCTATCCATGACTAACTGCAAAATAAATTCTGATGACAGTAAAAAACGTTACTGCTCGTAGCTTATATTTCCGGATAATAAGGATTACTGGGATTTAAATTCTGTTTTTATTTAAAACCAACTATTTCTCTTTTCCTGGCATTTATTTACGTTACAGCTACACTTTTCCATACAAACACCTACTAGAACCATAAAATCAGAGTACGCCTACCTACAGTATTTATCTGTGAATGATTACACCATCGTGTTTTGAAAGTTATCGACTGTTAATGCAGACATACTTCCTACTAACCAAAAACTATTGCTTCTGAAATTGATCTAACAACGTAGTTGACAGTGACTTAAGTTTGCATATCTGTGTACTTTTACAACCATGTAATGCTGTGAATAGTTGTCTATAAATCTTCCTGGTTATTTCTAACCATCACTAGCTCTACCACATGTTTAGAAATCTACTGTCCTCTTAGAGAGGTATTCAAGACTTGTTTGTTTCCCTTATGAACGGTAGTCATGGTACTGTTTTAGTTAAGTTAGAATCCTGACACTTCAAAACTTTCAAAACTCAAGAATTTTGAGAGTTAACAAAAAATGTGAGAAGATTTGTGCACTGAAAGTTCTGTTTAAAAGCTAGGAGTTAGCATGATTTTGTAACATATAAATTGTTTCCCTGAAGAAGCTCGAACCAGACTTACACGTAAAACGTCAAACTAGTTTCAGTTCAAACACACCAGCGCACAAATGTAAACTATTTGTTGTTATTGCATAGTTGCTCATTTCATTCCCGCAGTGGCTCAACCCGTAATTTTATTCTTACTTCAAGTTATTAAATGGTTAGAAGTGCAAAGCTGCTACACACGAAATCATCTGTAGCACGAATAGTTAATGTTAGTTTTATTAGATACTTGTGCCTAATTTAAACATAAAATGGAACGTTTTAATTACAAGACGATACAAATAAACATCATAAAAGTTTACTGTCTGAATCGATCAGACTGTTAATAAAAGGTCTTGCAACACTTTAATTCTCTATTTTGTGAAAAAAAATAGGACACTGTGAAAGTTTGCTATGGTTATTTGTTTCTTAAAAAAGACGAACTGTTTTATAGTGAATGTAGTGAGTTGAGTGTAGCACTCGATGTTCAACAGTTACTGTCAATAAAGAGATATACATATAATACACTTATCATATGGGATGAAAATAGTGGTGTTAAGATCACTGTTGATAATTTCAGTTATTTTATTGAGTCCTTAAACTTCAAGTCGCGATCCGAAGAAAGCCGCGGATTTCATTTCATGAATGATTCTTCAAAGATGAACCGATCGCATATCTCCCTCTAAAAGTTGACTAACAGGAAACTTACTTAAAAAGAATTATAGTGATTTTGAAAGCGAATTGCTAGAGAATATTTTACATACTGAACTGTTTGTTTTCAAATAGTTTTGTTACATACATGGAGTGTCTGGTCCTGGACCAGACAACATGAGATTGGTTGCTGTCCAGTGATCAATCAAAACACTCTTGGAATTTTGCCGAGTGACATTCAACACTTTTCTACGAAACTATCGGTTCAGAGCTTTTATTCAACGAGTTATATCGCCACTTTTAAAAACATGAAAATTGACTAGCTATTTGCAAGATCTTTGATCACTAAGCTCAAGAAGTAAAGTTATGTGAACAATGCAGTTCAATTATATTTACATGGAATGTGTAAATTGTTGAGCACTTAAAACTATTGAAAAACAGTTCCTAATGTGGACTACTGGTCGATCATTTATATTCACCCGGATCAAGAACTGAATATATATATTACAACAAATATTCGTCACAGAAAGAAAAGTTGGTACCAACTGCAGATGACATTTGTGTAACTCCTAGCGTCTTTAAAGAAAATTCCAAATTTCCGCGGTGAAGTCAGGTTCTACTTTCTTCCTAAGAATAATTACAACGACAGTACAAAATCATTAATAAACGAGCTGGAACCGCATACTTCACTTCCTTGTCTTATCCAATCCAATATCATAGTTTCCAAAATATAGTAGCAAAACAGTATGCACCTTGCTGTTAGATGTGTAAGGTTTCTCATATTCTCCTTCATTGTGAACATGAGACGATAGGGTGAAAAGTGACGTGACACCTCGCTAATACAGTAGGGTAAATGAGACGAACATGCATACTATTACTGTCAGTATGGAACAGATTTTTAATTTACTGCCAAACAAAGCATAAATGAATGGTAATAATAATAAAGGTGACAACAAAAATACGTCAAATTAATCTAGATTGTTTGTTGTCGTTGTTGCAAACACTATAAAGATGGCATTAGTAATGAAAGTCAGTGCAAAACACTCTTTCTATTTGCCAATTAGTAGTTATTTTACAGCCTATAGGACTAGAGTTCATAGTTCTTTCATAAATACCGTCTGATAAAAAGCACTGTATGTATTAGTTTGCAGCAAATATCCTAATACGACTGGCTCCAGGAATATAAAGCTAATTTTCTGCATATGCCGTCAAAAATTCAACCTCAACAAAACTAATGTGTATGTACCAGAAATTAAGGATACTCTAGAAGTCATTGCATGCCCAATAAACTTGCACGAAACAAGTCTCTATGCATCCGATGCTAAATACACATCCAATATTGTTCTACGAAGTATATTTATCAACCTGTAAAGTGTTATTTTCAAAACGGTCAGTGTTTACAGCACAGTATGCTAAGCGTTTGTCAAGTATGATTCCTGGAATTTAAAATTTTAGTACAAATCCTTGGCAAAAAAATGTTCAAGCTGTTTTATTTATCTAGTCCTTTTATATCTCAAATGCAAAACGTTTCAACAAACATTTTCCTAGCAGTCTTCGCTTGGAAAAAGCTACAGTTCATAACATGACACATAGATGTCGTTTTACCGGAAATGAAATATATTTTCTTTCACAAGATGGCATTGGAAGTGGTAGCGATGCTCTCTGACCTATCGTGGATATCAAACAAGGAAAAAAGAAAGCAAAATGATTATTTGTTGATTAACAAACAAAGACTTTCAAAAGTACCAGCAGATATTATGTGTCGTCAGTTGGTAAAAAAAAAGCCTCGAAATCAAATGGTCACAGGTTGTTGAGAATCTTGCAGCTTCTTGTTTTGAACAATCAAAATAACAATTCGCTCAAATCTCTCCATTTTCACATATTCTTAATTTTTTTTCCTGTAGTGATGAACTTTGAGAAAGAATGCAAGAAAGTCAATAATTTTATTGATTTGTTACCAGCGTAACAATCTGTGTAAACTTTACGTGCACAAATTAAATTCAGTAGCCAAATCAAATTAAGGCATCGAAACAACGAAAAAAGCTGAAAAATAAACAGAATTTCATCGCCTAGGGTTAAACTGTTCTTCTGCCCTCCTAATGTGTAGAATATTTCTGTTTTTATAACGTTCTTCTAAACATTGTTTCTCAATACACATTGAACTTCATTATACAGTTAAATAGTAGCTGTAATGTAAGTAAACATCAGTTCTTCTCCACAAACATGTCAATAAAGCGCATTCTCGTCGTCCTTTGGTATTCTATAGGTTCTGTTAGCCTAATTAATTTGAATTACTTCACTCATGCGAGTAATCAACGTTTAACGAGCTTCTGATGAACA
Organism: Heterobilharzia americana; assembly: GCA_944470555.2. Lineage (NCBI taxonomy): Eukaryota > Metazoa > Platyhelminthes > Trematoda > Strigeidida > Schistosomatidae > Heterobilharzia > Heterobilharzia americana. The sequence goes on from OX104127.1 coordinate 110,274,046, forward strand.
TTTTAAATTAAATTTCTATTCAATCTATCCTTAAGAAACAGTGCGCAGTATCAAAAGTTATGATAACGAAGTTATAGGACTAAAGTTCTATACTCTTCATATCGCAACTTCTTCAGATTCCCATAGCCAATAAAGACTTGATTTTTGCTGGAAGAAGAATACTAGGAGAGGTCTCCTGACTAGTGACAAAGCTTTATGGAAATAAATGTCCAACTGGAATGGTTATTGAGAACTAGAAATGATATTTAAGCTTCTCAAAAATAATATACAAAACTTCCGTAATGAGACTGCTAGATTATTTTTATTATAATAACATAAGGTATCGAAATTCCAGTCCATCACCTTCTAATATACAGCAGCTAACGAATGAAATACGGTTTTAGTGAATAATAATTTTGCTACGGAATTCATCAAAATGTATTGCAAACCATTTTCTAAACTTCTGAAAAACCATTCTAGTAGAAGATGTATTAATAGTCCACAATGCATTGCTTCAAATTAGTTCTACATCAAGTCAAAGGGGTTTATCACTATGTGTATGGAACACAACTTCTAAGTGGTTCATTATGTACGCACTAGCTAAGACAACAGTGTGGGAGGAAATATTCATTTTGTCCATTACAACAGAACGTCATTGGATGCTGATGCTCTTGTATTAAAAATAATTCGTGAAAAACAAAATTAATCTTTGGTAAATAAGATATAATCAGACAGTTGAAATACACATAAACTCATTTAAGCCCTGAAAGAGCTCAAAATGTGACAAAAACCTAGCTTTCAAGAATATATGCATTCAAGAAAAACGTTAAGCAAAATCATATATAGACATAAGGCACACAAGATAATCGCTAATATATATTTGGTTACAGTTATTAATTCTTACATTTCGTATCTGATCTATGGGATCCTGCTGGAAGATAGGGCTTCAGTAGCACGTCTCCACCTCACTCCTTCCTCTCCACACTTCCCAACATGGCTCCACGACTGCTCACAAGCTTCCATCTCCTCCATGTCACCCTCACCTCGGACACCCAACTCATCGTTTCTCATTCGAGTCCCACTCGACGGCCCGGCATGGCACATGATCTGCCCAATCGGTCTTCTCAGTGTATGCCAAATACAATCCACCTCCACTTTCCTCTTCTACATATTTGTTGGGCAATAGGTTCTTGGTTGGTTCGTCACCAGCCAGCCAGAGTGAGTTCCTTGCCGCTTATTCTTTCTGTCCATCCATCTGATCTTCAGTGTCAGTATCGAGTGAGAGTAGGAGTAGGCGGCAGCTGTTCATGATGTATGTGTGTAGTTGGTTGGAAATGCTTTCGTGACGCGCCAAGTTTCTGAACCATCACATAGAAGCACTGACTCGACTGACATTAGTGTGGAAAATCCGGATCTTGTTCACGCTTTATGCTGACTGCACCAGATCTCCACAATGATTTCTGGTTAATGAAGCCCTGTCTTGCTTCTCCGATCCTGGCTTTGACATCCTCATCTGTGATGCCGCCGCCTGTATTTGAAACGATGCTGCCCGTCTAGGGAGGAGAAAGGCACTACTTCCTTCATATTTCTCCAGTTGGTGGTGGTTCGCCCATGTCGCTGTGGCTGTTGGTGTTCGCATTGGTATTAGTTGGATATCTACACAACCTCTCTCCTCGCTACGTTCACTTGAAGTCCCGTCTTCACTGCCGTGGCTTCTCTTGTCAACTTGTCGATCCACATATCATCCACTCTTCCTCAAGCCAGTCAGCCTGTTCCGCTCGCAGTTTCCAACCCAGAGCATCCTTCAGTCTCTCCAGGTTGATACGGCATACTATTTCGCCTGGAGTGGACAGTGACAAGAACATGATTCCGTGCCAGTTCTGGCAAAAACCGAGGTTAGGTCACCCTTCTTTGGAAGTCTCACAAGGTAGCCCGTCTTCTTCCAATCAATCAGCAGGCACCTCTCCTTAATTCCAAAACTTCTGCAGTAGTGGTGTGAGCGTGTCCACTCTTGTCTCTGCATCCGTCTAAGTGTTTCTCCAGGAATTCCATCTGGTCCTGCTGCCTTCTCCAATTACAGTAGCTTTATGGAGTGTTCTATAGGTGGTGTTCACTTCCTCTCTCCACTGTTCATCCCTGCACTGCACTACACTGGTTCATCTTCTGCTTCACCATCACCATCTCCCTCTCTCTCTCCCTCCTCCATCAGATTCCATGTCTCAGTCGAGATCCACATCCTGTCTTCCTTCTTCCTCCTCACTAACACGGTTATGCAGGTTTCCTTCCACATCTCCCTCAATGAGTTCCAGTATTTTATCCACACACGTTTCTTCGAACATATTGCTTAGTGTCCCCCATTTTGCCCTGATGACTGGCTGACGTGATGTCCTTTGTAGTTTCGGCCTTCAGTTCGGTTTCTCGGTGTTGAACTTGAACTGTCGTCTATCACCAGCTTCTGTGAAGCCTCTCAACTTGATTTTGCAGACAGGTTCCTTGCACTAGATAGTGAGTGGTCTGAACCTGTGTCTGCTCCCCTCCTTCATCTTGTGTCCAGTAGACTGCGTCTACACTTTCTTCACATTCAAATGAAGTCGATTTGATTTTCAGTGTGTCCCGGTGTCTGGTGAACTCAAATCCATGTCACTGCCTTGTGAATATTCTTGTGTTTGTACACACTGCATCGCCTCCAATCACCAAATCCTTGAATGCTCAGAAGTCTGCAAACACTTCTCCATTCTTGTTCATTTCACCTAGTGCCTCTCGAAACATGATTCCGTCTCTCCTCCTCTTTTCTGCTCCCAGTTTGGCATTCATGTCACCCCACCCATTAGAATGAATTCTGATGTCACCATCTGGGGTGGGGTCTTGTCTACACATTACTGATTGCAGTCGTCTCTAGAATTCCTCCTCCTCCTCCTCCTCCTCTTCGTCTGCATTATTTGTAGGTGCACAGCGTAGCATTGTATGATTGTGACTTTCCTCAATCTCGATCTGAATCTTGTTGTCATGATCCTGATCCTGCAGGAGGAGATTGGTTCCCACTGAATGAGAGAGAGAGAGAGCCTTCGATGCTGTTGGGGACATCATGATAGCCACTCCACAACTCAGTGTGTTGTGCTCGTGGTTGTCGTCTGGGTGACAATGTTGGAGTGGATTATTGACTAACTCCCCAGTTGACAGTTGGGAGAGTCCACTTCCATTCCATCTGTGGATTCCACACAGATTCCTAGTCTACAACTTCTATGCCATACCTTCTCATCTCCTTTGCAATATGGACAGCCTTGCTAGCCAGCCAGCCAGCCAGCCAGCCAGCCTCAATCAAACATTGTGCGGACACTCCATGTCCCCATGCCTACTCTCGCTTCCTTCGGGAGAACAGAGGAGAAGATGCATCGGCCAGTTGGCTTCTCGAAGATTTCCACCAACTGGCGTCACTTCGTCTCCCCGAGGAATCCCAGTGAGGAATGAGTTTGTTTTTGTTTTTGTTATTGTTTTTATGCTTTGAAGTTTGTTTAGCGATTGGATTGGTTTTTGGGGTAGGATTGCCAGCCTATGTCAAACCGTCCCTGCTTATCCGGTCTCATGACCGACATGTGAGTGGTCAACTGGTAAACCAAGCGAGGGTGTTGTTATTCATAGCAAACTGAAATATTTTTCCTACATCATCACTGTAAATATTAGTAATTTCATCAAAGCTGAAACCCTCATTACTTTTACCGCATCGCAATCATATATCTAAGTATAGGATATGCTTTACCTCGGATATTTATCTGCACGTCCGCGTCATCTATCATTTGATAGTTTCTTCTGAACACGGTGAGGATTAAAATTATAATTGACTTGGAAAGTTATAACCACGTAGAATTGCCAGTTCTAAAACACTATTCATACAACTGTATTACTACTCTTGAAGAAACCCTTGTTAGACGGTGAAGACAACAGAAAATTTTATGTTGGCGTTTATTTGATTTGATAGTTCAATCAAACAAGCTTGCTTTCATTCAGTTTTATCATTATATCCTAACAAACTTTTCCAAATGTATATTTTATGTTCGAGTGAATGTTAAGTTCAGTTCTACTTATCTCCTGCCTCAAATTTTATTTTATTCTTTCTACGCGGTAGGGTTACTAGGCGTATGCACATGCTTTCCTCTTCATTCTATCTCAGGACCGGCTGGTATCTAGTCAACTTTTAAAAAGGCGAGTTTGCTTACTGCGGTACGAACATATACATACAATGGAAACTTGATAAACGTTCTAAGTTACTAATATGATAGGAAAAATTTTCAGTATATCTACATAAGCAGTTTCATACGGAATAAAATTCAGGAGGTTTCATGAAAGAGTCTTCCATGAATGAATTAGTGTCACATTACGAATGCATATATCAGTGTTAGACTGACTGAAGAAAGTAGGTCATTTTTAAGGTAAGTCTTGTAAACAGTGGGCTTTCAATTTTTTCTCTATAGCGTATATTTGGATTTCAGCTGCTGAAGGAGATCATCTAGGACTCTTATGTCATCAGTTATCTTACTTCTAAATTTTATAAATTTATGACACTCCTCCACTGATCCCGGAACTTTTATTTAGATTTCGTCTTATATATAAACTTGAAATGACAATAAAAGCGAAAAACCTAAAGTATGTCGGAAACAAAAGTAACCTGTATACTTGCTCATGTTCTCATGCATGAAAACAAAGCCGTATGTTAAATAAATTCATTTCACTACAGTACTACTTGTTACTTATCTGCTGAGTATTGTGAAATATATCAAATGAATAACAGCTGAGCAGCCTAAATGTTCTTGTAAATTGCATGCTGCACATCGACACATATTGTAAATATTCATATATTCTACCACCAACGTTCCTGGTGGAAACTACTCAGTCAGGCCCACAGTCTGCTGTCATTAACATGAAATTATCGTGAACTGAACAAACGCGGTAACCAACTACCTGAAACCATCCAATTCTCCTATTGATGAAACAAATAATCAGTGACAGGGATAGTTTTCTGGCGATCTGACACTTATCTAGAAAGAGTGACCCAATGCCTATTTTTTCGAATCATTACCATTTATTTTGTTTAGTAGTATATCTCAGCGTTCACACAGTAAATAACAGTTGCCTGTTGACATCAACAAAAGTTGTTATATGAAAAGTAAAACATGATAAACTCTATGAATCTATGAAATTGTGTGTGGACAGCTGTTCACGTTCTCTGAAAATTAATTTCCCCGGGGTCATATAGGAAAGAATCCCTGTTAGCGCGAAACCATGGCACTTCCTATTGATTTCTTACTCTAATGATGATTAGCTTGGTAAGTTTTCAGTTGACTAAAGAATGGTTGTTTTTTTACTCGGTGTCATTTAAGTAAGCGGATATTGAGAGATAGAGATACAGGCTTGTTCTACAGCATGCAGAAGATATTAAAAGTTATTTCAAGTCAACTGTGAAACGACAAAACCAATCATTAATCAAGCATGCCATCAGTTACAAACATCACAATCTTACATCAATGGGGATTTTTCTCAGCATGACCCGATCAAATTTAAGGTTAAAGGGTCAATATGTCACAGAACCACTCTTCTGATAATCTAGTAGGTGGAAAAATTCTACGTTTAAGTTACCACACTTCAAACGTACTTCGCTTCTTTGTAAACTTTATGCCTACACACCTATTTGTATATATGTTTATATATTTTAACGACGTAGACATTTTTGCTCTGCCTAACACAGTAAGTTCATTAAAATCTGAAACACTTTAACATTCACCTGTCGTCAGAAGATTACTATACAAACTAACGAAAGCTAATGTTTCATCAAAATGTTCCGGTGCGACAGATTTGAGTGATTTTACATCATAACTAGTATTAGAAAATCAGCTTATTGAAATGCCAATGTTCTTATATATTATGAATGAATGCATTTCGGGAGCCACGTAAAGGCTGCTGTGAGTTACGAAAATTGTGCTGCAGCTACTGATACCCCACAGACTTACTCAAAATTAACAAGAGAACTTAGTTCGATCTCATCGCCTACTGATTGCAAATCAAAACCTAAATTAAGAACCTGCTGCCTGTTATAAAACGTATAACCTACTAATCAGTCGTAGGCAGTGCAATTTCAGAGGCTTCCAAATATAGCCACCTGCATTCAAATGTCGCGAAGACTTTCAATTTCATCACTTATCATGTCAGGAACTAAAGAAACTCTGCACTTAAAAAGATCAGGAATATCAAAAAAGATATAAGGCAGAAGGAATTCTTTTTTGACGTAATTCACTTATATTTACCTAGAACTAAAATTTGCCTGCCTGATTTTGTTTGCAAGCATATGGTAAAGACGATCACTGCCAACTGAAACAGAAGCAAGTAAAGACTACCTAAACTAAGCAAACAAGCCTTCGTAAATATCCAATGATATACAAATCTGCAATACTTCCCCCTTCATTCTAATTCAGATATATGCTGCTAATGTATTAAAAAACTAGTTTTGTTGACCTAATAGGGTTAGCCTGAAAATCAACCATTTCAATCTATAACTTCCAAAGTCTTCAAGTAATTTCTGTTGTTCCGAATTCTTTTGCTCTGCACATTTCCAGTGATTTCACATTTCTGATACAGTGAATGAGTGACCTTATCACCCAAAAAACCAAAAACATCCATTGTACAAGTAATTCATTGTTCCATTTATATTTTAATTTTGTAGCCCAAAAAATGACAGAATCTTTGAGCTTCCACTGATAAGAAAGTAGCATAAGAATCGATTCAGAAAGTAAAATAATAGACTGCTAGATATCCTCCGTACGTCTTGTCACTGATGAGATAAAATGCAGCTGAAGGTGTTTTTGAAACATCAGTGTTTTCTCCCAACAGATTACTGCGACAAAGCGTAATTGCTATCTGATGAAGCGCACTTTAAGTGACCTTTCACTGCAAACAGAGCTTTTCACTGAACCTGATTACAAGATTCCATGCCACTTTCATCACATTAGGCCGTAAAACTTAGCATTTACAGCACCCTTTATTCAGTAGCAAATGTGGACAACTATGTGGAACTAAATAATAAACATAATGTTTTAAGCAGTGCTATCTCATGAGGTTCGTTCTGGTTCCAGTAACTTGGTGACATTGTGCATGTTACCTATGAATGTATTCTAAAAATTATTAGTGTTCCAAATTTTCAAGACATATTATAATGCCTACCAGTTTGATCCTCTAATTCCCTGGATATCTGCTGCTCATGAACTACACACTCATTGCTGAGACTGCCGAAATTAAAGGAAACTTAGTTTCACCGTTGTTTTCTCGGGAACCTAAGAATATTCAGGTAAAACTACTGTTGTCATGGTCAAAAGTGTGAAAGTTGCACGTTAGATACCATTGACTGAACTGATCATGAAGACCAAAAATGCTCACTAGCTACCATAAGCTGACGTAAACACTGGATGGCCATTAATTTTATCTGATTAGAAAGCAAACTCTTTCAAAACACTTGAATTTTGAATAATTGTCTAAACAGGCAGGTAATACATTGAGTTAAATCAGATATTTGCACGAAAAGAGCACTACTGACCTGTAGGAATAATCCACAGCTACTCCTTTCAGCCGGCCATACTCATAGAACTTCTGCCAAGTTCTTAATGTCGTTTGTTATTCATTAACTACGTCTTTATTTTCGTTATGTCATAATGATCGTTTTGTTTCACTGAAAAAAAGTGACTATTACAAATATGTTTAAACTCATCAAATGACCTAAAGTCAAAATATATTAATGTTCTGCAAAATTTAAAGTGCTTTTAATATATCACAATGAATTTCCTTAATCTTGCTTTTCTTCCAGGCATTGTTCATGTACACTTTAGGCGTCATCTTTTGCGTGATACAGAACTATTCCTTCAATGTTTGACATATTGATAAGATACTGTGCTTTTCATGAGTGACGTCTTTCAGTATAAACATTATTTTCATCGAATATCTAGTGATTATATGAGCTTAGTGAGCATCTACTTGCTTTTTTTCCTATTTGCAAATAATAATTGTATTTCCATCGTCATTTGATATAAATATTCTCAAGTTTTCCTAGTTTTCTATCCCAAGAATCAAAATGCTTCTTCACTGTTACTTTTTGTGCCCCTTGTTTTATCCAATCAAATTGATCAGCCTTTGTTAAAAGACTGGTTCCTATGCAGATGGATCGATAATACCTGAAAAATCACTACATTATCGTTTACCTATTGGTGGCTAACGGTGGATTCTTAATAAAACTATCATCAAATAAAATTCTCAACCATTTAACTACCTACACAGACATTACACTACCACCTTCATGTGAAAAGCGAAACCAGTTCACAAAGAAATTGTTCTTGTTGTTCGCTGAAAAGCAAAAACGGGTAGGCTTGAAATAATACACAAGTAGATTATTATTATCGATACACCCTAATTTTCTCAGGCTTTTAGTAAGTCGTTAAATATATACGCACGTTCAGCTTCATTTGACCTGTTTGTGGAAACAACATATGTTAGTAAGCACTTTAAACTGGACAACGTGAAATCGGTCTTTCGCCAGTCATCAATTAATTTATGTTATCCAGTCCTACTTGAGCTCGATTGTGGCCCGGATAACTCAGTGTCAACATTTCCGACTGCAACGAAAGTTGACATGACTTCGAATTTCTCATGAGACATAGGTTCTCAGAAGGTTGTAGACAACTCATGCTGAAGTGTGCCGACGAGCTCGAAATCTTGACCCAGTCATACTGGTAATTCTATCCTACCTTCTGAAATCAGTACAACATGCTCAATTGACAATCCACGAAATAGTACCATAAACATTTCTCTCACAATCGACTAATTAGGTCAAACGAGATCTTAAAATATGAGGTGATATTAAACTTAAATCTTTTCAGCACAAAGGCTTCATATAAAGAAAATATCCACAGTGAATTTTGGTATCACCGGGCATCATAGAAGATATCAAAGTCGGCTTTTACACAGAAAGCTGTTTGTTAGTGAAAGTGATGAAAGATAATGTGCCTTATAATAAGAAGCGATAATAACAGCGTAATGGAATGACAAGATCGTAGTCGGGTTGGACTATAATAACTTAAGTGAGTGATTTAAGGTGTAACATTTCCACAAAGAGATGAATTTCAGAAAAAGCATTGATTGAACTTGATAAAGCTCCAAGAATATCTTTATTGTTATGATTAACCTAACGTCAAAATTATTTTCTCCTTCAATTATTTGTTATCTATAGGTAATTTTAGCTAAACTTTGACATTCAGTGTATATCTTATCAGTGTAGTTGAATAAAAAAAGTTTTCTCTGCGTCTATTATCCACAACAAATTGCGTTTGGTTGCACAGCGTAGTACGACAGAGGGATTTCTCATCTTTACACAAAAATGAGTAGAAATCTTTACCAGCATTTCATAACTACAAAATGACTATCACTTTTTTGACAACTTGTCTAAAGGTATGAACTGACTGTAGGATCAATTTCTAGGGAACTGTTCACTAAGCTGTGTCGAAAGTATTAACTGATTTCACGAGATTTTTACCAACGTTCTCTCACTATTATTCATCAGTGATCGTTAAACAACGCAAATGAGTGAGTTCGAAACAGTAAACTAATGACCGACTTTCCAATAAAATCTAGACTCAGAATTCAGAACAAGAAAAGAACAAAATCCAGAGGCTTTTAAAAAATACATCCATTCATAGTCAAAACATATAATCAACACATAACAGTTAAAACCTGACTTTCATATAAGAAGTATAAAGGAAGTCAGCAACTTACTAAGTAAGTTATACCAATAAATTTAACTCTACACTTTTCTTAGCTGTAACAGCTGCAAGATTCATCCCAGTTTGTTATCGACTTTTCTGCTTCACAGTCTAGTGACAACCAATACCAAGCATACCACTAATAATTCAACCATGTCTTTATACTCATATGGTTTATTCGTAAAGATCTAAAAAATCATTTAAAACACCAAGTTTTTTTAAACCTAACACGAAATCTTTAACTTTACTGTAAAAAATGTTTTAAAGAACTATTGTTCTTGTAAAGTAAGACATCTCCAAGGTGAATAAATAATACATTTGCAAGAAAAATTACATTGGCCACATTTTGAACGACCTAAATATCATGAAAAACTGTAAGACAACTATTTATATGATAGCTTATTAGGAATTTGGCAGTTATATTGCGAAATCTGTTATTGAACGTCAGGAGTTATCAGGACGCATTCATGTTATTCTGTAGACCTCATTAGCCAAATAGCCGAGACCTAAACACTGGATACATGTTTGCTTGTTTCAGATAGCACTTATCAGCAGTGTTTCGGGACGAATTCAGCTCACTGAGTTAACACATTACCTTGATTAAATGACTATGATTTGTTGACATGCACCCCAAAATAAAAATGATAATTCGTAAATTATTTACGAAACACATGTTTCACTTTCAAATCCCATCCGATATAATCACTCTGACCTGGCAAGAGATATCTGGAGATCAGGCTGTTTGATTTTATCTACTTACTTTACTAAGCACTATACTTAGGTAATTCATGACATTTTTGCCATGTAGAACAGTTTATAATCTAGGCCGTTTGGATCCCAACAAACATCAAATCCACACCAAATCTAAATAGCTAGAAAATATTCATCTGTAAGAAGTATCAATTTGAAGAGTGAAGTCAATCAAACACTTACGATAAGTTGCCCATTACAACCATGTAAATATAAATTCTCACTAAACTGTTGGTCATTATTCACTTAAAGAGGAGGCCTATCGAAAGAAAACTTATAATTTAGTATACGCTATTACAAATACCTTAGCCCGTTTGCTTTCCTTCACATTCAAGTTCAAGAAATGCTCAATCCCATACTCTTTACATGAGGCATATTTAAAAGCAGTAAATAGTGTTACGCATGTATCATATGGAGTATGACACATGTACTAACACTGTTTGTTAAGTTCTGGAATGATTCACATGCATGTGCTTATGTATCACATAACGGAAGATAATATTAAAGTATTACTATTATTTATTACCTCTCCCAGTGGAACATAAGCTTCACTCCTTTCTCTCCACTCTTTCCAACATGGCTCCACGACTGCTCACAAGCTTCCATCTCCTCCATGTCACCCTCACCTCGGACACCCAACTCATCGTTTCTCATTCGAGTCCCACTCGACGGCCCGGCATGGCACATGATCTGCCCAATCGGTCTTCTCAGTGTATGCCAAATACAATCCACCTCCACTTTCCTCTTCTACATATTTGTTGGGCAATAGGTTCTTGGTTGGTTCGTCACCAGCCAGCCAGAGTGAGTTCCTTGCCGCTTATTCTTTCTGTCCATCCATCTGATCTTCAGTGTCAGTATCGAGTGAGAGTAGGAGTAGGCGGCAGCTGTTCATGATGTATGTGTGTAGTTGGTTGGAAATGCTTTCGTGACGCGCCAAGTTTCTGAACCATCACATAGAAGCACTGACTCGACTGACATTAGTGTGGAAAATCCGGATCTTGTTCACGCTTTATGCTGACTGCACCAGATCTCCACAATGATTTCTGGTTAATGAAGCCCTGTCTTGCTTCTCCGATCCTGGCTTTGACATCCTCATCTGTGATGCCGCCGCCTGTATTTGAAACGATGCTGCCCGTCTAGGGAGGAGAAAGGCACTACTTCCTTCATATTTCTCCAGTTGGTGGTGGTTCGCCCATGTCGCTGTGGCTGTTGGTGTTCGCATTGGTATTAGTTGGATATCTACACAACCTCTCTCCTCGCTACGTTCACTTGAAGTCCCGTCTTCACTGCCGTGGCTTCTCTTGTCAACTTGTCGATCCACATATCATCCACTCTTCCTCAAGCCAGTCAGCCTGTTCCGCTCGCAGTTTCCAACCCAGAGCATCCTTCAGTCTCTCCAGGTTGATACGGCATACTATTTCGCCTGGAGTGGACAGTGACAAGAACATGATTCCGTGCCAGTTCTGGCAAAAACCGAGGTTAGGTCACCCTTCTTTGGAAGTCTCACAAGGTAGCCCGTCTTCTTCCAATCAATCAGCAGGCACCTCTCCTTAATTCCAAAACTTCTGCAGTAGTGGTGTGAGCGTGTCCACTCTTGTCTCTGCATCCGTCTAAGTGTTTCTCCAGGAATTCCATCTGGTCCTGCTGCCTTCTCCAATTACAGTAGCTTTATGGAGTGTTCTATAGGTGGTGTTCACTTCCTCTCTCCACTGTTCATCCCTGCACTGCACTACACTGGTTCATCTTCTGCTTCACCATCACCATCTCCCTCTCTCTCTCCCTCCTCCATCAGATTCCATGTCTCAGTCGAGATCCACATCCTGTCTTCCTTCTTCCTCCTCACTAACACGGTTATGCAGGTTTCCTTCCACATCTCCCTCAATGAGTTCCAGTATTTTATCCACACACGTTTCTTCGAACATATTGCTTAGTGTCCCCCATTTTGCCCTGATGACTGGCTGACGTGATGTCCTTTGTAGTTTCGGCCTTCAGTTCGGTTTCTCGGTGTTGAACTTGAACTGTCGTCTATCACCAGCTTCTGTGAAGCCTCTCAACTTGATTTTGCAGACAGGTTCCTTGCACTAGATAGTGAGTGGTCTGAACCTGTGTCTGCTCCCCTCCTTCATCTTGTGTCCAGTAGACTGCGTCTACACTTTCTTCACATTCAAATGAAGTCGATTTGATTTTCAGTGTGTCCCGGTGTCTGGTGAACTCAAATCCATGTCACTGCCTTGTGAATATTCTTGTGTTTGTACACACTGCATCGCCTCCAATCACCAAATCCTTGAATGCTCAGAAGTCTGCAAACACTTCTCCATTCTTGTTCATTTCACCTAGTGCCTCTCGAAACATGATTCCGTCTCTCCTCCTCTTTTCTGCTCCCAGTTTGGCATTCATGTCACCCCACCCATTAGAATGAATTCTGATGTCACCATCTGGGGTGGGGTCTTGTCTACACATTACTGATTGCAGTCGTCTCTAGAATTCCTCCTCCTCCTCCTCCTCTTCGTCTGCATTATTTGTAGGTGCACAGCGTAGCATTGTATGATTGTGACTTTCCTCAATCTCGATCTGAATCTTGTTGTCATGATCCTGATCCTGCAGGAGGAGATTGGTTCCCACTGAATGAGAGAGAGAGAGAGCCTTCGATGCTGTTAGGGACATCATGATAGCCACTCCACAACTCAGTGTGTTGTGCTCGTGGTTGTCGTCTGGGTGACAATATTGGAGTGGATTATTGACTAACTCTCCAGTTGACAGTGGGGAGAGTCCACTTCCATTCCATCTGTGGATTCCACACAGATTCCTAGTCTACAACTTCTCTGCCATACCTTCTCATCTCCTTTGCAATCTGGACAGCCTTGCTAGCCAGCCAGCCAGCCAGCCAGCCAGCCTCAATCAAACATTGTGCGGACACTCCATGTCCCCATGCCTACTCTCGCTTCCTTCGGGAGAACAGAGGAGAAGATACATCGGCCAGTTGGCTTCTCGAAGATTTCCACCAACTGGCGTCACTTCGTCTCCCCGAGGAATCCCAGTGAGGAATGAGTTTGTTTTTGTTTTTGTTATTGTTTTTATGCTTTGAAGTTTGTTTAGCGATTGGATTGGTTTTTGGGGGTAGGATTGTCAGCCTATGTCAAACCGTCCCTGTTTATCCGACCTCACGACTGGCTAGTCGGTAGTCCACTTTTTACCTCGGCGAGGTTGTGTTTCTGTTTTTAATCCGTTTAATTTTAATATACATCTTCATCTTTCATTAGTAATGATATCAAATTAAATGATGTAAGCATTACGAAATATTTACAAATTTTTCGTCATAATTTTTCCACCACTGAACAAATTTTATTGGTTTTTAATACATTCATATCGTTATTCGATTAGCGATTGCCTTTTCTCTAGTTTTATTATCAATTCTTTGAAATATAACAATTGGTTTCGACTATTTCGACATTGTGATGCTCTTTACCCAAAGCTCTAGTCAATTGAACAACTCAACCTAATGAATAACATTCAGATTTTCAAGTACTTTCCATTCTGCCAATATAAAATATTTAACTAACTACTACTGCCTGAGATGCAATAAGTAAATGATATTGGACAAGAATGTTAACTTGCAAATGTAACACTATTTAACTTACCATATATTCAATTCTGAACTCAATCTGGATTAATGTGATATTTAATAAAGTAGCTGAGGATAAAAAAAGTATTTTCAAATTTCTTTTTCTCTTGTTTCAGCACATAATTATTAAACGCTTAAACAGCTATGAGTTGGTTTTAGATATAACGTGCTCACCTTTTTTATAGCCACACATCTATGGTATTTTGAAAAACCTCATCCACCCTCACTGTGACTGTCTGAGGCAGCTGGGTGATAATTAACGGTGAAATGACTCCAGATCGCAGCAAAGTTGGAACCAGCAGAGTTCAGGTTACCGGCCTAGTGCTCTGTCAACTGAGCTATCATCTTATTATGAAATTACTGATTCTTCTTGAGTAAGTTCCGTCAAACAATAAAATCAAAAAAGACATTGGAACAAACGATGTTTAATAGCCTTGCATTGTCACAGGGATTATTTTCACATTCAATAATAATCTCATACTGACTGGTGATTGGCTTCGGGATGGAATTCCCGAAGTTCTTTTACCAAGAAATGACTCATGGGATTATTTGTACAGACAGTGAGAACAAGTACTCATAGGCTGCATTAAATGATGATTGCATTGTATCAAGGATTTATATAAATAAAAAATATGGGCCATTCGATCCCAGTAAGATGGCTGAACGATGCGGTGCACGCCGTGAGAACTGATGGTTTTAGTTCAACTGCTTAAAGGGTAATGAGTTTACGCTGCCCAAGAGTTCCACGTTGAAACATGATAGATGTTCACTTCACCCAGACTTCAATAGTTCTTAGGTTGATGTCACTCCTTGATTAGATTTCTTTTGACTTCCATGACAACGAAATAGGAGTTTTCCAAAAGACTGATAAATATGTTCAGGTTAAGAAAAAAGTACATTTTTTGAAATAATGTTTACCTGATGGTCCAAGTCATTTGGATGATATCTTGTTTATAAATAATTCTTCTGTATTCCGCTTTTCTACAGGGGTTGGTCAACTGATGCCTTGACTGTAAAGCTAAAAGTGAAACTTCTGTTCTGAATGTGCCATGAACCAGAGATGAAATTTATTATTTAGACAATTCCTGTCAATTTAAAGTCTCGAAATTACCATTAGTTGTGTCAATAACAATAACTACCGAAGCTCTAGTTATTAAATTAAACCGATAGAGGACTAAATATTATACTTGACCGAAAAGCACATAAATATTTTTAATGCAAGTAAATGATCCAGAACAACTGCATTGGTCACAACACATATACTTCGTTAGAATTCAGTTGAAAGTATGGTATTTATGTGATTCACCGCTGATGCTAACAATGATCAACAAACTACATGTGGAAATTTATACAAATCCTAAGTAGAACAATTATGACCAAGTGTGTACGGAAAGAAATCGTTAATATGTCTAACCTTAACGGTAACTTTAAAGTGTTACCCTACTTATGAATTCTGCTTTGTGCAAATAATGACGTTACAAGCCAAATGGAAAAATTCCAATCTTTAAATGTATACGTGCCAAGCCTAGATATTACAACTCGGAATGTCACATAAAAATAACTTCGACTTCCAAGATAAATAAAAGAAACATGGAAATAGACTGACGAAAAATCTACGTACTCTAAGCTGGTAACATTGATAGGCTAAAGCACAACTTCATGAAAATTAACTGAATTATGTATTCACAAAAAAAGGGGTGACATTCTTATATGCAGGGTTTGTGCCTTCCTGAATATGAGCTTTTACAAATACCGACACTGAATATCGACAGAAAGTATATGAATTCGACTTGATGACAAAAACAAATGTATTTGACAGTCTGGCGGTTAATCAGTTCTCAAACATTAGCGTTGTTTCGATCACAAAGACTTTTTGAATACTCCACCAACTCCTAAACGTCATCAATTCATCATATCATATTCTTTTTCCTTATTCTCTTATCTAATACATATTTAGCACAGTTTGAGTAAAATTCTGGACATCAGGTATAAGGTTGTGGTTTGCAATTGGCAGCAATCTAAAATTCTGTATGCTTGTATCGATGTCTTGAATATCATTCGGTGAGGCAGTGCACCTTCTTCTCTTCAGTGCATTTTATAAACCAAAGAAGTGTTTTATGTATACTCCACTTATATTTATAAACAATGATTCTGGCAAAAAATAAGAGACTTATTTTTCGTACTACATTGTTCTCAAATTATTGAAAAGTTTTCAAATAAATACTGTTTGTACATGGTTTTGTATCTTAGTCTAGTTGATGGAAAGTTGTGTTGTACTTTGGAAGTCTTCAACGGAAGTTAGGCTTTCACATGAATATTAAGAGCTAATGATTTTGCAGGCAAAGCAGAAGGAAAGTAAACACTTGACGCAGTTAAAATCGAGTCCATTTTGTTCGCATACTGAGACGTACATCACTCATCTCAGTAATTTAAGTGATCGTGTAAATAGGTTTTTTCTAAGCATGAGTATTGCGCAAAATAAATGCAAGTTAAGTTCTCATTAGCTGCCAATAGCCTATGGCATCTACAAATAATCTTTGGCTGGAATTTTAAATATATCATTATAAAGCTTTTAACGGCATACATCATAAGAATATTAAAAGTCTTTCCGAATGTTCAAGTAAGTTATTGTTGTCATCTTGTGACTATGTCCCAATTGAATCACAGCTCCACGTTAAAGGAATACATAATCAATCAATATAAATAATCACTTAAGCTTTGTAAAAACAATAACTAGACTTTAAAGTAAGATTATAATTATATGAAAAAGGTGTTATCTGGGAGTTTCTGTTAAGGGTGGGTTTTTGTCTAAAAAATCATGCCAAAACCGTTAGTTAAAATAGATGACTTAACGACAAGGTTAATTAAGTAAGTACCGAAACATTACCTTGCCTGATGATGAAACGTTCATTGACAAACCTCAAAGCTCAGAAGACAGCAAAATTTGCCATTCTAAACTTGAAATAAAAATTTTCTGGACACATTACCCTCTTTCCTTATTCATTTTTAAATAGAAATAAAAAATTCGCATAAACTACTACTCGAGGTTTTCACTGAAATAACTGGAAAACACTTTCGCATATAAATAAATTTTAAACATTTGCCTTTTTTACGAATTCTTGTGACTGCATACTTGAGGAGACATCGCTTGCTATACTTGTGTTGCTAACATTGTCATTCCTCCTATGTGACTGATATACGTCCACAATCCCCACTTTCACATTCATCATTTCCATGTACAATAATTGATAGCATCTACTTTTGATTTGCTAAAACATTCTGCAGTGTGTATCAGATCACTTGCTGTGAAAATCCTAATCTTATTAGCACTAGTGTCTACAACTCAGTCTCATCACGTATTTAAGATGACAAACACACATACATTCAAATGGGAGTTCTTCATGATTTGCTATCTAATTAACTCAGGTTACCTGCAACACTGTAGGATGCAGGTGCTTAAAACACAGCTTCTATGTTTCCTCTATAGGACTTCAAAAGGTAATATATTCTTGGACGTTTTCATATGACCTTGTGTAATAGACAGGCCTTCTAAATGCTTCATAAATTGCACTGACAGAAACTTAACAAACTTTGATAAACCAAACTGTCCTCTTTTATTTCAAGTCAGGATATGAGATGCCTTGCTGTCTTCATTTAACTCTGTTGTATATACAACAGCATTTCAACACAAACATTTCTAGTGAAATGCAATGGAAATTATTAGCTGTGGGGAATACGTAAACAACACGTACGCTTGTTCACATTTTTCCTGTCATAAATTGTACTGAAACTCTATAGGAAGATTCTCCGGATTATATATCATAGTGAAATCTGAATGCAGTGTCCCTAGGACACTGGAAAACATGTTTTCAGGATGAAGAGAAAAAACAGTTTAACAAGCTTAGTGCCTAGATAAGCATCGTGGGACTGCTGAAGAAGATACAATGGATAAAATAGATGAACTTTAAAATAACTGTTTGGCACAGATCAGTTATTATGAATAAGCAGATAGCGTTTCAAAATAAACTGATTATTTTCTTCACAATTTTAGTTCTATTTTACACTCTGCTATCGGAATATGCTATTGAGCTCATTAATTAATCCTCGAATAATACTTTTGTAACTTATGGTGCACTTACTACGTAATGAAACAGTTTCTTCCAGATCACAGTTAAATTTCTGGTGTAATAACATCAGCTTTTTTAGAATAGCACTGGTATTAAGCAAAATACTTACCATCTGCATAACCTATACTCACGATTTATACCATAATCTATAATTACAGCCTAATGAAACTGAAACTCATCACTCTAGGCGGCATAACCTGTAAACATGCATAAGTGTTTGCATCCTAAAACCAAGTTAAACGAGTTTAAGCTGTGTTTATAGATTAAAATTTTAACTTTACAACTATAAAAACATCGGGCTAAGGAATCAGTAGTCAAAGATTTCTCCAATATTTGTCAATAGTTCTCTGTGTATGTGTTAATGTGCATAAAACCCAAGGAAAATTAGTTTCAATAGCACCAGTTTTAAAATGTGATTTACATGTATCATTAGTTAGCTTATATTCCGAATTATTCTGAGACAGAGGCTAGTGCAAATTTGAAGTCTGCCTTGTCTTTAAGAAAAGGTAAAATATCTTCCTGTTACTTGTTCACCTCTGATATGAATATCAAATCGTTACATACAGAATAAAATAAATTGCTTATTTTGTCTTTTCAGTTCTTTTATCATAATTAATCGAAGTATTATATAAAATGAAGATAAACAAGATTTGAATAATAATAAAAAAATGCATAATTACTTCAACGGAATTTGAGTTCCTTCACAGATTCAATATCTTTCCTAATAGTCTTCCTTCTTGGTTATTCACTTTTTACTTCCCTCATTATTTGAAGAAGCTAAAATTGAATATTTGAAAGTTGAGGTGAATTTACTGAGTCTCATCTATTTGTTATGCCTCCCTTTCACAATCGTTCAAAAATAATAATTTCCAGCGGCTATTTACATCTGTAAAACTCACTAACGATATTGTTGATGTAAAGTGACTTACTGCTTCAATGAATCTAGGAACATTAGGATTCTAGACGTAAAAGATTGATAATCAAGTAAGCAGATGGTAGTTAATGACTTGGACTTTGATAGTGAATGGAGACACATATAAACTCTCATATGTGGTCCTAACTCACTTCTCTACAGTTTCTAGCAACACTTCCACGGGTAAATTCATTTAAAGTAGGCTGAGGATTACTAAAGTCGAAAAACAAGACTTTGCTTCATGACATCCATTACTGCAATATATTACAACATAAGCATATTTTCATCCCTATACACAAATTCAAGATAAAAGTGATCAAAAAGCAAATTACTCGCAACTGGGTTACTTTCAGCAGTATGAGAGTTATGGAATTAGTTAGGCAACCAATAACTACACATACTTACAAAATCCTTGATTATCACCACGTCCACCATATTAGTCATAAGGGTGATAAATAAACTATTAAAATTTGAAAAACCGCGACATTCACTACATTGTCAGTACAAAGTCTATTTTTGTTTGATAACTTTAATACTAGGGAATAGAACAACCACATCTCTTCCAAAAGAGTTACGAGTTTGTATTTCAGACAATGTGGTTTCAAAAAGACCTCCACTAGAAATCGCCTCGTCCAGAAAAAGAGTATCGATTAGATTTTTACCTAACTTGTGAAACACTGATGGATGTGATTGATTTTTAACTAATTTCATCGCTTTTCTAAACAGCACGGATAAAGATAATTAAAATTAAATGTGTCAACTTTAATTCAGAAAATAATTAATTTGTGCGAAAAAAATACTTAATACTACACTAGAAGGCAATCCACTAATTTATGAGTAGGAAATATATGCTTTAAATACTAGTACGCTACAAACTGCAACAACAGCGAGAATAATAACTTGATCACTAAGCATAATATTCATCTAGAAATTGAAAACATCTTACACTGTCTTCCTTCAAACTGTACTGAATTTATGGAAAGTCTCTTCACCTGAATATGTCCCTAAAAAATCAATTCAACTGAGAATCAGTACAACGCACTGATGTTTCTCAAGCAATGAGACGCTTAACGCAACCCCTGATAAAAGAGAGATTTTACAACAACAACAAAATAGTACCCTCATAACATATTGTAAAACTGTAACTGCAAACACTCAGTAGACGCCAGTAAAACTTCCATTGACCTGGAGAATAACAGTTGCGAAGATATTTGCAGCTAGTGAAAGTTATATTTGGTAGCTTTGGGGAGGAAATCATATGAAGTATTCTGGGAAGAAATTAGTTTCCCCGAAGGTCATTATCCAAGATCTCTGTGTGCCAAACAATCCAAAAACACAAACCCTAAATTTCTACAGTAATTAGACTGTAAGTAAACAAAAAAATATCATACATACTAGAGATTTCTGTTGAATATAGTTTAAAATTAAATTAATTATACCTATCACTAAGTAATTAATCCAAGTGTATTTCTCTTCATTTCAAGTTTAAAAGCAAACTTGCTGAGAAAAGGATGAAATAAAATCCTTTTTAAATAGTTAAATTCGTGGTAAAATATTACGGATACTTGTCTTGACTTCTTTAGTATAGTTTCTCCCACAAAGTAGGTATACACTAAGCGTTCACTAATATTTTGCTTTTCGTGATTAAATGATCACCCGTTTATCAATTTTTTAATAGAGAATGAAACACAGGACGAACAAACCATTCTACATATAACTCATCAGATGCATTTACTTTATAAACCCATAATTATGAATACACAGCTTCAAAAGTATTAACGCTGTTTAAAAGACTTCATTGTCAAGCAAATCCTACAATTAATCATACTGAACTTGGGATTTGCTGTCATCTACCCCATGAAATAACATAGACTCTTATGTTGGAAGTTGGATGAAAATGAACTGGCGTTCTCCGACCCAGGTGACGAAACGTTTCTGACCAAATAACGAGACTCAAAGAACGCTAAACCATTGTTTGTTTACTCTAGATAATAGATATTTCTTGGTATATCAATGTTTATGTACGAAAGTCTCATCATAATCATCAATTTTGTCTTCATTGTGTTCATTTTAGAAGCCTTGTAGCAACTTGTTATAAGCTTGTCGTTAGTTGTTATATATTCTCGTAATGACTACATGGTAAGATCTGAATAATATGAATGTGGACGCCTGAACAACAACCTTCGGATTCAACTGTTACGGCCGCTCAGTTTCCTCGATAGATGGAAAAGACGGTAAGATAACGAAGGTGTATTCCAACGTCAAAAATACTTAAAAACTACAAGGGTTTATACATACATTTGCAATTGCCTTAGCTATCTCAGGGTATTTCTAGGTTTGAATCCTGTTGATGTTTCGTCTTTTTAACCAGTCTGATATCCACATGCTGGTTCAAGTGCTTTCTCCCAAAACTACCTGGCAAAACGATTGTCTGTTATAAGCTTCAGATAATGTCAATCTTATTCTGTATATTCTGCAACAGTTAATAGTTTAGAATTAATGACACTGTCATCAAATAGATGTGTCACCATAAATTTCTGGTAAAAACTATATTGTTCAGCTTTTTGTAAGAACGATTTCTCTAATCTAAAACTTACGTTGTTACAGGAATTCTCTGCCTCCCGAAGACAACAATCAAAACCCACTAAGGAAAATACAAATGAAAGCTAAGTTGGAAAAATGAGTTTTCATATTCATCAGTCCATATCTCAGGAGGCTTAGTAAAATATAATTACCTATATTCCTACTATATTCGATTGATATCTAAAGTCTTCTTCTGAAACCCCGTTTCAACTCGAGTGAAATATGTCACATCTATTTGCATCACTTTTTAGATTTTCCCTTGATTAATATTTATCCAAATACTTGGTCTCTTTAGAATTGCTGACTTTACGAAATGTGATTCCAGCTGTTAAAAGGATGCCATAAGAAATGCTAAAACTCATTTTATTCCAAGTAGAATGCTTTTCACTTTATTTCTTCAACCCTGCTCAACACCCAAGCGTTACACTCTTTGTTCGTTATATGAATGGTTGTCAAAATAAACACTTAAAATGTGGTTGCAATTTGTTCTCTAACCGTTTTCAATATTTCCTCAAATATCTAGCGTCTTTAGCTAAGCGAAACTGCTATAAACTTTAGTGGGCATAAAGCTGTAATCAACCTCTGACATTTAAGTAGGCAAGAGAAGGTGGTGAAATATGGGAATTTTAATGAGATCGAAAGGATGTTATTTTATTGTTCATAAATGTTGTCAAGAGTTAACCATACCGTTTTTCATATACACAGTAACTGAGATCGTTAGAGAAGCCACTATCTTCTGATGGACATATTTAATGTGAAGAGTTTTTAGTCCCTAGTTTTCCTATTGATGCAACTGACAAAAGCCCAAACATGACATTTGGCTTATAGGATGTGCCGTTTATCAATGCACCCTAATACTAGTGAATAATGATTTATATACACAGATTCAAATCTAGTATAAATCCGTTCGATGAATTTTGATCAGTAAAACACAGCTACAAAATTTGTCATCTAGTAGCCATAGCTATGACCAACTAGGTATCGTGCAGTTTTTAGCTGCACTGCCATATACTGATCTGTCAGTGAATGAGCACCGGTATTAAGTGTGGCATAATAATTTCCATTTAATTAGGCAAAAAAGATGCAAAAAATGATCACCGTTGTAGTTATTATAATTCCTTTGCTTTTGTGACTTTGTTATTTTGTCGTTAGTCTATAAGTAAGTAAAAATATCGTAATATACAGGGATTTCTAAAATGTTGCCTGGTGATACAGTTCAATTTATTACTTTCCCTTTCCAACACACTTTCTGCTAGGTGGGTTGAGGACTATCGTTTCACCGTTACCAGGGATTTATTGATTTCAGGCTGGTATTCACCACAGACTGACATCAGTTGAAATAAAATTAAAAACTTGGAAGCACTGGACAGCCGTTTCATTCTAGTATGGGAATCCTCAGCAGTGCGCACCCACGGCCTGGCTAGGGATGAAACCCAGGACATAAAGTTTCCACGGCCAGCACGTTACTGTTGACCCACTGGATCGGAATTCGATAGTCCGTATTAATTACTTTAGTCAGCTAACGATTTAGCGCAACCTCCATCTAATGCCGTCGCTGGTCAACAGTCCTCATGTTTGACTCGATTGGCTGTTGTGGACTGACAGAAGTAGGAATTATAGACCACCAAATTTAGATCCAGTGGGTCAGTGGTACGGTGCTGGCCGTGGAACCTGGAGGTACTAAGTTCAGTCCCTTACCAGGTTATGAGTGCGCAGTGCTGGGGGTTCACATCCTGGGACGAAACAGCTGTTCAGTACCTCCAGGTTTTTAATGCTTCTCCAGTTGATGTCAATCCATGATGAATACCAGCTCGATTATCATTTTATCCAGAACTGGTTGAATGTATTTTTACAAGTCACATGCCAGAACAAAACATTTGTATGTTGTCTATGATTGGTTATCAGTTCTCTTGTAATGCCATTTATAGACTAAAAAACATTAAATTAAAGATCTATCGATGTTGCCTTACTTTAGAGGATTCGTTACTTCAGTCAAGAGGTTTGTTCGAAAAGATCTATTTAGTTCTCAGATGTAGTCAACTAAGTTTTCTGCGCTACATAAGTCAATTGATGCAATATGAAGTCGAAAACATTGACAGTTTCTTTATTAGTTGTTTACAATTACTTCAATTACTTACGGTTTGTTATTAGATCCCACAATTGCAATGTTTCACATCATCGTGAACTATGATTTTACGCAAAGTATCACTCTCACTAATCACAAATAGATTAGGTATAATTAGGCTAACCAAACTTACTTATAACGACGCTATGAGGTTCTGTTTGACACATTATCTTATGCTGAAGTTATCGTGCTTGATTTTACTACAGAAAAAATAACTCACCCAAGGTACCCCGAACACTGGAACTAGCCAAAACTAGCCGAAACTCTTCATCATAGCTGTAGACATATAAAACTATCTTTAACCGGTGAAATACACTATATTTTCAAGGCTTTCAGATAACTGTCTTCATGCATACAATAGCAATTCCATGGCTCTAACGTGTGTTACTTACTCCTCCGCTGATTGGTTCTGAAAGATGAAGTCCGTCGGTGCTTACCACTTAGTGACCAACATGAATGTCATGCAACAAAAAATTTGTTTTTTTCGATAAATCCTTGATTTTATTCGTAAACAAAAGTATAGTGTTTACTGTAATAAAGTTGAAACTTTGTTGCTTGTTGGTTTTATCTGATTTACAAATCTCCGTCTGTATATATGCATTTTTAGATACATGTATTTAGCAGATATAAGCTTATTTATATCTAAAATTCCTGTATATCAGCTTATAACGAATCAATAATCTTAGAATGTATGACATTTCGACTTTCTTCATTATGGCTGCATTGCCATTTCACTTTGCATGATTCATACCGTTTCCATAGCTAATAACACATTATTTTTATCACTATTAACATACTAGGATTAACTACTGTCTTATCAAAACCTGATAGCAAAGAAAACTACAAATGAAGTACAGTTGTATTAATTTATCCGAAAATTGTTCCCTGTGTAACAGATACCTTTGCCAGACATTGACTTAATATCACTGAAAACGCACTGGCACGTTGGCCAACTACTTATTATTAGAACAACATCTACATATTACAATTTTAAGTGTTACCGCCTTCAATACTTCAACTTCAATGAAGATGATTTACTAGTTTTTATTCCACCTGGTTTCATTGATTAATGATCTATGCAGTTGTCATACCCTATATATGAAGATATCATTTATCAACCATACGTAATTGTATTACCTTGTTTCTCCATTTGATGGTTTATTTGCATGCATTCCGCTCCTTTTATGTATTTCAATAAGAAAACAAAAACAGATAGAAGACATGGAAATGCAACAGAAGTCAAAGAAAACTACTAAAAATACACAAAAGACAGTATTTTCTTTCCTTTTTTGATAGAAATTATCAAATCTGTTCGGCATACTTGAAGAGGAAGCGAATGTCAGGAAACATTTAGGCTTTGATTATTGACTCTCCACTGCCAGATTCTGCAGAAAAAAGCATTGTAATGCTGATCAGTGAGAGGGTTTACGGCATACCATCGGATTTTAAGATTACATTTATATTTGTGTAAGTGTATTTTGCTTGTCTTATGTATGCTTTCCTTGTTGGTAAACTCAACAATGTAATTTCAGTAAGACACATGTTATATACAACTAGCCATATGACAGTACACAGAAATCGTGAATTATTCAAGCCAGTCTTTGTAGGTGTCTTAAAATTATAAGTACTTACCGCAGTATTTCAAATGACAGGAACCAAGATTATTTTAGTCGATTAACTTGCAGTCCATATGAATGACCTAGTCTGAAAAAATCAAATCTCTTCCTTGACTAGTAAACGAATTTTTAGTCCTTTTTTCCGTAAATAGTTTCTCAGGGATAATACTTTCATGTTTGCAAACACCCGCTTTTCCTTGTAAGACGTTCTACTTAAAGGATATAATAATTCTGGTATCATTTTTCATCAGACACTGTTACTTAACCACTCTAAGCATATGATACTGCATATTTACACAAGGATATAGCAAAACTACAATGAATATCATTTCCACTGGGCGAAAGTAAACGAATTACAGAATTTAAGATAGAGTATGGACAGGATTTGCTCCTTTATGACAGCTTAAAATGAATATTTACGACTTACAAAGCTGTAGAGTATGACGGAAACAAACTTGTAAACCATCAAACCTTAGAAACTGGTCAGTATATAAGCAAAAGAATCAAAAAATGTCTTAGTGTGCCTCGACAAAACTTCATTTTCATTTTCCTTGACTCAGTTTTTCGTTATGTAAATTATCATAAGTCATTTGAATGGAGGCAGTCTCCACGAAGCTTCGGAACTAGGTTTCGTTCTTATCAGCGGGGCGCACCTGCAAGCTCAAAAGAAACGTTATCCGATGAGGTTCGAACCCACGTCACCCAGTGTTGAAATCAGAGAATACCACTGAGCTATTTGGGTCGTGATTGACCTCCCGTAGGACTGATTGTATTAGATACATTGTTTGGTTACCGCAGGGTAACCAACTTTATATAGACTAGTCTAGTGAGTCTAGATCTCAGTCGGGACATCAGTTCCGCCTCCCAAACGAGTGCTGAAGTTCATGAAACCTAGGTCTAGGGCATCCAGCTGATTGTCTACATCAAACTAACATCCAACTCAGCGCATCACAATGGTCAGTCTCCTATTCCGGTGGGCAAATTACAAAATGATCGATAGAACCCGGTTAACACTTGAAATTCTTTGCCCTTTATTGACCAATCAGTGCGCTTTTATAAATATTATGAACTCGATAACGTAAACTGTTTCTGTGTTTATCATGCCATTAGGAAGTGAACAGAAGTTGCTCTTTACAATAAATGAAAAACATACATAGTAATCTAAGTAAAACCAATGGTTCGTTATAAATAACTTCAGTATTATAAAACACTTAATGTTTTTTCATGAGAATCGTTTGCCAGTAAGAATCAAGACTAATCATGTCAGAGAGAATTACGGTCTACGACTATTGTCTATTTTACACCTTAAAATGGATAAATTTACTACTATTTTCTCGCATGTTCATATAAGTATGTATAGGTAAAGACAGTAAGCATTACCGTGGAAATAAATATGAATATGAAGGTCGTAAGGTTTAATTCCCATTCTTGCAATGAAACCCATCAAACTATTTTTAGGTTATCAATGATTTTTACTGGGTGATGATTGAAGGTGAGCTGAAAATCTGGACCGCGGCCGGTGGTCCCTGGTTCAAATTCAGCCTCGGCCCAGATTTTCATCTCATCTTCAACCATCACCCAATACAAATACTAGTCTGACAAACTACGGTTATCTCAGATAGTCAGTATGAAGACAAAAAATTCAATACAAATCATTTTTTTCTCATTCTTCTAGTAAATTTCAAACTTATTCTCTCCGTATAAATGTTTCCCGTAAATTAACTTGAGCAAGCATATTAATTCATCCTCAATATTAGACATTGAGGACATGATATTTTATTACTTAAAACTTTGTACTCGTATACTTTAGCTACTGAATTTTTCCCTGACAGTATTTTTACTGTAAAAACAATCTAGCAATAATCTTTCACATTTGCAAACATTAACATGTTCTAATTACTATCTTATACACTCGAAAAAGCTGTAGGATGTAGATAATATAAAACTACTGGCACTAACGTAAGTAATTTATTTATCATGTTTATAGCCCGAAAAAAGTCAGTAATCAAAATCAAGCACCCGATTCTATTCGTTATTAAGACTAAAAAGGAAAAAGTTACCTACTGCGGTAAATCCAAAAAGCTTTCATAAATGAAATATCAAAATCAGTTTATTCTAGGTGGTTTCCAGAAATTCCAAAATGTCAGCTACCATTGCTGGACGAAAATATTTCCATTAAAAAAACTTTTTTAAGGGAAATATTGATAATCAGATGTCCAATTTTTAACAAGCTTATAGTGTGGCGCCCAAATAATATGATCATAAAAGTTTGAAGACAACCATGTGGTGCGAAATCAGAAGGAAATTACTCAGATACAACTTTGATATATGAACATTTGCCTTCACAGAATAAAGACCCGTTTTTAAGGCATGATGTCGTGACAAATTAACAATAATGACACAAAATCAATGACCAGAGATAACCTTTTCGTCATTCTACCAATGACCCTCTTAAGTTATCAGACATACCAGTAAAATGCTTCTGTTTGATTTGATTAACAATAAAAGATAAGAAATAAGTTATTACCTCATCTGTTCATGACCGAAAAATACTGATCATATCCAGCGAATCTAATCAAGAAATGCATTCTATCACAATACCTAAGTTGTACTCACTCATTTATTCTTCATAAGTACTTGACGATAATAAAATTCCAATCACTGATAAACTTCTCCGGTTGTTCAATGCTGAAGTCCTTATGAGACTTCATTTTAATCTTAGTCATTAAAAATAACACTTTACAATTAGCACTTTAAGAAGTTTTGACACTTCAAGCACAGCCAATGTTCAGTGGAAATTATTGTAAGCACAAAGCATACAGAGAAAACAGCGAAAGTGAAAATGTCTTACTTCAGGTAAAGTGAAAGAAATATGAGCGAAAAAAGTTTGATATCTCAGCATTTCGTAAATCTGTAATGAATCTGACAGTTTTTGCATGTGAACTATACCATTCTTTTAATGCCTACCACTTCAAAACATCCCATATCACTAGTTTATTTTTATGAATTAAATTGCAATAAAGTTTATCCATGTGTGCCCTGACATTTCTTAATATAATTTGACTCTACATAATGGACGAAAAGTTGAAAGTAATTTGTATACCTTTGGAAAACTAAGCTTTACTTCAAACAACAATATAATCACTAAAAATGATGATCTCACATTTGTTTCTATTATCGAATGGTAAAATAAACATTTCTTCAAATTAAGTTTACAAACCAATATAATGGATTTAATTACTACCCATTTTTGACTACAAATGTACAACATACTTCACCTGAAGTTGCCTAGGAAAAAACCTCTAACTTCAAATGACACCAGACCATCATCTTCATTCTTGAGACACAAATGTTTCCTACCATCTCAGAAAAAGATATGAAAAGCTCAAGATGGAAAGTATTGAGTAACCTCTAAGTTCCATTATTTCATAGTGGAAGATTTACTAACAGGCTTATTGAAATCGTCAGCACTAACATCAAGCAGAAATGAGTATGCTTCTTAACCTCGATTCCTATCCCTTTGTAAGTAGTGGAAGAGACTTTTGACAAATATATACCTCAATCTTAAATTCCATCTAGTCAAACTATAAAAGTTAAGACAGAAGAAGGAGACAACTAAATAAAAGGGAATTATTCATACCCAAACCACAACTTTTAAGAACATCCTAGAAGAATGAGAAAATCATATTACTATGGTTAAAGTACACTCCAGTTTTAGCTCATGCCAGGTAATTTTAGGTAGGGATGAATATTCTAGCTCGCATATTAGATTTATACATCTAATTTAGCACATATTGACATACTTACTTGATGACGTTTCGAGTAGAACTTTTTGGACTCAATATTTAAAATCATATCTCTACAACTTGAACTGAATAAGTTTTGCAGCTTCATCATACTTAATTTTACTGACATTCTTCTGCTCCAGGTAAAATAACCTTCATGCACATCACAACTAATAGCTACTGCAACTTCTTCAGTTCACACTGATACTTGAATTATATGAGTAATTTATTGCATGCTTTGCAGTATTATTAGCAAACTTCAAAAGGAACCCTTTTTATGGTTCTCACCAGAAATCTGAAGCATACCGAAGCCAACTGACTTGCATCATGATCAAAACAAAGTGGCAAAATTATGTGTAGACAGAAGTATACATCCCATTGAACATTATTAATGCCAACATACATCTGCAATCCCATTTTCTCGCTGTAGATGCAAGAAGTGAGTAGTGACTCAATTTAATAAAATCCTTTTACATCTTTAAACATGAAAGTTGTTGTGAAAATTTTAAATAGAGTAGTTGAACGGCGCCAGTATCTGTCAAAGTCTATCCTTTGTTATAGCGTCTCAAAGGATATCGCTTGTAAAAGATCTAGAAACAACAAAATAAAATCAGATACTACATACTTCAATAAACAGTTTTAAAAATCAATTTATTAATCAGATTTAAGCAGTAAAATAAAATACTTCCTTATTCAGAAAAATAGTAACAAAAAGCCTAGAGCATTATTTATGATTGAATTTAACTTAAAGGAAAGTGTACAAAGAACGTTTCTCTCAATTAAGTTAAATATTTAAATATGAAGAATGTAGAGTACATCCTTTTCAATTGAATTTTAAATTAAACAACTGTTACTTCAGTCATTCTCCATGATTTGTTTTAACAATGAAAATCAGTAATTTAAGTTCTTCACAATAAAAAATTCTTAGTTGTCCTCAATTAAAACGCAATACCACCATCACTAGTCATTCAGTGCGTCGTCTCACCAGTTTAATCTATCAGAGTGCAACATCTTTATAAATATACAATGTTCATTCATAAGTGTAGGAAAGTCCTCTATGCAGCTAAAAGATTAACGGCAGGTAATTATAACAAAAGCATTGTGATGGTGATCATAGCAACACTTAAATAGCATGACTTACCTATCATATTTGTATGTGTACAGCATGTTTCAAAAATCTCAGCACTGTCCCAACCAAACAGTATTCTGCCCAACGTTAACAAAATATCTTTTATCCCCTTTGTCAAAATCTCGTCACATAAACAATTTTCATTACAAAGCATTTTTCGGTAAAATAAAAAAATGTTTCATAGTGACCTCAATCATTGCCACTATTACTCAGTGAAAACGTACTTTGCTGAGCCAGTCAGTTAGAGAGTTGTTACTTCAGTGTTTTTTCAAAAATGTGGAACAAATAGCCACATGAAAATGTCACCTATCTAAGAGGTTTTATGCATCATTCAATCATAATAGAAAGAACAGCTGTAACCTATGTACTTCAGTACTGTTGAAGCTGTGGATATCAAGAACGAGTAGCTATCCCATTCCTAACACAATGCATCGTAGTACCCACTTTCTAGACTAGTTAGTTTTCGATTGAACACTTTCCAATGAAACAAAAGGTTGAAAGCCATTTTATGTATATCTTTTCAAACCTTCTGCTTTTCTTTCTCACTAGGTAATTCGCCAAATATTGAATTTTTAAAGACAGATAAACTCCAATCCAAAAACAGTATGACCTTAAGAGGTTGATCCAGTATATAAATATTTGAAACAAGTTATGTGACCTGCTATGTATCAAAACGCATTCAACAAATCTTAACAGGCATTCTTTTTAAGTTCATCAAAACCTCATACTACAGTTTCTGGTTATAAACTTAAAATACTAGTATTATTGCTTTTATTACACCGTCGTTGATTGGATCGAATTGATCGGTTCCTAATGGCATATGAGCTGCTGTGAGGGTGCCTCGATATTACCTGTGTTTTAATTACAGTCACGATGGATAGTGGGTAGCATTAGAATCTAGGATGCTCATTTCGTCCTTATTGGGGACTTGTCAGCTGCATGCACCACCGAGATTCGGAATCGGGACCGACAGCCTCAAATGCCAGAGCGTTATTCAGCACGCCACCGAGCCACGATAGCCACTTCTTGTGCCACTATCCATCATTACTACAGTTAGAACTTAAAATACTGTTAAGCTATGTGGCAAATGTGTGCAAACATATAGCAGATATAGGAAACACCTTGTTTTGAGAAATTGCATCAGTCAAGTGTATATCATCACAGCGAACATCAGGTGATTCGCTACTGATGTTGGGCAACTATCAAGACAAATTTGAGTTTATTGGGCATTTTCAACAATGACGCTATCATCCAACTTGGAATCGCCTGTTGTGCACCATACTATATCAATTCACAAAATCTGCCTCGAAAAGTTTTAAATGTAAATCATATCAATGTCTTTTAAGAAACGACTAAAAGCATGCAGTCTTATTATAGTCTGAATAAGTTTCATAATTAAACTCATTAGGGACTTCCTCACAAGTTACATTAGTATCTTTTAAAACCTGCATTTTGCATGACTTAAAGTAACTTTACTTTAATCTTTAAATAATAGATAAACAAACTTTATCAACCCCTTATTCAGTAGAAACAGCTGATTTCGTTTACAAAACTGCCTATTTCTTTGCGTTAAATGTGTTAACCCACCAGTGTTCTCACACTTATACTCATCGGATTACATCTCATTAGGAATGACAGTGTCCACTGCATGCACATCAAGTTGTCGGCTACTTTCAACAGTTACTTCACCAAATAAACATAAGGATCAAAAAATCCTACACCACACAGCAGTAGTTGTTACGGAAGGATAGAATCACTCATTTTACAAAGTGCGACTTCATTTTATCTAAAGACGTTTTAAAATTTCATTATTTTTAACTCTATAAAATAAATTATGTTCTGAACAATAGTAACTTTATAAAACTTAACATGTGCGTTAACAGTAGTTGTGGTAAAATTGATTTTTCACTTATCTTTGGCATTGTGGCATACTGGTCTGAAAAAATGACTTTTCACTAGTTGGTCAAGAGTTCAGACCCCACTTCATCAACTGAAGTTTGGATACTGTCAAAATTCCGTCTTAAGTAAGTTTATGAGCATATTCTAGTTTCTTAAGGATTGACTATTTTGGTGAAAAGTGGCTAAAAATGACTGATTATAGCTGCTATGAAATATTCTCTTAATATTTTAATAAATGGGGTAGCAGTCGTAAAGTTAGTATTTTGAGTAGACTTCAAGGGTGCTAAATATATTATCCCACAGAAGTTAAAATAACCATAAGAGGCTCTAAACAGTGATGAAAATGAATGCACTTGGCAAACATTGCAAAAATAACAACAGTTGGGCTTCTAGAAGTTTTAATACGTTCATTACTCTAATTAAAAATAAATTTAGTGAGTCTTTTAGGAAGTACCTATTGTTCAAATGTGATTTTTTTTCATCTTCAGAAGTTCTGGTAACAAAAAATAAGCAAAACCGACTATATCATAAGCGAGGAATGATACGTAATGATAAGCGGAAATAATATTCATATACTCTAACAGACACAAGATGTAAAAAACTCATTCAACAGTAGACTTTCTACACAAAACTAAAATATACTGAGGTCTCATCCAGTAAACAAACCTTGGAAATAGAAAATCTCAAATGAAAATTGTTCTGCTTTGCTGGCATATTTCTCCATTTATCGCTGATAATTGTTCCGAAAGTTTCTTTATGACATAATTTTTCAATAATAGACTGGAAAACACTTATCTGCTGTTAAAATAAGCCACATTTTCAGTCCAAAATTTTAGGAAAACCTAATGTTTTATTATACTATTCGAATCCATTCACTGTCATATTTCCGAGTAATTCCAACACACAGTGTAGTTAGCCGGTTAACTATGTGCTCCACAATAATTATTTGTGTAAGGAATCTATAACCCTAATCCTTTGACTTTAAACTAATTAAACTGATCAGTCTCGTTGCTTGTTCCTTTAAAGGCAACATACGATACTGTTGAGCTGCAAACCTACGTTTTTCTTAGACTTCTTAAACATGAAATTTCATTCACACCATTCTTGACACCTGAAAAATAACTTATCCACACGATAAGTGTACGGATTATAAGAGCTAATTCTTATATTGGAAGAATTCTATTAGTGTCGGTGCATAGATTATTATTACAAAGTTTCGTAACAGTCATATTTACCAATTCAGTCAGGTACACCTGCTTTGCGGAGAGATTATTAAAAAGTCGTATTTATATTTCTATGTCTATCAAAAAAGCTATTTTCTGTGCTTTCAAAAACCAGGTTGCAGAATGCGAAACTTAATCATCAGTAGACACTTAACTATTTATGTCAAAAGGGCTTTAAGAAGAAACGACATATTACAAATTCAAAAACCTATGCCTGAGACACTGAAATTCATGTATAACTAGGACGAAAAATAAAAACAATAAAGACATGATTTAAAGACAACAAAAAGTTTAAGTAATCATGAACTATAAGCAACATAAATTGAAGTACATGTGAAGTTAAAACCGTTAATCGCTTAACCATATTATGTAAATCAGATTCTCATTATATAGCACCAAGTGCTTATTTCAAACATTCTTCTTCCATTGTGAAAATAACTTTAAATATTCTGTTTTCAGTGTCATTTGTGTTAGTGGTCTATCACTCACCTTATTTCGGTCACAAATAGAAAAAATCAGACTATAATACTTGAGAATCTACTTTGTTGAACAAAATAAACAAAACGTTTTGATCACTTAAAAGTATAAACATGAACTGTAAAAAAGTAAAATGAATTTGATTAATAAGACCTGAATACAAGCATTTAGAACAACTGTTTTGAGAGTAATCAAAGATACTTGAAGAAAGAAGCCATAATTTTAGACATACTCCATTGTAGCGCAATGTGACAAGCTAATTAGTTCAAGACGGGTGAAATATACCATATCTTTAGTTACAAAACACTGGTGCAACTCTGAATGAAATTTACTTTCTGATAACCTTGTTTGACAGGATAAAATCATGCCGTAAATTAGTGATGAAATATTTATTTCACACAGCGCTAATTATTTAGTCTTAGCGTTGAAACCTGCAAACTTTTAAAGTGGTAGCATCAAAATATCCATCAAAGCAATGAAAACATATGCCTAATAATTTTTTTATTAGTAAATTCTTTGAACTTTACGCCCATGATTACACTTTTAAGACAGCTTGATTTGACCTAGACGAACGCTTAACTGAAATCTTACCATCACTATGGATCATATCAGGTAGATATTACTGAAATGTGCCAAAATAATACCATTCACCAAAGTTATTCTTAAGTGTACTATTATTTCCAAACCATTCCATTACTAGAAGCAAGCTTATTTACTGGGGTCAACTAATTAAGACTGAACGTTTCTAGAAACATTTCATGAACATCTTTGCTATATAACACTATTTGTTCCCATCCATAAGATGTTATTTCAGTCTTTACATGTAAAAACTTTTCATTTGGTTCGTCTTGCGAATACAGCTTTAAATCCAAATTAATTCAGTCTCCTTGTATAATAGTTTCCCACATTTACTCTCAGTTTTTATTAATTCGTTTTTCCCATGTTCATTCACTTTTCAGAGCTGCAACTTTAAAGGTAGGGACTCGATCATGACATAGTGTACAAATAATCGTTTTTTCATGCCGGATAAGTTTATCTTTTGCCAATATTTTGTTTTTTCTCCGGATATTTAATGAATTCCAGATGATGCTAACATCTGATTCACATTCCCATACTTGCAGAACTACTAAAGTTATTATTCAACAATAGATCTAATATTTGAACAAAACTTTGTTCTTTGCCGATCAATCTATCTCTATTTATTCATCAACACTATTAAAGGGGCCTAAAGTAGTAGTAGTAGTAGTAGGCCGTCACGAATGCGAATTTTCGGTAGACAGCCAGTATGGTTATCGAATAATATTTTCAACTAATATCTAGTTCATGGGATAAGTATGAGAAGCTTGAGTAAAAAGAATGAGAGAAATCTAAATATCCCAATACCGAGCTATAGAATTTCGATAATAAAGAAATTTTCACCCGAATGTCCTACTGTTTTCAGCCCACCTGCTGTAGAACCTTTTGAGGCGATAAACTTTGTTGAAAATGTTCCCTCTGATGCTTTAAGTAGGCGAGTATGCAAAACACAAGTATCACTCTGACTTTATGAATGGCATTCATTCTGCATAAGCATACAGAAAAGGGTTCATCCTACCGTTCGAATCCGCAAAACTCTATTTTTTTAAATAGAGGTTTTGGTAATCATTGGCAGTTGCACTGAAGACAGTATTCAATACTCTTGAGTTCCACATCACTTGGTTCTAATCAACATCCTACGCAAATTATTACTGTTAGGCAACAAGCAAACAACTAATAATAAATAAATAAATATTCTGACAACCAAACAGGATAGTACAAAGTTACTCAAACTGAAGATTGTTAAAAAGATATAACTTTTTTCAGGTCGATACTAGCGACATGAATACGCATCACGAAATCTTGAATAAATAATGGTCTGATAAGTTTCTTTGTCTTTTAATGTTATACACTAAAATGATTAACTGGTAAATTTTAAGTGCGAAAGATACAAATGAAATACAGTGATGAGTAGAAAAATTTAGAATTTCCTATCTATGAAAATATCTACTTTAAAAGACCAAAAAATTCAAACTGCACATGTTCTCATCAGCTCCTTACAACTTAAACACGTCTAATATAAGATTACAGTATATATTAACACCTACATTTTCGCCAAAAATTTTACGCAAATGTGGCTGTATCGTTTGATGCATGAAACTGTTAGAAAGAGTCTCCTTACTGAACTACTTACTTTCCATTTCTTGTTTGTCTTCATGGGGATTTTTCAAGAATATTTTGAGCTGACATAAGTATAAAAAAAAGGATTAGTAATGAGTTTTAGAAGATGAAAAAGTGGGTTTTATTGTGCTCAACTTGCTATTCTTGCCAGTCCTTTAGTCAAAAAAGAGAACATGCGCATGAAAAATATCCACTTAAAGCGTAATGCCACACAGTCAAATGAAAACGAAGGGAACTGCTGACGAAACACTTCACAGGGTTGTTTATGCGTACTGCTGAGCAATCTCGTAATGAGACAAAACAATTGTCCAATCCCATCAGGTCTTCACTAGTTCTCTGGCTGATGTCAGTCTGTGTTGAATAATAATTAAGAAATAAACCATCATTGAGGTAAACGCCAATCTTAACCGCACCATTATATGCCCAGTAAATAAATTCTTTCATGAAAATGTGAGAAGGCCTTTTGTAATACGATTGCCTGCCATCAGCCTAAGAATATATCATGGACCATGTAAGGGTACACCAGTGATATACATGAAAAATAGAGGGAATACCAAGACGTTGTCCAGGTTTGTGCGAAAAAAATGATAAATTCGAACAAATCGAGAAGGACAAGATTTAGTCATATAACTGATAAATTTGCTATCAGCTGCATGCCATGTTAGGTCACAATGATAATTCAAAAATACGTTAAATAGCATACTTTAACTTTCGAAGAACAAACGCTATCACCAAAGACAATGTAAATTATTGTATTTCAAACTGCCTTTCAAAATCACTGTTAATTCACATTATAGAAAGTCGAAGATTCAATGGCAGCAACGGAAGGTAAAATGACGTCGAGATTAAATCCTTGAAGATTTAGTGCATTGTGGATAGAAAACCTCTGACTTTGATTGACCCAAAAACTGAAATTTTGTTGCCAAATACTGCCGAGACATATCACTGTTTGCAGGCATTCATCTTTAATTTATCCAACGATGACGTTGGATGTAGATTGCTTTATATCGTAAACTTATAGAAGTAGGAAGTGTGGACCATTGGATTCCGACCCAGTGACATAATGGTGACGTGCTGGCCACCTGGTCATGGTAGGATCATGAGTAAGCACTGCTAAGGAGCCCTATACTAAGAATATACAGTTTCTGAGTGCAAACAGGTTTCCAATGTTCCTCCAACTGATGTCAGTCAAAAATGAATTCCAACCTAAAACCAGTTAATAAACCTCCACAAACCTCCAGATAGAATAAAATTACGTAATACCCAAAAGATAAGACGCTCGTAAGAATATAACTAAGTCAATAAGCTTTTTTTTCATATTTATCACAGGGTTCAAAGTTTGATATGATAATAAGGTTTCTGATAATATCTGCCTACCCTCTTCCAATTAACAACTCAGTTTCTGCTTCATACGAAAAAGAAGATGAAAATATATCGTGTGTTGAACCAGTGAGTGTATCATCATGTACACAAATTTGTATTCATTATATTTCATATACGAAAGTATGTATTTTCTCAGTAGAATTTACAATATCCACTGCGCAATTCGTAGACTAAACTGTTCAGCCGAGCAAAAAGCTGATATCTATTAAAAAGTACTGGATTGAATATTGATTTGCAAACCATCACCTTGCTTATGATAATGAATAAAACGAAAATCTATTAGCTTCAAATTCTTAAAATTATAAATACTGATCACGTAAATCTTGTCTTGTAGTTGATATCACCTTGAATTTTTATTTTCCTTTTTTCAATGGCCCAACACTCTTGGCTGTTATGTTCTTTCTAGATAGCCTCGACCCCTAATTTATTTGTTTTTTTAAATCCAAGAGTTTATGTAAACTTGCTATCTTCAATATCTATACATTTATGAAAACCAAATTCTTAGTGAGTTTGCATAGCATAGCTGGAAGCGCTTCACCAAATGCCTCCTGTATATCTTGAAGTAAATCCAATATCTCAGTATAATGTTCATTTTTTTATGATTTGAAAGCTATTCTCCATGTACTTTTATCTCTAAACGCTGTAAAGTCAATGTGTAAAATTTTCAATATGAGTGATGCATTAAACACTGGGAAATAAATAGCACTACTCAGGTTTAACTTCTCTGACACCCAGGTAGTTAAGTCGAAGAAGAAAATAAGTGAGCGAATGCTTTCTCATTGCTTTGTGTGCCATACTTGAAAAACAAGTCTAATAAAACAGCATATATTGCTAACTGGAAAATTACAATCGGTAATGATTAATATTTCAAATCTCAAAACAATGTTACGTTTGACACCAATACATTTGTTCAGCAAACCAGCGGGTGATGATGTTCTTATCTTATCGATATTGTGTCTTCTTCTCTGTTAAGTCTCCGACAATTGATAATAAGCACTTTTTGTGTGTTACTTTTGATATTCATTCTCATATAGACCATTCATCACACACCTAGTGACTGTAATGCAAAAAGTTGGATTAATCCAATCATATAAGAAGTGTGGACCGACGATTCTTCATGATTAGTATAAGTTGATCACTGACAACGTGTAGGCGTATTGCAGAATAATAGTGTTAACACATACTCAGTAATAAGCACCGTCTCAAATACTTATTCTTCAAAAGGCATGCAAAAGTGATAATCATCTTCAGATATGCACCACTCGCTATTCACTTCACTAATTAATAGTTTGAAGTATTGCTTGATTTAATCTCTAGATTTTTTCTTGCCTCTTCATGTGTTTTGGTCAAGCATACTTGCACTTTCTGCTTTTTGTTTTCCTCGGATGGGAGTTTATTTTGTGCGTAAAAA
Source organism: Heterobilharzia americana (assembly GCA_944470555.2). NCBI lineage: Eukaryota > Metazoa > Platyhelminthes > Trematoda > Strigeidida > Schistosomatidae > Heterobilharzia > Heterobilharzia americana. Next base: position 110,313,055 of record OX104127.1, read on the forward strand.
AGTACTAGCTTACAAGAAATAATGCCAAAAGTCTATTCTTTTGTCCCGTCTTTGAAGTGCCGCCTAAATAAAGTATCTGACAAGAAATGCCTTTAAATAGTGCCTTCTTCAAGTTATTAGGCAAAATGAATGATAAAGTATTCACACTGATATTTTACTTACCAGTTTTACCTAAAACTTTTCGTATACTCTGTATGAATTATTCTACTTTTATCAACTCAGTTATATTGCGCGAAGCAATGATTTATTAAGGTATTTGTATTTTTTCCATTTGTGTTAAAATCTGTTTTTTACGAAGAACGTCATGAAATACATTGATGAACTTACCGTTGTGTCAAAGTAGACTGACTTAACTTACATAAACAAAGTTTTTGACTCAAACTCGATTATATCAGTCAAAAACTGTATGCTTCTAAATGGCTTAGTCGGAACTCTGATGACTGTATCAAGAAGCCCATCTGATGATCAAGGCTCAGTTTCACTTCAGCTAATCAGTATCCTTGTTAACTTTTCATCAAAAAGTCAATTTAATTAGTCGTATTGGATGGTCAGTGAGGCAATAGCGTTCTCTACCAAAATTTAGTTGAATAGGACAAAAGACATAACTGTATCTCACTATCTACATACAATTATTACTACCCAACATGAAAGTCAGTTTATAAACTGAATTCATCCGAAACAGTTTACTTTGTATCTTTAACTTATCACCTCTTACTATCAAACTGAATCACTCTCCTAAGTTCTATAGATTTCTTTAAAGTCAGTATTTTATGCAGGTGAGGAAATTTTCGTTTGTAACTTTTGATATTTCCATCTAGAAAATGCTAAACACATGAGTGCCAACCAAAATATGGTCACTTGAATGGCAGACATGTCTTAGCTACCGAGCCATACTAAATTTCTAATAGCTAATCGATTACCAAGTTGAGTATGAAATGTAACAATTTGACTTTGAAGCAGTGGACTAAAGATAGTCCAAAAGGTGAGTTGCCATATCGTAGCTATTTTTTTCTGATAAGAATTATAATCAGTTTTCCACATACTTGGAATCTAAATCCCCTTGGTCTTATTTTGGCAACATTTATCGACAGAAAATTTAGTATATTCACAACGTGGAAACAAACTGAAATTTGAATCATTTCTCATGAACACCTTATAAAAATCTGTTGTATAGTTTATTGATTTCAGCCAATATGCCCATTTCCCTCCTTCTGACTTAAATCTTTGTTGTTGTTAGAAGACAATAAAAACAGCAGTGCAGTGAAAGATTCCTTGGTACTACAGTGATTGATCACTGGAGAGTAACCAGTTTCATATTGTCTAGTCTTGAGTGCTGACAGAATTCTTTCAGTCGTTTTACACTGTGGTCACCCAGCTTGGAGACTCAATATTGTAGTCCACTATGATAAGTGTCTTTTGGTTGGAGACAGTCGAAAAGAACCCTGCCCCACCTAGGTTTCGTGTTTCTTGGAACTCGTCAACAGGACACACCTGTGACCTTGAAGGAGTTGGTGTTTCCTGAAAGATTTGAACTCACATCACCCAATGGTTCAAATCAAAGATGTTACCATTGCGGTATTCAAGTGGCGACTGACCTACTTTAGGACTGGACTAGATACACTGATTGTGACTGAAGAGTAACCGATTTCGTGTTTCCGGTCCTAGTTGCTGTCCGATATCTAATGACCATTTTGTAAGATGGGCATCAGACTTGGAGACTCAGAATCAGTATAGAAAATCCCACCCTACAATGCATTAACCGCAGCCTCAACAGTTTAAAAATAACGTTCCTGATGACAGCAGTTGGTAGGTGGGTTAGCATCTGTAAGAAGTTTTCAGATCCCTCAAGATTTCATATGAACTTTTCGAAATCATAGCCACAAGCACGACACATAAGTCCATCAGAGCTTCCTATCTGTAATCTCTAATCACATTACTTTCCTTGGCAATCTTAAGAAACTGTAACAGTAAGAGAAGTAAGTTGTTGGCTCAGTAGGCTAAGTAAATCATTTTCTTCATCAATGAAACAAAACCAACAGTCATGTCCACAAATAAGCAGTCATTATAGCAATAAGAGAAATTACATACAGAAAAAGTAAACTTACAAAACATGATTCAGGCGTACGAAGACGATTTATCAAGAACGATGAAATATAACACGGAAATATTAAAATTTTTAAAGGTCGAAATACCCTTAAAAATTATAATGTGCAATTTCCAAACCAAAAAGAAAGTGGCCCGAAGGTCAATCAGAAGCGTCAGTATACAGTTGATAAGTAGTAACAGTATTTGGTTTGAACTTAAGTTCCCGAAACTATATTACATCGGCTCAAAAAAATACGTTTAAGTATTTTGATCACTGAAATTTAATGGTTTGATCAGATCCCTTTTAACAAATGAATCAAAGAGTCATTGCCTGATTCCTTTTATTCATCTTTTTATACAATTTTATAACCCCATTGAATCCCTACATTCTCGTAACCTTTTACTCCAATATAGCATCAAACTACTACCTTTCCATGATTTCTGATCTTTAAACAACCTTTATTTTACTTAACTTTAGTAGATTCTAGTTTCTATTTTCTACATGAGGTCACGCTTTTTCTTTTTACATTATACACTAGATCATTATTAATTATTAATCACACTGACTTCATTTATTCGTTTCGAATTATTAGCATGTCAACTAACATCTTAATCAGTATTAACTGGTAAACTCAACTAAACATATATGTGCTTACATCATCCTCTTCGAGAATGAAATAGTTAGGATCTTTGTAAACCGTTTTCTGGCTACTTTCTAATATTTTCAGGTAAAATTCAATGACTATTCTGCATTTCTATGGGGAACTGAACACTTGCTGAAATAAGTAAGCATAAATCTCATATCTGTATATATATATTAATCTTCTAAGTGATACTGCAGCCCAAAATGTTGTTTCAGCAAGTTTGTGAGTGGAACTTCCACTGATTTTATGATCATGACTAGTACTCTTGTCTGGGCTATTGTCAAAATCAAAAAATGGTCGTTGCATTTTCATTCTTGGATGTCTTTGTACATCAAACCTAATCTAATTTGTTCTTCATGCTGTAGAAACTACATTATTCACAGTCCTGATACTCTGGAAGGTGAACCAGATTTTCTTTAAAATGTCTTGACTGAAAACCGGTATCCTGCGGGTTTAATTGCAAAAAATGTACAAGTGAAGTCAGCTAATCATCCCATTTATACATTTTCTTGAATTCTTAAATCAATAGAGACTCATTCGTTTCGATAGTAGGGAACTGTGACTTATACTCTCACAGAAAGATATTCTTTACACCTAGACTGAGACTAAATTTCTTCCCCTAATCAATACTACAGCTGTGCATGAAAGGTAAGTTACCTCCTTTTTCGTCTTCTTAGCACAAGTGTTGGATCACTCGTCCCTGTGAAGTAAGATATGCTGACCAAACTAACAGTTCACTTTCTGAACCTATTTTTAAGGCTACCAGCCTGGTTACTCAAAGAGGGAAGAAGGGAATTTTTCATCTATATCTTGGATTAGCGGATCGATTTTGACCTGGTTTACACAAGAAGCAACTTTAACGCCATCTACAAAGTTTGTAAAAAGTCTCTCGAAAAAAGTAAGCCTGAAAATTCTTTAAACTGTCAAAGCCACGGCAATTCATATTTTGAAGCTTGGATCTTGTATCTAAAAGAAGATAGTCCAGTCACTTGATTTGCGATGAACGGAATCTTTAAGAACACTACCCCAAAAATCTTTTCTCTCACCATGTGACTGATATAATACATCTCACATGTCATATTACTCCACCCAATAAATTCTGATTTCATATTATATTCGTCGATTCCTCTAAACATCTTATCTTTCAACCTAGTAACTTAATATGGCTTTGGTCTTAATAGTTTTTGTTTTCATTTCCAGTCTAGACAATGCGTAGTTCCTTTTCATTGATACTGGACTAAACTGACAGAACTCTGCTGGTGTATGGGCTCCTATCCAGATACCTCGATAGTGCCGGATTATTCATAAATTTATAAGTTGCTTGGTGGTTTTCAGTAGTTGGGAAACACAAGTATCAATAAGTAATGGTTGATTACCCATGCTCAAAAGATGTTTTTTCTGCCTCATAAGCTTAGTAGATAACGATTCAGAGTTCGAAGCAATAAGCGTGGAGCTTTGTGTCTTATTTGGAACACTATCACTCACTGAGTTGCAGGTACATCCACTTGACAAGTCCCAAATGAGACGAGACGGGTGACCTAGATTCCACTGCTAGCCACTACCAAGTAAACTACAAAAGTGAATCTTGTATAAAAAATATTTTATGAAGTACTATTTTGCTGTTGCTAAGTAAGTAAGTAGGCTACTACAGCTTGAGAATGACATCACTATAAGTAGTAACTCTTTTCTGAACTTCTTCTTCATAATAAACAGGTTCTTTCGTTTCTCATTGCTGTGATGAGATTCATTCTTGACAAATCTAAAAAACATGAATTAATAGCAAGAAACTTGTAATAATTCAAATGAAGCACCTATTAAAGAAATTCAATGTTAATCCAACTTACTATGAATTAGGCCAAAGATGTTCTCGTTTACACACTTACTATGGAAAACAGGTAAGGCCGAGGTAATAATAGCATCAATATTGTCAAGCATGAACTTACAGTTTCATACAATATAATCCGATGGTTGACACGACTTATCAAAAGAAAAATTGGTAGTGCAGGGGCTGAAAGAATCCTCTCAGTTTGCAGATCTTTTGAGCAAACTGGACATTTCTTATAGCATTAAGGTTTCTCACGATAAGGAAAGCCCTATTTTCTAACAATGTGGTTTGTGAAACGTATGAGGTATTTTCCTACTAGTTTCAATTACTTCTACTGCACCAAGGCTGATACAACATTTCTCTTGACCACATATAGGAAAAAAGTGCAACTTTACCTCATTCATATACTTCATCTGAAGATAGATAATACAGATACAGAGGGCATGTTTATGTCCCACTCGGAAGTACACGAAATAAAAAATTGATTGAATACATAAGATTTTACATGAAGTATTCAGACAACACTTTAATAGATTCTAAGGATACGAATCACACCTCTGAATTATTTATGTTTAAATCAAATGAGGGAACTATTGAAATTTTGTCTCTTTCCCGAAAGAATGAAAAAAAGAAAAAAAGTACTCAAATTAATGATCTACATCTATGAAATAGACAAAATAAATTCAGAAAATAGCTTCCTTATCAGGAAAACATAATATTTGTAGATTATTATCAGAAATATTCTCTGTGATGATCATCGTTGGATGAATTGCATTAAATAACTAAACGACTTTCAAGTACGCTAAACTGTACAAACGGCTATACAGACAGGAAAATTAAAGTAGAACCTCGCACACATGTGCAGTGGTTCACACTTCACAGTAGTGAATAAAGACAGGTGGATAGAATAAAAGTTGTATCGCAATGGGAAAAGTTGTGTGAGAGAATAGACAATTTGAGGATAAAGACTAGTGTGAATATTCAAGCTTTAGAACACGCTACGAAGTGAATACATCTGCGCCACTGCAACCGATTTTCCGCAACGCCACCTATATCTCTCAACCATCGAGTCCTTTTGTCTTCGGGACACCAGCCAAGTAGTCTACATCTGTTAACATGGCTCAGATCAAACGACAAACCTGTGTCACTTCTCTACAGATCAGATGCTTTAGTATATAGTCCACGAAAAATATTCCTGACTGTAAAAATTATCAGTAAACATTTTAATGTACATCCAAATACTCTCTATTTGGTTTTAAAAATGGTTGAACAATTCACAAAGAATTCCCAAGCAACCAAAAGGTTTGGTGATGGAAGTACATTTCACGGTGTATATTTCATGTGTAGTACACAGGATGAAGGCGCCATTATCTAATTAACTGGAACATATATCTTGACAAGGCAGCCATACACCTTAATAATAATTACATCTGACAACAAAAGTACACAGCATGAACTATTTTTCCCGTAGAAAGTAATGTTTCACTCACTATTCCAAGGTACTCTTCTACCTCTGTCTTGTAGACCACATTCAATGACATTTACATGTTTTATTCTTTCTATGCACTGAACATCTAATGCTATCTGTTTCTTCCTCTACATATTCATTAAATTTGGAAGAGATGATGTTCACTAGCTGGTAAAATATCAAAACGTTAAATCCATACTCTACTAAGGCCTCACTACCACATATTTTTTTTAAAAGAAAGTGGTATTTCAAATTGGTTTACCTTCTTGTAGGTAGCGCTTATGGATAAAGTATTTTTTTAATAATAAAATAGGTCCCAATACTTACTTGCACACCATAACATCACATTTTTGTACAAAATTGAGGAACTTTCTAGCTATTTCCAACGCTATTTCCTTTAGGTATGTGTGGGTGAGTTGTTGTTACACTCTCAACATAAGTACTATATACTGACATTTCGTCAGACAAACCTACATATAAACTTGTCTGTCTATGCAAAGCCAAGTTATTAAACTTGGACACATTATCCTCATTTTACTATGTACCAGTCAACTTAACCCTACTTTTTCAAAGTGCAGAAGCGTTGTGTCTAAAGTGAACAGGAATGATTGATATACCAGTTAAGATAGGCATACTAGAGCAGTTTCATTATACGGACAAAGTGAAAGGTTTTAACTCCAGTCTGTAATTACATTTGAAATAAGTTATACATAAAGAAGTCAAATAACCTCAAAATTCTCACTGGCAGACACGGCTTTTAGAAATGCACTACATCTAAACTAATAGACATGCAGAACAAGATTAAGATGAACATACTACTAGAAACAATACCCATTATAAGACATGAAAAGAAATTTTTTTAAAAAATAAGCATTTGTTGGCCTCTTACTCTAAGTGAAAACCCTTTTTTGTTTTCACTCGTTTTATTCTAAAACTGATTACAGAATCAGTTTCTAATTTATCATCACAACTTCTTTGTCTGACTGGATACCTCTTGACGTTAACTTACTTCTCTACTTTAGTTATCACTTGATGCAATATTTAAGCTGACAGTTTGACAATATAAGCATTCAGTAACTTTGATTTAAACTAATTCGTTTTATTTAGATCTCCCTAATCTGTATCATATCTTTCATTACTTTCTACTAATGGGATATCTTCCACTCAATGATTAAAACATGTAGATTATATTTGTTGGCATATGTCCCCCATTTCTTTTTAGCTTGTATGCATTTGGAAAGGTATTGAAATGCCATGAACTCACCATTTTCTATAAAGGTGTTTGTTCTTGCTTTACTAAGAATTCGTTAACAGAACCAGCTAAATGATATACAACGGACCGTAAACTTTATCGATTCCAATTATTTTCTTACTGAAGCATTCTCCTATGCTTAATGCCTAGAAGATAATTAACTATATGCTTTAAATACATTGTACGTTTTAAACTTATAAAAATGTCACCATTCTAATCTATCTCACAATTCAGATAAAACGATTAAATATTAATGTAAAACAGTGAATAAATCTAGTTGATTGTTTATTCCAAAAACTTTTCACGTTTAGTCCTCCAGACCAGTGATAAAATACTATTATTCTTTATTAATCATTTATTAACTAACTCAATTCTACTGAAAACCTAATATGTTAAAATCAGTTCGAGCGTTTTGTTTGCAATCTTCACTGATAACATCTTAAAGCTATAAATCCCCTTTGTTCAGACATACTACATTATGTTGGTTTTAATATAGTTAAGTTGTCAGAAGCAGAATTTGGTTTGTTCAAGCATCCACGTGAACTAATGGAGCATGATGATACACTTGGATTGATTGTATACCACTCATCCTTATCCCTCAAACTTCTACTGACATATCCATACACAGTACTAGTTGTCCTTGTTGATTATAAATGATTTTCATTATTTTAAGCTAAATACATTCAGTAAAACCTGTAAATTGTTATCATGATTAATTTTTTTTCAAGTCAGCACTAGTATCATGACTACTTACGGTACCAAATAAGAGAAAAAATCACATTGTAGAAAAAAATGACTTTAGTCAGTTTCATTAACTTGCCTTCAGCTACATCTAGACCAAGATGCATGCATGAGTAAATCTCCATAACTTCATAAGTATAACAAAAAAATTGTACTCAGGTGAAAATAAAATACAAGTGAGCATTTTTCATGCATGTACATCTTGTACTTGATCTATCCATCAGTAAATTTCATTCTGCAAATATAATTTTCTTTACATTACCAAAATTTGCTAAAATAACTAATAATATCTAACTATTTACACTGATCATTGTTTATTTAGATGTTCAGATACAAAAATGAGTAAAACTTACAATAACCAGATGCGAATAAAATTGAATGTCAATCCGACTATAATTGTCTTACCTATGATCTTGCAAATAGTAAACCTATTGTAACCGAAACTATAATGGATATTTTCCTAAGTAATCTGTTAATTGGAGAATAAAACTGTTTCTATGTACGAAAAGGGATGTAAAGTTTTGTTTCTGTATTCCACCCCCACTTCTGTTACTGCAGTACAACTAATTTACTTTTCTCACTCCCAATACAAATGGTCATCATTTTAATCTTTTAAAAAATGTTTAGAAAATGTATTAACTATGAACGTGATTTGCTTTCTTAACTGAAATATACTTAAATTACTTGCATTTCATATTCATTTCTTCTCGTTTCAGCCTACATTTTACAGCAGTGCTTATAGAAGACAGGCTGCATTCTACAAGATATATTACAAAATTATTTGAGAATTACTAGAGAGTTTCCTCAGATTTATATACGTAAGACAGTACTTACTGGCACAAATTGCATTAACGAGCTATTTTCAGTAAATAGGTAACTTGCTTGACTACCCGAGATTTAGTTTGGTTACTTTCCTTGCGACAATACATTAAAAAAAATAATGTTCAATGGAATGTTTTGTATTCTGTCTAGTTATCACACCAAAGAATAACTAATTTCAACGGAGTACCATAACAAGTTACATTTCTCGTTCTTGACCCGACCGATGGCTGCCACTATGACGTGGTGATTGGCCTGATATATAACAATGGCCCAACCAGCTATACTGGCGGAACACTCATTCCTTTAAAGTCCTACCATACTGGAAATATCATTCTGACGGTGGTAATACAAAAAGTAGTTACATTTATAAGGTCAACTGTTACACTATCATGATGGTCTGAAAGTGAAATCGTACTGCTGGAAGGACGAGGATGTGACTCCAGTAAGATTTTTCCTGTGTACAACCACCAGTGTCCGTCTCATGCTTCTTTCCCTGTGGGCAGGTTTAAGAAAAGATCATCCCTAAGAAAACCACACTTCCTTGTACTATGCGCCATAGTGATGCTCGTCATACGTGTTCAAAGTCGGAGTCGAAGCTAATAAATTCTAGCCTCAAACTTAATAAAAGGCTGTGTGTAGACAACCTCAAGCAGATCTCCCCTCAACCGTGTGGTCACGCATAAGTCTTCTTTTTTCAGGCAAATCAAGAAAAACCAACCTCCCACAGGGTGGCCAGTGGAGAAGTCCCAACCGTCCACATAACTCTTTCAATCCTAACACCAAGGATAGATAACGGTGATCGCCTGCTATAATAGTCACAGACAACCACCTATTTCTGACCAGCATGAAGTTTAGACTTACAGAAAAGTATTGTCTCACATGCCATACACCGACTTCAACTCAACGATGGACACTTACGGATCATATCGCTATCAATTATCAATGAAGAGGCTAGGCGAAAGATTGTCGTTCTTTCTAAGGCATGTATTTAGACAACAATTTTACTCTGGTTAGTGTGCATGTGTCTGCACATAAATGGGCACGGAGAATATGCAACAGTAAAAGCGTTGCAAGTGTTTTGGACGATAAAAATGCTATGGTTGTTTTTAGCCACAAATTAGGTAGACACTTATCACTTATCAGTGAAGAAAAACACTATTCATCTGGTAGAAGTCAGGCGTTATCTCAAATCTGTTACAGGAAAAGTGTTATGGACCGCAGATGACTCAGAAGGTGGTTAGATAAGACCGGTAAGTCTTGATATCTTCTTCTGAATTACTGGATGCATTTGAACGCACTACTATAGGCTTCTATCACAACAAGAAATGGAAGCAACTCAAATTTAGGCTGACAAGAAATCTACGTAATGGCTGTGAACAGCAGGAGTATTAAAAACTGAACAGATGAAAAGACAGCGGTGATTGGCAACGGTAGACAGTTGTCTGTACTTACTTAGGCAACCGGTAAGAAAATATCAGTGTTTAGTGAAACCATTACAAAGAAGGATGGATCTGAGATTCACTCGCAAAGGAGGAGTCCGGAACGTTGAAAGAAACGCTGACTAACAGTCCAACTACTCTCCACCTATTATTTCGTTGCTCGCTGTTCAGTCGGGTCCTGAATGAAGCTTTGAGACAAGACCCCCAAGATCCGTAGAAGTCAAGAAAGCCGTAAGTAATTTAGACCAGAAAAGTGTAGCAAGATCAGACAGACTCGTATTGAAGGTATTTGAGGGCATTGATAGAGGATTCTTTGTTAAATGCACTGAAGTGTTAGTTGGTGTATGGGAGTCAGATATGAACCCCTCTGGCTGGTCTCAGTCAGTCACTGTCTCAATCTTCAGGAAAGGTTGGAAGTCCTCTTGTGATAACTGCAGATGAATCAACCTGACAAATATGGTGTCAAAGATTTTAAGTTCCAGAGTTATGCGTTTGTGTGGATCTCGAAAACAACAAAGCATTCTCAGATCTACCCATGGCTTTACCAACCAGGTATTCACACTCTACCAGGCTCTGGAACACAGGCACACCTACTGACGTCTGACACTAGGTGCATCGCTCAATCTGAAGATGGTATCCGATTCCAATGACCTTTCGGTCTGATGACAGTGTTTCTCACTGAATGGATGTCGGGCAAGGATATCACTATGCTGAAGGTTCTTAACTGAAACATTTGTACGCGTATTACAGCCTACTGTGGATTACCAAGGGGGTTATGTATAATGAGTGGTATCCATTAGAGACACCTACTCCTTCCACTCTTATTCAACTCTATCACAGACGTTCTAATGGAGGTCATAACCTCGTAGTTTGACTTCATAGGGAATCATCTAATCGCAGCAGAATCCTTAGCATAGTACTTTTAGGTGATGACGGTGACAAGATTCAGAGTCTACTTGACACTGAGTGGCGATTTCAGAATGTCTGGGATGCGCTCCTGACTGCTTAAACGCAAATTCTAGTCCTACGACTAGTCTTCATTGGTCCTCTGTGAGGCTGTGAGCTCACTGGCCACTGCGCTTGCCTGAGAAGCCAGATCAGCCCCGAAGGGTTAACGGCAGATGAAATCTCTGCACAGATACTACAGATTAGCTAAGCTTACGCCAACTAACACCAGTTATGTCACCTCAGTGATGTTGAATTGGCTATTAAGGGTTGGATGTACTGCACTGCAGTGAAGAGGGGCCATTGAAGGTGGGAGATATGAAAAAGCTTTGGGTGTTCGACCACCATTACCTTCGTAGTATAGGCTGTTACTTGGTGTCACCACGTATTAACGTACAAGTCAGACATAGTGTTATAGGGGGAAGACAAAAATCAGCTGCTGAAGCAGTGAATCTACATCGACCCAAGTGGCTGGGACATGCGTTGCCCTTGCCTGGCCACCGTCTGCCTTATGACACAATGTTAGCTGAAGTGGTTTCAGGTTGGATAATGGCTCTTAATGACCAAAATAAAAATGGCACTAGTCCATAATTTCTTTGACTATTGGTCCGTTTGAATCTTGTCTGTCTATCTATCTATCTGTTCATCTATCCGTCTGTCTATCTTTTCAGCCCTGATAACTTTGTGTACATGCCTTTTAAGAAGAAAATTCTGTTTCAGATTTTCATAATAAGTTGTTATATCCTCTTCCTCAAGTATATTTATGTGGTTTATTCTATATAGTATAAATCACACAAATGCTGAAGTCGCTTTCTCTGCAGCAATTTTACAATTATAATTATTCTAAGTACAACAAACTTAAGTTCATAAGCATGATCACTAAGAACAATGAATATTCCTGACTGTAACCCAAACAATGTAAAGAAAAGACTGGGATTAGGAATGGATTACTCTGATAAACGGAAAAAGATGAACAGGATTCCACATTGTATGTATGTAACTTACATAGATGACTGAATCATACGCATGAATAATTCTGTTTTTATTTCACGGATATTTCAGTTGCCGAAGCCTAAATATCGGTAAAAATAATAGTTATGACTGAAAATCAAAGACTGAAAATAAACAAGTTACATCATTTCATTGCATTGACAACCTGGAAGGTTAAATAGATTGCATTTCTAGCCGTTTCTTCAGACTTATACTGAGGTCGAATAAATAAACTGAAACACCTATTGTAGCCAGGACATATTTATTTACCTCTATTTTTCCTCTAAAAGAACATAACTAACCGTTTCTGCTTATTTTGAAAAGAGAACTAGTAGACTGATTTTAGTGCCATCTTCCAACTAGTAAATGTATGTATTTCAATCACAGTCTTTACAACCCACTCGTCTAACTCAAACGAAGTAAAAATTAAAATATGCAGTAACATGATAGATTGATCAAACAGAGAAGAATTAAAATGTGGTTAACTATTTGTATTAACAAGTTATGCAACAAATCACTGTCGCTTTAATTATGGTAATCCCATGGGAATCAAACTGGATGGACTTATATCTAAATTTTTAGGTTCTATAATTACTTAACATCTAAGTAGAGTTCGAGTATTCCAAACTCGATAAAATCGTACATGGAGGCGGCCTGCTTAAATACTGAAATAACATGAAAACTTTTAACCGACTATATTCCATCAAATTCTTAGCTTTTAATTTGTTTTAATCTTTTAAATGTTTTCTCAGCGCATCATGTGCTGTAGCACGTTCTTTTAATGTTTTCGAACTCTAGTTTCTCAAGCTAAGAACAAACCAAAGGAAAGACTTTTCGCCATTTGGAAACAGCTTTGAAAATGCTCAAAAATACATCACATTACTACTCCTAGGATACCTGTATGGGACTGTGAATTTCTGTGCTGGCTGACTGAACTGCACCATCAAAATTACACTCGGTTTTGTGTTAATTTCTGAAATGAGAACAGATACTGGTGTAACAATAGCTGCTTGTCTCACTTTTGTGCCTTCAATACTGTTATTATTAACACTATGCTAATAATAATTATTTCCCTTAAAAACATTGTACGGAAAGCGAATTTGTTGAAATATGCCCTGCTGGAAATTCTATATTGTATCATACATGTTGTTCGGAATAGAGCGATTATTATTATTAAAAAGCAGCCACCTTTGTAAGCTAGCTGTGAGCGTATCAAACAAATTTTTACCCTCCGACAAATCTTAGAATAAAAAATATAATTACTGGTGCATGATACGAACCATATATCCTCACCTTTGCGTGGCATTTGATCAATCAGATGAGAGGACCTATGGAGAATTCTGTTGCTAAGAGACTACAACTATCAAAGATATCGTCTTACTGAGGTCTGTTTGCTTGAATACCTGTTATCACTTTATAACCTTCAATGAGCTATTGAATACAACGTCCATCTCTAATGGTACCCCTTAAGATGGTTGATTTTCTACATTTTTATTTGATTTTGGCAGAAACTTCCCTGAGGATGCTTTTCCTATGATATCTGACTTTACAAGGACTGGTTTCGTCACAGAATACCTTTAACGAATTAAGAGTATGCAAATGATTTGTTTCTTTTCGATAAAGATGAGGGATAGATGCCCAGTCTTTTTAACAGTTTGTGAATATTCTGGACTAGTTTTTACTCCCTTAGTGCTGTTTCACTGGATGATACATCTAATAGATAAACGAAAATGGCATTATAAATTGCTACTGTGTCTAAGATTTACTCATATTAACTCACTGATTTTATCTTTAAAGTACCAGTGATCATCAGTGTTGTCAGTATTCTCATATTGTTCTACTATGTCAGATTTCCCGCCTATCAAAGAAACTATCCCTGTTATATGCAACCCTTCTTTATTAGGAAGTGTCTGACACTAACATGTATAGCTGCAATTTTATTGCATAATTTCAACCAGTTTCTCAAAATTAATCGAAGCTGATATAAGACGAGGATTTATGAGCTCTTAATGTTCCGGAATACTGCTGATGCCTTTTTATCAGTTAAGTTTAAATTCTTCCATAAACGTGAGTAGAAGTGTCTGATCATGTTTCCTGGATTATGTTAGGCTTTATGAAGAAATCTGAAGTATATAACTTACAGTCCTATTACAAAATTAGACCAACAAAGTTGTGCTTGTTAAAAGTTTGTAAGGATCATGATGCCTTGATGTGGATTAAGATAAACTGTACTTTAATTGAACTTCGAAATGTTACAGAAATAAGGGAAAACTTCGAAATGAATTCACTAAAATCGACTTCTAAAAACAGTCTTAAATTAAATGGGAAGTGATTCTCAGTTAAACATTGAAAATAAACTCCTTATTCTCTATTCGTGTGACTGAACCCGAATGAGTTTCTTAAGTTTTATAGATGACAGTCAGATAAAATGGAGTACATACAACCAAAGGTATCACCTTGTAACTTTACCACTCTAGGTCACATGTCTTCATGTTATAAGGTAGACATCTTATGAGTACTGAATTTCCGAAGTAAAAGGCTTTGTGTGCAAGATGATGAAATGTGTGCATAATATTTCAATGTTAGTTTATCCTAATTCAATATTAACCAGTTTTGAAATCATAAGCTGGACTTGTCAAAATAATACTGTACTAATATGAAGAAGACATAAGGCGGCGGTTTACATTTGTACAACATCCAATATCCAGATGAGGCTACAATCTTCATAAAAATTCTTTGATTAACAGTAATTTAGCATCACAATCCAGGTGGCTGCGAACAGGTACAACACTGTAAATATTAAACCTAAGTTCAAACGTTTAAAAAAATAAAATTTGATGCAATATTGTGTCACTTAAGTCTATGGACTTTGTTGCATTAGAGATGGAAGCATTATCGCAGTTCACATGAAATTGATAAGTATATGCAGTCTACATACTAAAAACGTTTTCCCTGTCAACTCTCAAGTTTGTGTCAGTATGACGCATAAATCTTATGTTCATTCGGTAGTAATTCCTAATGTAATTGAGAAATGATATCACCACGCTAAGCCTAACGCTGTCTTTAACCTATTATCTAGGTCTATGTGTTTCTCTATCCTTCCAACTTCGATGGTCATTATCAACACATGTTCATTTTATTTATTTGATGTCCTTCGAACTTTTATATCTATTAAGTACTTATGAAACCACCTAGTCTGATGATGAACCATCCACCATTAATTATCAAGTATTCATGAAAATTAAACGAATATTATCCTCATCCTGAAAAAAAATCTTTTCCATTAATGCAACATGCAGACTTTCTTCACAAACCTAAGTAATCTCAGAATAATGTTCTTATAGTAACTAAAATAAAATGGATTTCATTCCATGAATTTAAATATTCTGAAATTATTTAAGGTATTCACTTGGAAGTTATACTGATATTTGTTTTCTGAATACTTTGCACTTCAAATGAAACGAAATGAAATGAAATATTTTATTAACATCCAACTCTTGAATTCATTTTATGCAGTAGACAAAAACAATGAGCAAAATATTACTTTCAACAGTAGTCGAAGTGTACAACTGCATAAAAACTCAATTGTTCTTGATGAAAAATATTTTTAAAAATGAGACTATTTTCATTCAAAATATTATTAATTAAATCTCTAATGACAACACACTTAACAATCACGAAAATATTTCCGTAAATGAAACTATCCTATAGGCAAAACACAAATGAAGGAAAACGTTAAATCACGACTACTATTAGTGCTAAATACATTAAAGCAAGAGAAAAGGGAGGAAAGTAAGTCAGGTAGAGGAGAAAAAAACATGCTTTTCTTAAATTTACTGCTTACTGTCTTAACAGATTGAATATTGAATTGTACGATGAAATTATAAATATTTGCCACCTTTTTAGTTTTATTAAATTAACTTGAAGTATTAACAATTAATCTATCACACTATAAATAGGCCAGAACTTTACTAGAAAATACTAAAAAAGTTTTGTGTTCTTGGTTCATCTTCACTTTCCTTTGTGGAGCTGTGGTTCAGTGGTTTGGTGAGATGACTACCAACCGTTGGGTCACAAGTTCAAACCCCTCTCCACCTACCAAGGTTTGGGCAGCTAGGTAGCATCACTATACCTCACAAAATAGATGTGGCTCATTTCTTACTGCACAGATGTGCTCAAGGTAGCTGAGTCCGATTCGTTCGTCATTTTCCTTCTACTTCCAAAATGAAACTGAGGGTATAGATTACTGTTCTTTTTCAAATTCTGTCAATTTACATTCTACTTAGGATGTAGTATGAAATGTAACCACTCTAGTTAAGATAATTTTCCTTCCTTCTGCCCCCTATAAAACAAATACATAACTAGCAAAATCGCCTCCAAGAAATGACAAGTGTTAATCTATCTACTGATCAGAACAGCACAGTATGGTTCGAATAAATCCGTGATAAAGACTATCAATATGGCAATGATCAATACCTGTTCAACTCTACTGAGAAATACAGTCTCTTTGATACTGAATACTAGCTATAGCAAAATCTCGATTATGTTCGTCCTGTGGAATACTTTTAATTACCCATTATCAACAGCGGTGCAACAAACCATCATATTGTTAAACCTGATGACCATACTTCGAACTTATTAGATAAATACGCTCAGTACTGGAAGTACGTATATTTATTATTTTAGTATCAAATGAACTACTGGTTTGAAACACAGTAGATTTAATGGTTATATAATTCAAACAAGGCTTTAAGTAATACAGAGTCTCTAAATAGAATTTATGAAAACAACATTCCCTAGAGAAGAAAGTGTAAGTCTCAACAAAAGATAGAGTTCGAATAAGATCTAATAAATGATACTAGATAATGATATATTGGCAATAAACCTATAAATAAAAGATGTGCCACTTTCACATATCTTCACTTCAATAAGAATTCATGAGACTACTGCATGCGCTTCTTAGTAGCAACCGATTACGCATTCGTGAATTCCTGACTAAACTTGTGCGTTGTCAAAACCCGTATAAGTGGGATCTGTGGTCAGTGACTTGACTGTGATATTGTTTAGACAACCATCGACTGTCACAAGCTTGAAATATGTGTTAGAAGTGACAGCTGGCTGATAAGTAATGTAATCTTCAAGAATATTAGGAAATACAAAAATAAAAGCAATAACATTAATATTAGGAAATCATTTTGTAAAAGTATATATTCCTTTTATAATGAGCTAAATAACCTAAGTTTATGAATAATAACTTAAGAAATTTTCTTCAATACCTGAAACAATCCACGATAAAGTTTTTCAAAATTTTCTGATTCATTTTTCCTTTGAAATATTGTACGTACACTGTACTAATTCTAATTCAAGACCTTTTGAGTATGAATACAACCGATGTAATGAGCTAAACTTTAACGAAAATAACTCATCAAAATGGCTCTTAATAGACACCAACAACAAGATGCCATAGGTCTCAAAATTAATTGTCTAAAATAAACAACAGATTATTACAAAATCTTCATTTTTTCTGACAGAACCCTACAAGTGATAAATCAAGCTACCCACTACAAATTAATTCAAAGACAAAAAAAACTAAATGCTCATTCAAAATCTGTCTGCATTAACTTTTCAATAAAAGTAAAATCTGAAAGGAGTCAGATGACATAACTTACTGACTGATGTTAAACACCTCAAGGACCAGGACTTTACTTAGAGATATTATTGCCTATATGCTTTGTTTTAAGTGTCGAGGGATTTTAATCCAGTTCTAACAATGTTCACGACTAATTACTGACGAAAACAACCAGAGCAAGATAAAAATCATACTGTACGCCAAAATATGGAGATTGATTTAATTATGGCAGTTCCCACCACACTCCTAAAGTGTTATCGATCTATCTAATGTGATTTAGTTTACCCTAAGGAATTACTTCATTTGTTGCTTTCGAAATCGTTTAAAGTAACTATCCAATTCCAGTTCTAAGGATTATCAACCAAACACTGAATTATTTTTATTGTCACCAATTCATTTAGCAAGTCAGCTTAATTCGAATTTCAGAAACTTAGTTAAGCAATTTTCAGTTAAAAGATGATATTATACCTAAACATTATGTGAATTGGTTCATGTTATTCCTCAGTCTTTTGAACTATGCACTTGGTGCTCACATAAACGTCTAGAAAATTTCCCTTCCATCAAACAAGCTTATGTATTTTCAGTATAGTCCTTCAACCTTGAATTCCAGGAATACTTTTCTTCTTTCTAAGCATTATCCATTCTTAAACGGTCTCTAACTTTAATTACCCAATAGTGATAAATGAATAACGATGCCCCTGTTAATAAAAAGTAAAAAGTCAAAATTTGGTTTCTGGCAATTGTTCTCCAACTTACACATTTCCACTTATATAACAAAATAAGTTCCTGGATTCCTTCCAGAGTACCCATATTAAAATCAAATTTAAATGAACGAGGTTGAAGATTCATCGCTTCAACACATTCATGTGGATGATCATCACTTTAACTGTCATATAAAACTCGTAAACACTATTCTCATCTTAAGCCTAAGGAGTCAGTCAAGTCACACTCATCTAGGTGTAAATGTCACTTATGGTAGTCAACACCTTTGAGTGGTTAAGTCAATTTCATTCGAATTTAATTTCCTTTCAGTGGATGGGAAATGTTAATTTTCCTCAAAATAATGTTAATCGAATGTTATATGATTTAGTAATTAATTATGTGCTTCTTCATAGGTGTTTCTTTTCCTTGTACTAGTTATTAACAGATTTTCATTATCTCTCAGTAAAAGCCAAAACTTAGTTCGATGTTCTTTATAACTAATGAATCTTTTGGCATAGTGTATGTAAAATAAGTAAACATCAATAAGAAAATGGATAAGTAATTGTGTGTGACAGGTAATCTAGTGAAGTAAATCTGTTACTGGTGAGAAAGTAAACAATATTATTTTCATCCACTTAATTTATGTTGGAGTTAATGGATTGAGTGAGCTCAGGTAAGTCTTTGTTTTTCTGAAATCGAAATGTTTGCTAATAGCTTTTTGTGAAAAAGTTCGCCTAAGCTGTTTCTTTGTTGATGAGAATAGCTGTTATAGATGTTGTTTAATAAATAGAAATTTACTTAATAAGGTAGTAACTGCAGTTGAGATGAAACCTATGTAGCATCTAAATTAATACCGGAGATTATCATGTTACCAACCCAATTATCGGTATCTTCTGCCCTCGATTTTATTATTTAACATCGACTTTAAAAAACCCGTTTTTTTATTTGAGTGACAACTGAGAAGCATTTTCGGTTGCTTACGACTTGGGTTTTACTTCCCTCCTAATGTGGTTTCACATAACTCCGCTTTAGTCTCCTTATTTCTTCATTTTTTCATGAACGGCAGATCAGAAGCGTTAGGCATTGGATTTGTAAACATATTATGTATTCATTTTATTGGCTGCAGCAAGGTGCGCAAATGACTGAATCATGAGTCTCAACTGTTAACTACGTCTTAATTTAACCTCAGCCACCGCGGTTAACGCACCGCTTTTAAAATATTACCATCTCAGCTTCATTTACCATGAATAAGTTGCTCCCTCTCAAGTACACTGTATTGGTAGTAGTATAGCAAGACCTGACTGAATAACTAATGTTATAAAAATACGGTCAATTATCACTTGTTCATAAGGCTATCATGTGAAACTTGTGGTAACCTTAGTTATACTGACACATGGCCATGGATGGTTCGGTAGGTCAGTCGGTATACAGTCTAGCATTTTTAACTACAGGCTAATGGTTTGCATCTTCTTTTGAGCAATGCATTTTTCCAATTCCATCATTACCTCCGTTGTGCATATTTTTTCCAAACATCTTCCACTGGAAACTAGATTAAGTTACTTTTAACATGTCAGTAGAGTTCACATTTACTGAAATGAAATGCAGATAGTTTTTTCCCGTTACATTTGCTTAGAATACGCCTTTAGCTTGTCATAGCCATGAAAACTCAGATTTTACACCCGAGAATCATTTTGTTTCAAATGGCCTTCCCCAAATGAGTATGATTCAATAAGGTCGGGAGAAGATGCTCCTAATATTAGTGTTGATCACATTTGTTTATTTGATATAACCGGCATATAGTGATAGGGTATTGTTTACTTGATGACGTTCCAAGCATAAATTATTGTTCATAACCATATCAATGTAATCACACCACTTTCGACAATCAATTTTTGTGGTCATGTCACCTCATATTCTTTGTTTTTACTGGTAGTAAAATTTTCCATATCTCTGGTATGGGTGTTGAATCATTCCTATTACATGTGTTGGGTGTTTATTTGACGAACAAAGATTCAGTAATCAATCTCTCTCTCTCTCTCTCCACCTAATTATATTGAATTTGAGTACAGTGATTTTATCCCACCCACCCTACTGTGTGGTTGTGCTAATGCACAGATTATATTCTACGTTACCTTCCACCACAGTGCTCAAGTTTTACACTTATATTAGTGTTGATTAACTTCATGCAACTACACACTAAATTAACATCACAGTAATGAATCAATTTACTCAAACTGTACAGCTTTTTTCTGGAACAACTTACAGACACACTTTGCTCCGAAAATTTTCATTTATATTCTAGTCCTGTATAAACATCCCATTTCCAATAATCCCAACAGCTATGAGTCTACACATTTGGCAAAACTAAATATCGACACTGCTGACAAAAGTGACTAAGAGAATTGATGAAAATCTGTAAATATTCATCGAAACTTCATGAGTGGTTCATTTCACTCTTTGCTAACTCATCTCAACATCAAACCAAACCTTAAACCCTGGGAAGAAACCAAAAGATAAAGTGCTGTTTATCTTTTGAAACAGTACATCTGACTTCTTTTCACGTGAAACAGATGTACCCAGGTGGTATCAACCAAAAGCTATCTAAGAAAGAAAAAAGAATTAATTCTTAACTTCCTTAGATAACAAAACATGCTTCATTCATGCATAAAAATCTAAAGCACTACCCAATGTAATTAGAATACAAAATAAAATTTGCTGAACTTCCTCTAGATGATCTGAATTTCATGATTCTTGATTGGACTATATTCATTCCAAGGATGAGATCTTCAAAGTTGACACTGATATTTGCCATTCAACTTATTTCCTATTATTTTTTTAAAGTAAAAATTGTATTGAATGGTTAGTTATTACAAAACTCATGCATCTATACAAAAACTGAAAAGTGACTTGACAAACCAGGAAGTTAAATCATGGGAGAGGTGAAATTACAGTACACTTCAATGCTTTAGGTAACGAAATTACAGATTACTAACCATTTTCAGGAATGAATTTCTGCTGGAAATATGTCCAGATTTACATCGCTCGGGGTCGAGCCTTACTGATGGTTTGACCATTGTCATCATTTAAATTTAAATTTTCAGAATTAAAATGCTTTTCACTTGAATGCATATGTATGGAATATACTACTATCCGAAGAACGAAACAGTACTAACTACATTTAGAAACTTTATCTACTGTATAAGTATTTATCCTCTTTTCGTAATGAGTTTATTTCCTAGTAATTGCAATTGGTAATAAGTAGAACTTGGATTGGCATACATTCCAAAAGACAGCACGGATCGTGACTTACATCCTACTGATCACAGACACTTAGTCAATTCAGATATAAAATTGGTGTCGGGTGAATAATTAACAGAACTTTTAATAAGCCTACGACTGTTAAGTTACTTATTCTCTTAATTCTTCAGTACTGCTCCTATATTTATCCTTTACTTTAACCTGTGCTGTGGTACACACTTTGTATACTAATACTAAGCAAATATTAATGACCATGTTAAGTTCTAATAAGCAATAAGCTAGAATTTTTAGGAAATAGATATCACTTTAGAGAAGTCGTTCAAATTAGCGAACAAAACAGTAATTTAAAACTGTTTACTAATCTGTACTAATCAATAATGAATCTGTAGAAATCATGTAGGAAGTAAATTTGAGTTCTGGGGCACCTAATCAGGATAAGTCAAATGAACCACCTGACTGCAATGAAATATGTTTTTTGCAGATGTGCATTTACGGACAAAACACTGGAACACTTTGACTGTTCTCTAGATTACAACTTAACTTTGATACGAAGTAAATCAGTAATCATAGATTATCTTTTGATATCTTCTTCTTTATTATCAGCTGAGTAAATAACGTAGCACTAAAAAGATCTGTACATCGAAAATATGAATTCACTTTTTGTCAGACTGAAGAAATGCTCATAAGTGCATCAATGTAATTATCAAAATTTCAGATTCGAAAATTAAGAATTCATTTTTACCAAAAAAATTTGTTAAAACATAGTGAAAGCATTAAATATGTTGGATTTCGAGTATGCTTACTAATATAGGTATTCATATCTTTGGAACAGAACCATAATATTCATTATGGTTATGCAACATATCAAAATGACTTTAAGTAAAATAAAACTGTCGTCTGTATTTCATCAAACTCACTACACTCCTAAGGTAAAACACTAAATGATCTGCTTGGTGCAAATATTAATTTTTTCCATGGACTATGGAGATTATTAAATCTAATATATGATAAAATACGCTTTTATAAAAGATCTTTTGACATGAACCTTCATATAGCGCAGTGATCCCCAAGTTATGAAAGAGGAACAAAATGTGCTAAAATGTGCGTAGAGCCATAACATAATAACTGTTATTCACTATCATTATGAAAATACAATCAAAATGCAAATGCAGATTTCTATAGCCAGATCGGAAATAATTTGACAGTAACCTGGTATTCATCACTGGCTGACATCAGCTGGAAGAACATTGGAAACCTGGGAACACTGGACGGCTATTTCGTCCTAGTGTGGGACTCGTCAGCAGTGCGCATAGATGACGCCGCCCGGGATCGAACTCAGGACCTTCGGGTTCTGTAACCAGCACGTTAATATTGAGCCACTGGGTTGGAATCCAATGGTCCATATTTCCAACTTCTAGCAGTTCATGACATAGAGCGACCATCATCCAATGTCACCGTTGAATATTTGTCGTCACGTCCACCATGTTTACCCCACTGGTCAAGACTTCTCATTGAAACTTCAGGAATCACCTCTTTGAGCTAATCCCCAATGAACAGTTCTGGAAAGTACCACACTATGACGAAACAGCTGTCCAGTGCTCCCACGTTTTTAGCGTTTCTCCAACTAATGTTAGTCCATGATGAATACCAACTTGAAATCAATGAACCTTTAGCTTTGACTAGGGAAATTCCAAATCCACGTCTACTTCGAAACTCATTTGTCAGGAACGTTGACGTGGGCAATGTGATTATTAAGTAAATTCCAAACCTTCCCTTGAATATCCCTACATCGCCAATACACTTAAGTGAAATGCGATGGATCAGTCTCACTGGAAGAGATTTTAGCACATTGACGTGGGTATCATTCACTCACTAGTCTTATATTAGAGAACTAGATCTTTCTTAAGCCTCCATTTCAATATTTTTTCATTTCTTTTGCCTAGCCTGATACATACTGGTGAGATCGCTTGGCGACTGACCACATAAAATCCTTGATTTCTTAACGAAACAAGATGTAATAATTTAGCTTCATTTTATTTTGAATTGACAATTAGTCAGACCTTATATGATATCTCTGGAAATCAGTAGACGGATGAATGTATGCTATTTGGCAGAAAGTCAAAACCCTTGGCTATAATCGATTCTCATGATTTCGTCTGCAGAATAGTAATTTGTTCCAGTAACTGACTGTGCGTATATAAGTATAACGCATCCGAGTTCTTACTCATTCACCCTCCAGTTTCCATTTCTAGACTACTTCGCCTCTTCGTTGTCAAGCTCTACCATTTGTCAGTTATCTTTTATTATTAAGTACATCCTGTGTACTTGCTGAGTCGTCGGTTCACCATTTTTCTCTTCCTCTTTTCCTCCCAGATTCTCGCGGTAACTACCAAACACACTGCTCTACGCACCCTCTCTCCAACAACGTACCTACCTACAGGCTGGACGAAAACGTACCATCAGCTGGTCGTTACGTGGGTACTAAGGTGGATATGAAGTCAACTTCACCAGGATGGAATAATTCGTGTATTCCGAGCCGTCCTCACTTAAATTGCGTTTGAAAACAATGAGAAGTTTGTGATGTGAAAAGTTTGCACAGATCATAATTAATATTCCACGTTATATTTGAGGACTGCTTAGTAATTGAGTATTTGTTTGTATGGTTATTGAGTTGTCTCACGCTGACATACTTTTGAACTGCAATTTCCGAATTTGTATTTACTGTTGATAGACTGTCCTAAAATCTTTGAATGTGCCTTTTTGATTTAATATTGTTGAATATTGGCCAATCACAACGTCAAGTGATCAACAGAAGGTGAAGAGATGGCTACACCTGCGTGCAATTCGTTGTAGTCAAAGTCAGGCTCCCTACAGGAGTGGTCCCTCGTTGAATTTATGTCCTGGGGGATATTTCAACAGGAATCACCTGTGGGTATAATAACTTTCATTTTAATTGGATTACTCACGAACTATTTATTTACAGATATTCGCAACACATGAATGATGGTATACAGGCAGGTGAATCTATCTTGCGATTCATAGACTGGACTACCCCATACACCGAATCTTTGAGTGCCAAATCTCAAGGTTGTTTCGGCACTGGGAAATTCATATTTCGATTTGGAGACTTACGAGGATTGATTGATCTTAAAATGTCATTCGTCATGGGCCGGTTTCAGTTATAGAACTATTTAAAACTTACGAGTACTGAGCCCGAAGGCCCTGGTTCGACCCCGATGAGGCCGTGGGTGTGTGCTGCTGGGTAGTCCCATGCTAGAAGTAAACAGCTGTCCACTGTCCCTAGGTTTCCGACGGTTCTACAACTGATGCCGGTCTGTGATGAATACTACCTTGAAACTCATGCATTTTCGGTCGCATGAGTTTTCTTTTAATTGGTCCAACATGGTTTCACCACGATGAACTGTGCTCCCCCAAATATTCATAACTCTGTAGCCAAACGACAATGATGATGTGTTCAAATAATTCTCCAAAATCAATTGCCTAAGACTTAAGGGTATTCAACACTGATAGTGGCCATCATGGTTTCATAGGACTTGCTAAACTGAAGGTAAATCTTCAATTACACAAAAGGCCTTCCCCGTTGTTGTGTTACACTATTCATGGTGCCAAAACCAGCTAACTCACCCATCTAGATATAGGTAACATAGCTGGTTACATATCGGGCATGACTCTTACTCCCTACGAGATGTTGAATCTTGAAACGCTCTTCCTGCAGAAGTGACCTAAGCTACTTCATCAGGATCCTCCTAATGCCGAACTGACACCTACTTACGATGTGCGCAGCCACTCACCCAAAGCTAACTTACTTTCCCTATTTTAGCCGCCATTTTCTCTTTCTTTATCTTTACATAAGTCAGTAACCAAGGCAGCTCATAGCCCACTACCGCTGGACACGGAAACCGTTCATATTGACGCTTCTTCTGTTCAGTTATCGATCATTGGAATGCACACAAGCACACTTCATCCAAATCACCACTCCAGGTACCGCATTACGTTCTTCCTTGTTCTTGCACTCATCGGTGTCGGAAAAATGCAAAAAACTAGCGCTCGGTCTTCGCCCACCAAGATCGCATGCGGACAACTTCTTAACGAGTAAGTTCATTCTTTACTCTCTTACACACTTACTTCTCACCTTTGTAATCTTCCATATGCTCATTTTGTGATCATCCATACCCATATGTGACTCAACTCCCCAACTCTTCCTTATCTAACTGACTATGTACTCAGTCTTACCGATGTCATTCTGGCCGGAGAATGTAGAAATGTGGTTTCCGTATACTAAAGCCAATTTTCGAAAGCTAGATGTCACAAATAAGCTTCCTGAACTTCTGAAAGTCACAGGACCACTGCCAAGGGAAAAAGGCAGATACCTGCCAGGATTTGTGCTGACTGTTGATACCAGTGACCCAAATAAATCGTTCAATACTCATTTTTCGGGGAAAGATATCTCACAGTCAGTAAACCCCTCCGACAGACTCTTCCGTGACACCGCGACAGGCAACAAGTCGACTGGTGACGTGCCCAAAAAATGCGAGAATTAATTGGCGGACGAAAATTCGATTACAGCCTCTTTTACGAATTATCCCTTTCAAAACTACTAGCCAGTGCTTGGTGTGATGATGACTCAATAGCCCATGGCTGCCAAAGGCGTGACAGCTTCAGTCAACAAAATATTGGAGGTATCGCCCAGGCTTTTTACCGAAGTGGAGATGGTTTATGAAGCAAAAGATGGAATTAAACTTTAGTGATGGTAAACATTAGGGACAAACAATCAGGTTGTAGATGACACATACCAAGGTCATTTACGTTCATTTTTTTGTCGGTGTTGAAGCCGTATTAGCTGCTTATGAAGTGTGACATTGAGCACACTGTTCATCGATTGCAGAGAGTTGGGTTGCCTGCAACGAATCTAAATTGTGAATACGGCTATGTAATCGACTGCATAGTTAACGTGCAGAACGTAAATACAACTCAGAAGGATGGCTTCAAAAGGGCTGGAAAATCTATGAACATGCGTTGACAACTCACAACTTCTTGGTATGTATTGTCGAAATACGAAGAAAATGAATTTTCAGCGGGTAAAGGATAGATCAGAAAAACTAGTCCTGCCAATTATGGGGAATTCTACACATTTAGGTATTACAATATACACAGCGCGATTGGAAATCGTATGTGGTGTCATCTGAAGTGAGTTACCCCTGTCAAGTTACTGTTAATACAAAGGATCTCAATTGCCCGGCAAATGGAATGCACACAAATAACGTTGAAAATATTCGAAGACATCCTTAAAAACCTTCGATGCTGTGGCGTCAACCACTTCTCCAGAACCCAGGGTGCGATGAGATTCAACATTGGTGCTGACCCCCGGCTCGCTACGTTGAAGGTACCCGGTCAGGTATCCATCCATTTGGCACGCTATCGTTTCACATTGTGCTGCTCTCAATCAATCCTCTAGCCAGTTAGTTGAAACGCACGTGTATCTTGGCATGACCTCGCAAATATTCGATTTTCACCCGACTACGCTATCGTGTTCCTTCTTGGCCTCGTATCCGTGGGTATATGACAAGTACGAATAACTAGTGACTGGCCTCTGCATCTTTCAAGTTTGCACGAGGAAAATTTCCGTAGGTTCACAGTCAACAGCACCGTAACAGTCTGAGTGCGCTGAAGGTTTTTTGAGTGCATGAATCAATAGTAATGCCGGGAAAGCTTAGCAAACTGAGGTTAGAAGTTTCTTGAACCACAGAACGGTCTGTAAAAGATTTTGCAGACACCAAGGGAAAAAGAGAACCTGAGGCACCATGAATTGTTCCGCCAGAATTCTTCAGCAACTGCAAAACAGTCTGCGAAGAAATTCCAGGTGACTCAGGGAACTGCAGATAAGTCTGCAGGAGCCGCAAGGTTGTATCGCGTAACCCAGAGCGGTCTAAGAACCCCATCAGGATTAGCAGTAGAAGGGATGTGTTGTCCAAAAGTTTTTAACATGCATTCATTTCAACGTTTTGCCACCGGGTTGGTGAAGTACGATGGCTTTTAATGGCAGCTTTCAGAGTATCTTTTACAATCACTGTGCAAACAAGAGAAGTGGAGATTGTCCCGATCAAACAAGAACTCCCACATGTGGCGATTTAATACTGGAAGAAGAGATGACATACATCGATAGGCAACATTTTTCTGTGGGTTGATACCAATGGAAAAGGAGAGTATAGTTGTCGCGATGACTGATTCCACAGCAGCATCCATAAGGGGAAAAGAGAAGAAACGTGGTCTTGCATGGGTAAGTGGCAATACAGATAATACTGTGGTTAAGAAAATGATAAAACTATTGGAAATCCAGAGATCTTTCGTCCTCATGCAAAATGAGTTTGTGAATCAAAATACTATTTCGCTGGATAATTAAATTGTCCTTCAGGTACTCGATCTTGATTGGCTGGTGCGTGCATGAACGTGGTTAGCCATGTCTAAAGTTTGCTTCTGCAAAACAAAAGAATGCAGAGGCATGAACATAACAAAACTCTGCAACTCTGTTAAGCAGCTTCAGTGACCTTGAAATTCTGGATCACAATACACGCAGCAGCTCTTTTATGTTTTACCCCGCTGTCGCAGTTCACCCGGTCGGCCGAAAGGTGAGATTCGCGGTGCCGGAAACCCTGAATACTATTTTCATTCACAGCTTCTCTGAAGCATGACATGGACTCGCCAAAAGTCGCGCAGTTCCAACAAAAACTGGGCGAAGTCAGGAAACTCTGCTGCGAGTACGCACTACTGGAAGCCGCGGCCAACAAAAACAGTCATCTCTTATGTATCACATGCGCAATGACCAAACTTCGATATCAACAATGGCACAGAGCTGGTAGTCCTTCCAGTAATCCAGAACGAACATCATCACAATGTGTTCAATAATCCGTGAGCGGCCAGAGGGGAACCATTCAGGACCTCTGAAGAAAGGTATACCCATCCTAAATAAGCCTTAGGCGAAAAGACTCACTACATTTCCGTTATGCAAAATTCTCAACGCTCATCATTAGCGTAGATTTTCTTAACCATCACGATATGCTTGTAAACGCCCGTAAATGATTACATATGATAAAACAAAGGTACCTGTCAGTGGAACCAAATGCCCAAGGCTGGGCTGGGTCCAAGTCAAAAAGAGATTCTTCACTGACTCACCAGCCAGCGCTAGATAAGGGGGTATGTACACTATCCCGAAACGAACGTGCCTTACTTCTGTTTCCGGTGGACGATCAGTGGAAAAGCTGAAAGCGGAATTTTCATGTTTGACCGTGTTCACGTGGCCGCAGCGTGAGTAAGAAGGTGCAATAAATGGGAGCTGTTGTGGCTTACGAGGTCGCCATCCACTGTTTGGTTGACTCTTGTATTTTGTATAGAATAATCTGGGACCAAACCTCGGCTAGTTAACCAGTTCACTAGTTACCAGCCGGTCCTAAGCCCGAGGAAAAATAGGAAGGTTGGGCGTGGGGCTGGCAACCCTACCCTGTAAAACAAATCTAACCTCCAAAGAAGCTTCAAAGCACAAAGCAAAATATAAAGAATAAAAAATTATTCTTCGCTGGAATCGGGGAGGCGAAATCACGCAGGTTGGCGAGAGTCTTCGGCAAGCCAATTTGACGATATGTCTTTTCTCGATGAAAGCGAAAGTAAACGTGGGGCTATGGAATGTGCGCACCACTTTTGAACCTAGCAAGGCAGCCCATATTGCAAAGGAGACAAGAAGGCATCGCACTGAAGTGTTGTAAGATCGCGAAAGCAGATGGAATGGGAGTGGACTCTCCACACTGTCAACTGGAAAACCAATAATCTACTCCGATATTGTCACCTAGACGACGACCACGAACACATGGAAATGGTGACTATCATGATGCCCTCCTATCAAGAGCATCGCAGGCTTTCGTGCAGTGGGAACCAGTCTCCCTCATCATCAGGACCATGACAGTAAGGTTCAACCTAAAAGGACGGAAAGTCGCAATCGTACAATGCTGCGCACCTACAAATAATGCGGATGAACAGAAGAAGAAGGGATTGTACTGATTACCGCAAACAGTACTAGACAGGACTCCAGTTAGCGTCACCAAAGCTCTAATGGATGAGGTGAGATGAATATCTGGCTGGGAGCGGACAACACAGGATCAGAAATGATCACAAGTCGAGAAGCGCTGGTTGAAATGAACGAGAATGGGGAATTTTTCGCAAAATTCTATGCATTCAACGATTGGGTCACTGAAGGCACTGTGTTCAAGCACAAGGATATCCACAAAGCGACATGCATTTGATATCACTGGACACCGTGAAGCACTAAAAATCAGATCGACTTTATCTCAATCTCAAGAAAGTAGAGACACAGCCTACTTGACACTAGGTGAAGGAGGAGAATAGACGCGGGTTCAGACCACCATCCAGTGCAAGGAACCCTCCAACTCAAGTTGAAGGCCTTCATAGAAGCTGGTGTTAGACCAAAGTTCAAGTTCAACACCCGGAAACTGCAGGATGAGACCACAAAGGAAATCTTCATGGCAGCCATCAAGACAAAATGGGAGGCATTGAGCGGCGTCCCTGAAGAAACCTATGTGGATGAACGCTGGAAATCTTTGAAAGCTATGTGGAAAGAAACCTGCATAACCGTATTAGGAAGGAAGAAGAAAGAAGATAAGGGATGGATCTTAACGGACACATGGAAGCTTATAGAGGAGGGGAAGATGGTGAAGCGGAAGATGAACCAGTGCAACGATGAAAAACGAGAAGAGGGACTGAAGATAAAGTATAAAACGCTGGACAAAGAAGCGAAGAAGAGTGCGCACAAACAGAACAAAGACACTTCTACGACACATTGGCAAGTGAAGCAGTAGAGACTGTTGGCGGGAGAGACCTGACGATATTGCATCAAATAACTAGGTTATTATCTGGGAGGGAAGACGCTAGGTTGCTATCTGGGAAGAGATCAACACTGATGAAGCCAATAAAAGATGATGAGGAAAATTTAACTACCAAGGAAGAGAGACAAAGGAAACGATGGGCTGACCACTTCTAAAAGCTCTCAAATCGACCACCGCCACAAACTTCATTTCGTCCAGAAATACCACCTGCAGCCACAGAACCACAAATGAAGGCAAATCGTCCAACAGAAGTCGAAGACCTGAGCACCACAAAGCTACTGAAATGCCGGAAAGCAGCAGGATCAGATGGAATCTCGCCAGAAGCGCTCAGAGCGGACACAGGGACAACAGCAGACACGCTCACACCACCATCGCAGAGGGTCTGAAAAGAGAAGGGAAAGGCAACCGCTGATTGGAAGACGGGCTACCTTATCAAACTCCCGAAGAAGGGCGACCCTTGCTAGAACTGGAACGGAATCATGCCCCTGTCCCCAACCACCCAAGCAAAATATTGAGCCGCATCATCCTGGAGCGACTAAAGCATGCGCTGGATTCAAAACTACGACTAGAACAGGCTGGCTGGATTCAGGAAGAACAAATCATGTGCAGACCAAATTGCAACGCTTTGCAATCATCACAGAACAGAGCACAGAATGGCAGTCAACCCTCTACCTCAACTTCATCGACTTTGAAAAGGCCTTTGACAGCGTCGACCGAGAGGTAATTTGGCAGTTGCTTCAACACTACGGAATACCGCAAACCTTTATCAATCTCATTCATCAACTATATGCAGATGTCATATGCCAAGTAATTCACAATGGGAAGCCCAGTGATGCCTTTGAAGTTTGGACAGGAGTAAGACAAGGCTATCTACTACCATCGATGACCTTCCTGATTGTGGTCCACTGGATCATGCAACAAACAGCGAGGAGTGAGAGGAGGGGGATACGATGGCTGGACTGAGGAAAAGAACCCAGAAGATTTGAATTTCAGCGATGACTTGTGTCTAATGTCACACAATCTTGAATATCTACAGGCGAAAACTAAAAAGTTGGCAGAAGAGGCAGGGCAGCGAAGACAGGACTTCAAGCGAATGTAGAGAAGACAGAGGTGATGAGATACCCAACCAACGACAACAACAAGCTCCAGTCACCATCAACGGGAGAAACTTAAGGGAAGTAGTCTCTTTCACCTATCTAGGCAGCACTGTTTTAACTACAGGTGGCACAGACGAGGACGTCAAAGCAGCCAGGATCGAAAAAGCAAGACATGCCTTCCTGAATCAACCCGAAACCAGTGTGGAGATCTTCTGCACTCAGCGTGTGGAACAAGATCCGCATTTTCAACACCAATGTCAGTTCAGTGGTCCTGTATGGTTCAGGGACTTGGCGGGTTAAGAAAGGAATTTCAAACAAATTACAGACATTCATCGACAACTGCCTACGCCGGATACTGACACTGAAGATCAGGTGGCCAGAATAATAGGCGTAAGCAACAAGGAATTCTGGCTTGGTAATGAACCAACCAAGAAACCGGCGCTGAACAAATTTGCAGAAAGAGGAAGAGATGGACTGGGCATACAATGATAAGGCCGACTGGGGACATGACGCGTCAGGCCTGGCACTCGAGTGGAACTCGGATGGGAAACGACGAGTTGGGCGCCCCAACTGAGGGCAGCATGGATGAGATTGTGCGAGGAGGAAATGAGTGCTTGTGGGCGGCATGTAGCCAGGTTCAAAAGTTTGCAGAGAATAGAGTGCACCGAAGACGCGTTACTGAAGCACTATGTTCCACTAGAAGTCCAAGGGACAAATGATAATAACCTGGGACCAATTCTAAAAGTTATCCCACACAGACGAAGTAATCCTGTACGTCAGAGATGAGCTGCATAGCGTTGTCACAGCAAAAGAAGCAGGAAATATGAGGTTGAAAGTCTCCGGTGGCAGTTCTTCAAAACCCACTGTAATTCCATTTAGACGAAGGGATACGATCCGAAATATTCCACTTCTTGAGGATAAAGTGAAGGTTTAAAGAACATGATTCAGAAAAATGAAATTCCCAGGTGCCGTCAATGGTCTGCTCTTCCTCGAAGGAGCGGACGCGGCTGTATAGGAAACATCTGGAGGTAGTCCGAATACGTCCCACTTGCGATGCAGCTAAATGTTCTACCATGGTGATCTACGGGATAGATATATGTATTACGTCAAATGGTCACCGCTCACAGTCTCAGGAGCAACTGAGGAAACAACAGAAACAATTGAAACAACTGAAGACACCCAGTCAGAGACAGCCAGTCGATTACAATAGGAAAGAAGGTACGCTAAATACTTGTGGGATGCTGAACTCCGTCCCAGTGCCACGTCACCATGGGCCAAATTGTAAAGCTTCCGATATGTGCGTACTGCTTAATCTTCCTATACAATTCAAAAAAGTAGTGAATCTGGTCCTCTGTGCTCATTCCACTTCATTGCGGTCGATCATTTCTCCCGGTCAACGTTGGGCACCCCAAACAAATACACCATGATATTTCATGAGTTGAACTGCAGCAAGTAAGTGCGTTTATGTACCACCTACATGAAGGTGGTAATCGAAAGGCAGCTTGAGTTAGCGCTGATCTACATCAGTGTTCTCAAAACACAGAAATAGAATAACTAAAAGCACTGGCTGCCTTATTTCACGTTATCTGAAGACTCTATAGGTATTTGTATCTTTCCGACTCCCTAATCACACTGCCATTAAAATACAAGAAGAACGATTGTTACATATACGAACATTTTTATCGCGCAACATCCAACGATCCGTAACTCCACCATAGTTCATACAGTTGGGGATCTTCCACTTCTTTCTTATGTGCTACTGAAGCCCTGTTGAAGTAACTTTTAACCTGTTTTGCAACAACAATCCAACCCATCAGTAGACCACTGAGTTATCAATCAATACATGACGCCAGATTTATGGCTGCACACACGGATATGTTCACCATCCTCTCACTCCACCCACGACTCCAACTCCTGCAAATTACGACGTGGCTCAAAAGAAAAACTCCGACCAATAATCATCTCCGCTATAGTTTGAAGCTGCAACAACCCTACTTTGATTTATGAGCAACATTCCCTATAAATAACCCCAGTTTTTCCACCAAAGGCCTCAAGCATAGCCAATAGTTTGAACATAAACGAATTGTTTAAAACACGATCAACTGACAAGTGGTATTTTGAAAGGTGTAGGAAAAGGTAGGTAAAATATTCGTTTTCATACGGAACACTATGACCTACGACAAGTACGACGATACCCAAGAGCAACTCTTAGCCACACCCGATTTTGCGGGTTATATTTGTCTTGTCTCCCTCGGAAAACGGACCTTCTGGCTTGTACATGATGATCTGTGGTGGCCTCGTGGGCATGGGCGCTAATCCAATCCCAGACAGATAAAGCAGTCAGGTGACAGTTCCTGAGAGACCAACAACGGGTCGAAAGGCCTACTGGCCGGAGAAAATTGACCTGTCTTGCGTCCTGTTGATAAACACGTTCTGGCAAGGCTGGGTAGATGATCATCAGCTTTCGCCACGCTGTAAAGCTATTTTCCGCCGGCTTTCCACAGTGCTTTCTTGCTGTCGTGTTTCAATCCTTCAGAATGGCATTCATAAAAAAAGAATTTTTATGGTAGGCAGGGCAATATCTGTCGCATTTGAGAGCCTGCACAGTGTCCAGTTATCTTGTTCTCCCAAGGTTATCAAGTCTCATTGTGTTCCGCTGATGATGACATCTAGGGACGAAATATCATCGCCGGCTTCCCCTTTCTCCTCCTCTTTGAAGTAATTCACCTCAAACATTCCGGTGATCAATTTGAAGGTGTTTTCTATTTCATCTTTCTTTAGAATTGCCAATGTGTCGTCGGAGTATCGAATCCGGCGGCTGCATTACCGCCTCAAGAATCAATTTAGATATGTGAAATCCCGTAAGTGTCCCTATTGTTCGTTTTTAAATCTTACCGCTGAACAATAAATAGGTCGTGAGATATAGATCGGTAAACTCTAAGAGGTTTGAGATTGTTAGCTTCATATAATAAGAAGACGTTTGGTTGTTCTTCAGAAGAATATCTATTGTCTCTTTGGTTAGCTTTCAGTCGACTGAAGTTAAAAGGGAAGTCACACCAAGAGATATCATTCCTTGTTCACCACCTATCTCTAAGTCTTTTATTTTGTCTAGAAACTCATCTGCCGAGCCGACTGAATATTCGTTTCCGTAGGCCAGATGCTTCGCTTTTCATTAAAATTCTCTTCACAAGTCGAATGGTGTTCCAGGTAGCGAAAGTACTGGTCTCAATGAAGTGCTCGTCTATGTATCTTGGGTCTGCCGTAGACGTTGGTAAGTATGATCCGTTTGTCCCCATCCGCCATTGTTCTTTAGCGATTTGCCCAGCTTATATTATATTCCTGCTGTTTCCGAATTTTGTTTTTCAATTCTTCAACTAAATTTCGGTCCAGTGGTTGGTGCATGGTCGTCGTTGAGTGATTGTTGCGCCTTTTTGACGTGATGCCTTCCGTTCGTGACAATGGCTTTCCCTCCTTTATTCAAAGACAATATTGCAGTTGTCTTGTCGATCAATAGTGATTTCGGCTGATTTATTTCTTTCATGTTCAGCAGACGTTGATTTCCTTTGACTTTCCCTGGAGGCAGAGTCGACTGTCCTACTGTCCCTCAAGTTTCTGAGTGTAAGCTCAAAAGAAGAGCGTAAACTTGGCTTGTTTGCATTCCTAGTGGCCTTCTACATGCTACGAATCAAAGACAAAAATGTTCTTTGGATACCCAAATCAACAGCTACAATGGCACATAAAAAGATTCCTCGACAGATTCATTTCCCACAGAAGTAAGCCGCCTAGATCAATGAATGCATTTCTAACCCACTTTACATGGAATCTAGATGTCATTTACAAGAAATAATCAAAAAAGGATTAAGTCGCCCAGTCGTTTGCTGGAAATCAAGGCGAGACTCTCTACGTCAGCGGAAAGCGGAGGACGAGAGATGATCGTTTCAAGAATGTTCCAAAACCTCGGAGACTGCAGGTCAGCTAGTCCAGATGTGTTGCGTCCTAAGACATAAACATCAGTGACGGATATTCTCGAATTGCTGGCGTGTTCCTTGAAAGCATCACAACTAATCGAAATCGCTGCTGGACTGGGAAAATGTCAACACCAAACAAGTCTGCGAAAC
The DNA here is from genome assembly GCA_944470555.2 of Heterobilharzia americana. Lineage (NCBI taxonomy): Eukaryota > Metazoa > Platyhelminthes > Trematoda > Strigeidida > Schistosomatidae > Heterobilharzia > Heterobilharzia americana. Next base: position 110,348,982 of record OX104127.1, read on the forward strand.
CAATGACATGCATCTTGCAGCTAACTACAATTCCGTTGGCCATCCAGTGAGGTCATTTAACGCCCAGAAAAGCAACAACCCTGTAGTCATTCACATAGATGGAAATATGGCTTTACAGATAGTCACTCGCATTTACCAACTCTTATCAGTGCATGATAAAACTGTGCAACAGCCGACGAGATCAACCTGCCAACGAACATAATGGTTTGAGTTTATTGCGGGCAGTTAGTAGGAAGCCCTGGGCGTAGGTTTTGTGCCTGCTGATAGGCGTCACTGCACAAAAGTCCAAGACAAGTACTCCCACTTCCATCCTTTGATATAGCCTAAGAGATATAGCTTTGAAGGCGGAAATAGGAACTAAGGCAAGCACTTTTCGGGTTGCATGAGACAGGAGGACAAGGAAGGCTGGGGATTTTCTGAGATATAAATCAGTAGGAGGGGGAGTACCTTGATATCTATTCCCCCTTCTACTCAACACCAATAAAATATCCACTAAAGTTAGATCCTGATCCACTCACCGGCAAACTAGGTCAGCTTCGCCTTAGAGATTACCATCAACAGTAGCATAATTAAGCGAATTAGCTACAGTGATTGGCGCTATTCCTCGATAAATTTTGAGCATTCACCCAGAGTGACTGGGTTCACGGACATGGCCGCAAAGGTAAGTCGTTGCTTTCAGAAATTAAGTATTTACACGGTGGAAGCTACCAACAGTTGCCCTAGAATTTTCAGGGTACTGTCAATGAGGGTATCAGTGTATTTCTGAAGCCCGCACATGTACTATTACATCCGTAAAGCGGATGTCCACGCATCACAACTAAGATGTGGCGCTCACACATCGGGCTAGGTGTACAGCGAACGTGATGGCGTTTGAATGGGTTTATAAGGCTAATGCTTCTGTATTTTGGTTTGATATTTTCCCGATCACAGTAGGTGACAGCAACTATTTGATTTACTTTAGAAAATAGAAGCGAGCTGGTTAGAACAACTACTGACCCCACTCAACTGAAAGTTTGAGTGACTTCTGGAACAACCGACGCGCTGACAACTCAACACGAAAGGGAGATATCGAAAAGGATCTCAGACTCGGAACCTTCAAGATACCCCCAGGGTTCTTATCCGTGGTTTCGTAATCAGCCGTAAACAGTCCGAAAAATCACTCGTTGCGTTAGAAAACGAGTTATTTCGAGTCGACTCTAAAAACCTGGGCAAAGATTTACCACGACCTTGCTACCTCCGGCTCCTGCGTCAACGACCCCTGAAAAAAAGGTGGCTAGGAATTAAAAAGAAAAACCAACTTTTAAGATATCAGACATCTGGAAAGTTCTACCTTCCTCCGTTTCAATGGTCCACTTGGCCTCAATTACAGGTTGGGACTGTCTGGGGACATGAATTCTCAGGCGACTCACAAGAACACATTTTGTCTCCCCAGTTATCAATCGGGCCATAAAGTGTCCGTTGTTTACGTTCGCCATATCCAAGCTTATCAAGCGTAAAAGGTCAGCCTTGGGTTCATTACTGGTCTTTAACAGAAAGAATAGCCGAGCACTTAGCAAGGATAAGTGCAACAGATGTGCTGTGAAAATCATACAAGACGGAGAAAAATACCAGATGGGTCCGCGCATACGTATCACGCGGCATTGTAGTTGAATGTCAAAAAGCAGTAATTTCTTACGAGTGCACAGGACTTGATTAAATTAAGGAACCGCTACCCTAGGTGAGGTAGTCAGCTTTCTAGCCCAGGTGTTCAAACACAGCTTCTGGTAGGTACAACCTGTTCAACAGAAGTGGATCAAAGGGACATAAACATACTGTTTCGTAATGCTCACAATCTTCCATGTCCAAACAGACTCCGAAAAGGTTTTTGCGGCAAACTCAATCCTACAGGTAATTCTGCAATAACATGCCACTGTAAGGTATGAATAAAGATACATCTGAATTCCTTCACGATCAGAACCCGTGGAGTGCGCCAGTCGTTTATCTGAAGAATCTGTTTGGCTGTTTCGCCTGATCACGAACAAAGTGGACAAGATGCCTTTTCCAATACCTGTGGAACAGACAAGCTGTGACCAAGAAGCTTCCTATCATTTTCCAGACCTTAGATGAAAGCAGCGTCTTAAGAGGACGGGCTGATAATAATATCCGCCGTTGTCTGTTGAGGTTACTCATGACCCCGAAAGGAACTGTGACCATTCTAAACGAAGAGCGTTTTCGAACAACAGCGGCATAACCTGTGAAACAATACCCCTTTATTTCCATGACACAAAGTTTGAAGCAGGAATAAGGCTACTAGAAGAAGTCAACAACTTTGATACTGGACGAATCCGGATATCTGAGCTTTTAGTAAACTATAATACTGTGGCCCTGTGGGGAGTGGTCCGAGTAAGCAAACTCCCTCTCTGTCTACCCAACCCCATCCGTCCAAAACATATAGTGTCTAAACCCCTATTCGGCAGCATCGGTTGAAAGAACTAAAATTGCTATTCTATATGTTATCATCTTCCTGAAGATTAAATTCAAAGAATGTACATTAGGTGGAAATCATGTCATCACTTCCAAAAATGACTCGAGCGAGTGAAGAGATCAGCCGAAACAGGACTAGGATATGTAAAAAAATATATATATTCACAACCTTTTCTCATCACATCAGAAACTAAGAAACGACTATTGAAAATTGCAATGATTGTCAACACATTTAATATCGACGTTACATAGCGTGTTCAACAAAAGAAAGCTTGTACTATCAATTTGAAAGCCAAATGCGTTGATGTCTTGAAAAATAAAGATTTGGAGTTCACATGACTGCATTATCCCACCGACTATTACTTACCCAATATGCCGTTAAATATTCAACACATGTACCTGGAACTTCTACTGGTAAAAATCATATTGATAAAATACTTATCATACTTGTAGGACTAAGAAATGACGAATATGTACAGAAGCACTTAAAGCGATCTCAGTTGCTCAAGGTTCCCGGAAGTAATACCAGTGACTGTGTGGCTAATAATACACCATATGATCTTTCACTAAACGCGGCCATTCTGATCAAACAGTCGGAGTTTGCCTCAGGCTCTAAACACATCCCTCCACGCTTCCAGAAGATTATCGCAAATTGCAAACATTTTTGGGCCACAAACTTTCCTGATTGGTCAACCTGTTTAGAAAAAGAGCTCAGAAAACATCCTCGGTTATTAGAAAATGCTGTTTCAGACCACGGTTTCCCTCATGGATTTTCCATGCATCTCGCTAAAATCTTTCACTTTAATGTTAAGTTAGCGGGATTCCTGGACGCATGCACTGCTTCAGGAGAGGTATGTCTGTTTTCATTCTGGCTTTGATTGAGCAACCTGTGTTGTGTGTGGCTATATATAGTCACATATGTAGTGCAGAATATGAATGTGTAAGAAACTTCTTGGATTTAATTCTGAGAAGGAAATTAAGTTTAGCGTAGTTGACAACTGTGAGTCACAGTATTTGACTCATACACACCGAAGGTGAGTTGTGTTTCTCAGTTGAGTACCTTAAGGTGCGAACGTCTAGGTAAATAGAAAAGTTAATCATTGAACCTCAGCTGCACTAGGCCACTGGCCAAATTGATCTTTAAAAAGTGGGCGTTAAAATGCGTATCCACAAAACACGTGCAAATTCAGAAGTCAATGTAGATTCTTTGCCAATCGTTGACAAGAGTTCTGACTTTTAGTACATTTCTTTAGCAGTTAATACTAATTATGCCGACTGTTACGTAATTTCTACCTGTCGTTTACTCTAGATCTTTCAGTTTTTGCGGCATTGTGACTCCATATACAAAGATTCACAAACAGTCAAAGGTTTTCAACGGGGATTCATCGTGGAGCCCTCCTTAGTTTATGAAAAGCTAGCGAATTACTTTGCCAAAAATGTAAGCCGTTAATTTTTGTTTTATTTTTGATCCACTTTGCCAAGTAATTAACTAAGGGCTACAGGCAACCCAGATTTAAGACAAAAGTAATGACAGGCAATAACTGGCTATACTAGGTTTGTAATTAAATCTGGGAGATTGTTGTGACTAGTGTTTTCTACTCAAAGAAGAGCATCGCTTGGAGTGTATATGCACTAGCTAGTATATCTACAAGCATTTGTTCTTTTGACAGATTACTGGGAAACAGATAGTTTGACTAAAGTAGTCTGCATTGTTTTCAGGGCCTTATTTCTTTCGCTTGTGTTCAGTACTAAATTAAAATCAGTGATTCCGAAAGGTAACCCACCTGTATGAAAGAAACCTCAAAGCAAGTCGTTGCCTTTAAATGAACAGATTTCAAACTTTCAGTTCGAAAATAGTCAAGATTATCAGGTGCGACCTATGACATGGTTCATTCGAAACTGAGGGTAGACCAAGGGAATAAGTTTTCTCAAGATGCTATCGCTATCTTCCCGCGTAATCTTATCCATCCAGTTTCTTGGCTATCTTGAAATTCGATTTTAAACACCGTGAACTGCCAATAATAGTAGGCATTTGTTACTTTGTTGTGCTTTTCTCCTGTTAATACTGTCGTTTTTAATAAATTTGACTTTCACAATAATGTAGCCCTTTTCCTTTTTATCATCGAAACCCATCGTTACCTCAGTGGTTTCACTTTGCAAAGGAGATCCTAATTATTTGGCCGCTAACCGTAAAACTTCTTTTCCTAACTACTGGCATCCCACTTTATCATCCTGTTCACAAATTCCATTCAAGATGCATAACTTAACATTCTTCCTGTCAGCTACATAAGATCTGTTCGTTTTATTAATCTTAACTTCCACGTGGAAATTTATGAGTCTTTATTATGAAATATATAGCCTGAAAATCTGGTAGTGGATTGGATTGGGTTTTACGCAAAAAGCCAGTACAACGTACTCACAGTTTGTTTCGACGTTTTATAATGGAAGTACTGATGTAAAGTGTACAATATACATATATTCAGGCGACTACACTGTCAATGATACCGATATCTCAGCCAAACCGCATAAATTGACATTCAGTAAACACTTACAGGCAGTGTTTCTACTTTGCTTCACAGAGCGTATACAGTACAGTGGTGAAGCATTTTGCATTCTTTATCATTGTCATCTAAACTTTAGACCAGATTTATATGTATCTAGTCTGAATACGCTAAATTTTTGTTTTTCTTATATGTAGGCTGACTGGAGTGGATACATTCAATTGCTTGGACGAATAAAACGGGAAGGTATGTTGCCTTCGCGAAACATTTATTTCTATGGATTGGAATGTTTGGGTAGACTTTTGAACAAGGGTGAACTACAATCTACACAATCTTCTTATTTTCAAAGTCTGTCAAAAAATAATTCGCTAAATCATATAAATCAAAAACCTGTAGTACTTATGGAAGAAATCGAAAACCAGATCAGAAATCTTTTAAGTGCTGCTGAAGAAGAGGTAAATAGTTCGTCTTGATGACTGTTTGGGCAAACTTCCTATTCTTTTCGGTTGTGGTAATCATAATCAGTCTATTCGAACTCTTAACTAATTCATGTATAAAATTATCATGACACTTTTGATCCTGTTTTGAAGCTCGTTGAGTGCTAGATGATTTTGGCTAAAAATAGATTTCTAGTTGTGTGAAGTATATTTCCCCCCCGTTACACTGCACTACAAACCAAATATAAAATAGGATACCTAGGGCTCGCAAAGTGATCATACGACTAAGGATGCCCCGGTCTGGTCTATTAGTAAGTGAACACTACCCTAGCCTGAGTCTTCTTTTAAGACTTCAGTCTTTTGTAAATAGGATAATAGGTCAGTCAACCTGTCCCCCCCCACCCAAAGGACATGTCACTAATTCTTCTGATAATGAAATTCTGTTGGTGATCACCCAATGATAGGATCTGTATCACACTCGAAATTGATTCAAGTGCGGTCTAAACACCTGATAACGACCTCTTACATAATTAGTCGTAGAAAAAGTAGGCATGGTGTATTAGTGAGTTTACAGTGGAAAATATTTTAGATGTTAAAGCACTCGGTAATGAACTAAACCATTTTCCACTGTGTCCATTTCATTCTCGTAATACCAGTGAAACATCGGGTGATTAGGTTATGCGCGGATATCAGGTTATTGTGCTTTTCTAGTGTGCCTGTTGAATGGATGTTGAATGTTAAGGTATTTGATAAAATAGTATCCATCGCTCGCCATCAGATCAGAGGATATGGGTAGTCCACCTAAAAAAGTTGGGAAGTACTCATTTCCAACCGACGGTACACACAGGATCTGAAATGAATGCTTGGTATACAAACCTACTTATCGGTAACTACAAAAATGCAGTACCCGACATTACTTTACTATGGTGTGCATCACACTTCAAGTCAAAAGTCTTAGGGATGGTTCTCTGAGACAACCGCCCGCTTCGGCATGGACTTCCGGTCGGTATGTTGACCCTTACACAAGCCACGATGATATGTGACCTAAATAAAGATCTTGAAGCACTCATCTGAATGTAACATCGACCATGTGTGCAATAATGCCTGGTCCTATGTTGATACAGACTGACTGATTGATTCGCCTGGATCTCACTTTACTAAAGCTGTCTCAATACATGAACCCAATTATACGTACTCTGTGTATTACGTTGTTGTTGCCATGTTTTTATTTTTATATGAACTGTTGTCCTGATTGTGCCATTATCTTTATTTCACCCAACTGCTCTCCAATGTCTCAAATTCTTATCTATTCGTATGGTTTTGAATCGCCAAATATTTTCTTTCATAACGTTGTCCCCTGGTGTAACAACTAATTCAGCCATTCTGAGGTCATGCATAACTTTTCAATCGGCGTCTTCAACATTCAGACCTTGATACAAATCGGACAACAGACGACTTTGGCTGGATCTCTGAATAGCGTTGCCGATTAAATTATATTGTATCTCCTTCGTATAACTTCTTTATCTATCAGCTCGAAAAGTATGTTCACTGTGCACCGATTCGGGAAACCTGTAACATCTTTATCCAGCCTTGTTTTTACTGATGTTGCACTGAGTGTCACAGCCGAAGATGCGTAGTATAAGACTGATAATCCTTCTGGAGCATCCACTTCAGCTTTCATTTTGCTGCTGGTGGTCATTAAAGTTGTTTCTATAAACAAGTTGACTTCGGCAAAGTGGTTACTCTCAGTGTTGCAATTAAGCTAGATTCAAGTCCAGCTGTTGGACCTCTGTTATGATTCGAAAACTGCCATGGCAGCTAACGATGTACGGATATCGACTGTCAGCCATCAACATTTAACAAATTCCTAGTTGGCTCCCGACCCGACTTATTAGTGGAGAAGTCACAATAGACGTGCAGGAACGTGTATTGGGGTCAAAAGACCGAAGACCAGAATAAAGGAAAATATGTCTAAAATATAGATAGTTTGCCGTTTAAAAGAATACCATTGATTGTCTGATCTATCATCTGTCTGACTGTAGACGTAATAACATGGAATAAATTTTGATTGGTTCTCCTCCAGACTAGTCTTTTCTCTATCCCGATATCAATCTCCAGCGGGTATAGATTAGCAATGGCTTCGCTTATAATGCACTATCAAAATGGCGCTTGAAGTCTCCTTTGACGTCGAAGAATGTTCCACCAATAAAGAATAAATCCTCGTGAGTTATCTGTGACGTTTTGACGCTGTTCCCTCCATTCCGGTGGACAGCGAATAAGCTATTACGTGTAAGTTTCTTGTACGATATCCTGAGGCACTTACCTCAAAATGCAAGGCTTGGTTATCAGAAGCCAAGCGTAAGATGAAAACATCAGCTGAGTTTGGTGTCTGTCGGAAGCTTCCCCAGCTCATCCAAGCCACAGATAGCAAGAAGTCTGATGTCACTGGAACGTCATGTAAAGTGAATGCTATGCCGATCAACAAACTATATAAACACTTAGAAAGCTGTGGGGTTCATTCCAAAAAAGCAACTTAGCTGGCATAACGTTCCACCAAGATTGAATTCAGTGTTTTGTGTTGTGCTCATTCAATTCTGACCTCAATGAAGCCAGTTTCTGCAGAGACTCCAAGGACTTTAGTGCCTTAAAGCATTTGGTCCAGACAATTTATCACTGGTATTTTAAAGATGGAAGTGAATCTGTAGCCAGGGGACTGAGTAAATTGTTTGAGGGAGTATTTCATACGGAGAGTGCCCCACCACTAGAATGAAGCCATTGTCCTACTCATTTTTAACAAGGTCTACCCAAAATTTGTAATAACCACCAGTGTACCAATCTGTTACCGGTAGCGTTTGAGGTATTGACTGTTGCCATACCTTATACATCCTACGAGATATGTGGAAAGCTGATGCATGAAGAGAAGGTAAAGTTTCACTTAAGTTGTGAGCAAGTCAAACATGTTCTTAGCCTCCGCCAGATATTTGAACACTCATGTACATTGCAGACCAACAGTCGTTTCTTACTCTTAAGGCTGCATTCCATTTTTTGGAAAAGGTTGTGTTCTGGGATCGTCTGTTAGAAAGAGGTGTCCCTGAGAAGTTTGTTAACATCTTGAAAGCTCAATAACTTAACACCTCAGAGTGAAGGCATGTGGTCACCTCTCTCCATTATTCAAAACCCACAGTGGGGTTTGGCAGCGTTAGCTAATTTCCCGATTCCTCTTTAACTTTGCCATCGGTGGCGTTCTCGGGACGGCTCTGAAGGTGCGTAGTGGTCGTGTAGACCTGTCACCACATGAATGACTTTTCTACCTGGATTGTGTAGACGATATCGTTTTTCTGTGTGACAACGCACAAGATACTAAAATTGTACCTGGTCAACTTCTGATCAGTGTCCGTAGACATGACGTATGCTTTACATTGTCTAATTTCTAAGTATTTTTTACAAGATTGGTAATAACCCGTACCTGCAATCACTCTTACTGGTGAACTATTGAAATTTGTCTAAGAGTTTGTGTAACAGGGCTGTTGTGTAAGTGTTGATGGAAGTGTTACCGATAAGATTTCTAACTGTACATCAAAAGCCGAGGTAGTATATGCCAAATTAGGTCACTTTTGTCGCTGCCGTGATGCTAGCTTTGTAAAAAAAATTGGATGCATAATGCATCGGCTCGAGCAGTTCTGCTCAGTGCCTATCAATCATGGCCGCCGACACGAGAATGTAAAATAACTCTGCATGTTTGGTCAACGATATTTTTGTAGATTGCTCGCACCCGGTTAAATCACCATATAAATAATTAAGAGGTGTGAGGTCACGCGTTTGAGGATGATGGGGATCTCCATTCACCTAGTGAAGTTGTCTTATGACAGCTTATTCAGTCGTATGGACATATGTTACTCATATTGTCTCAACGGCTACAATAGCTTCCACTTTTCGTTGAGACAATATTAGATATGGCTCAGAATAGAAAAGAGTAGCGGTCATTTAACCTTTCTTTGTTTTGTATTCGTTAAAAGTCACAAACTCAATAAAAAGTACCTGATCGAATCGATTGTCTACTGATTCTTGTTTTCACTTTTAACTTGTTCTGTTGCATTAATTTGTGTAGTGCACTTCTTGATAAGCGTGTTGCACCTATTTTGTGATAACACCGTGGTTACTTAGGCTTATCAACAGTTATGGGAACCATGACATTTAAGAAACGAGAAGAGAATTCCACTAACAGTGTGAAATATTTCGATAAATCCCATGGAGAATCTGTACGCAAGATGGATTTTAGAAACCACTTTGTATAATTTGTAATCCAAATGACTAACAACACTATCCATCATCGAAAATAGAAGGAATATTTTCGTAATGAAAATATGCTTAAATTAATCATATATGTATATTGAGCCACTCAATAGCACAGGCTGTGTTGTACTAGGGTTTAACCCCACATGGACTGTTAAAGATGTTGTGTTGATCATTTCTTGTTCTATATTTCATTCGAGATATCTTTGTAACTGTATTGGTGGGTTTCGAAAAACTTAATTTTCAGTCAGTCGACATATATACTGTGTAAGCTTGTGCGGTAACCTTTCAACAGTACCAACCTGACCACTAGGGATTAAATGTGTATAAGCCTTGAACACTTCACATACCTTCAAGAATGTATGTAAAAGAAGAGTAGTCATAAGCGAAATCTCCCTGAGAATACAAAAAGGTATTTCGACTATTCTGTCACCTGTGTTTTTGACAAGAACATAGCATACCTTTTTAGAATTTGTGTATTCATAGCAGTTGTTCGTATCATTTTGTCATGTTGAAAACAAGGATATTACCAATCAACAGGTAAAGTCACATTTTTCCTGTCTCTCATAACTTTGAAGTGTTTTTTACTTCTAGTAGGGACACTAAATCTGTCTAACATGGATGCACTATGACACTTGTAGGAAGTCAGGTTTTTCTAAAAATATTCAAGTGCATTTATCGAGATGCTTATTTCGATTTGTTTACATTTCCAGTCGCAACAATAAAACAAAAGCAAGTTTGGTAAACTTATAAAAGTCAAAATAAGGTACGATGGCTAACCGTGAAAACTGACTGCTAATTGTAACAGTTAGTGAAAGTATGAATAAGCAATGTAAGATCGTTACGGAGGTAAGTGCTTTGAAATACAATCAGATAAATTAGGACCTATACCACTTTTGCAATGCTACTAGCTCCTTTCTATCATCCCCAGGAAATCAGTTGTGTGTACTGGATTTCATACTGCATTAACCCGCTTACATATTGTATTATTCATTCTCATTGTTGATTTAGATTCGTAAAAACTGATAATATCATTTACCTGCTCCACTTTTTCGGCTGCTCTGTCTTAAGCGTTTTGACGTGTAACAAATTACGTCACTATTGATCAACATTAGAATCAACCTAATGGGCGAGATTATCTATTATTCTCATCATGGCTGTCATGCAGCTTATGATTTATGAAGAACCGTTGTGACCGATTTGATTAGAGGTGCACTCGTTTCACTCACGTAAAGCTAGTTAGGATTTAACGAGATATCTATGCATCTTCCCACTGTTACCGCTGATACATCTTCATCTTCTCCTCTACCAGTTCTTTTGCTTAAACCATCATAGAATGAAACGGCGTAATTCACTGGATGACATTCCCAGCGAATTTTAATCCTCATAGTCACATCAATGTAGTTATACGACGTTTTGGTTTAGTCATATACTTCTATAACCTTTTGTTCTTAGGTTTTGTTGTCTATAGACTTTTCCACATATAAGAAGCCTTACATATGATTATCATTTAGGCCTGAATTAAGATGGCGTTTAGACCTACGCACTCACTCGTAGGTAACTTTTGTCAGTAAGAGCATTCTATTAAACTTCAGCTAAAAGTAATTCAATCTCGCGAATTCTACCCAATGACAATAAGGTCGGATACATAAACGACGCAGCTGTTACTTTATGTAGTGACCGGGCTTGTATATCACACTGACCCAACGACCTACTCTGGCTAAACCGCCTACTCCGTCGAGATCCTACCATGCCTAAAAGGTCTATTGGATAGTGGTAAGACAAAAGTAGTTACCGTGGTATTCCGAAATACCACACTGTGATGAGGTCTGAGGGCGAAGCCATGCTAGCTGAATGGGGTGGGACAGCAGTCAAGTGTTTCTCTTGAATGATCAGCAGTGCCACCCTGGTGCTACCTTCCTAACGGGAAGGACTAGGGGGTAGAAAAGTTCATCCCTAAAAATAACACACCACCTGCTCCACGGTCTTCCGGTGCCGGTGGTATGGGTTTTCGTCTATCCGGCGTTAGAACAACCAAACCTCTAAACAACAACCCGCTAAAGGTTGTATGTGACAGACCTCAAGTAGACGTACTGTGGGCTCTCCAGTCACATAAATGTTTCCCACTTTCAGGCATATTAAGAAGAAATAGCCTTCCGTGGTATGGGCAGCCAGGAATCGTCAACCCTCCTCACGCTTCGAGTAATATTCAAGACCGAATCAAAAATAACCTGTCCTCCTCAACTCTATCCGCTTCTTTGCCTTTACCTCTTGATACTAATATTAAGCCTCTTACACCTACTTTAACCTCTCACTCTGCAATCATTACCAATCATCAAAGCCATAGAAACTTTATTCCGAGTCTCTTAAGACCCCACCATGGATTTTATGTAGGAGCTTTCAACGTCCGAACTTTATGCCAAATTGGACAGCAAGCATCTCTCACCAAAACTCTGAAATCTCTATCCAAGTATTTTTGCTACCTTTCTGAGACGCGTATACAGGACCCGAGTGTGGTTAATAAATTGACCTCACTTGACAATAGTAGTGGATCTTCAAAATACACCTTACAAGTTGCCGGAGACCCACTGACCAGCTTTCTGGGACTTACTAGTGTAGACATAGCAGCAAGTTGTAGAGCATAGAGCTCAATTCTCAACTGGGCACCAGTCGACATCTGTCGATATGCTGCCTGACTGAATGGATATGTAATAACTGAGAGGCATTGTAAGACCTAATGACATCTATTCATAATCTCCACCTACGAGCCCACTGACTGCAGTTTGAGTGATACAAAGGACGAATTATATGAGAAGCTGTCGGTTTTGCCACATACAGAAAAAGGTTCAGTTATCGTCATAATAGCAGGAAACTAAGGTTCACACAGGAAAGCTGAGACATTCGGAAAAGTACCTTGGGGTATCTGTGATATCTCATGCTAACAAACCGACAACGGTGATCGTGTGTTCCAATTTTGTTCCCACACTCACTTGTTTGCGTCCAGCACTTCGAGGACAAGGAGATACACTTACGTAGCGTTTGCCGACATCAAACCAACACTGGACACAGATAAATCATACTACTCTTAGGCATCGTTAGAAAAAATCAGTTCAGGACTGCAACTCTTTCTGGAGTACCTTCTGGGACTCTGGTCATGCATTAGTATAAGCACGGGTATGTCTGTGGCTTACTGGTCTCAGGAAACATGCGTCAGTTAAACCTATGTACGCTCAGTTGGAAAATGAGAACATTAAGTACGTACAATTATGTTAGCAGAACTTAGAAACGTAGTTAGATGCAGCATAATAGAGTTTAATATGTTAAAAGGAATCTGGATAAGAGCTCAATCTTGACTACGCATGCTCATATAATAGAATGTAATAAGATAACGAACTTCAAAAATATCTTAGGTAGGGAAAGAGCGATTAATAATTGAGTTGGCACCTGACACGTGCAATGCCAGTGCTTCAACATCAAGTCCCAGTATATGGAAAATTCTACTACAAATAAAAAGCAGTTGGACTATAAAGCCAAACCAAAAGGTTGTATAAATACACTGATATAATTATCAGCTATAAATTGTACTCTAAAAGTCCTCCAGTAAATATTAGTTGCACTCAGTGATACACCTGATAAACTGCAGTAATAGTTCATCCACTTTTTACCCTTGTTGTCGATAGTTGATGTAAGTTGTGTCTAACAAACTTCTCTGAGCGAAGTTACTTTTATACTTAATTCCTGTTTTATCGGTTCAAACTAAACTTTTAACTTTTGCAGCTATTTATAACTATTTATTTTACATGCTTATTTGTTAAGACTCTTCAATCATAGTTTCATGTAGTAGTAAGGTTGAGCCACAGAGTTACTTCTTGCTGCACACAAAAGTTTGAATCCTAATATGATTTTACAGTAGCTAACACTAGTGTAATAGTACAACTCGATGAGCATTTTTTTTCGTTGGTCATTGAACTATGTTTGACTGAGTCATGTTTAATGGTATGTAATTTTAGTAAAACTTTCCTGGGCTATTCATCGGTATAATGTACAAATTCAGTATCTATTTAAAACAGGGTAACTACTCGCTCGAATCTCCGGAATACTTTTGGTAGATATTGACCGTGAAGTTTTTGGACTGTTTTTATGTAGCCTCTGTTTTGTTCTTCCGGTTTGGCTGTGTATATGCGTCTAATAAGGTTGAAGTAACTTTAGTTGTGTTTTTTGAAAACTATAGATCTGTAAATTAGTGTCTGAGTAGGTTTAGTAACAGTACACCAAATTATCTCATCTACTTACGATTAAGAGATCGCTTCATTTCCTAATTTCCTTATTGATTAATCACAGACTATAACCATTATTAGAGTTTTGAAACCACTGACTTGTTCTAGGTCCCTCCTAGTTAAAATTAGATTATCTTGAGAGAAGTAAATCTTCACATAGTCGTAAATTTTTTGCAGAAGCAGTCAGTTAATTTCGTCCGTAAATATAATATTAAACTATAAAAAGGTTTGTTGTAGTGAAGTGTCTATCTAAGCATCTTATTACTGACGATGTTTTTGTTTTCCATTGATACACTGTGCTGGGATAAAGCCTGGTCTTTTTTAGACTTTGAATGCTTGGGTCATGGTGGACTGGTTATTTTTACGAATACCATCTGCAAGTTTGTAATCATCCTAAAACAACTTCATGTTTATTGGTCTTCAGTAAACGTACTAGTTGAATGTTAAGTTACGCTTATGTATTCATTTAATCATCGCTTATGTCATCAATATCTTCCTACGCTTATTGCTTTCTTTGAAAAAAATTAGGGACATGATTTAACTCAAGGTTTATTGGATTTATCTCTTGAAGAAGGAACATTGAAACATATTCTCACTGCTTTACTGCATATACGACCGATTTTCAATCCAAATCTAAATTACTTTATTCATTATTCATCTAGCGATATTTCGACAGATGTTAAACATATTACAGAGGTGTCGTATCCAGCTCAAAAGCACTTAGATGAAGTGATTGTGAGTTGTACTGCTTTTTCCTTGCTTATAATTGTATATTTAGTTGAAATATGTGCTACTTTTTTTCAACAATTGAACTGGTCATTTTCACTAGAAGAATTTTTTTCAAAGTTTACGCATATAACTTAGAGAGTGAAAATCAGAATGTGATTTTGTTTTACTTATCTGACATAGTTTTACTCTAACCGAGTTCTATCTAATGATGCAACAGAACTTATTTGAACTATCGTCTTTATTTTTCATGCGGTCTGTAGGTTTCATAGCTTGTAGTAAAAAATATTGATTGTGTAACCTACTTTTTGGAAATTGTCTTTTTACATAAACAGACAGAAACAAACGAATTCACACTTCTTACCACCTTTTTAATATTGAGAACTTTGCATCTACACTTTAAATCATTATAGGGTGTCAATCGTCTCTGACTGATCTGAAACAATAGTATTATTCTGTTGATTAGCTCCACAGCTTAGAAAGTTCACTTCGGACAGTAATTAAGTCATAATTTCTTCAACTGCCCATCTGACTATCGTTTATTTAACGCTAGTTATATCTAGTGGTTGTTCTGTATAAAAAATCTGAAGATTCGTCGTTACTTTACAAGCAGGTTGATTCTTCAGGTAATCATTCAAGAAGGTAGATGTAATAAATAAAAGAATCTTGTATCAAATACGATTAGATTATGCACATCCTTCAAACAGCATTGAAAGCATTTCTACTAGATAATAACTCATACTCGACCACAGAAAACTCCATGATTTCGTTTAAATTATTCATGAGTATAAAACACACACTTTCTCCCTCGCTGTTGAAATTTCGACCTCGATTCGATGAATGTTTTGATTAGACATAACTTTATTTTGTCTTTCTTACTCAAAGCATAAATGTGTAAATCCGTATGCTGAAAGCTTTAATAATTCTGGTGATATTGCAAAGGCATTTAAGGATCAAATGCATTTCGAACGAATGACTGAAGTATCTATTTCACCTGTACTATCTCCTTTTGGACAATCAGAATCTACTTCTCTACCATTAGAGTTGAAAAAAAACTTGGTAAGTTATCGTATCTTGTATATGTGTGTGCGAATCGTTTAAATAGAGTGACTTCCAAACATGCTTTGGGATGTCGTAAAATAGTAAAAACTTTGTAATGCTTGTTACCGCCAAGTTATTTGTTTTACAAAGACCGATTACTCGATTTAATTTGGAAGGTATTATCCTCACTTCAGTATGTCCTTTTTCCTTAAGGTTTTCAACTGGGCCAAAAATTAGAATTAGTTTGTAAATGTTAATTAACTTAGACTATAAACAGTTGCAGTGTGTTCTATAGTTTGTAGAATCATATGATGATATGTATGATAGATAATTGCATTCTGATCAGATTCTATTGTCCGAATAAAAGTAAATTTTCCTATTTTAATTATTTCTGTAAGAAATGATATGTATTTGCGTTTTGGTCAGTTGCAATGCACTTTATTAGTTCAGCGATAAAGTCGGTAACTGCAACACTAGGTGATGCGGGTTAGAATCTCAAAGGATAACAGTTACTTTGAGGTTGCAGATACGCCTTGCCAATGAGTGCCTGCAAGCACGATCCTAACTGGCTGCTATCAACCAACTAAGAGGATTCAACTTTGCCCAACTTTGTCAATCCCTTTTCTTTGCTGTCTTCAGTTTTTGCAAAGGCGAATTCTGCGACTAGGTTATGAGTTATACCGTCAGTTTACTAATGATTTACAATTCTCACGATCCACGTTGACATTTCTCATAGCTGAGTATTTTTTCAACTGCCAAGCTGTGTTGTCAACAGGATTTCCGTTGGAAACCGCCCACTAATCATGGGTTTACGAAATGTACTACTGAATAACCTGAGTAGTTGAAAACCATCCAAGTTGGTCTATAGATTTCACCCGGCTAAATGGCTGGTGAGCCAGGCCCCAAACCAACAAAACGACCGTCTGGTGTTTAGATCACTGTTATCTGGTTGGCAAAACCTACAGATCAGCCTGACTACTCAATTTATCCAGTAGTATATTTACGAGTTATATACTTTCCGATCAGTTAATTTTCCTGCTACTTCAAAATAATATCAGATAGTTTGATTAACAATATTGCAAGAATGCTGATTGGCTTCAACCTTTATATCTTAGCTTCAGGTGGTGGTTATCTCAACAGAACTGTCCAAGTTTCCTTTACCATTACTAGGTGCACGATACATTAGCAAATACCGCCGACTGATATTTGCGAATTTCCTTTTCATTATAAAGTTGCGGTGATGAACTCTTTCCGGTAATGTCCAGTACAAAAATATTCATAAAATTATCAGAATTGATTACTTCACTGTCGTTATTCTTTTGCACTGTTAAATAGTCCTTAATTTGGTGCATTATGTTCGTTGATCTAGTGCTCCAGAAACTCGATATTGCATCTCGACGAATACACTGACCACCAGAAACTGCTATTTATTGTTTTACTTGTTACATATTAAACGTATTATTTCCATTTTGCTTTTGAAAAAATATCCCTATGAGTTTTGCTTGCTTATTCTCAGCATAATGCCCTTATCAAAGAACAAAACCACTGGCGTCGGGTTTTATTAGTTGCTTTTAATGAACAGCTGAAGAGGCTTAAGCTTACTCATGCAAGTAAGTTTTGTATCTTTTTCTTCCAAACGAGTGTTTTTTAGTGTTAAAACTCATGAACTGTTGTTTCCCTGCTGAAAGATGTAAAACGGCGCTTCAATCTGTCTTACTAAAAAAGAAATGCAAAGAAACTCTGAAGTCACCTGTCCACAGGTGATCAAGTAGTGACAGAAATTTGACGATATAAAGCTAGGTTGAATTTTTTGACTACCTCCGCAAATTCCAAAACTCTGTACATAAAACAACGTAACAAATGTATAATTATCATCTTGACTATCAGAGATAACCGTGGTTTGGAAGACTAATATTGATACTGGGTGATGATTGAAGATGAAAAGAAAATTTGGACAGTTGCCGGATTCAAACCACCGACCACCAGGTTTCTGACCCGATGCTGTACTAACTGAGCTACGAGGTCCGACTGCTGACCAGATTTCTATTTCACTTCAATCACCAAGGATTTTGTCCGACTACCATATGAATTCGTGAGGCGTTACTATCACTTTATTGTACTCACACTGGCTGCCTAGTCAGGACTCTTCTCATCCTAATCCAAAATGTATAATTGTCTACTTATATCAAAAGGACTATGAAAAAAAATTAAAATTCAACCAAGTCTCATACTTTTGACGAAAATCTCAAGAATCGTAAAGTACGATGAATAAGTAGAACATTATGAACTACTTGCTAATTTGGAAATAACTTTTATTGACCATTCACACTTATACTTTGTATTAAGGTCAAATTAATGTGATTGATAAACAAATTGTGGATATACAAGTTAAGATGTTAATTATATGAAATTATATCAGGTTATTTTATTTATATCGTATATGAGAGCACCTTTCGAATGCTAGTTAGTAAGTCGGATGCAGTCTTATCAACTGTAACTTGTTGCTGGGGCTATCAGATTGATTTTTCCGAAAGGTGTACATCTGCATCTCATTTGTTGCTTAATTCCTAACAATTTACCACTAGTGAAGGTCAAGAACGCTTGCTTATCATTGTCAGCTTCTAAAATGCCAGAAAGAGATATTGACCTTTTCAGTTTGTGATTCTCACTCATTACTTTCGTATCTGTTAAGATACCATGATGTATATCAAATTCTTGATGTAAGAATAGCAAATTTCATCACAGCTCATTAAATATTTGAGCTCTGACCAGAACGTACAAATCGTTATAAACTTTTTCCCCCACAAAACTTGTACTGTGCTTATATATATATATATATATATATATATATATATATATGCCATGCAATTGTGGTGTGACTTTCAAGGTCACTGTTGCAACCACTGAAGTAGCTAATTGGATTTTTCTGTTTCGGTTGGGAAGGTAGATTTTCATGAAATCAAGAGGATTACTTGATTATTTCAGTTGTTGCTTAGTTCACCTTTAAGATCACTTGATATTGTGACTTATTCCCGAATTAACAACAACTCTGGTTGTCATTTAGTGATAATCTTACAAAAAGTTCTGTTTGTAGTGGACACAATAAAACACTAGTTACTTTACCTTAAATGGATGCTATAACAGTAACAATTAACGCTATCACAATATGGCCAGTAACCAAACCTAATATTGCTTAGAGGTTAAGAAATTTGTTCATATCTACTTCACTATATTTTGTTTTCATAAGCTGCCCGATATAGATATATCCTCCGAATTCACTATCTCACCTAAGTATTTCATTTTTCTTCTGATTGTTAAAACTTGATATGTTACGTAACAATGCCATGCTATATTTTGAAAATATGTTTGTTTATTTGCCATCTTCTTAATCTTTCATTCACATTGATGTTATTTATAGAAAACTGTTCAATTACAAAATATTCAGAAATCATGAATATTTTTCAGGTTTCTAAAGTTGTTTAAATCTACCTTGGTGATTTAAATCGAGTTTAGATGGAAATCCTTTACGTTCACATATCTTCAGCTATCTCACTAGTTTGACGGTAGATTTCTGTACTTCATGACAGATTTCCCGACTTTGTTGTCGTGTAGTGTTGTACTAAACAATAGTGGAACGTTAATTGAATGAAACAACTTGGTTTTGAGTGGATATTTATAACAGAAACTCTTACATGCCAGCATCATAATTCAACCTGAACACTTCCGTGTATCGTTCTAGTCTTGAATCTTTGGGACTGATTTGTTTTTTTTTCGCTTTTCGCTATTAATAAACTTGATGTTATCGAAAACTGTGTTTATTTTTTATTCAGAAGGAAAACTAACAGCCTATCCCTTCCTGAAAATTTTGCCTGCATCGCACTATGTGGATCTCATGATTACGGTAATTCGACTTTCACGTTTTTTTCATGTACGAATTCATATAAACTGACTGCTGATTTGCATACGTGTATAGTTTCGATTTCGTTTATCAGGTTATACCCCAACTGCTAAGCGTGTAACATTCTGTATGTATTCTTAAAATAATGGAATTTAAGTATGTTGTATGAGCAAACAAAATAGTGAACCTTGATCATTTCCAGTATTTGAGTCTTCTGTATCAAGTAGTATGAAACTCTTTTTATATGCTTTGCAAACTCAGCTGTTTTGAAAATGTTTCTATTATCGGCTTTAAAGACAGCAATGTTGATTCAATTTGTAGTAGATGTGCTTAATTACTAAATGATATCTCTGTTCGTTTAAACTAACGTTCTTGAGATCTTTTACTTGGGGGAATCATGAACTGGAGGGGTTCTACAGTGTATCGTAAAAAGTTTACGTTGTCAATTGTTGAAGTAATAATTTCCAATACTCATTAAAAATTGTCTTTTTGTGCTTAAACTCTCCCTTTTTATACTCAGTTTTTCCTCATAACATTTTGTTACACTGTAAGTTACTGCACGCTTGTGCTTTGTTCTCAACCTATAGTAATAACCTGGACAAACAAGTGTCCGAATTGAGTATTAGTGTATGAAGTCTTTGACTGTTGGTTTGAACCATTTGGTGCGATGCAGACTAGCCGGTTGGGGTCCGCAGGACAAGAGGAACCAGTGGTTGGAAACTCTAGGTTACATGACTCAAAACTGTCAGTGGTGCAGATGTATACACATTATACTCATCTTAACGACGCTATACCGAACCTCACCATTTTCTCATCCTTCCTTCCTCTCTTTTCGTACTTTGTATTTCTTTTGACTGAGTTTTCTTTTCTTCATCTTCCACTTCACTGCCTTTTTACTTGATGTACCGATATGAGCTGTGGCAACTCGGACCGTTACTCAGTAATGCCTGGTGATGATGATGATATTTCTTGACCTGAATACGGCATTCGACTGTCGATTATGAGGAATTGTAGTAGTGTCTGACTGTGAAAGGAGTACCGACCAACTGTGTGATGCTAATCAAAGCTCTCTACCCGAACTCGCGAAGCCTTGTAAGGGCTTATGGAGCGTTGCCATCGAAATCGACGATAACTGGTACTTCCTCTTAGGGATACCCACTGTTGTCACTCCCATTTAATTTTGCTATATGTAAATGAATGCACACTTCCAAGGTACTTCTGACTTCACAGGCATTGATTTACTCTTTGGAGCCTACTGCTTAGGCACACTGGACCGGCACAGTTTTTCACGGTAGTCAGTTCTCTAGTAGATCAGGAACCTTCTGAATTTTATCTATGTTTTCTCAATATCAACTTCCGTAGAAAATATTTTTCTGAATTCTGTCAAAATTAGTGGAGTATATATCCTTTAACACAAATAATAATAATACTAATAGTAATAATAATAATACTGATAGTAATATGGAGGATTTATGCTTCTGAAGCCCGATGGATGATTAGATCGTCTCGGAATGTTAAACAGAAGAGAATTATTATCTCACTAACTAGCTTCAGCACTCGTGCAACAAAAAAGTGCCACATAACAAGCATGTTTCGATGTGTTCAGTTGATATTTTTAGCTTACGGCTGGGTCCTTCCTGCATAGTTGTGTATACTAATTTTGCTTTCTTTCCTGTGAAATACAAAATTATTCTACTAAATAAATTAATCCTTCACCTAGCAAACGTTGTGTGTAACTGTTGCTTTTTCTTTTTAAGGGCATTGACATGTTGATTGTAGATTCAGCGCTGCAGTACACTTCTTCATCATTTGCTTGTCTGCAACTTGGTCGACGGGTTGAACGTGCTTGTACTGTATATCGTCAAGAAAAACTGGGATATTTTAAGCAGGTATGTACATAAAAGTCCTTTTTCGTTTTTAGACATGATATCATGTCCTTTCTCAGTAAAGTATGACTGAATTACTAAATTCGTTTTTGCAGAAATAAATATTCACAGTATGTTATGTTTACATATCTAGGATCATCTTTTGGGTGGTTGGATTAAAATCTGATCTTAGGTCTAACAACTTTTGTTGATTGTAATTTATATGATTGTGAGTTGTGAGTGATTGCTTCAGCTCTCAGCTCAAAGCCTGTTTTACTCACTTCACTCTGAGAAGCCTTAATAATCACGAAAAAGAATTTCTGACAGTTTAGTTTGAAATTGTGTGGTGAATTTACGTCTGAAAAGTTGAGAAACCCTTTACATTTTTCAAAAATATACCACATATTACTATAGAAGCAAGGTGCTAGTATTCGTTTCCTTTTGATCATTCATTTGAATTTGTTTTTGATCTTGGCTTTTTCAAGCTGGAGTTATACCAGACTTCGTTTGCATACACAGTGTAATCTAAACCTTTGTCACACTGAACAAGATACTTCCATGTTGAAACTTAATGCATAAGAAGTGGACTCCTTGATATCTTCTTGAGCAGCATGACATTAGACAGCATCTGCATGTTTTTCATGTGCTTTTCATAAAGTCCTTACATTCTTCTTGGGTTCGAGAATTCTGTCTGATACAAAGGAACTAATCTTCCACTTAGATCAGTTATAGGCTCTAGTAAATATTACTGTATCACGGCGTGCTGTATCAAATAGTCTGATCTAATATGGAATCGCACTCTAATGCAGTACCTATATTCTATACCTACTTAAATGAGCTCTGTTCTTATAGTCCATTTGTATATTCTTAGCAGTTTTTTCAGCTTATAAGTCCAACCTCAAGAGTGTTTCTCTTTTGATACTCTACTATCTTTAATCTATATAGTTTAAACATGTCTCGTGTAATAATCTGAAATTTGATAACTGCACTACATAATTCCTCAAGTAATTCAGTCTTTGTAGATCATTAAACACTTCTATCAGACCATTGATTATATTTGCTGCAGATGCTAATCATATATATTTGATATTCTCATGGGTTATGTGCGCTTGTCTTTTACCAGAGTTTATTCACATACACCTTATCGAAATGCTGCAACTTTTCAGTAATATGAGCAGAGTGACTAAATGCCAGTTACACTGTATTCCTCATGTAGGAGGAGAATCTACTCTCTTTTACATACTAGGATTTTGTTAAACGGATACATGAAATTCATCTACTGCTTTGCTTAATTTTGTCTTTAAAATTCAGTGTGTTCTGTGAAATGTCTGATTTTTATTCTTCAGTTGGAGAAAATGTACATGACTTACGCGAATCTGTTCAATGAACGTGAAATGAAATTGCCAAACTTTCGTCACATGTGGTTACATTCTCTACAGTCTCATATAGATCAAGGGCCAAATACGGTTAGTTTTGTGTTTGATAAGTTTTTGTATTGAAATTCTCACAACATAAAGTATATAAATGTATCATTTATTTTCCCCTTTAAGTACTTATCATACAGACCCCTCATTCTGAGTACGCGGCATCCGTTTGTCGTTCTATAAGTGTGTAGTGTTTTCTGGTGTGGAACTTCTGTAGTGCACTGCTGTTCTTGAGGTGTATTTGATTGGTGCTAATGCGTTTTAATCATTATGGTCAATCAGTCCAACTGGTCATATAATTGATCCAAATAATCTTTTCGGATAACAATATTTGGTAACCCAGTCAGCAACACTCCCTAACCAGATCAAAATTATGTAAACATCAGCGTACGCCATATATGTTGACAAACCTCTGGAAAGACCGTTAATCTATGCTAAATCAAACAATAAGAGAAACACACTTCGTACATATATTCGTAGTTTATGCAGTAACTGTTACAGGAACACAAAGGTGATTAACAAGTCATGCAAAAGTTCCCATTATTGCGACTTATTTACGAGCAAAAATATGTGTGAACTTGTTAATCGTGTGTGTAGCGTCCTGATAATAAATTATTGGATCATAGGTTTGAACTCCGCCCCGCCAACTTCATGTACCTGGAACGTATCATAAGCTCTCATTCGCTAACTACAGCTAATCGTTTAGTGCATAGACCTTTGTCATTTTCTGAGTTGCATTCAGAATAAGTGAGAACAAAGGAACTCCTTGAGGCTGTGCAACTTAAAAATATGTTTTAGCACATTCTCAGACCAACAAAACTTTGTAAAATGTAGCATAGTACTGCCTATAGTAGTGTAACTTAATCAATTTTGCATTACTCAGAAACTCTACCTAATATTCGTCATCTTGTCTCATACCTGTTTATTTTCTTGATCACCTCAAAATAATACAATCTTACGTTTTTGCAAGGCTATTACTTGAGTGAATCAAACTAAGCTGAGTCTGTATTAAACAAATAGTTGTGTATGATTCAAATATACGAAATTACTCTGTAAGAGATAGTGATTCCGTATTTTTTAACACTTTTACAGTAAAGTAGAACTCATCCGACTTTAGATTCTCAAGGTGAAGTTTTGACATTCTTCTTGAAATATCGTTTTATCTTTGAATAGCTTTCCATGGTTATAAGCCTGGTAGTTTCACCTGTTTAATCTCATTTTTCCAACTTAGTTAGTTAGTCATGGTATTCATTTACTTACCCCTCGAATAAATTGACACATCTACAAACGGCAGTAATTATTTGATTGTAGTTATTTATCACCTCACTAAGCAATACACTTTAAAGTTGTAGGCATATATTGAAGTTACATTAATGTTCAATCGGGTTAATCATATGAATTAAAGTGGACAGTATTTTCATGCAGTGAACTTATACAGCAACGTGCACCTGCACATTCTATATCATTCCTGAGTGTTAAATGTTTTTTATTCATATATATATATATTGTTGTTGTTGTTGTGTCCAAAATCTGTTTTCATTTTTTTGTACGAGCAGCATCACAGCTGTGTTCCGTGGCCACCAGTAATTCTTTTTATGATTGGAGAGGTATTATACAATCTTATATACGAAAACTTGCGTTTCGATTCAAACGGTCCACGTAGAGTTCGACATGAGTTCTCTAAGCATGTCTATCAGGCAACCAGTTTACTTTGTCGCCAGGATACACCTGCTCTGTTTGAAGTACTCGCAGAGTTCCCAACAGAAGTAACCAATGAGATTAAAGTGAGTGTTACACTTTCTTAATTTGTTAAAAAATCTCAGTTTGTTGCCTGTCTACCCCAAAAGTGAAACAGTAACTCAGTTTGATTTAATTTGCAGTTGTAACTTCATTCTAAATAACTGGTTTTTAAACTGTAACGTACTTTCTTTGTGTTGGTGGATGTAAGGTGAACCGAAACAATCAACAATGTATTTATCTTTTTGACCGATCATTCAATTTAGTGCATAATGAACCAGATATTTGGCTACATGATATATATATATATATATATATATATATATATATATATTATTATGTAGACATATCCTTTTTTCTCAGGGCTGACATCAGTTGAGGAACCATTGAAAATCCGGGAGCACTGAATATTTATTTCGTTCTTGCTTGAGACTCCTCAACAGTACGCACTCATGACACCATTTCGCCAGGGATCAAACTCAGGACTCTTGGATTTCACGGTGAATACGTAAACCATTCATTCACTTGGTTGAAGTTCAATGGTCCACAGTTTCCTACTTCTGTCTATTCGCTATATAACGTGACAATCCATCACGGTCTTCAGTTGACGTCCACTTCACTTCTGACTGGTTGACCTCACTGTGTGGTTAGCGCGTTTGCCGTGAAACCCGAAGGTCCTGGGTTCGATCTCTGGTAGGATCCGTGAGTATGTAGTGCTGAGGAGCCCCACACTAAGAAAAAGCAAATGTCCAGTGCTCCTAAGTTTTTACTGCTCCCCAATCGATGTCAACCCATGATGAACACAACCTTGAAAATAAAATCCATATATATATATATATATATATATATATATATATATATATATATATATATCAAAACTGTCGATTTGTATAAAGTCCACCTGACCTATATAAATTATGTTTCGATTGATTTTTTTTTAAAACTATTCCTAGGTGACGTATTACTTACTGTCATTATTATTGCCAATGATTTTTGATCTTGTAAATAGTAGTGATAACAGTGGTTTTGATTTTAATCGTGATAATTAATCAATGGTTTGTTTCAATCTAGATGTATATGTTTTTTGATGCCCTTTATATACACAGGTTTGTTAAAGGTAGTAGTGATGTATCCTACATCTAAGCTTATTTCCTATCACTAGTTAATCAGGACGAAATCACTAGCAGCTATAAGCTTTGTGGTTGCCTTTGTTAATATCGATGAATCAAGTTTTTTTAATCCAGGAAATCGGATTCTACCCAATCTTAAGTGGTGCAGAGGTCAAGCGAAGGGCACTAGACAAAACTGACAAGTCGATCGATGAGGTTGTCAACCTTTATCGACTGATATGGCGTGGATATGTGTGGCGCATACCGATCCACTGTCTACCTTGTCATGCTAGGAGAAGTTAGATTGGTTTGGAAGATAGTATCGAAGGTATTAAAGGACTGTAGTACAGGATTATCGGTCTATAGGGATCAGATATCTGAGTAAACCTTAACAGCCACATACCCGAGGAAACCAGCCAGGTTTCAAACCTAGTCATGACTGTGTCAATGAAGACTTAATCCTCCACCAGATTTTGGAATGCAGGCACACTTACTGACGCTCGTCACTTGCCTCATTTCTCAGCCTGAAGGCGGCATTTTACTCCAGTGGTCTTATGACAAAGTTTCTGACTATAAGGTGTGCAGCGTAAGTAAATCAGTATATTTGAACACACGCGAACATATCAGGGTCTATGGTGAGGTATCACAGTTATTTGCCTCGATCAGTTTTCATAAAGAGTGTCCATTCGCTCTATTCTTATTTAGTTTTGACACAGACGTGGTTATAGAGGTCTCCCTCTCGTCGTGTGATTCTATAGGGATATACCTTATTACAGGAGACTCCATAGTGCACCTAAAGTACACGGATGATATACTTCTGTTAGGTGAAGAAATCGACGATATTCAGACTCTTCTGGACGCCTCGAGTAGCAATTTTTCAGGATATTTAAAATATGTTTCTCACCATCAGATGCGAATTGCTGCTTCAGGGCTAGTCTGTATGGGTGCTTCATCGAACTATAAGTGAAGTTCTTAAATGAGTTGACCACTCCACTTGTGAAGTCGGACCGGCCCAGGTGGATCAGCGATCAACGAAATTTCTGTACAGATACAAAAACTCGATTGCATTTTTCGAACTTACACTTTTATGCCACGCGTGTTATTCAGTCCGCTATTATACGTATAATGCACGGCAATTCATTCATTTATACTGAGTAGCTTTGAAACATCACCATTAAACTTGGAGGAAATTAGAAGGCTTCAGTTTTTCAACCACCGTTGCCTTCGTAGCATAGACCATTTGTCACGGTCACACCACTTCAGTAACGCAGAAGTCATATGACGGGGTAACCAGCGCTATTCCCAGGTTCTCAAACCGTTCAAGTTTCACTCCCCTAAATTCATGTTAGCGCTTCTCTTTCGCTCGAACGCGTGTGCATGCTTTATCATGCAATATCTTAGCTTCCTCCCAGACATCGATTGAAAATACATCAGTAGAACAATCTTACTGAGACCATCTAAGGTCTTCTGATTTATTTGTGATTAAACCTCATGACCTACAGCAAGAATTCGTTATCTCGATATGAAGATGGAGAGAAAAGACTAGTCTGGAGATAGACTAATCAAAATGTATTTCACGTCTACAGTCAGACAGACGGACTGTGAATCAGCTAATCAATAGAATTATTTTAAACGGTAAACTATCTATATATTAGATACATTTTCCTTTATTCTTGTCTTCCATCTTTCAACCGCAATTCACGTTTCTAGACGTCTAGTCCATCATGTCTTCCCCACTAATTAGTCGGGTCGGGAATCAACTAGGAATTTGTTGAATGTCGGGGGCTGACAGTCGATATCCGTGCATCGTTAGCGGCGGTAGCAGTTTTCGAATCATAACATATCTTTAGAGGGAAAACACTATTGCTGTACCGATCCATATATGTGGCAACACCTATTTCGTATATTTCTTTGCCTCCTTCAGCCACCACATTGTGATCAACTTAGAATCCCCTGATGACGCCGTTGGCATACATAACACTAAAACCACCTCTCATTCGCTAGTTTATTTTTGATAAGCTAAACATCATAGGTGTTAGTTTGCTCTAAAGTACGATTATGTCATTTGTGGCTTAAAAGTAGATTACCAATTTTTTAGTTATATGTCTCTTTGCGACTTAGGCCACAGTAATAAAATTACTGGATTTCCAATGAGGTTGAAACCAAGTTCTCTACATTGGTGCTAAAATTTCGTACGCTAATTTATGCTTGTATTTATATCTTGTTTACCAACGAAGGTATGTTGCCTTGATTATTAGCGTACTTAAAGAAATTTCGATGTATACAATAAAGCTTTTTGTGTAATCTTGTTCAATTTTCCTAGCAAATAACAAGAATTGTGTCATTTTCTGCGTTATTGAACTGAATCCGTTTAGGGCTATTATCCTATTTGGCTCAAATTAATAACCTTTTTAATTTTGTGTTATTGCTTGTATTATACCGTCGTTGATTGGACCGAATTGATCTGTCTCCATTAGCATATGGGCTCCTGCACGGATGCCTCGATATTACCTGTGTTCTTAATTACATAGTAATGATGGATAGTGGCTAGCAGTGGAATTCAAGATGCGCATTTCATCCCACTTACGACTGGTCAGCTGGATGTACCTGCCTCTCAGCGAGTGGTGTTGTTCCATAGGGATTCGGACTTGGGACCGATCGCTTCGAACGCGAGAGCGTTATCCACTACACCACCAAGCCATGATAGCCACTTCTTGTGCGACGAGTATAGTTTTAGTATAATTGCTTATATTACACCGTCGCTGATTGGACCAAAATGGATAACGCTCTGGAGTTTAAAACGATTGCTCCCGAGTCGGAATCCTGGTGGGACAACATCACTCACTGGGCGTCAGGTATATCTAGCTGGAGAGTCCCAAATAGGATGAAATGCGCATTTTGGATTCCACTGCTAGCCACTATCCATCATCACTACTTTTTAATTTTTGTCTACTCAATACCTGTATTTTATGAAACCAAGTAGCTTAAATTTTCTTTTTACCGAATGCATTCTTTTTATCTCTCTGCCAAGGTTCATCCTACACTAATTAATTGGTATAAAGATGCAGATTATCCACCTTTGAGTTTTCATCCCTGTGCTCTGCCTATGCTCTGCCCTCCAGTCCCATGGATTAATCTAAATGATGCTGGTTACCTGATATCGAGAAGTAATTGAGCATATTACCGTTATATAATCAAACTTTCTATTCATTGCTGGTTGTTTGTTTTGTATTCTAGTCACAGTATCATAAATCACATCTACACAAAGTGCAGATGTTTGTCTGACTTTTATGCATCTTATACCAGATAATCTATATGGATATTTTCTGTTTTTTTTCCTTGTGTGCATGTCAGGTATTTGAATTTAACTGTACTAACCCTCTTTCTCTTGAAGTTACTTTAAAAAGGCTATCTACGTTATAAAAGCCAAGAAGCGTATCTCTGTCAGCACAATTTACATCCACCTATTATTGTTGTTATTACTATTACTATTTGTCCTTTCGGTTCCCAGTGGAACATAGGGCTTCAGTAACAGGTCGACATTTCACTCTGTTCTCTGCAGTCTTTTGAACCTGGCTCCACCGCTGTCCACAACCTTTCATTTCTTCTTCACACCATCTCCTCCATGTGACCATCAGCTCCGACGACCAACTCGTCATTTCCCCTTTGGGTTCCACTCGACGACCTGGCCTAACGTGTGACGTCCACAGTCGGCCTTCTCAGTGTATGCCCAATCTACCTCCACTTTCTTCTGCATATTTGTTGGGTAATAGGTTATTGGCTGGTTCGTTGCCAGAGTTCCTTATTGCTTATTCTTTCTGGCCATCTGGTCTTCAGTATCGAATGAGCGTAGGCGGCAGCTATTGATGAGTGTTTGTAGTTTGTTGGAAATACTTTTCGTAACGCGTCAAATCTCTGAACCATCACATAGAAGCACTGACTGGATGTTGGTATTGAAACTCTGGATCTTGTTCTTTATGCTGAGTGGAGTGCAGTTCAGTAGATCTCCATACTGATTTCAGGTTAATGAAGGTCTATCTCGCTCTCTCTCCGATCCTGGCTTCGACGTCCTCATCTGTGCCACCGACTGTAGTTGAAACGATGCTGCCTGACCTAGATAGATGAAAGATACTACTTCCTTTAGATTTCTCCCGTTGATGGTGATTGAAGCTTGTTGTTGTTGGTTGGGTATCTTCATCACCTCTGTCCTCACTACGTTCACTTGAAGTCCCATCTTCTCTGCCTCTTCTTTCGACTTGTTAGTTTTCACCTGTAGATCTTCGATTTTGTGCGACAAGACATTGATCATCATCCGCAGGGAAGTCCAAATCTTGTGGGATCTTCTCATCGGTCCAGCGAGCGTATGCCCGTCCTATCGCTCCTCACAGTTTGTTGCATGATACAGTCCAGTGCAGTCGACCACAATCAGAAAGATGATCGGTGATAGTAGGCGGCAACTTTGTCTTACTCCTGTCTTCACTTCAAAGGCATAGCTGAGCTTTCCATTGTGAATCACTTGACATGTAGCCTCATCATTTAGCATATAGCTGTTGAATGAGTTTGATAAAGGTTTATAGCACTGAGACCGTAGTTTTGAAGCAGTTGCCAGATTACTTCTCGGTCGACATTGTTGAAGGCCTTTTCAGAGTAGATGAAGTTGAGGAAGAGGCTTAATATTTTGCTTGGGGTGATAAGTTTCACATATATGTTAAGCAGTATCGTTAAGTTGTGAGGAAAAAATTGTAAACAGTCACTAATTTATCGTGATCTAAATGATTCGTAAAGTAAGTCTCTCTTAAGTGAATAAATTCTTTACTTTCATTTGTCATACGCGCATACTTTCTGTTACGAATCACTGGGAGATAAATTTATTAAGTTGTGAAGCGAGGTTAGAAACATATTCATGCGGGGGTTAACTTCTAATAAAATTATGGTTAACCACTAATTTATACCTTGTAGCTCCATATTTCTTTTGTTAATTAAGCTATTTCATGTCAGTATCACCGACTGAAAATTCTCATCTAAACTAAGAAATGCCATGCTGATGATTGTATTTACCTCCAAATTATAATGTGCACATTTTATGCACTGGACAATTAGCCTCACTTATTGAGTGAGAACTAGGTATACTACATGACTGCCTAAATTTCGATAGACTAAAAGTCAACTATACAAGCTAGTGTACGACAACTCTACAAACTATGTTCATACTACATTTGACTTAATACTATTTTACCCTTCAAGCTAGTAGCTTCTAGGGGGTAGATTAGTTCGAAGGATATCGTAAATGGAAATCATTTGAAGGTAAACTCAAATTCAAAAAATTGTAGTGATATTACAAAGGTCACCATCAGCTCTTTCCAGAATGGTGGACA
The DNA here is from genome assembly GCA_944470555.2 of Heterobilharzia americana. NCBI lineage: Eukaryota > Metazoa > Platyhelminthes > Trematoda > Strigeidida > Schistosomatidae > Heterobilharzia > Heterobilharzia americana. Next base: position 110,380,128 of record OX104127.1, read on the forward strand.
CAAGGTAGATATCACTAGATAAACAAGTGGTTGTCAATTAACTACTGGAATTCGCTGTTCAGAGTATAACATAGCTTTCTTCTGGCCTTGCATCCACTAACTTTTCGACACAAGCATTCTCAGCTGAAAAGTATCTCCTTCCATCTCCTTAGTATATATGTCACATGTTTTACGAATTTAACTTCTTTAAAAAACTGTTTTGTGGTTATTCTGTTTTACTTACTTTCTTTTCATTGTTACGAAATTGATAATCGCTTACAGCTTATTGTTCAACTTCTACTTCAATTTTGTCAGCCAGTTATTTATTACAAGAGCGATACAATTTGTATTTACTGTTTGGAGTTTATTCTTCGAATCGTGCCTTTCTGATTGCTGTATTCCTACTGCTTTCCCCTTTTCAGATTATGCAACACGTCTGATAAGATGTAACAGTATTTCTTTAACAAACCCAGCGTACTCAGATGACTTAGATTTTGACTGTAAACGAATTCCATCTGTATTAGATGCTCTCAATTGTTTGGCCTCCTGTCCATGGCAGATCAATAACAATGTACGTTGAAAGATTCACTACCTTTATATGATACAATTTATATGTTCGGAAGGCAGTTTATGTCAATGTTCTAATCCGGTTATTAAAGTGTAGCGTATGCTCGGCATAATAAAAGTTATTGAACTTTTAATGAGTGGACACTGGTGCCTCAAGCCGAAACTAATGCTGCACTAATATCACAACAAAGTTCGACATTTCATGCTTCTGAAAATCAGCGTAACAAGCAATTTGAGACATGGCATAATTGTGTTTGCTTTTTTTACTCATGGTGAAGTGGGTATTTTCCACTGGGAATGATACAATATGAAAAAAGGACATAATGGGCATCATGGTATTGAAGTTGAGCATCTAACTCTATCAACTTATCCTTCTCAATGATAATCTCCTAAAGTACCCGATAGTCCTCTCTAGTGTCCATAATAAATTTAAACGACAAAAGAAGTTACCCGATATCGCCTTCTCAATCATCTTGGTTTCCAACTATCCAACACTGCTCACAATTATTGCGTACTCTTTCTTACTGGATATTTAGACCACCTATGCTCCCCATTATGTCCGATACTAAATATGGTGAGTTTTCGTGGGCCTGTCGCTTCAAACAAAGATGTTTTCCATCTGTGATTCTTTTTAAGCTGTCATTGGAAATCACAGCGTTTATCGCCGTTTTCTTGTAGTACGCTCAAGATGATACCGTCTCCAACTATCTGAGTATTTCTTTCTTTGACATTTTCATCATCAAACTGAACTAAAAACTGTCTTTCAGTTTCACTTCATATCCTTCTAATAAGAGCAACCTCTCATTCGTTTGTGAATTAGTACGTTATCGAAACTCACGTACGTGCTTAATAAGGAATAGTAGTATTCTATCAAATCCACTAAATTATTGGTATCAAATGACTTCTATCTGGCTACAATGGGGGGTTGAAGTCGCGGATTGTCAGGTAAAACAGTGACTCTAAACCTGAATTTGATGTCCAGGGGAATATGGTTCTATAAAGAATACTTAAGTGCTTTCATATATATCTTGTTTTCCCTACTTAATTTTTCAAATCCACTGGATGCTATTGTAGTGGGCGTTGCCGACAAAAATGGACGTAAGTAGTATATGTTGAGAGGACGGTAGGAATCATAGGGAATTACCAGCAGTGGGTAAGGATTCTGCCCAGAGAAACGCAAGAGACAATCTGGGCGTATTAAGAGCAAATCAAAATAGAAGCAGAAGAGAAAATGAAGCATACTATGCAAATGACTGTCTTAGTACAAGGTGTACTAGATATACAAGATGTCAATAATTAAAAAATCCTTCCTTCGTCTCTGTCTTTTCGTTTCCTTCACTATGACTACACTTGTATATTCAGGATTTTGCATAAAACTAAGAAGATTTCACTGAAACTCATCCTTCAGTTTATCTGGACTGCACTTAACTGTTGCGCCGGTAGGGAATACGAAAAGACCTCAGTGTGCGACACAATCTTTTTGAGGCTTTTATACACCCTTTGGTCGATGTCAGTCTTCGATGAATAACAACTTGAAAAGATAACAGTCAACACAGGTCTAGTTCAGGGATGAACTTCCGACTCTAAGTCTTAATATGATATTTTTGCTTGTGAGGTCATAGGGAATCTCTACTGCGATTTAAGATTAGAATTGTACGAGTCATAATCATTCAATAGGGAATTCAAGAAATAAGATGAATTCATACTGTACTCTTATTATTTTTTTTTGCTCTTTTGAGTTTAGTTACTATTTTTTATATATTAGGATAAAGATTTTTTGAAAAACGGCTGCAGTGATTCACTCATAAAATTCGTGTTATCGTAAATAGTCCTGTGAACTAGGGGTGTATTACTTCACAGATTCATGTAAACTATACTTTTACTTTTTAGGAGTCCGCTGTTAATTTATTTTATTAAAAGTGAATGACTCCACTTTTTGTTAACTAAAAATGACATTTTACTAAATGATTTTCAGATTTTAGACTATCTTATTCAAGTTGCACGTTCAGGTGGTAGTGAAAAACTCAGCATACCTGAGTGGAAAATTAAGCCTAAACGTGTTGAGTTAAAAAGGTGAGTTGCAATATGGTCACTAAATGATAACATTAATTACGTAACCATTTTTAGTTGCATTTCTAAACTAACAAGAATGTTAGACTGACCGATGCAAAGTCTGCGATCCGTTAGTCAAATGCTTTAATCAGCCAACTACAGTTCTGCTCAGTCACTGCCATGTTTATACCTGTAACCTTCTTCATAATCTCTGTTTTATAACGAAAAGCGAAAGTTTATACCTTTCATTGTCCAAAAAGAAAATTTCATTTTTACGTTCACTTGGTTTTCAAAATATCAAAATATTGATGTCAGTAGTAATTTGTTGCCTTAGTTTATTTTACATCTGAGGATGAGGATGGACACCAAATGTATTATTAAAACTGAAATTCCCATTTCTTTCAGAGTAACTTACTAATTGTTACTGCTGAGGTACGTTAATTAGTTTGACGATAACGTAATCATCGTTAGTTAAGATGACTTTGTATTAAACTCCTATATAGTGGTTTTAATGTCCATTTCACGAATCAGTATACTCAAGTGAGTCTGATTTATGCTATTGTAATGGGTATTTACAGTAACTAGTATCAGTTTCTTCCTCAGAGTCTCACAATTAGCTTATTGTTAGGATAAATGCTGCTGATTCTTTTGCTGAACCCATAGCGTTTATCAGTCCATATATTTTAAGAACAATCAAATCTGTTCTCATTGCATTATGCAACTGCATCTTCTCATAGTTTCGCCATCTTCAGGAAGTAGGAAATGCTGTTAGCAGAATAGTGACCTCAGTCTATGAAAGTTGTTTTCAGTTTAACTAGTTTATGGCTAAGGGTATTTTTGTAACAACTTTAAGCTGCACCAACTGAGTGATATTTTCTTTTATTTATATAACTATGAAAAATGATCAGTTTGGTGGACTTTTATTTTATGAACAATATTCCGTAATATATAAATTTATGGTTAAATAGTTATCTATTAAAGCGCGGTTGTTGTGTTATTTACTAGTATTTAACCCTAAAGGATCATTAACAAAATTGTTATAAAGACTGAAAATATATCTACAGTTATATAAGCATAACGAATGAAGCTTGCGACTCATTGACTTACGAGTTCTACTTTCAAGCAAGCGGTTTTGAGTTCACATACCTCTCTGACTACTTTGATCAAGGGAACCGAATAGTGTCATATACATACAAAAGATGTGGCTAAGGCATAAACACATGTACTTGACTGAGTCATACTAAGTCTGAATACAGCCAGCCTACATGAGGTATATCAACAATCCAACCGTGCTTATATCAGACCAACAGATGACAGTTTCAACTTGACTGTGAATTGGTATAATCATAATGCTTTTTCTTTGAATTTAGTGACATGACTGCAAAGGAACGTCAGCTCTCATACAAAAAATATCGTGAGGCTCGCCAGGATTATGGTGAATTTTGTTCGCTTTGGAGCACGGAATTATACAGGTTATCTATAGCTAATCAGGTATACCCTTTTGCGTTTTGATTCTTGTTTTTGTTTGTTTCTAGTTGGTGGTTTCTATTCACTTTTGTTAACGATCTAAAGAACTCATCAGTACAGTTTCCGTTAAAACCTTTGTTGAGTTTGCAAACACCTTTACGAGGTTCTTTCTATGTCTTGATTTCGCACTGATATATTTCTGGATAAATAAAATCTAGCATCTGTGTTCCAGTTTACTCGGAATTTATCACAATGATCTCACGTTTAAAAAAATACTTAGTTATAGCAGTGATGCAACAACTCTTTTTCAAACGAACTTCAATTTCCTGCATCCTAATGTGTAGGTTAAACGAAGTTTATCAAAAAAATTGTAAAACAAGGTAATAAAAGGTTAATTTTAAAGACAGTTATCACAAATATTCTCTTATATGTAGGTTGCATTAAAAAGAGCCAAATTCCTAAGAATCTCGTACATCATATTTTGAATAAATACAGAAAAGTGTCGACTTCACGGTTTAAAATATTAATTGTTAGTCAAACTGGATATGATTTTTTTAATTATTTTTCCCTTGGGTTCCTAGTGGAACATAGGGCTTCAGTAGCACGCCTTCATTGCACTCTGTTCTCTGCAGTCTTTTGAACCTGGCGCCACGACTGCCCACAACCTTTCATTTCTTCCTCACATTATCTCCTCCATATCACCCTCGTACCCCCAACTTTAGATGTGATTAGCTGAGAAATATCAAAAGATTGTAATAATTAACGTTGGACAACTTTTTTCTATACTTATTATCTTCTTGTTTCTTAATAAATAAAAATTTCAGTCACTGATAGGTTACAAACCTAGCAGGAGGTGAAGATCTGGTGAATACCATACATATACAAGGAGTTGTGGAATCTAATTTGTTTCTTCAGGTGTTTTTCTCAAGCTTCACTTACGCATCTAATGATTGTAGAGTCTAGGATCTTAGATACGCTGTTTGTCAGACTGACTCCTCTGTCATTGTTATAATAAAATTTCCCACTCCTTCCTGAAGACAGACAATGAGTGATTGAGACCAGTCACAGACAATCATATCTGGTCCCCATACGTCAGCTAACACTTTAGCTAATCCAGCCAGTAATCCTTGATCATCAGCTTTAAATACCCCTGGTGTAAGCCCATCGTAACTTGCCATCATCACTACGTTTCACGTTAATTACAGCCCTGGCTACCTAATCTCCCCTGCGACCAAATCATTGTCTCACCCTTATCCGTTATTGTGTCACTACCCATTGACCCTTTTGCCTCATTTCCCGTGATAAGTCCAAATAAGTGTATGCTGATATCTTTCCTTGCTGTATTCTCTACCTGTTTAGCCTCTTTCGCGCTCAATACCTCTCACAGTCCCTGCGTAGACACGTTGGTCTACGTTTAAACTGCTTCCATTCCTTATTGTTCTCGGAGCCTGCAGGAATTCGTTTACGCGAATTCATTAATTCGAAAGGAGCTAATAAAATCTACTCCTCCTTTCTAACCTTCTTCTGAGAGTCACTTCTGGTCTTTCACGCTGTTTCTACATCAGACTGAAGACGGCGCCATGCTTCTTCAGGATGAGTGATATTGTCCCATTCCGGTAAATTGTTTGACTAGTTTCTCATTGAAAGTAGCCTATGTACTCATATAACCGGCCTGTACTCCGAGTTATCTTACTGCTCTGGTTTTTACACGTACATTTAGGCACTGAAATGCTCGTTCTCGAAACATCATGTGTATACTGTCCAAACTAGTACTTCAGAAGAAATGATAGTCTTCAAACGAATCCTTTCCGAAAATAACTGATGGTGGCGTGGTATGCTTTTTTCAACCTTGAGTTGAGGTCTGTGGACACCATGTCAATCACTGTCTCTCTTAATGTTTGAAATTTTAGCTGAATGCAAACATTTGACTGTCTGAGGATAGTTGTAACAGGTGACTACTGCTGTCTATTCGACTGTGATTCTAAAAGTGCTAATAAGGGGACTTAGTCTCCCCACTTATCCATTGAAATCATCTACAACAACCGCCTCTGAAAGTTAGGCTTTAAGTAGGAGGCTAGACAGTTCTCTGTAAAGCTCATCTTTCACTTCAGCCAAATCGCAGTTAGCGGATGAATATTCAAATATTACAAACCGGAAACGGTGAGTAATAACATTTTCTCTAGTCCTGACTACACTAATTAGTTGAATAGTGCACATGCAACTGTCTACTAGAATCCAGTCGATCAGTCAATTTCACTCCTTTGGACTTATTGCTGAACCTACGCCTGCTAGACCGCGAAAACCAGCTACTCATTCATTAGAAATCCGAAGGGTGAATTCCACAGATTCACAGAATTGGCTGAGTGAGGTTAGGTGGAAAAAACTAACAGGCAAAGATTTGAAAGGTTGAAGGAAATTGAGTGCTGATGGAGTTGTGAAGGTGCTTGGCATTTCCCATTTCCCCACATCGTGTAAGGTACCTGAAAAAGAAATTGTATTACTTAATAGTGGTACGTCACCACACAGTTCAAGGGACGTATGCTTGATGCCAGGACATGTGACCCTTTTGGAGGCTTAAAATATAACTATGAACAATCTAAATCAAGCTAGGAAATCCACACTGCCCCCTTCAGATAGCAGCAGAGCAGGGAGGTGTGTGCTATTTTTGGATGTGACATTTTCCACTTCCTCTCATAAAGAAGGCAGCATAAACGTGAACCACTAGTTATCCGTGAGAAATTATTTATTTTTATTAGTCCCTTGGGTTCCTAGTGGGACATAGGGCTTCAGTAGCACGTCTCCAGTGACCTCTGTTCTCTGAGATCTTTTGAACCTGGTTCCACGACAGCCCAGAAGCTCTCATTTCCTCCTCGCACGACCTTCTCCATGTCACCCTCGAACGTCCAACTCGTCGCTTCCCATGGGGATTCCACTCGAGCAACTGGCCTGACGCGTGATGTCCTCAGTCGGCCTTCTCAGTGCATGGCCAATCCATCTCCACTTCCTCCTGCATATTTGTTGCGTGATAGGTTCTTGGTTGGTTCGTTCCCAGAGTTCCTTGTTGCTTATTCTTTCTGGCCATCTGATCTTCAGTAGCGAGCGTAAGCAGTTATTGATGAATGTCTGTAGTTTATTGGAAATCCCTTTCGTGACGCGCCAAGTCTCTGAACCATACAGAAGCACTGGCTTGACGTTGGTGTTGAAAATCCGTATCTTGTTCCGCATGCTGAGTGCAGAAGATCTCCACACTGGTTTCAGGCTAATGAATGCCTGTCTTGCTTTTCCGATTCTGACTTTGACGTCCTCGTCCGTCCCGCCTGTAGTTGAAACAGTGCTTCCTACATAAGTGAAGGAGGTTACTTCCTTTAAGTTTCTCCCGTTGACGGTGATTGGAGTTTGTTATTGTTGGTGGTGGTGAGGTATCTTCATCACCTCTGTCTTCTGTATATTCACTTGAAGTCCCGTCTTCGCTGCCTCTTCTATCAACTTGTTAGTTTTTGCCTGCAGATCTTCAAGTTTATGTGACATCAGGCACAAGTCATCGGCGAAATCCAAATCTTCTAGGTTCTTTTCCGCAGTCCAGTGTATCCCCCTCTTCTCACAGCTCCCCACTGTTTGCTGCATGATCCAGTCCACCACAATAAGGAATATCATGGGGGATAGTAGGCAACCTTGTTTCACTCCTGTCTTCACTTCAAAGGCATCACTGAGCTTCCCATTGTGAATTACTTGGCTGGCATGTGGCATCTTCATATAGTTGTTGAATGAGGCGGATAAAGGTTTGCGGTACTCCGTAGTATTGAAGCAGCTTCCAAATTACTTGTCGGTCGACGCTGTCAAAGGCCTTCTCAAAGTCGATGAAGTTGAGGTAGAGAGCTGATTGCCATCCTATGCTCTGTTCTATGATGATGCGAAGCGTTGCAATTTGGTCTGCACATGATTTGTACTTCCTGAAGCCTGCCTGTTCCGGTCGTAGTTTTGAATCCAGTGCATCTTTGAGCCTCTTCAGGATGATGCGGCTTAATATTTTACTTGGGGTGGACAGGAGAGTGATTCCGCGCCAGTTCTTGCAAACACTGTGGTCTCCCTTCTTCGGCAGTTTGACAAGGTAACCCTTCTTCCAATCATTGGCCAGCTACCTTCTCTTCCTTCCACACCTTCTGCAATAGTGGTGTGAGCATGTCCGCTGTTGTCTCTGCGTCTGTTCTCAGTGCTTCTGGCGGGATCCCATCTGGTCCTGCTGCTTTCCCGCATTTCAGTAGCTTTATGGCGTTCAGGACTTCCATTTTCGTTGGAGGATTTATGTTCACTTGTAGTTCAGCGGCTGCAGGTGGTATTTCTGGACGAAGTGCAGGTGGTGGTCGATTCAAGAGCTTTTTAAAGTGGTCGGCCCATTGTTTCCTTCGTTTCTCTTCTTTCGTAATTAAATTTCCTTCTTCATCTTTTATTGGTTTCATCTGTGTTGATCTCTTCCCTGATAGCAACCTGGTTATTTGATACAATGTCGTCAGGTCTCTCTTATCTGCAGCCTGTTCTACTTCACTTGCCAGTGTTTCGTAGAAGTGTCTTTTGTCTTTGCGTGCACTCTCCTTTACTTCTTTGTTCAGTGTTTTATACATTGTGCTCAGTTCCTCTTGTCGTTGAGCGTCCTTGCACTGGTTTATCTTCTGCTTCACCATCCTCCTCTCCTCTATCAGCTTCCAGGTATCCGTCGAGATCCATTCCTTATCTTCTTTCTTCTTCCTTCCTAATACTGTTGTGCAGGTTTTTTTCCACATAGCTTTCAAAGACTTCCAGTGTTCTTCCACACAGGTTTCTTCAGGCATGTTCCTCGATATCTCCCATTTTGTCTTGATGGCTGCCTTGAAGATCTCCTTTGTAGTTTCATCCTTCAGTTTCCGAGTGTTGTACTTGAATTGAGGTCTATCACCAGCTTCCTTGAAGGCTTTTAACTTGATTTGGAAGGTTCCTTGCACTAGATAGTGGTCTGAACCTACATCTGCTCCTCTTCTTGACCTTGTGTTAAGTAGACTGCGTCTCCATTTTCTCGAGATTGAGATAAAGTCGATTTGATTTTTAGTGTGTCCATCTGGTGAAATCCATGTCGCTTTGTGGATATCTTTGTGCCTGAACACACCGCCTCCAATTACCAAATCGTTGAATGCGCAGAATTCTGCAAAAAATTCTCCATTCTCATTCATTTCACCTAGCGCCTCTCGACCCATGGTTAGTTCTCTTCCTGTGTTGTCCCCTCCCAGTTTGGCATTCATGTCACCCATTAGAATTTTGATATCGCCAACTGACGTCTTGTCCAGTGTTGATTGAAGTTGTCTGTAGAATTCCTCCTTTTTCTCTTACTCTGCATTATTTGTAGGTGCATAACATTGTATGATTGTGACCTTCCTTCCTTTTGAGTTGAATCTTGCTGTCATGATCCTGGAGGAGATTGGTTCCCACTATATGAGAGCCCTCGATGCTCTTGAGGACATCATGATAGCCACTCGATAACTCAGTGTGCTCGTGGTTGTCGTCTGGGTGACAATATCGGAGTAGATTATTGATTCTCCAGTTGACAGTTTGGAGAGTCCACTCCCATTCCATCTGCTTTCGCAAATCCCAAGCACTTCGATGTGATACCTTCTCATCTCCTTTGCAATCTGGGCTGCCTTACTGGGTTCAAACATCGTGCGGACATTCCATGTCCCCACATTTACTTTCGCTTTCATCGAGAGTGAGAAGACACATCGGCCAATTGGCTTCCCGAAGGCTTTCACCAACTGGCGTCATTTCGCCTCTCCGATTCCAGCGGGGAATAAGTTTGTTTTCATTTTTTATATTTTGTTTGTGCTTTGAAGTTTCTTTAGCGGTTAGATTTGTTTTACGGGGTAGGGTTGCTAGCCCTATGCCCAACCTTCTCTCTTTACCCGGGCTTAGGACTGGCTAGTAACTAGTGAACTAGTTAACTAGGCGAGGTTATCCGTGAGAAATATTTTATTGTTATCACACCGCATCAAGCCAGCAGTACAAATTCATCCTCTAACCTTCATCTTAGCATATCTGTTCACACTGTGATAGACGTGGTATCGTAGGACCCCAAGGAAGAAATGTTCCCACCAGCATAGTTAGTCATTGTGATGTGCAAACCCAACCAGTGCTTCAAAGTAACAGTTGTTGATCGGGAAAACGTTTTAGGATACATCATCTATCTTATTTGTTTCTCTGGTATCACAGTTTCCGGTGATTTGTATTTTAGTACACTCACCCTAATCTTTCGCAAAAGTGGTAATTTTCATACTTATCGGGGAATATGAAATTTCCAATTATATACAGCAAATTGGTTATTCATCAGGAGAAATGTACTTAATTAACTCCTAATATAGGGATACATGGAGTATGAGATGGAATATTTCTTGGTGTTACGGTGCGGAGTTGTGAAAATGAACTACAGTAATTAACAGTTGATAGTGGAGGGTTGAGACGGTTCAACCCGACTGATTTTCTCTGAGGGAGGTCAGAAGACTAATAATCATTTGAGTTTATAGTGTCTCGAACTGAAAAAGTTTATTGGTGGAAACGGACCCTATTTATAGAGTTTACAGTAACCTTGAAAAACAAAGAGTAATTAGTACATTTAAATAGGTAAGAACCAATCAGAACCCTAGCAGGTTATATGAAATGTGACCCATGTGCGAGGAAAAGAACGCAAAGAAAACGGTTCAAATATAAGCAGATTTTAAGTATGGAATATAAGGGATATAGACATCCCTAACGCTTGAGAACTTCAGATTCCATAGTTTATCCACTGAAACTAAATCCTAGAAATATCTTTGTTACATTCTACCAAACTATGAAATGAGTAATTAATGAATATTTTTTTCTAGTTGATATTCACCATGGACTAAACATCAGTTGGAGGAACATTGGAAACGTGGGAGCCTTGGACAGCTGTTTCGTCCTAGTATGAGACTTCAGCACTGCGCACCTACGACCCCGCCAGGGGCAAACCTCATGGCCGTAAGGACAAGTACTCAACGATGACATTGGGTGGCGGTCGCGCTATGTCGTGAACTGACAGAAGCTGGAAATATAGACCATTGGATTCCGATGCAGTGGCTGAGCGGTAGCGTGCTGGCCACGGAACCTGAAGGTCACGGGTTCGACCCTTGGTGGGGTCGTGGGTGCACACTCCTGAAGAGTCTCACGCTTGGACGAAACAGCTGTCCAGTCCTCCCACGTTTCCAATGTTCCTCCAACTGATGTCAGTCCATAATGAATACCAGCTGGAAAAATCTCTGAATCCCCACAAACCCCCTAATTCAATCAATGAATAGCCGTTAGTTGTTGGTTGGTTCTCATTTGGAAAGTAAGCCACCTTTATACATTTCTGTGTGAATCTTGGTGGAAAAGTAGCTGAGAACGAAACTGTTTTAAAGTATTCTGTGGTTATGCTAATCAGAATATTGTTTTAGAAAATGTGCCCATGACGAATTTTCTTACATCTAAACGAAATCCCATGTTTCTGGTTTATCCCTTCAATAAAGCCAAATAATATAGATTGACGTAGTGTGAATATATTTACTTTCTATTCATACTAAGCGTTCTTCGCTCATTCGTTCATTTTTGTATGCATTATTCGGACTACTATTCGTTTTACTTTTGCTTTTAGTATCGCGACAAAACTATATGGTTTCCTCATAGCATGGATTTTCGTGGTCGGGTGTATCCTTGTCCACCACATTTCAATCACACTGGTTAGTAATGTGATATTCAATGGATTTTTGTCGATATCCATAATATATAGCTATTCAAAATGTGTGTATACTTCAACCTGACAAGTAAAGTGTTTCTCTATGATATATTAACGAAGCGAAGGGAAACAGTGGTGAAATTTAGTTGCTATGAGACTGTATATCCAGAGTCATTGATAGTTTGTAAGAAAAAGTTATTTTCATGTAAGCTATGTGGTCGTCAACAAGTATCTCTTTTCAAACATCAGGATTCGGAGTTCCAGAAAGTTATTCTCCAGTATAGTTATCACCTAGTTCCAGGGTTATGAATCTACTCACTTGATGCACTTCTAGTACCACCATTCACCCTGTGATTGATATTTTGAATAACATGGATTAGTTGTTTAATAGCTTGACGTCGTGTTACTGGTGGAATGAGATATTCATTTCTCTTCCAGTAGCTTAGAAGTGAGTTAACGAGGGTATAACAAGCTTTAGTAGTCTAATGCTACAGTCTGTAGTGCTATAGTAGTTGGATCCAACTTAAGTAAACAACGTAAAAGAAGGCTGATACACTTCATACATTTCACTGGATTACCTACCAACTTAAGATCTAAAACAATCCAGTTCGATTTCCAGAATCGTATAAAAGAAGCTATCTTGTACTTCTTTATTTCTAATGACTGGTTCTTTGATATTGAGTTTCAGTGACACAATTCATATCTGAAAGTACAACATGTCGATGATTAACACTGTAGTAGCCTTTTAGTACTACAACCGATACAAAAAGTGACAAGTCAAATTTAATGCCCCTAAAAATTTGGAGTTCTTATTGAAATAAGATTGATACTATTAAGTCCTGAATATTTGCAAAATATCACCGTGGTTTCACTTGAAAACTGAAAATTTCAGATCAGAAATTATGATCAGTTTATTTCCGTTAATGTGAGAAAACTTCATGATATTCACTGCAAGCGCTCATGTACGTTGCAACAATATACGTTCGCCTTTCAGTTAAATACGTCAACTTTTCTGTGGATTAATTATACTAATGATGGATAGTGACTAGCAGTGGAATCCAGGATGTGCATTTCGTCCTATTTGGGACTCTGGACCGATCGGTCCGATCAACGACGATATAATACAAGCAATTATACTAAAACTATACTCGTCGCACAAGAAGTGGCTATCATGGCTTGGTGGTGTAGTGGATAACGCTCTCGCGTTCGAAACGATCGGTCCCAAGTCCGAATCCCTATGGAACAACACCACTCGCTGAGAGGCAGGTACATCCAGCTGACGAGTCGTAAGTGGGATGAAATGCGCACCTTGAATTCCACTGCTAGCCACTATCCATCATCACTATGTAATTAAGAACACAGGTAATATCGAGGCATCCGTGCAGGAGCCCATATGCTAATGGAGACAGATCAATTCGGTCCAATCAACGACGGTATAATACAAGCAATCATACTGACTTTTCTATGGATTGTCAAAAGAAGCCGTTTCTCAATCAAAACGTATTAAATGATCCATTTTTCTTTCGTAGTAATTCGCTACTGTTTACGCTCTAACACTATACAATCCATACATAAAGCTGTCTCTTCTGAAAGTTGGAAACCTTTATTGTTTGCACTAATTACACATTTTTAGGGATAATTAAGTAACCGTAACCTACGTGCTATCGAAGTGCTTTTATAATGATTAGTAAACTTTTATGTGAACAATGAACGACTAACGGTAATAACTTCAGTAATATAAGAGTAAAACTTGGACACTATGGTAGATTGTAATTCCATTTTAGTCTCTTTATTAGAATTATCACACAGTTAAGCAGTATTATTTACTTGGTATGAATATTGACAAATTATGCCCGAAACGTTTTCCAGTAAATAAAATTGTTTCAGTCTGTGACATCTCATAAACAGACTAAAATGGAAGGTGATAACTTCAGTGTATGCTAGTTTGTCTTTTCTATCTCTATTTTCAATTTCTGTCGATTTATTTTTAGCTACCCAACAGTTTTACACATATTACTGTGCACGTTATTATAAAACCACTCATTTAATCTTGCTATTTTGTTAAGGTACTTCAGTCCTAGACTAAGGATCACAGAATGAAGTAAAGTTAGACATAAATGCGAACATTTCAACCCACATTTTAAATTGCTCATGAACCTGTGTCATATTGATTGGTAAAGAAATCCCATATGGTGTTATTTTCACGTATTTTGATCCTCTTTTTTACTGCAACATCTTACTAACAAACAGACGCTGGTGCATCAGTCAAAGATAGGATGTCTAAAAGGGGATGTTAATATGAAGTGAGTTTGTAAAATGAAGTGAATGAACAGAAAACATGTTGGTGACAAATAGCAAAGTGCACTTCTAAAGAAAACTAGTACCAAATGCATCTCCTCTATAATGACTGATAATAAGTCATGATTTGTAATCGATGCCCATCAATTAACACCATCTTAATGAATGTGCTCAAGAAGCTTAGACTTGGCAGCATAGTTTAGACTAACGTTCAATAGTTCCTTAGACTGCTATCCTGTCTTGTTCTAGTCATCTTAAGGTTACCCATTGTATTGCTACTTTCTCTGTAGCGGTACATTAATGTGGATTTCTCTTTTGCGTCTGCCAACTTCAGTGATGGTACATCTTATAGGCTAGTTACTTTTATGATCCATACCTAGATGTAAGTAATTCTTCAAGACCATTTACGCTCATGTACCAACAATTCGTTCGTACCATGCACCTCAAATCATTATGTTCTATAATCATTTATTATATTTGTGCGCAATAAAGTCCGGCATGTTTTATATGCTACTGGTGAACAATCAGTTAACTCGGTGGTTTCGTAAGTAAAATTATTTCGTTGAATTAAATCAAGATCTTTCTATCGGTAAGATGATGCCCTCCTACCAGCGAGCCTACGTAAAAAGAACGGCGTTCGCGTAAACCTTTTTGATTTTAGCCTCAATTTACCATGTTGTTTACATCCGATATATTCGTAATTTGATGAAGCTTTCGTGAAAAGTTTGTCTCTTGCTTTGACTATCACGCACAGCTAATTGATGGGTTAGGAAATGTAATACCTCGTTAGGTTTGTAAAGATATGTCAAAATATGTTGTTACATTTCATGTACTGGGAAACGCGTAAATGGAACGTCCTTACACAAAGATCAACCTTACAGGTACGACAAATTGATTCAAAAAGGATTAAAATTCAGGATTTTACTTTCCAAATAATTACCGCGGTAATAAGTACTGAATTCGCTGTTTGGTATTTACTTATCAATATAATTAGCTTCTAAGCGTAACAGAAATGTTGACGATAATCTTTACATTTTCCATTCAGTGACTGCATTTTTTCAAAGTAAATTTGTGTATCTGAAAATACTTATTGTTACTTCTACGTATTTAGGCAGTGATGTGGCCCGGAGTCTTATCGTTTTCGCTAAAGGATTGCCTCTTGGTCCTAATGGCTTAGATTGGCTTAAAATCCATTTAGTCAACCTGACGGGTTTAAAAAAAAGGTAACAATTTGTTAAACAGGCAGAATACTATTGTACCCCTAGATTCTCTTATTTTCATTACTTTGTAATGAGCAGACAAACAGCAATTTGCTGATACAAATGTTTTTGAATTGTTTTCAGATACCTTATTCATCGCTTGTCCCTAACTGTCTGATTGATGGAGCTGTGATCAAATATATGTAAGCTAATGAAAAACGTCATCCATGCACAAGTTCAAAATGACCCTGTCTTTTACGGTTTGGGCAGGAAGTTTCTCCCTCAACTCCACATCGGACTTTATATCGCTGTAATGAGTTGTAGCTATTCACCTGACCGCGGTGTTAAATATGCGAAGTTTAACTTACGAGTGTCCGAATATTCAATGTCTAACTCTCATTGACTTACTAATGTATGTATAGTATTGAGTTGTAGACCAAAAAGCTCCCTTGTCGACTGGATATCATTCAACACCTGCTAGACTGTATGGATCTGTAAAACCCGAGAAGTATCTTCACACTTACAGATGCCTGTTCATAATCCCCATCTAGGCACCAATTTATTCCCCTTAGAATGAAGTGAAGGATGGATTCTACGAAAAGCTGTCGATTTTGCTATAGAAAGTCAAATGTTCAGATATTCTCATACTACCAGACGACTTCAACGCTCAAGTAGAGAAGCCAATCCAATCAGAAAGACATCTTGAAGGTATTTAAAGAATCCCACCAACGAACCGACAATGGTGGTCGTCTCTCACACTTTTGTTCTGAAAATCATCTGTTTCTGGCCGGCGCTAACTTTAGATATGAGGAGAGACACTGTCTCACACGGCGTCCGCGGACTTCCAACCAACGATGGACACAGATAGATCACATCGCTACAAGCTATCGTTGGAGAGGATTAGTGGTTTTTTCGCAGTACTTGTTTAGACTCCGATCACATGCCAGTACAGGCTCATGCATGTCTTCACTTTACTGGCCACGGGAAACAGAAGACAGTGAGGCCTATCTACGCTTCATTGGAAAGTGAGAATGCCAAATATGCATTAAGAGAGAGGTTAGCTGAGAATTTATTTGGGTTTGACGGCTATTCTCATCCTTAGGAAACCTCGTATAATATTATTTCTGCTGCAGGAACAGAAGTAAAGACAGTTGGTAACCTACACTCAAAGGTTAGCAAAAGTCAATGGATTTACTTAACTTCGGTCGGACTGACTGATGCGAGGAAACTCATTCCTTCAGCTGACTCTGATCAAAATGAGAATTGAAATCAGATGAAACATAGGCTGACTAACCGTATTTTTTGCAATGTACAGTGGTGGTTGGCTTAGGTAGAAGCTATGAAGATGATATCATCGTTAGATAATACAATACTCAGTGATTATCTGGGCTTATAAAGGACACTGGCGATTAGAAGATGATGGTTAGTGAAACCACTCCCAAAAAGGATTGCTTCATAATAACCTATCGGGAGAGGTGGTCAGAAAGTTGGGCGAAACACTTCTAAGCACAATTCATTTGGCCCACATCAACACTTCAGTTGCTTAGCATACAGTCCGAACCTGAATGTGACGTAGATGTCCGTCCCGCTTTTATTCTCGAAGTTGAGAAGGCTGTTTTACACCTTAAACGATACAGAGCAGCAGGACCTGGTGGTTTACCACCAGAAGCTTTTAAGTATGTAGGTAAAAATCTACTGTACACTAATAATTGTACTAGGTAGTCCGGTCAAACTAATCTTTATCGTTAATTCTCCCAGTCCAAAAGACGGGAACGAAGTCATATTGTGACAACCTTGGCAAGACTAGTTTAACTGGCATAGTGTTCAATATCGTGGGATGTATAGTTATCCCTAGCCAAACCGGAGCTCAAGGATAACAAATTTGCGGAAACTAGTCACGTTTCAAACATAGACGAGGGTGTCTAGTATGGCAACTTGAATCAGCGCACTTGTGTGCGGGATCCTTCGTTGGTTTCTGTATCTGCCTGTCCAATCCCTCAGGTACTGCAGTGACAGTGGTAAGGTTGAAAGCTTAAAGTAACTTCCGTTTTCGCTCAATAAGCAGTTCAGTTTATCGGGGAAACATGATACCGCTTATAAACAAGTTTGCATACCTATCACTAAAGTTAAGCATTAAATTTTTAGAAGGAATTTTCATCAAACAGATTGGTTAATTCTCAGCACACTGATTTGATGCAAATTAGTGCATGTTGGCACGTTAATTCATTACCATCTATATTTTCATTGGTCCACATTTTGACATCTACATACATACATCTTGACTTAACGAGTTATTAATTTGTCTTCGCTTATTAAACTAGAAATGCCATTACTTACTTGGCTGGTGTTTTTTTTTTCATTTTAGATGCACTCATATTGAGCGTTTGGAATATGCCAACTCTATAATGAGTGATATTATTGACTCTGCTGAAAAGCCATTTGATGTAAGTTCTATGATCTTTGAATCCTCTTTTTTCTTGCCTATACTGTATCAAAGATTTTAAAGGATTCTTTTGTTTTGCCAGTCGATAAAAATTGAAGAGCTTTGATGAAAAAACCAAACGAAAGCAATTTATGATATGGGACAATCTAATTTGCTGCTCATCACCTTAGGCTGTCGATTTAACAGTCAACAGTAAGAAAGGAGATGATTCAAAAATTATTACATTGAAATTTGTATAAATTGGACAATAAAGAAAAAGCGAAGAGTATATAATAAGATTCTCGAAGCTTTGATGAAAGTAAGGTACCAGTGCTGCGGCATCACTACCATTAATTTTGAACCGAATCATATAACTTCCAGCTGTAAATTTCGGTTGTCTTTCAGATTTGAATCACGAGGACTCTATATTGTTATATGACGGAGATTAGCAGTCGGACGATGTCTACTGGTGCCTCGCCTTAAACTAATCACCGTTATTTTCATTTACTATTACAGCTTAAATAGCCCTCGTAGGTAGGGCAGCAGCTGTACATGCCCAAAACTTGTCATATCATCCTTTGAATTTTTAAAGTCGTGTTAGCTGACTTAACTCTTCTGCATAACACTCTACATCCAACCTTCAGATTGCTTACACAAGCGTTTCTGGAACTTTCTGAAACGATCCCCTCTTAAAATCCTTCCTTTGCTTCCTTATTACAGGATAGAGTTTACATTTGTAGCTCACTTAACTTTTAAGTGTTATCGTGAATAGCGTACGTTAACAAAAGCTATTTGAAACTTTTATATTTATCCCATGATTTTTTCAACCTTCAACTACTACTACTAATGCCAACACTTTTCATGTAATTCGAGCGGTCAGCATATCTAGAACATTGGCATGCATCAGTCTTGAATTGAAATTTGCATCCCACAGGAGAAAATCTCTTTAGACCTACCGAAACCGTCGCTCAATGTGTCCAGAAGGGTGCATGCTGTCAGTGCCCTTACGTAACAGAACTACGTCATCTTACTATAAACCACCTGAAAAGTCTTTGAGTCTTTTATGCAATCAACAGGAGCTCATGCATGTACATGTACAAAATGAACAGAAATGTTAACGCAGCCCATTCGTTTCCTAGCGCCTACTATCGAGTTTGTTCCTACCAGCCTAAAATGTCATTCATTGGAACCTGTTCACTAGGAAGTGAAAGTCAGTTCTTGTTATATGCATAGTTTTGTGCTAAGCATCGTGTATATTGCATGATGAGTAGACATAAATCTCCAAGGTGGCCGGTAAAAGTCTCAAAGTTAGTCACCTCCCATGGTAAATCATAATGATGAAGGAAATATTTTTCAAAGTTAAGCGTAGTTAGTACAAGCTGGACCACAAAAAACACTCATCTCACTGTATGAACTTGAACTCAAAGGAAAAAAGTCAAACATGATTGGTCAACGTAACTCGAACAAATTTCTGGAAGAGTGATGAAAACTACTGCAGAGAAAGACATATATCTTAATATTTGTTATTATTAACTTGCTTAACACTTCAAGAGATTTATTGTAAACCAGATTTAGAGTATATATCGATCTCAATCTAATCATTTTTCTCCTTAAATGGCCGTAGCATTATTTGTGTCTTCCCACAAAATTCAACCAATTGTTAGTGACTGGGTTCTAAATAGTTTTTTTTGTTAAAGATATAGTATTGACTGATAGTTTGGTGAACTTCAAACAGATAAACACTTTTAGAATGTAATTGTTGTTCTATTAAATATCAAAAATGTCATTCAAATTTCGTCACCTTTACGCGGTTTCGGGTAGAAATCAAAAGGGATCCATCCAATCTAGTGACGTAACCACGTCGACTGAAGTTACAGCAGTACAGAATGGAGGAATAATCAAAATATTATTCTTATTGTTTTATCGAAGTCAAAATAAAAGTGTCTTTATGAACTAACAAAAAGATAAAAGCGGAAAACCAATTTCAAATTGTAGGATATTAAAGACTTGAGCAAAGAATCAAACATACTTGTATATATTCTTCATATAGTGTATACATTCACAGGTGAAATATACGTTAGTTGTAGGCAATCAGCAAGAGGGAGCTACGGACTCAAGGGAACTGATGTCTATTAAAACACTATAATCGACATCACCCATTGCCGCAACCAGAGACTTTACCACTGAGCTATTAAAGATTTGAGCTCATTAAAATTGTCATATGATTAGGTGAAATGCATGTGTATTAGAAACATTCTTATTAAAGATCAGAGATATTTAACTAACTGGGTAGTAAAAATTGAAAGACAAGCGAAATATGCAGTTTTCCAAACAAACTTTCTACTTAGAATATAAATGCAAAATAAATGAAAATATTCAAACCTGACGAATAACATTACTAACTGCCCACTAAGCCGTTATCACTTATGAAAACAGCTAACTTTGCTCTTGCCATTCTGCATCTAACTGTGCCTCTGTAATTCAACTCACTAGCGCAGATGTTGCAAGCACTCTCTGACTCACCGGTGATTTACATCATTAGAACTACAGTCAGTGGGCACGTAGGCGGGGATTACGAATAGGCATCGCCTAGTCTCACGATCCTTTCTAATCATTAAAAACCCATTCAGTCGAACAGCACATGCACGACTGTTTACTAGAATCCAGTCGATGAGCACACTTTCTGCTGTATGACTCCATCCAATGCCTACATTAGCTAGGCTACGAGAGCTGACCATCGCGTCCCCGGTTACTCTTAAAGTGAATTTTGAAGATTCAGTACTATGGCCGGGTGAGGTCAATTTAATAATCACACTCGGGTCCTGTACAGGTGTCTCGGAGACACGGAATAAATCCATGGCTAGAGATTCTACAGTTTCGGCAATCGATGCTTGCTGTCCAATTTGACATAAAGTTTGGACGTTGAAAGCTCCTACATAAAATTTATGGTCCGGTCTTAGCAGACAAGGACTAAGGTTTCGATGGCTTTGATCATTGGCAATGGTTGCAGAGTAAGAGGTTGCGGGAAGTGTAAAAGGTTTCCTACTCGTATCAGAAGGCAAAGGAAGAGACAGTTAAGGTGGATAAGCTATGTGTCATTAGGTCTTATGTACTACTGGAAGCGTGAGAGCGGTTGACATTTTATGGTTTTCCACACCGTGAAAGGTCAGTTCTACTCAAGGTAACTGAAACAGCAAAAGATTTGTGTGACCGCAGAGCCTATTGGACGTCTTCTTGAGGCCTGTCAGGCACGACTTTTTTGATGCCACAACTGCCCTGTAGTATGGGAGATGTAGTTGGACATATGTCCTGTTGTTTTGGATTACCACTGATGGCTGATCTAAGCCACCATGATGCAACA
Organism: Heterobilharzia americana; assembly: GCA_944470555.2. NCBI lineage: Eukaryota > Metazoa > Platyhelminthes > Trematoda > Strigeidida > Schistosomatidae > Heterobilharzia > Heterobilharzia americana. The sequence continues at coordinate 110,401,220 of OX104127.1, forward strand.
TCTCACACACTACTTTATCTACTTTGATATCACTCCTTTGCTGTCCACCTGTTCTCTTTGTACTTCTGAAAAGTGTGGCAACTTGAGCCGATGCACTTCCGTGCAAGGTTATACGTTGATTTTGTCTGTCTGTCTGTCTATGATTCAACACAGTTGACTATCCCAGAACTCAAGTCACATAAGTAACTATCGATTAGAGTACCACAACCATTAAAAAAAAGTAAGTTCACTTTCCTTTGTTGTTTTGTGAATAATTTCTTACAACAACGCGTAGAACGGGTTCTAATTTTACTAGGCTATTCATTCATTATTTTTATACAACTATATTTGGTTTTTACTGCATGTATCACAATATAAAGTATGCATGTATTTGTTTTTGAATGGATTTAATATCTGTGTTAAAATTCCCTCATTCAGTAATCAGCCAATCTGTCACTTAAATTCATGTTTCTGTCACCAGAATATTCATAGTAACGATTTTAAAATGAACGTTGTGGTCAATATTTGTAATTCAGGGTATGAATGTTTGGAGTGAGTTGTTCTATGATCTTGGTTTTCAGTTTACAAACGTTCCAGTATGTCGCATGACATTGAAACGTTTGCCAACTTAAACCACAACTTAGAGAACAATTCGCTCTGAACGTAGTGGATACTTTCGATCTGTTGGTGAACAATGTAGATCATCCGGTTTTCCCACTTTCGCAGCTTAAGCTGAAAACCCAGCTGCGTTATTCATGATTCATTCACTATGCTTTATTACGCATTGTAATCGATACTATCAAATACCAATTAAAAACCTCAAACACCGTAACACTTAAAGCTGTTTTTCATTATTCTGTAGGTGAAAACAAGTTTTTTAAGAAGTAAGCATCAAATTTCCCAAAATATTGCTTAGCCAGATCTGCGTTCGTAACCTGCTTGTGTCAGATCTAAAAATGTCTTCCACGTATGTTTGCTGCAAAAACGATTATCTCAGTATCTCGTTAGGTTTATTCTACCTCTTTGACTATTCCATATTCGATATAGTTCCATGTCGATTTGTCAGTCTTTGTAGAACGTTGCTATACAAACTAAACCCTCTTAAAAATATTTTGTTTTGCAGAGAACGTAAATTAGTGATGAAATTTACACAAATGTTTAGTTGTTTCATTGAAATTAATTATCTTTCAATCTGTTTTCATATCTTTTATGCTTCTCTAGGGTAGGAGATGGTGGCAGGATCAAGCAGAACCGTGGCAAATTTTAGCTTGCTGTATTGAGTTAAAAAATGCCTTGTCACATCCAGGTGGACCAGAATTATTTATTTCTCACTTTCCCGTGCATCAAGATGGATCTTGTAATGGATTACAACACTATGCTGCTTTAGGTCGGGACCTCCAAGGTGCTGAGTCGGTGAACCTCACTAACATGGATCGTCCCCAGGATCTTTACAGTGATGTTGTTGAAGTTGTAAGTTCCCGTAATTATCACTTTGAACTATTATCACATACATGTTCTTTCTAGAAAAATTCCTATCTAAATTAATCTTCAAATACTAACACTGAAAAGTGTTTATTTGTTTTTCTTTTAAGGTGGAAGCCCAAAGACGAATAGATGCAGATAGTGGTAATGCTGTTGCTAAAGCACTTGAAGGTTTTGTTCGGCGCAAAGTTATCAAGCAGTCTATTATGACTACAGTTTACGGTGTTACTCCGTATGGAGCCACCGAGCAAATTCGCAAACAACTTCGTGATTTAAACGATTTCCCTAAAGAGTATTTGCTACCGGCCTCTAGATACTTGGCTCGTTTAACTCTCTCCAGTATCGGAAAAATTTTCACATCTTCAGTTGATATTCAAGATTGGCTATGTGAAGTAATCACTTGCTTTAATGTGGTTTTATGCTTACAGTTTTTAAATGATTAAATTACTTTTTATTGGGAAATAAGCTTTGAACATATGTTAGACTGACCTTTAAACTACCTCTGCTACTATCCATCCTGAGCCTTTTTCCCACCCAATCCTACTTCGGACAAAATTGTACTTCCATCTAGGTAGTATTTTGAAATGCGCAATTGGTGAAGATCTATAACCTCATCGACTGGCTTTCCTTCCTTACCTAGTACTCTCCGCCTAACTTCAACATTAATCACATAGGTATTCCATCACACTTGAGCAATGCTACGAAGAAACTTGTGGTCAAAAAGTATGATCTTTTCATATCGTCTTTTTTCCTACAGAGATCATATCTCACAATTGTTTAAAAGATAAAGCGAACAGCAGAGCAGCATACTCATCCTTAAATGGCTAGTCGAATATCTCGCAGGCGAAAGATTCTATACCTCACCCAACATTTGCGATTTGCTACACATATTCACTTTTCGAATTAAATGGTGTTCCTGAAGTTCATAAACGGCCATCCAGGATGAATAATATTATCTATGTTTTCCCACCACCTATATGGTGTAGAAATCCATGTTATCATATTTTTCAAGGAATAAATATAATGCTTACGTACAAATGAAGTTTGTAGTTTCTTCCCGTTGTCTAGACTAGTCTGCAAAATGTCTTCTGTAAAGTGATCATGGCCTTATTTTATTGTCAGCTTTGATCCTTTCTTAACCAAATTATCAATATCCTGATAGTGACTGAGTTTCAAAGGAAACCTGGTTACTAGCTGGCTTCAAGCTAGTATTTTCAGGACTACTGATCTCATAAACCGCAAAAGATAATTACTAACCACGTGTTAAAATCAGTTCGTCTATTGATTATTGTGCTTAACTTTTAACTGTATGATAGGTAAGTTTTCGTTCACACTTCATCTCACCAGCTGTCTCTTATCCAATCAACAACTAGAATGAGTCTGAATTTCTGCAATGAAGCTTTGATCTGCGCAAGACTCAGTAGTATATCTAATAAACAGACCATCAATCTCAGTATGACTCACATTTTCCTTACCAAAGTCAATCATATTCACTAGTCAAGTTTAAATTAAATAGTTTAATTCCATTCTGTATTTCCTTTTTAGATAGCTAAATATATATCCGAGGATTTAGAATGTAGGGTTACATGGGAAACTCCGCTTGGTTTACCAGTTATTCAACCTTATATGCAGTCAAATAAAAATTCATCCGATGGTGATTGTACATCTAATATTTATGGTCAGGCGCTATACACTAGTCAAACGGAGATAGATTTTCTAAAGAACTATAAACAGAACAGTAATTTAGTATCAGTGCCAAAATCATCTAAACAGACTAGTGCTTTTCCACCGAATTTTATACATTCATTGGATTCATGCCATATGATGTTGACAGCTTTACATTGTTTAAAGGAGGGCATTGTATTCGCTTCTGTGCATGATTGTTTTTGGACTCATGCTGTTAATGTGGATAAATTGAATCGAGTAAGAAATATACTGTGCTAAATATTCGTTTTATTTGCATTTTCAACCATTATATTTTAAAGTTTTAAAGTGTATCCACATATTTTAAGATAAAATGACACTCAGTTTATTTTTAAAATTCATATAATTAAGTAATTCAAGTTCATGCTTATCTATGAATTTGGTAGACGCAGCTATGGGTGACGCCAAAATAGGACTTTCTGACTCAATAGTCCACCGAAGCTGTTTGTCATGTAATAGAAAATTAGTTTCAAAGACCGAAGAAACCTATTTATTCTTTGTATATTTCGCAGTTAGTTTCTTAACGATATATTATTAGTAGATTCTTCTGCATACACTTGCAAAGATGCCTAGTCATCTTTTCTTACTGCTTGTCAGCAGTGAAGTCTATTGAATCCCATCCTAATGAAAATATGTTGAATGCTAAGTTCTAGGACCTTGAATTACTGTTCACATTTCTTTCAAATCTTGAGTTTTATACTGAGTACTCCGTTAAAAAGTAGTTTTACATTTACTTAGTGAATCACTCACATAAGAACCAAGAAATTTTTACGTAAGAGATAAATTGCTTCAAAACATCCATAACTAACTCCTCACTTAATAGCATATATGATTTAAACAACTTATCAGTCCTTTAGGATAGTAGTTGAGAAAACTGGGTTAATTTCTGACAGAACGTGAAAGTACGTGGTTGGATTCTAACCCAATGGTGAATTAACTGTTGTAAGAATTCACGGCCCTGAATCCAATCTCACAGGTGCTCATCCCTGAGGGTTCTCAAACTGGAATGAAGCAACTTACAGTACTCTCTGGTTTTTAGTGAGTCTCCAGCTGATTTTTATTCATACTCATAACTGGTTTGAAATTAATCTATTTACTACAAACCTCACAACCGAGAAAGCTTACGTGGTTATATCATACATACTTCACTAATATAATAACGATAAAAAGACTCACAATAAGCTTGTGCAATCAAAAGCAGTTGGTCACCACTTTTTGGTACTTATTTGTTTTCCACCTTTTGCTTGTTCTAGTGACTAGAATTATCACATTCTAAAAGAAGAAGCAATTTTCACAAAGTCGCGAGATATCAGAAATTTGTTTTTCAACCTCATTGGGATTTTACAAATATATTTTAATTTATAAATGAAAATTAAAGGTCAGATATAATGAAAATGAAAAGGTTGTAACACTAGTCTTGGTAATATGATCAGATAAGGATTACCAAGCTAAATTAAGTGAAACAACAAATTGTTTTTGTAAGCACAGCAGGGGCTTAAGTTTACGAATGGCTAACGCTTCGGCAAACTTCAGTATGCGCCCCTGGTTATTCCTGTATAATATCTTGAAGGCTGTTTTCGTATTCATTTATTTTTCATTTTACATGACATTTTAATCTAATTTTGGCGTAACTTTATTTGCAGATATGTCGTGAAGAATTTATCGCTCTTCATAGTCAACCAATATTAAGTAATTTTGCTGACTATCTTAAACAAAGATTTGCATACACTGAGAAGTAAGTTGACATCATTTATTACTTTGAAGTTATTGTTCCTATACTGCGAATTGAATACTACCTTAGGTTTACTGGTGTGTTGACTGAAGTTAAAGTCAAACTTAAATAGGGATATGTTCCCGTGAACATGCACTGCTGTCATGTTTCAGGATAGCAAACGTTTTTCCTTCTTGGCTTGATAGCAATCAAACTAACTGATGATGATATTCATTCACTGCATTATCAGTTTGATAGTCATTTGTTCTCAAGCACAAGTGCCTGTAAGCGTAGGAAGTAATAATATGTGGTAGGTGACTTTATCTGATAATAGATGCAGCGCAAAAAGAAAGCAGATATAGCTTAGATTGAATACCAGTTCACCTAATACCCGCCATTAGCAGTTGTGAAAGTGAAATGAGTTGAACGCACTCAGCAACTATGTACATGTCCGTGCAGTAGGCAATGAGCTATATCCACGGTTACAAGACTAGTAATACGACCTGGCTACCCAGATCTCGATAGATGGGGTAGGGTTCGAATCCGTGGCCCATCGGTCGGAAGTTGAGTATCAGGACCAATAAGCTACGGCTGCAGATTCAAGTGAGGAAAGTATAGATGACCACATTATTGGCAACCAGATGGCAACTACCTAAACTGATGCAAAAAAAGTTAGAGTATCACTAAAAAATATAGGGAGGTGAAAAAAATTTCAGGATAAGAATTCAAAACCTATTGGCAATTTAAACCAGTCCTTAGCTGCTTTAAGTTTTCGCCCATCAATCTGTTATCCGAATGCCATAAGAGAGCATCGACTAAACTAAAACGGTTGATAGTTGTGTGTTATCTCCGAACTTCCTTTAGAACAGCTGCCCATATTTATTAATAAGAATAACTAAGATATCAGCTGTTTTTTCTCGAACATTGGTTAATCTAGTTTTTCAAAAAGGGAGAAGCTCTGTTTGGTAACCATAAAGGAATCCAATTGACTGATATGGTTTCTAAACTCTAAATCTCAGCTATTTGACTCATCGTCTGAAATATTTCATATTTGATTGAGAGCACATTCATCTACATTTCGTTTGATTCTGAACCAGACTTTTCGACCTCACATACGCAATAACTGCGTTGACTGGCAGGTTTTGCAACAATATACCCCCTCCAAAGTGAGTTCCAAATAAAAGTATGGTAAGATTTAGGGCTTTCTACTCAAAATTGAAAAGTGGTATCATATTTTTAATACTTTTGTGAACTTTAGATGCTAAGTGCTTACTGGGGATATTCACTGTCACCGTTTCGATTCATTTTCGTCATAACCGTCATGATGAAGAGACATGGCTTTCACTCTGACTTCTGCGAGTATGGTCTCCTTTTCAAGGATCCCCTCACCTGATTAAGCAATATAGTCTACCAAGCAAACCATGATGATGTCGTATGGCATTAGTTTATTATCCTCGACGCAAATCTAACAATGTTTGGAATTCTTTTCGTGCCTGATAAATGTTAGGACTTATCCTTAGAAGTTTTTATTTTGATACTAGGTAGCAGAATGGTTCATTAAATTTTCCAGTTTACCCACTTATGAGGATGAAAACCAGTTCCCATACTGCCCATTTTTTATTGACGCTAAGAATAGTCGGAGGTATCAAAAAGCTGGTCACTTCGTGGTAGATTACTATACGATCAAGGATGTATCACAACTTTAGATGGGATTCAAGAAATCAGCACACTTAATGACTTAAGACGTTATCAAATGTAGCTCAGAATCGAAGTCAGCATCAATCATGCTATCAGTCCCTTTCGCGATGTGATAGAGTAATAAGGACGTTATGCATGTGACCGCAGTTTCTGGCTAACATTTCATCTTTAACCACTTTTTTCCGGTTGTCCCCACAATACTGTTATATTGGACGTGACATATCTCTTGGTGTCTTTGCTACGCAGATTTGTTGCTAAACAATATTACTGCACTTTGTAACAGTAGCACACAGTAATAAGTGGTCAATATGTATTCACAATGTCCTTTATGTGTTCTAGAGAAATTTCGGAATTTAAAAACAAGAATAAACAAGAGAGGGCGATGGTTTTCAACAGGTTACTTTCAAATGTCCCTAAAAGAGGTCAGTATTCAATATTATATTCCGTTACAATGTACTTATTATTCTTTTCTATGCTAACTCTCTTTATATCTTAATTGGTATTATTGACATTATTTAGAACTGCATGAACTCCTAAACTATGCTTTTAAGATGGATTTTAGGAAATCCAACTGATTATACAAGTTACCTGCAAAATCCTGAAGTTGGAATACGATATTTACCTATTTAGTGAACTTTAAGACACATACATTAGATCGTAGGATTTGCAGCTGTATGTCACACCATCGTATGCATGTTTAAATGAAGATGATATTCGGTGCGGAGCTCATAGCTGTAGTAGTAAAACTTGGATATCGTGGTACAATGCAACTCCATTTCAGTCGATGTATTAACTGTATTGTAGTGAAATAGTATTATTTACTGAATAACGTTTCGGACTCAATTTATTGTCTATGGTTTATGGGAAATCCTACTATAGATATCGTGACAGTAAAACCTAGGTGCGTAATTATCCTCATTAATCAATCGAGCACCTCAATGTTGATTGTGAGCTGGAATCTGGTTGAGCAGGGTGTTTTTAACTCTTGTTCTTAACCCTATACCTAGACCTGAAAAATGTTGGGTAGTACAGCGGCTTCTAGGAACTCAAAGGGTGAGTTTTGGAGATTCGCCGAATTGACTGAGTGAAATCGAAGGACTAAAACATTTGGGTTGTGTTTGTGTCTTAAAAACGTAACATGTCTCCATCCGCCGAAATACGAGAGTTTCAGTTAATGAGACTGATTTTCTGATCTGATAAAGGGTGCAGACAATGAAAACTTCAAAATATACTTTGTAACTTGATTTCAGAAAGTTGGGCGTACTTTCCCAGGAATATAAATCGTCATCATATACTCCAGGGTTTGATCAAGGTGCAGATGGTGTGGAACTATGAACAAAAATAAGAAACTGAGTGGTTAAGGATGATTAGAAGGCTTAAAAGCTTACTTGTTCAGCTAACTGAAAAAGTTCGATTAGTTGAACGCTCTTTTTCATCTGGGTGCTTAACCCACAGATCTCAAGCGACACCTATTTGGGGTTCACCACACGGTCTTTTTGGGTGGGGTTGAGATTTAACTGTGTTGGCTCGATACTTAAAGATAAATCCATACCACTGGTGTCAGAAATCTTTATTAGGAGAGAGAGAGCAGTGTTCTTTTCGACGGTCGGTCTTTTGTAATCCCCTTTTACTTATAATGACAAGACACCATCAGCTTAAAATGCTGATTCTGCCCAAGAAACACCATAGTACTGTCAAACGTTGTACACTCAGCAATACGATCTCTTCGTTGAAACTTTATCATAGCGTAGCTAGCAATACTACACAAGTAACTGGTTTTAATCTTACCATTATTCAACAGACCTTTCCAGTATCGTAGTACCTCAAGAAGCTATTTTTCAAGCTCCTTACACCATTAGGAAATGCAAAACTGAACTTCATGTTAAAGCAGCAGCTGTTAGTCGAGTGTAACCTCTACAAATGAAAACGTCTTAATATCTAACACACAAAGCGTATACGCTGAAAGATTAGGAAGCTTTTCAAAAAATCTAGGGTCGATGTAATTAACATAATGTGAACTTATATTCTTGCTGTTTGAGATATACTGCAAAAAGGAAATTCATGAAGTAATTTTCAGTACTCTATCAGACAACTCAACTCTTATCTTTTTCAGGTTCCTTTGATTTGTCAGAAATCATGAAATCAACATACTTCTTCAGCTGAATACGCGATATGGATTGCTGTCTTGTACAAATCACCTTATGTATATAAAAAGCACTTTATACTGTTATGAAACAACCTTTGTGTACATCTGATATTTTTTTGCTTGTATAAAACGGATTTGTCACACTGCACAAATTTTGTATCTCACCTGGTGGATGAAGCAGCCACAAAATCAAATTTCAAATTATTATTAGTATAACCCTGACTAGTTTGTCTTTCTGTAAATAATTTTACCTGTGAATATTGATCTAGTCTTTGAAAATGTTTGATTCGTTTTTTTAAGAATTGTATATTTCACTGCTTATCTTAATTAGTGAATGTGTCACGTAGTTTCGTCAACTGACCAAATCACACCAACATCTGTTCATCCCAGTCGTACTTACAATAGCTTCTATTCGATAGGACAAGTTTAGAAACATTTTCACTTAAGAGGGAATAAAAATCTATAGCTTGGTTTCCACGACTAAATAATCCAAATTATGAAACAACATTCAACCACCAAAAACGTTGTTAGACTTGGTCACACCTCTGCTTACAAATCATTAGGTATAAAGGGCATTGAAGAATTTCCCCCGGTAACTGCGTTTCTTGATCCACAAGAATATAATATTACTATAAAGTGCTTTTAGACCTCATTTTCTAGAGAGCACACTATTTGTAGTCACGCTTTTCATTATAAGTTTGAAGTTCATCTGGCGCAGCTAATTTACTTATCTAAAATAAAAAGTGTTTTGTGCTGCTTTTTAATCGCTAACTGCGCCTGCAGACAATGTATCTTGTGTTAAGCAATTCAGAGATATTATGACTAAGTCTGAAATACTGAAACACAGCCTAACGTATTCGGTAGATGTAGCAAGATGTGATCCCACTTCATGCTTCATATACACTGAGAGGGTTTGTGTGCTAGGGATATTCATGTAGGTTGAATGTACTACACATATACTGGGCTATAAAAGTTGATTTAACCTATCACGAATAAAGAGAAAAAAGAAGACAGGAATACGAGTTATAAAAGTCGGTAATTTCTTATCCAAAGACTACGAAATGCTGATTCAAAACATCAATTAAGGTCTTCTAAGTCGAAAAGCTCAGTGAAGTTGCATTTTTCCACTAGGCATAATTGAAAACTTACAAGGAACTTCTAGAAGTGTACTAGATTAGAGTTTTTTACGAAATTTCATGCAAGTGGCTCCCTTTACAAATCTGAATAAAGCCAAGATGATTGGAATGCTTGCATACAGCTATTTTTTTACAGGGTTTTTCTTCTTGCTTTGTTTGGACTCGCTAAAATCCTATTGATATCACTAAAAACATCCATGCTCACAACACAACTTCATCTATATGGTAGGTTACGCTGTTTCAAACATGTACTTAGGATGTTTTCCTGCATAATACTCACATATGTTAAACAGGACCTAAGCTACAGAGAAAGATTTCCGGATAACGCTATAGGACTTAGGAAGCTGCAGATTAGTTACGCAATATCTGTTCATATACTCTTTATTTACCAAAAGATATTCGAAAACAACTTTCCAATCATAAAGAAAGGCGAGAAATCTATACTTCTTGTATAGAAATCCAAGTAATAAATAAAAACTCCTGAGAAAAAAAGAGATAATTCAGCGAAGAAAATCCTCTTTTCAACGATATTTTCCAAAGCTGTACAATCGTATTTATATACATCATGAACATAGTCTATTATTAAACAATAGTGTATAATTGCTGAGAAACCGGAATAAAGAATGGAAAGTATTTGCGTAACAATCTTTTAGACAGTAGAAATAACGAGGAAGGCTAAGTGAAAATTGTTTTTAGATGACCATCTTATCAGCTCTGAGCAGTATGTCCTGCTAAACCTTTCATGATATTTCAGTCATAATTGAACCACTGCTGAACGTATGCACTTAAAGCGAACTCCTGATATACCTTGTACTCGCTCATACCCACCTATGTACAAGCACACGTAAAAAAGCATTTTCACCTTTGGACTTCCTTCGCAAATAACTATGAAGACATGGTTTCGATCTGTCTCTTTTCCTATTTAGGCACGTGATAACATGTACAACTTCCTTTTGTACCCAAGCTATTTAGTCAGATCTTTGGCCTAATATAGCAAAATTCCTATGCTGTCTTGTTTCTTTTGGTAGCGTGCTTCAGGAAAGCATATGCTCCATCTGAACATGACTTCGTCAGTTAGAAATTTTCTATATCCTTACCACTTTCGCTAAACTTTGTAGCACAAAACCTTTTCTGAATAAAATCTCAGTGGGCACGTTGAAGTCATAATTCTGACATAGTGATGTGTTACACAAGTGAACGACAATGAGGGAATAAGGTTATTATGGATTATGGTCAACTTCACAAATAACACTATGACCAACAATTTTTTAATTTTACTATCGTGAAAAATATGGATTGTGAATGTTTATGGTGAAATTATGTATCTTGATTATAGTTCATCTCCTCTAATGTGCACAAAAACTGGTTACTCTTTAAACCACTTCAATCGAAAATTATTTAAACTCACAAGAGTGGTTCCCAGTCTTCAAGAAAGGCGAGAAGTCCTCTTGTGATAACCACAGAGGAATCAGCCTGACAAACATAGTGTCTAAGATCCTAAGTTCTATAATTCTCCGACGCCTGAGTGGAGCTCGGGAACAGCAAGCCCGAGAAAACCAGGCAGGCTTTAGACCTGGCCGTGGATGTATCGACCAAATATTCACACTGCGCCAGGTCCTGGAACATAGGCATGCTTACAGACGCCCGACAATAGCTGTATTTCTCGACCTGAAGGCGGCATTTGACTCCGTTGATCGAGAAGTCTTATGGCAGTGTCTGTCACTGAAAGGCGTGCCTAGTAAGTACATCACCTTATTGAAAGCTCTCTACTCGAACACTTGTGGGCATGTTAGAGCCTATGGTGAGTTGTCCAGGGAGCTATACTCATCAAGTGGTGTCCGTCAAGGATGCCCACTATCCCCATTCTTATTTAATTTTATCATAGATATTCTTATGGAGGTTTCCCTCTCGTCACCTAATTACAAAGACGTTGACCGGATCACAGGTGAATTTTCCTTAGATCTAGAATATGCAGATGACATAGTCCTGTTAGGTGAAGACGCTGACAAGATGCAGAGTCTTCTGAACACTTTGAGTGGGAATTTGAGAATGTTTGGGATGCGATTTTCACCACCCAAATGCAAATTTTTGCTCCAGGACTGGTCTTCAGCGGTACCGCGGTTAACAATAGAGAGTGAAGTGGTTGAGTGTGTTGACCACTTCACTTACCTGGGAAGTAGGATCAACCCGGTGGGTTAGTTGCCGATGAGATTTCTGCACGGATACAAAAGGCTCGATTGGCTTTTGCCAATTTGCGCCACCTATGGCGCCGCCGTGATATTCGTTTGTCTATTAAGGGTCGCGTGTACTGCACAGCAGTCCGCTCTGTTCTACTGTATGGCTGTGAAACATGGCCATTGAAAGTGGAAGACATGAGAAGGTTACAGGTATTTGACCACCGTTGCCTTCGTAGTATAGGACGTATTCCGTGGTGTCACCATGTGAGTAATGCAGAAGTTAGGTGTAGAGTTTTAGGGAGAAGAGGTAAGTCAGTCGACGAGGTTGTGAACCTTCATCGACTGAGATGGTTGGGACACGTACTACGTATGCCTAGTCACCGATTGCCTCGTCACACAATGTTGGCTGAGGTGGGTTCAGGCTGGAAAAAGGCCCGAGGTGGCCAGACTAAAACATGGCACCAATGTATGAAGTCTCTGACTGTTGGTTTAAGCCATGTAGGACGATGCAGACTAGGTGGTTGGGGTCCACGGGACAAGAGGAACCAGTGGTTGGAGACCCTAGGTGATATGGCTCAGAACCGAAGTCAGTGGCGCAGATGTATACACACATTATCCTCATCTTAACAACGCTATACCGAATCTCACTATTTTGTCACTCCTCTTTCCTTTCTTCTCGTACTTTATATTTCTTTTGACTGCATTCACTTATCTTCATCCTTCACCTCACTACCTTTTTACTTGATGTGCTGATATGAGGTGTGGCAACTCGGACCGTTACGCAGTAATGCCTGGTCCTATGTTGATATGATGATGATGATGATGGTTCCCCTTTACGGTTAAAGGTGATGAAATAATGAATCTTGATCTCAAACTTCACTGCAATTAATTCCGCCTGAGTAGTAAAACAAGACCTTGAACAATAGTTATGGCATATAGTGTAACACCAGGTTCTACAGCTGTGGCTCACCAGCGTAGACAGTTGATTTCGGTGTGTGATGGTAACTTCGTTTTTTCCACCACGTCTACCCGTTTTCGTTCTAGACTTCTGCTTTGTGAACTGACTTCCGAGTAATTACCGACCTAATTTTTGATAGAACTTCGAATCTCTTCGTTCTAAAATATTTTGCCAATCTAAATCTTCTGTGTATATCTGCTGAGTGAAACTTTGTCATTTTCACGTAAAATCTGCGCATGTACACAGCAATTTAGGTGGACGTAATAATACACCTTTGAATTACGTACGCTGACATCTCTGTCTATATCGATAGCCTTTTTTGTTTTAAAATACAATATCCGAATCCTATTTCGTCTATACTTCTCTTTCTTTGGAGTTTATAGTGTAGTGATTGAGGTTTGGGTACCTAAACCTCTGAAGCACATATGGAAAATTGTAGCTACATTATATAAGACTATCTTTCGCCATCAGGTAGGAAAAATCAATTTAGCAACAATCTGTTCAATTTCTACAATTCACTCTATGCACTTACCATTCCTTGATTTCACAATGTACATTTCATTACAAACTAATATTGACAACCTACCCCTCTTAGCAGAGTACGTCCAATATCTCACACTTCATTGAACTCGGAACCACCGTCATGGGGTTTGAATCTAATAATCGACATTTCCGCAATGTAGGGTGAATATCATTTAGTTCCATTAGTGGGCATTCATGTTCACTTTACTAATGGTTATTTCTTTCCAAATGAACAGGATCTTACGAAATATAGTTTCACAAAACCTGCACACATTAGTGTAAGGCTATGATCAGGGTTTGATTGAACTGAAATATCTCTATCTTCAATTCATGTCTCTTTCCCGGAAATAATAATTTACCGTTTTGGTTATAATACCTATAGTGTCACCTTGGTGAAGCAGTGAATAGTTTTTAATCTAAATGGTATTTCCCTTATCCGGAAAACTCGTCGTATTATACACATCAACAGAATTTTAGTCGCTACTTGTCCCAATCTTCCGTGATTTCTTATATCTGTAGGCGTGCACATTCAACTGGTTTGAGTAATTGTCACACAATACCTTTCAGCCATTTACGGCAGTGGACGACAAAACAGTCAACATATGTGGTCTTTGTGCAAAGATCGTCTGAAGTGTCTGCCTTCTATAGGCCTTACTTCTTTTATACTGGTTATACGTAGTAGACAGTTAGAAAACTGGGATGTGTTCCTTCTAACTGAATATTTTTATTTTACAATAGCTCATCCTTTATGCGTAGACTTCGAGGTTCCGCTTTATACCTTATTAAGATAACTATCAAGAACTAATTCACTTTGTTGTATTTAGCCTATAAGTACGCTGAGATTTCTCAATAGCTTTTGCTTCTTTATCAGTATCTGAGGATTTTATCATTCTTAATTGTATAAATTTACGTCATCTTGTTTATCTCATATGATAGCAAGTCCAGAAACAACCCATCTTTACTGTCCTGCCAACAAGACGTCAGCAGAATATCACCAATCATCTCGCTTTTTCTGAGTCTTCATAGAATTATCTCTGCTAGAACAAAAGTGTTTGCTTTTTCGCTGAAAGTTTTGAACAATTAATGCATGAGTGAAATGCGAAATTTTCTTCAAAACAACCTAGTGGATTTATACTGTCAGTCGTACAATAGTTGTGGACTGCAAAGTTCTCAAAATTAAAAACGAATGATTTATTTCTTCCTTTACTCAAATAACACGAGCATAACTCCAATGTTAAGTAGTATGCATGTAACCCAAAGAAGCTAGGGAACAAATAGCATTAACCTCACTCAACCATAGTATTTGACCAAGTGTTCATATAAAAGATGAGTTAAGTACATACATGCACAGTCAAACTCTTATTTATATACAAACCAATGAAATAATGTTCTTCTTTAGTTTAAGTTCTTTAAAATCATTTGTTGATCAAAAACTTCTTTTTCTCTTCATACAAAAATACAGTTGCAACTTCCGGTGATACTGCCCCAGATAAATATGCCGCGTCCTAACTTCATAGGTAGCATCACTTAGTACATGTTTAAAAGCTCTAATGTACGAAACCTTAAAAAACAAACTATTCAGTATTAGGAACTATGCTTTTCCGAGTTGCTGATGTTGCCATTTGTAGGGGGAAGGAATGACTAGTACAAGTAAACACTTAAGAAATCCTCATAGTTCACTCCATATTGAAGTTAGTGCAGATGATACTGTCTGACAATGAGACCTTCACAATTAAATCACTTAGCTCACAGAACGAAATACAACCAAGCGTGACCCATTACATAACAGATTATATGTTGATATAAGATCTGACAACCTACCGTGAGACAGCAGAAATAGATCAAAATTCTTGTCATTCCTTATCAAATTTTATGATTACTTTATCATGTTTATCTATTATTAAATATGCAGTGGAGTGTAGTGTAATCATGTCTCATAGCGAGAAATCGATCCTTATTTAAAAAGTCGATATCTGAAAGTCACTGGCATTTTTAGTGCAATTAACATGTAATCCGCTCCCAAATGCTTAAAATTATGAAGTGATTTACTTACATGTACAAACTACTCACATATGTGTATATAATCGTATAGGTACATTTATACATAGACAAGCGCATTTTAAATCGTATAGAATGAGCTATGAAGAATACAATAAGAGGAGAAATGAAAATTCAGAAAATATTCAAAACGTGAAACCTGTCAGTCTCAATGAAACATGTTCTGCATCACAGATAGTCTTAGAGCATGATCCCGACAAAGTAAAGTCTTCCATGAGTACTAATTCAGCAATGCGACTGACAAATAGGGCATGGGAATTAAGAATGCAAGCATGCAGAAAAAATAGCGCTTCTAACCAACAACTTGGTCACTGTTCTCATGAAACGACTCTACCGTTTCAAAAAAAACTTTCTCCCATAAACTTACAAAGTAGTCTTATAGTATGTCACCGTTCTGCAATGGGTACTTTTATCGGAAACCATAATCAACCTACCACAGTAAGAAACCTAATTACACCAAACATAACAGAAAGAAATAAGACAAAGATTCCTATCTCAAATCATCATGATGCCCCAGCAAATATATCAAGTCAATTATTGCAAACAAAAATTCCATGTCCTATTCCTTTAACAAAATCTTCAAAAACTGGAGATCATATTGAGCTGCTTGACACTGAATCAACAAATCGGAATACTGAACGAAATGAAAAAGAATGTGGAGAATATAAATGTAATGAGTTCATATTTCCAGATGACGGTAATTTTCAAGTGAACTCACAAATCTGTAAGGGAAAGAATATTTCATCACAGAGACAAAATTATCCAACTTCCCCTAAT
Organism: Heterobilharzia americana; assembly: GCA_944470555.2. Classification (NCBI taxonomy): domain Eukaryota; kingdom Metazoa; phylum Platyhelminthes; class Trematoda; order Strigeidida; family Schistosomatidae; genus Heterobilharzia; species Heterobilharzia americana. Next base: position 110,417,568 of record OX104127.1, read on the forward strand.
ACAGATATATGGAAGCAATTGATAACATCACGAAAAGAGGAATGCGAATGCACTGGAAACCAAGATGACACCACAATTACGAAAGCGCATAAAGAAGTACAAACTTATTTCATAACAGAAAATAAAGAAGCTAGTGATGCTGATTATCCTATTATGCATCCAGATAACGATACAATGAACCAGTCAGCTGTTGACTATGCCAAGAAGAAAATTATACATAGAAAACGTGTTGAGACTAGTAATGGGGAAAAATACTCCCCAATGATGATTTTCCATAGAGTAAAGGAAGAGTCTGTTTCACAGGATGGTGGTGAATGTAAGTTATCGACTAAAAGTGATTCATGTCAGTTGGAGCAAGCTTTACTAAGTCATACTAAAATAAACCATGGGCCTAATGATGTAAAACAAAAATTTGAGTCAATCCCGTCGAATTCAGAATTAAGTTCAGACACTCTTTCGTACAGAAAGAAAATCCATAAAATTTTTTTATGTTTCAGTATGCAACCATCTACAAATGTAAAACCGACTACTGACAAAGAAAAAGCAGAAACGACAACTAATCTCGTTTCCTGGGTTAACACTGACCAAGGTCAAACAGTCGATCACGTTAAAAATAGTAAATATAAGCAATCTAGTGACCCTTGCGGTAAAATTAACGACGAAGTGAGAAAAAATCACTATTCCCAACAGGCAGTAATAGGACAAAAATTACGATATCACGGTGTATTGGCACATTATACGATTATATTTAAGCACATAATGAAAAAAGTCAATCGGCAAATAACAGGACTATATCACCAACATGATCAGGGAGTAAATGAAGCACAAAGAGAATTTCATGCACTTCGTAGGCGTTTAACTGACATTTCAGAGAAAATTGATAATATATATCACCAACTTAGTGATCATAAAATGATTTTGGACACGATAACCAGAGCTGTAGAGTCAAACAAATCAGTTTACACTTGTAACAATCGTTTATTTAATAACAAGTATGATGATCAAAATATTGATGATAATCAGCACTCTCAGACTATAACACCTGCTATTATTGCCGACGATGAGACGGATTGGATCGACTCCAATACTGGAGATGACCGTACAGAAATTTGTACAGGACATAGTCCAGGCACAAATTCTAAATGTTTACCAGTAATCAGTAAAGACATTCAACATGTTGTAAATGATACAATGAAGCAAAAAAAGTGAACAAAAACAATCTTTCCGAAGAAGAATATACAATAATAACAGAAAATAATTCACATATTTCAAGTCAACTTAATAAACCAGCTGAAAATACTAAAAAGCAATATCATCCAAAAAATCGAGAAAGTTGTAGTTCATATGTATTTGATGAGACACAAAATCTAGGTGTATTTTCATTAGACACTAAAATAGCACAAACGAGGAATCAACCATATGACTATCAAGATGCCGATAGTCTAAATGAAATAATAGTGCATAAAGAAGTGGTGTCTAGTGATTCAGTGACTTCATCGCCACCTACACTTACTTACATACAACAGAAGAATACTGGCGAAAATCTCAGTGAAAAAAAATCACTACAACATTACTATTGTTTAGCTTATCTGAATCAAGATGCAGGGACCTCTTCAGAATTCATACATGCACCAAACAGTAAAAGTAAACAGGATAGTGAAATCGTTTTTCAAAATAAACTACTAGTAAGCAGTAACAACAAACCATATAGTCAATTATCTCGAGAAACTGTAAAGAAAGTGAATGAACTTTTACAATCTAAGCACCCAGTACCCCAATATAATACCTCTGCTGATGCATCGCCAGCTTCATATGATGCAGCGAATCTACCAGTTGGCTGTGGTCAAAAGCAACAACTACACATGCCCAAATCAACCAGAGCATCCACACTAAACAGAACAAGTCATCCTATACAATACTCAAGTCGTAAATATACACCACAAAAATACCCTAGAATACCGGGTAAACATTTTCAAAATAGTATTAGACAAACTACAGCACCAGTTAAAACAAAAAAGTGGTAGTCAAACTTATATTTATGAAATAAAGCCTAGAACTGTAGATAATAAGTACATTGAAAATCCAGTTACTGGATCCAATACTAGCTTGAATCGAAATTCAAATTACCGTCAAACTGATCTTAGTAGAACAAATGACAAATACGTGCATACAACAAGAAGGAATCAACTCTTCAATAGTAATAATGACAATAATAATAACGCTAAGTGAATTCCGAATTCATGGATAAATCACCGAGTTGTCATAATGCAGTTATTCCTACTAGTAGTTATGATCGTCCGCCGATAGATCAGCGTGAAGATGATAACAAAATTCACTTAAATACACCTTGTAAAACGACAGGATTGATAACAGGACAATTAGAAATAGACAGTCGTCTATGGATAACACATAAGTTTATCAAGTAAAATACCACAAAAATATCACAACAGTACAAGATCTTCAGAAATACATACAGACTGTTATAATAGTTTTGTAAAACACAATTCGGTTGATTGCTTAGACAAATTTTACTTTAATTTGTCAAGTGTACTCGTTTATCTAAAAAGTAAAGTAAAATATCATTCCAAATACGTAAAACTTATAAACATCTTTTTAGATAAGATTGATTTTACGGCGATATGGAGATGAAGCTCAGTAACTCCTAAAATTAGACATAAAAGTGAAATCCTAATTTCAGACCGAATACAGGGAATTATTTGAAATCAAACATGAAATAAACACCGACAGAACTTCACTGAATGAAATCCTGTTAAACACTTCAAAGTAAATTCTCAGGAACGAAATCGTGGCATCACTAAATTTTCATAACAGGAAGCAGTATTCCTGAAACGAGAAAATACCATAGTCAACAAAAGTATTCGTGCATGATTCAAACAACTTCCTTCAATAAATGTGTTCTTTGACGCAAAAATGAATACTTATTGGATTGTATCGCATAAACGTAAGACATACACACAGAAGCAGCTAAATCTGAATGAAACACCACCACACTATCTTTACGGTTATGTTTATATCCTGTGCCAATGTGTGATCTACTGCTATGAAGTATACTGCATTAAATATACTTCCTTGATTACCTTTCTGTCAACTTTTGGAACTGATAATTCTCCACACAGAAGGAAGTAAACAGACTGTAAATACCAACTTAAATGCCAACATTACTCCTTCATAGTTAAATAACAGCACTGGTACAATGTTCATAATTCATACAAAATAAAATCCGGTCTCATTAATATAAACGGTTTAAAGTTGACAAAATCCTCCAACTTTTCATCAAGATTGAAATTTAAGCATGAATTAATGGCAGTGAACAATTTCTCCCTGTATAAACCACTTCAACTAAACATTTTTTGTATGTGTCTCTTCTTGACCTATAAACAAATGACTTTTTGAGTCTTTATTCATTTATTTCACAGAATGAGAAAGTAGACCAATCATTCTTCTAGTCCATCAATAATAATCTCTAGACATGATTTTCGTGATTACTAACACATCCGCAAAATGTATCTACAGCCTTAAAGAAACTTATGTTGCCATGGAGATTCAGACCTAAGACACAACTTCAAAGCAGGTGAATAACTTCTGACCTATTCACTCCAGTAACCGAATAGTTATGCAAACTAAACGTTTTCTAAGAAAAATTCGAAGTCTGGTCAAATATAACTTAGATTCAAAAATATGAAAATCAAATCCATGAAGAATGTACAGGCATTCAACTTAGAACCTGGGATGAGACAGTCTCTGTTTCTCACTTCATGTATCAGATCAGTGTCTCTTCATTGCTTTTTAAGAATTACTGTGTACAATCTCGAAAAGAATGAAGTTGCTAAAGCATATAAGACGACTTCTAAGTCTACCATCTAAAACCCACCTCAGCCCCACAACTCAAAATAAAATTTCACATGCAAATATTAAAAGAACTATAGATTCACTTCAGAAGTAAAGAAGAAATAGAGTCAAACAAAAATCATAACTTTTTTTCAAATTAGATGAGATAAACCATTCACTTTGAGCAAACCGATCTATTCATTGTGTAAGTATAACGAACACAAAAGATATCTGAATTCAGCAAACCATGATCTTTTCATTTATTGATACTGGGTGATGACTGAATGTGAGAAGAAAACCTAGACCACGACAGAAGCCCTCTGATCCGGATCCCGCTGACACCTAGGTTTTCATTCCACCCTTACCCATCACTCAGTCAATCATCATCAGTCTGCTAAACCATAGTTATCTTAGACAATCTCACTATTAGTCTTCATCTATATGGCTTTTTAAAATTCAAATGACGACAAACTATTATCATCTAAATTTGTATAAATATTTTAGTGTGTCTGCAAACAAAATGTCAGCGTCCGAAAGTGTGTATTTTTTATGCTCTTTAGCGCAACAAACTTTCATCTTCCAAGCAATTCTTAACTATCTGGCTTGTAAATATGCTGCAGTGTGCGAAGTTTGACCTAGTAAAAAGGATAATCAATGGAACTCAAAATACCTTAAATACTGCTTCTGACACTCACCTATTGCATCTAATACATATTTATCATGGTTTCATTGGTTGACTGGTAAATTATCTTTCATATCAAAACTTTCGGTGTGGTTTGAAAATAGTTCGATAGGTCTTGAACACCAACCTTTTGTTGTGATGTATATGGTCAAACTTATGAAGTTTCTGATGGGATCAATCATCCTGTTCGTTCTCAGTGCATATAAACTGGTATGACTTGTATTACATACTGGTACTGATAATCCCTAAAGATAACTCTTACACCGTCACCTTAATTGAAACTTTCACACGCCTCACCATCCGAGTTTCGCTGCACTCGGCCAGGTTTACTCTAAAATTCACCCTAAAACAATTAAAATAACTAATTAGGTTACTTTATTCACAAAATTAACGATTTCGACTGAAATAAAGGAGCCTACTCGGTTAATTCATTTGTTGCCACGCTGGACTTCAGAGTCAATCCTGGTATCACATATTAACTACGCTTCATGCATATGAGTCACCAACGAAACTTAACGAGAAACCAGATTCAGATAATCCTTCAGATAGCAGCTTTTTTACCACGCCTTCGTATGATGGAAGACAAAGACTGGTGCTCATTACCTTATTATAAATCAACCTCTGAGTTATTTATATCTACAATTTAATTATTCCTCCATAATGCATTGTAATTTAAAGAATGAGAAAAACCATTTTTTGCGTAGAAAATGGAATATTGTACCAGTAACTCTAAATATCGCTCTAGCAACTACAGAAATAACAAATGAGGTTTAGATATTTCACGTGAGAAATGCCGTTGCATATGAAATAGAGGATAAATGACTTTTAGACTCCTTTACGTTTCGACTAGGTTCTTTAGACCATGTTTATCACAAATAAAGTATTAAACAGGTTGGTATCCTACCTTTTCAAAGCACTACTCAACTTGAAACAAGATACGTTTGTCAATGACATTCTATAAAATGTTATAAACTTTCTGAACTAATTAGTATCAGTTCAAATCATTTATTGGTCTATGCTTGTTTATTACCTCACTGTCACGAAACTCAGGCTCTTTTGAGAATCAGTACGATAATAAGCAACACTAACTACTGGTACTACAGCAACCTTTTGTGTTGCTAAGACAGACAATACCAAAGCAAGAATCTGAAACCCAACGAATAGAACAGAAGTAACTCGGAATATATCAAGGTCATTTATGTCAATACATCTTAGCGAATCTAACAAACGAATTTTTCGTGTATTTGAGAGGAGAGCGCTTTCATCAGAACTACGAGCAAGAAAAATTGATCATGAATTCTTAGTTCCATCGAAAGGCTTACGCATTTTCACAAAATGATATAAAAAGAAGGTTCTTGATCAAGACATTTTCAGCTTGCTACACAGGCGACTTATGAACTGTTAATTGTCTACCCTGGTACAAATTCTGCTGCAGAGCACCAGGTTGCAATGTGCTATAATTTAGTAGCTTTTCCAATGCGTGCTCGGAATATATCTATCAAAACAGATATCAACAGAAATGTTATGTAGGCTAGTCGCCAATGGATTATGAGCAGGAATAAAAATAGCCAAGTAGGAAAATCTTTACCACAGCACCATCAAACGACAAACAGAGCAAAATGAATTTCAGGGCGTTTAGCAACGAGTAATACCACAGTACATTGAGTCACCGAATAAAATCGTCGGCTTCCATCCACCAGAATAATTAATGCACACTGCAAAAACACTCATAGTTAGTGCGAAATAAGATAAGCTGGGAAAAAACTGTCGTTAGATCACGATAAAGTTACTCCACAGAGCAACAATTTGCTCGAACTATGCAGAGAAAGTGTGCATGATAATATGTCAACAAAAGTAGATTTGATCAGAATCCACAGGGAAAGGTTTGGAACGTATGTAATGCAGGTGTCCTAACCACTTTCATCGAAGCCGAGAAATTCTACTGTTTTAACCACTTTTACAACATGGGTCTTCTCTTACCTGCACTTTTGACAAGGCAGAGACTGTTGGCAAATTAGTTTCAGTGGGCTGTAAAGGAGATCATAGAAGAAAGACACCAAGATGGCTAGAACACTTTCAAATAAAAAAGCGTGTATCCAAGTGGTAATTTGACTTTCACTAAAAATCCAGAACCGTTTGGAATATCTTCAAACATGTCCCTTTGATATGTGTATATTGGGAGCGTATAGCTGACGTGATCAAAATTTGTGAGTTGGATGACCAAGCTGCATTTCCTGAGGAGTAATGGTAAGCCCACATACACAAACAGGAAAATCCCGCTCCATTTGAGTAATCGGACCGGAAGTCTACGCCATTGCTCGCAAATTTTCATTTCAAAACTACCAGGACCTAACTACACCCATGAATATTCTAGTGTCCACTCATAAAAAAACAGCTAGCAAGAAGTTAACATTATGCGCTAACTGTAGTACCCGGACAGTGTTTGGGGGAAACCCACAATAAGATTAAATTAAAACATACCCTACGAAGTGTAATTAAGCAAGTATAACACACTTTTACGGGTAACTGTATTCACTTAGTCCTACAGCGAGTATTAGTGGCACAGATCCCTACAATGAAACGGACTAAAATTGGTTCTAAATGAAAATGACGAAAACCTATCCGATGAAAGTAATGAGTAACAGCATGTGTGCACCGTAGTCCCACCATAATGAAGTCCAGTGTGTCCACAACGCCGACAGAAATATTTGTGAGGTGTTGTTTGGTTTTACCAACTCTCAAATACTTGTCAGACGTCCTGTAAGCAGTTTTGTAGCGTGAGGCCCTTATTTAGCTTATTTCTCTCTCAGTAACTAATTCAACCTAGTGCATAAATTGCCTGAGCCTAATATCTCAAGGCTTCATATACTACCCACATTTCTTGATGAGGTTAAAACCACTATACTGTGGAGGCTCAGAAAGTGCAGAATCTAAGGGGATATATGCGTCAAAGTCCGACACTTCGTGAGGCCTACAATGACACTAACACCTCTAACACAAAATGCAAAACATCTTATCACCATACACCTTTTTGTAACTCACAAACTTTGAACAACTAATAAGTTAAATTCTTGAGCAAATACTATATCATCGTTTATCTGATGCAGTTTCTCACAGTTAAGGCCAAGGGTAAAATCTTTTACTTCTACACACAAGACTCTTAGTGAACGATTTCACTCAAAATGTATACTGATTGAGCCAAAACAGGACACAAGTCATTCAGAACTCAACCAATATACACAGTAGTGCCACAATGCACATACCCACTAACAGAGTAAAAGTAGTGTTACACTCATGAAATATACCTCATTATGAACAGTCAAACGCAATTTTCATTGTGACTTACACCCTGAATAGACCACCGGTAACATGAAGAGTACAAAAGACATACATTGTAGGCTAACTTACTTAATTTTAATGAAACAAGCAGGAAAAGTATATACATGTGTGACATAAAAGCCACAAATAAGTAGTAGATTAGAAATCAATGTCTCTTGGAGTGCTTATGCTTTGATTTGTGATCTTTTTTCTTCGGTGACTTTTCCGACAGCTTCGAAAGCTTTTTCAGAAGCTTCTCACGCTGCTTTTCAGAGAGATTTTTGAGAAACTCCATAGCTAGAGAATCTTCTTCCTCTGAAGTACGCTTTGAATTATCACCTAATGCCTTTTTAGCTTTGCTGAATATAGATGTAAAGCGATCTAGATCAGTGCCTCTTTTCAACGTCAGACCTTCCTTTTGAAGACTTTTCTGAACTTGGTCAAGTGCAACTATTTCGCTTGTTGTAGGCTCCTTAGTAAATGATTGTCCAAATAATGGACAGACACGGTCAGTGTTTAAATGTCCCCACTGCTTACAGCGCATACACCGTACATTGCGAACCTCAATCGCAAATGGTTGATCCATGATTTCTGATGAATTTTTGCAATAGCTTTCCCTTGGCGCATTATACTTTCTTTGCCATTCGAACTTCACATCCTTCTCTTCAGTTTGTTCCTATGTATTAGTTAGGTATAACGTATTTGTACCCTTACCTTTTCGACCAAAGCGGGTTGATCGTACATCCAAGCTAATCCCAATCTGGCTTTTTCATCACCCAATAGAACACGATTCTCAAGCGTTTCCTGCTCTCTACGATACTGGTTGAGTTTTTCTAGCTCCTTTTTTGTATCATATTCATTAGCTTGCTCAGCCATCCACTTCCGTTTTATGTTTTCAAAGTTTGTTGGATGGAAAAACTTCTTACACATATAGTTATTATATCCCTTCCCCATTTTCGTAAACTACTGACCAGCGAACAATGTATCGCAAGTTTTGAAAGCCGCCAACCACAAGACTTCAGTGAGCATTCACAGGATTGAATTTATGTTTAACTCAAGAAATCTACTTTACGGGTGCTTTTTTTTACCTGAAAGCAGTATTTCAATTCCCAAAAAGGCATGGTTACCACATCAGAGCACAAGATTTCAATAAAAAAATCCGATTTGAAACCAGTGTTTTCTAGACATATTTTCATACCTCCAGTCGCAAGTTTGTATAACCCCACTTTCACTTGTTTTGTTCTCTTAGAGACGACTTGATATATGTTTAGATGCTCAAATGGCAAACTTCGGGCTCAACCCTAGTGGTGGCTCTGTTCCACAGTAATGGAAATGGTCTATAATATGAAAGGTATCTTTGCAATGTCAATAAGTAAATTCAAAATGAAATGGTTTATATGTTTATGTTGACGTAGACTATTCGCAGGCTTTGTTTAAATGCTAGTGATTTTCCATCTCTTCAACTAACCTGATACTTTTACATTGATCTACATGTTTTTCCCCTAAATTTCGAAGCAAAACGCTTCAGGTATGTGCAGCTTCTTATGAAGATTTTTCCAGCCATTCTGTGCTATATAATGCATGCTTATTTCGCGATTGGTTCATAGGATACAATAAATGGAGTCACTCAGTAGTCTTCTTCGTCGAACAGTCTTCGAATCTTGTGACTGGATAGGAGGTGAAATACAAGACGTTTCACTTTGCGCCTGTGAGCTGTACTGAGTTTCAAACTTGTTTTCTGAGTGTGCATATCGTACTCTGAATCCTCCTCCGAATGGTTTTTATTATTAAAGGGAGACTTCATTGTTATTAGCTTGCGGCCTCTGCCCGTTCTATCACTGGACGACCTAAGAAAGTTTTGGATCAGGGATATTCACCGTCACTAACACTGGTCTCAAGATACAAATTCGCCTGAGGCTGCCACAGATCTTTCACTTTTCTCTTGGAGCACTTTTACCTGGTTGTTATCTTATCACAGCAAGATAGTGGGTACAAACCTGTGCGTCAGTCACCTCGGGCCTGATTCCGTTTGGATTTCTTCTACGGTAAGAATTGCAACCAAAGTTTGAAAGTTATAGAGGCAAATAGTCCCCCAAAATCAACAGCTAGATGTCCATGTGGGCTAGGCAGTACTTATTGTTGATGCTAACCTCTAGAGATATAAGGCATTGGTTTGGCTGAAGGCTCACGGTCAGACATTGACGTCATTTGGTACTTTGTTTTGACATTTCGAGTGCATCGTACGAGATCTGTTAGCCTGTTGGTTGAAACGCATCAATGTATTGGCACGGCCAAACAAATATGCTACCCTTAGCTGGTTATACTTTCGTCTCCCTTCTTGATCTCACACTTTTGGGCATTCGGCAAGTAAGAAGAATTGCTAAATGGCCCATACCTCTGTCAAGTTTGCGGGCGGAAAATTCCAAATTGGTGAGGTGGTCCTCCACGTGTTTATGCACATTTATACTCATACTTATAATCTTATAACCAATAATCAAACGTTTCATTCTCACGTTAAAAAAGATTTTAACATGAGAGAAGCCAGTTTACAAGCTTCGTCACGTCGATACATCTCGAATAATCTACAAGACTAGAGACCTGAGTGGTATTGACGGGATGTCATTAAACTCAATTAAAAACTGCCGAAGGTCCTGCTAGTTATGAAATGAACAAGGAAACATTACTTTACAGAGTACATAGTGTTGAAGTTTAGATAATAATAAATATTGTCTTCACTCAGCAGGTCTAACATGAGGGATACCAGTTTACAAGCACCGCCAAATTCATAACTTTTAAAAGCATCTAGTATTGAATAATTTACATGTCAAGTCATTAGTGTGCATAATCTGATTAAAATTTGCTGAAATTCGTGAGACGGAAATGGATTTCAACCTTCTATCTCTAAGACAAGTTCCATTATCAATATCAAAGGCGCGCAATGTTCAAAGTTTGCGTCATAACCAACCGACGTTGTCAGTCCTTTCGCATAGTTTGCTAATTGGTATTATAAAAGTTCATTGCTTGTAATGATCTTCAGTTATCAGCCTTGCTAACCACAGAGGACCCATTTATACAATCTGAGGTATCAATAAAGTATCCACAGCTACAAAACCAACGTGTATGGCTATATCAATGCATCTCCAGGCAAACATGTTACGTTTAAGGGTAATGTAAATTAATTCTGCTGGGAACACTTGTTGTATCGGATTAAAATAGATGTTGAAACAGTCGATAGTCCAAGCGGCAGTACTTATACATAGACTTCAGGTATCTTTTGTATTAGCATAGGCCGCATCATTCGAGAAGTGTATTTGATGCATAGTAAGTTCCATATGAAAAGGTCTCTTGGTACGGAGTACTAGAAAACGTGCAGTGTGGAGCCATTGCAGGTAAGTGACGTCCTGGACAATATGTTAATTGGTCTCCGGTTTAATCATCTCTTCAGAATGTCTCTGCTACTAATACTGTTGGGAATGGCCAGACGGTTCGTCGCAAGAAAAATCATGACCAGTAGGTGAGTTAATCTTGAAGATGGTCCAGTGCATTCACGATTGCGTGGACTATGTAAAGATATTGGCTTAAGAGCAGGAGCGCAACAGGTATGAGTAATGCCATGCAAAGGCGGAAAAATAGTCTAAGGTTGAGGCGTCTTAGCCAAAGTGGGTCAATTTTTGGTTTCTTACACCTTCCCCCATAACCAAGTTCTTCGTGACGGCCCAGTACATGGCGGGTAAACTTTCTTTGAACATTCTTTGAACATTCCTATCCGAAGCATACATATTCCTGAAGATGATTGTGTCGTACTCAAGTACTGGGCGGATCATTACCTTGAATAAGAGCAGTCTGGCCTCAGTGGCATGTACATGTTTAAACAAAAGGCCAACTGAGCGCCTGCACTTGGAGACAAGTGACTGGGCATATTCCGTAAACGTCAAGTTCCGAGGATACCTAACACCTAAATCACACACTGAGCTATAAGATTGCAGCACAGAATCGCCAAGGTGTAAACTGACGTTTGGATAAGAGTTGTTGAAACAGAGAATTCCGCATTTATCAGAGTTAAGTGGAAGTTCCCATGTTTCACTCCAAGCGAACAAACTCGTCAGGTCTTCCTGGATTCTATTAAAACCCTCACTTAGCGATTAGTGGGGAAAGCTATACACGATTTTTAAGCCGTCAGCAAACAGGTAGGGTTTACCATACTTTATCACGTTAGAAACATCAGTTATGTAGGGGAGGGACGGTAAGGGCTCAAACGCATTTGAACGACGTCACTCAGAATAGGCTGTGGGGAGGAATAGGTTTGGCTGAACTTTACTATTTGAGTACGCTGCCTAAGGAATGAGCTTATCCACGATAATATAGGATCACTAATTCCAAATGATTGAAGCTTCAGAATAAGCCGATTATGAGGAACTTTATCAAGTCCTTTTTTGGAGCCAAAAAATAGGACAGTTGCGAAAAGACCCTCATCTCGTCTGCAAGTGACCTCCCCAAAATAATCCAGTAAGCAAGTACTACGTGAATGACCTTTTAAGAAATCATGCTGCATAGGGGAAAGAAGCTGATGCGCACCCGCGTAGTCATTGATTTCTTGCGCAACGACCTTCTCCATGATACGAGAGACTACAGATGTAATATTTATGGGACGATAATTCTGAATTTCCGACGTCGGTCCAGATTTATACGTGGGAGATATGTATGACAGCTTCCAGCGGTCAGGGTAGCATGCCTCAGTAAGGGATATTGAGAATAGCTTCATGAGGATCAGCGGTATATCTTCACCACCTCTCTTAAGGAGAACAGACGGGACCCCATCGGGTCCGGCAGAATATGAGTCCTTTAGTGAAGCAACTGCATCACCTATCTTTCCCTGTGTAAAGGAAACATTACTTAGCGAGTGGTGTGGTGGAATGGGCATCTGCATGTTTAGTACACTATCTTCGTGCGTGAAGCAGCTTGCATAATGTTTACTAAACAGCTCACGGATCTTACTTGGGTCATCATAAAGAATGTCCCCATCGATGATCAGACTACTGGGAATAACTCTAGATAAGTTTGCACGGGATTTTAGAATTCTCACTAATGATTGAGCATTGTCAGTTTGTGCGTTGCAGCTGGTTTCTTGCTTGATTGCTTTTATTAACTTATTTGATTTGAAGTTCTCAACCGCAATTCATAATGAGACAGGAGATGAAAAGTCATTAGATCGATAGAAATTTCTGGCATGTCTGCGCGTGCTGATACGTACATTTTCAGGGATGAAATTCACTTTCTGCTCTCTAATTAGTACTGATACCTCCGGAGCAATGTGATTGTGAATTGCATTCATAGAACTGTAGAAGATGTCACTTAGTTAATGGGTTGAGCCACTGGTGAAATAAGAACCCCAGTCCAAGCATCGCAACATGTATTGTATCTCTTCCCAGATGGTATTTTTATATCGTCTAACTGTGGTTGTTTTTGACCTATTTCTGGGAGACAGTCGGAAGTCACCAAACACCACTCTGTGATCGCTGCCCGGGAATTCTGGACCAACTTGAAGAGTGAAAGGCAATAGCCCATTCGTGATAACTAGGCCAAGTATGCTATTATGTCTAGTTGGTTACATTACATGTTGACGCCATCCTCCAGAATCCAACACAATAATAAAATTATCAAACTGCCTAGGAGAAGTAAGTCACCGCATATAAGTTTCATGAAGTGGGGCAGTGTTGTTACATGGGTAATTACTTCTGCAAGCCTGTCGTCATAATCTACAGTAGAGCAAGGGGGACGGTAGATACACCCTGAGAGGATAGTTGTAGCATTTGGAAACTTCGCCACAACTCACACTGAGTCACTGAGCGAATTGAGTTCTGAATTAATGCAGTTTGCTGCAGCAATGTAATTCGTATTAATGACTTCTCTATCCATGTGCGTTTGAATTCATAAACTTCTTCTTGGTAAACTGTCATTGTGCCTCATCTAGTGCCTGCCGATCTGACCAGATGATGCGGAAACCTGGTTTTTGTAGGCCAAAGTTGATATTTGAGAGCAAAGTGCCAAAAATCCCCATTCTAGAATTTAATGATCAAACGATTATTACCAACGAAATCAAACGGGTAGGTTACAGCATGCCTGTTTTACCACGAAGTATTTGATTCTTACACACTGCAGCGATTCTGCAGAAAAGCTGTACATTAGGTCGTTTTCGCTCTTGTGAACTACGCCACAACACCGGGAGATAGTGCGAAGCAGCTACTCACGTGACTGGACATACGGGAGAATTTATTGGCCATCGAACGGTTGGTGATGGCTTTTTGTGCCAACCGTTTCTCTTAAAACCGCCACAGCCGATGCAAATCGTGCTTGTGACAACAGTCGATTGCAGTCAGTGACCTGGTGACCCCTATTTACAAAACATATCCAGGGTCTCCAGCGTATTTTCCTTTAAAAATCAACCTCTGTGTTCGGACTCGTAAATGATAGAGCTATCCAGCGCTTTTAAGCAGCTTTAACGAACTTGAAGCCTTGGGTTGCCTCCTACGGTACAGCAACGCTGCATCTCACTTCACCCCAGAAGTTTACGTGGCCATCCAACAGCTAGGTGTCGCAGAGCTGAAGACCCTGGACGGCGTTCGTTCCACAACACCAGCGGCAAAGAGATAATGATTGTCGAAAGCTGTGTGCTCCCAACAAAAACTGTATGTGGTCTGAAGACCGCCACACTACCAGGCGCTGATGGCAACCATAGCCGGCGGAAACAGCCATTTGCTATGCGTCACTGATATGTAAGCGGGAGTCCGCTATCTCCCCAATGCTAGTTCACAGGTTGGCATTCTTCCAGTAGTCACAAAATAACGGCGTCATCGCCCTTGCTTCAGCCTACGTGTAACTACCGAAAAACCTATTGTGATCTTAGGAAAAATGTATTTCTATCTCAACCTGGTTTACAACATACCTATTCACTGCGTACTCTTCCTAGGTGGTGTCACCGTGCCCACCACTGATATCAACCTGCAGCACCATTACGACTTACTCGTAGATACTCGCAGACGACGACCAGCGTAAAATGACATGAGGCTAACACTTGATGAAAACACCCACCTTTGACGCATTTAGAACAAGATACTGAATCAACTTGTTCCATCAAATAGTGCTAGGAAAGTATCCTCCGTTGAGAGGATAGTAGCATCCTCTGGTATTCATACCCAGCAATCTTATCCATCACCGCACAGCCGCAAGTCCACCTGTGGCATCCACAGTACTCCATTAACCCCTGCCTGACGAGATCAAGTGCTGAAAAACTAATTCGATCACACGCTTGACCTTGGCACCATCAAACTGTCGAGCAGCCCATGCTTATCACAACTGCATTTCATAACGAAAAAACGTGACAAGGCCTGGCATCCTGCCACTGGTCGCCGAAGACAACGCCAAGACGGCGCTCGACTGCTGCCCTATACCTCACAGTGGCTAAATGTCCGAAGACGAGGTAAGCGACTTTATCGAAGATCTACCTGGCAATGCAGAGATACGTAGAAATCCCGCTCAACAGATAATACGTTCAGTTTGGACTTCAACGTTTCCGAAACATATAGAAACTTACTCTATCGACTGGTGTGTGCAAATGTATGTATTTTCCCACTGTGGCTCCGTTTTTACTTAAAATGGGAGGCTTTCCGATTCTTCATCGCTGTGATACCATTTTCGGTAACAGACAGTTCTAGATTTCCTGAAAATTTCGGGTCTCTACCCTTTCTTGCAACCTTTTAACGCTTGTTGTGAATATTTTTTTCTATTTTCGTCTTCACTGTTTTTTGCGCCGATAAGGAGTTTTGCTTCGATTCCGAGTGCAGACAGCACCAGGCTGAAAGTGAAGGGTCCACATGGATTGCGATCAACTTACTAGTTGATTCATTTGGTGAATTTCTCCCGCGAAATGTGAGATACTGGTAGCATTATGGTACACCAGTATTCGTTTCCATCCCTCATCAGCCCTCAAAGGCTACTACTCACAATGTGTTTATATGTACTCCTAGCACACTTGGGTCTACCTGACTTTGCATCATTAAGATATGCCACTGGATGGAATGAAAAGCATGTGGTGATTAAACACAAGTTTAACGTCGATTCACTTACATATCACTTTGAAACTCTGTTCAACCAGCTCTCGTATGCATTTGAAGTACAACGAAAAAGCTTCCAAGAAACCATGGTGCGATCACATTTTATCCATTTGATGTCAGATACATGGTAAATAGTTTTACACTCCCTCTTTCAAAATTGGATCTTCCTATCAACATTCCCTGATTACTTGATTTTCGTCCAATTCCATCTGGCCATTCTCCTGCCCTTTCCAACATCTGTCTGTCAACTTTGTCCTGCGAGCACACACATCTAGAAATATAAACTTCAGTGAGTGCTATCTTTCAGCACAAAGAAAGTGGCACCGCGTAATTTAAATTACCGCCTATTTACGACTAGTTGGCAAAACCCCTGTCCACGGCCTTAGTTGCTAGAAGTGATAAAGTCAGTTATCATCAGCCTCTAACATTGTAGGACAAGAGTATTCACCTGCAGGCTCACTGCTTATTACAGCAGAACAAAATGCCTAATCAGAGCAGAGATAAAAACTCTTGTCCGAAAGTCTCCGGGTCCATTGGCTGGTCAGTCGGTAGGAAACAGATGTTTTACATGCAGGTTGAGAAAGACCATCTCTAGATATTGCCAACAGGACATGTCTTTTTTGAGTTCTCCCACCACAGAAAAGCAAGTATCCAGTCACTAGTGTCAAACAAACAGGTGAAAAAAGACGGGGATATTTTCCGCGCTGCTTCGGTTTCGTTTTTCTCGTTGTGCAGAAACAATTCGGTCCTAATCGTTGGCTTGGTCATCGTCGAAAATAATCATTTAGAGAACAGGTTTTGGCTGAAATTTCCCCCTATACAGATTGGCCAGCTTCTCTGTGTTCACAATAATGAACTACAGAAACAAAGAATGTCCGTTAGACCACGACCTCATAGTTATCAAAACCTAAGATTTATTCATTGTGAAGGTGACCAGGAAAGTCTAACACTTACCGACCATAAGATTGTCAGGACGTGTGAGGATGCCGGGTAGGATGTTCTCTAAGTCTGCTTGAGGCGTTCAAGCGGACCTGTCGCTCCTGGATTATGGAGCTGGAACAATGCAAATAGTTGGCTATCAGTAGTAATATTCAACAAGATTATGAATCTGATGTGAAATGGTATGAACGTCCAAGAAGTATACATTTCTAGAATCATCAGTGAAGTACAACAAATTGAAAACTTGCATATATTCCCTCGTGAGCTTTTCGTCGCCGTATATAGCGAAAGTACAAACTGTTGCAATGGAAGTATTAGCTTCAGGCTTTATTTTTCCCCAGGTAATTTAGTGTCGAGATACAAACCTGGTTCTTATTGATGCACGTGTTCAACTTGCAAATTTTCGCATACTCACCCTGCTGGTATGTTCCGTCGTATAAACGTGTAGCACTTATATCCCTCAGCGACAGACTAGGTGGGGGCTGAGATTGCCTGCCCCAAAGATACATGTAATTTATATGGTAGCTTAGTCATACCTGTAAAAATGGTGTATGCTGGTATATTCGGGAATGGCCGTTATAATTATTATTATCGCTGAGTGTCCACATAAGTTTATCATTTTGGAGGACACCTTCAAGAGGTATCACAGGATATCACGACATAACCTAACTGATGAGCTTTTCACTAGCTTCCTACTCAGAACTTTATGGCTTGTAGTTTCAGGAAACCACGTGCCGAGTGAAAGCAGTTGTTGGGGACTAGTAGCCTTTTTGTGTATGAGATCAGCTATTTCATTTTTATGAGTCGTGATAAGTAGTGAGCACACGACTGTATGTAGGAATAACTCGACACGTAAGTTGCGAGGTTAGTGAATGTTGGGCCTATCCGCTGCTGAGCGGATGTTTGGCATAAGAACAGTGTGAATATCCCCTGCGAAAATTGCTCACACGGGAAGTAAGAGTCGGAAAAATTATATGAAGCGAAAAAACCGTTGAAAGGCGTATAAATGAAACCAGGCCAGGACCGATTAGAGGAACTCTGCGTTAAACTCGCAGCAAAACTCACTTACTGTACTGCTAGGTGGGTAACGACTGCTAATCACTAAAATGCACTGCAGATCTAATAACAGATGGACAAAAAAGACAAATAATTTTGACTGAAATGGCATGACCGTCCGATTTCTGAACTGATGCGCTACAGCTGAGTAGCACAATGTCGGTTATATTCGATCTTTAGTACGCAGGCACACGCTATTTTTCCAAGTATGAATAATTTTCTGCATAAGTTGCGTGTTTCTTTCTCACAAGCAGTCTCAGTCCCCATATATCCTATCAACCAGGTGTATGAGTTGTGTGTTGATGAAATGAAGCATGGGAGCAGAATTGGCGTGTGAAAACTAACCTGCTGGACAGCTGGGAGTAGAGTCTTGTGCCCTGAATCGGCAATGATAATAGTCCTAATCGGGTCACACTGTGAATGCCACTAACGCGAATGGATGTCTTTTCTGTTCGAAAAGAATATTATGGATGTTATCACAACCTACAAGCGCCAATAAAGCAAGGTCACGGCAGATAAATCGACAGACATACCGCGCGATTCAGAATGATGTAGTCAATTGCGTTCTTCGATATCTCAGGCATTATTATTGTTTATTTTTATCCTAGGTTCCTGGTGGAACATAGAGCTTCGATTGCAAGCCTTCCTTGCACTCCCTCCTCCACAGTCCTTTGAACGTCACTCCACGATTGCCACAAGCTTTCACTTCTTCCTCACACCATCTCCTCAATGTCACCCCAGCTTCAGACGCCCAACCCATCGTTTCACCTTTGGATTCCACTCGAGGGCCCGGCCGATGTCCCCAGTAGGCCTTCTCAGTGTATGCCGATTCGCCCCCACTTTCTTCTGCACATTTGTTGGGTGATGGGTTCTTGGTTCGTTGCCAGCCACAGGGAGCTCCTTGTTGCCTATTGTTTCTAGCCATCTGATCTTCAGTATCAAGTCAGCATAGGCGGCAGCTGTTAATGGGTGTCTGTGGTTTGTTGCAAACGCTTTTCGTAACACGCCAAGTCTCTGAACCATACAGAAGCACTGACTTGACATTAGTATTAAAAATCCGGATCTCGTTCTGAGCGTAATAGATCTCCACACTGATTTCAAACTGATAAAAGCCTGTCTTGCCTTTGCGATCCTGGTTTTCACGTCCTCGTCCGTGCTGCCCGTAGTTGAAAAGATGCTGTGTAGGTGGCGAAAGAGACTACTTCCCCTAGGTTTCTCCGTTAATGGTGATTGGCGCTTGTTGACGATGCCGTTTATCCTTGGGTATCTTCATCATCTCTGTCTTCTCTACATTCACCTGAAGTTTCTCTTCCGCCACCCCGCCTCTTCTGTTAACCTGTTAGTTTTCACCGGTAAATCTTCAAGTTTGTGCGACATTAGACACAATTCATCACTGAAATCCAAATCTTCCAGGCTCTTTTCATCGGTTCAGTCAGTGCATGTCCATCTTCTCGCTCCTCACGGTTTGCTTCATGGTCCAGTCCACCACGATCAGGACGATCATCTGTGATAGTGGATAGCCTTATCCTACTCCCGTTTTTACGTCAAAAGCATCACTGAGGTTTCCATTGTGGACCACTTGGCATGTGGAGTCGACATATAGCTGTTGAACGAGGTTGATGAAGATTTGTGGCACTAAAACCGCAGCGTCCAGTCAACTGCCAAATTACTTCTCGGTCGACGCCGTCAAAGGCCTTTTCAAAATCGATGAAGATGAGGTAGGGAGATGGCTGCCGTTTTATGCTCTGTTCTACGACTGTGCACAGCGTAGCGTTGCAATATGATCCACACATGATTTGTTCTCCCTGAATCCAGCCTGTTCCGGCCGTAAATTTGAATGCAGAGCATCTTTTAGTCTCTCCACGATGGTGCGGCATAATATTCTGCTTGGGGTGGGCAGCAGAATGATTCCCCGCCGGTTCTTGCAAATACTCAGATGCCCTTCTTTGGAAGTTTGGCAAGGCACCCCTTCCTCCAATCTGCAGGTACTATTCCTTCGTTCCAAACTTGCTGCAGCAGTGGTGTGAGCATGTCCGCTGTTGTTTCTGCGTCTGTTTTTAGTGCTTCTGGTGGAATTTTATCTGGTCCTGCTGCTTTCCCGCATTTCAGCAGTTTTATAGCTTTCAGGACTTCTGCTTTTGTCGGAGGGCCCGTGTTCGGCGGTAGTCCTGCCGTTGCTGGTGGAATTTGTGGACAAGCTGCAGGTCGATTCAAGAAATTCTTGAAGTGGTAGTCCCACTGCTTCCTCTATTTTTCTTTTTCGGTAGCTAGTTTTCCTTCACTGCCTTTTATTGGTTTCATCTGCGTTGATCTCTTCTCTCCCAGATAGTAACCTATTTATTTAGTATAGTGTTGACAGAACTCTACTAGCTGCAGCCTGTTTTGCTTCACTTGCGACTGTTTGGTGGAAGTGTCTTCTATCTTTCTGTGCACCCCTCTTCACTTCATTGTCCAGTGTAGTGTTTTATAGGTTGTGTGCAGTTCCTCTTTTCGTGGTTCATCTTTGCGCTGGTTTATCTTCTGCTTCACCATCTTCCTAGCCTTGCTGTATCAGCTTTCATGTGCCTACAGAGATCCATTTTTTGTCTTGCTCCTTCTTCCTTCATAATACGGTCACGCAGTCTTCTTTCCACATCCTTTTCAAAGCGTTCGTGTTCTTCCACGCCACATCCTCCAGGGTTCTTGCTCAATGTCTCCTATTTCGTTCTGATGGATGAAGTGGGGGTGCCCTTCTTAGTTTTGTCCTCCGGTTTCTAGGTGTCGAGCTCAGACTGTGGCCTATCGCCAACTTCCTTGAAGGCTTTCAACTTGATTTGAAGGGTTCCGTGCACTAGGTATAGGTTCTCCCTCTTCTTTTGATTTGCATTACTTATTGGCGCACAGCATTGTTTGACTGTGGCTTTCCTTCCTTTTGAGTTGAGCCTTGCTGTCACGACCCTGTAGGAGGAGATTGGTTCCCATTGCGTGGGAGAGAGCCTTCGATGATCCTGGCGACACCATGATAGCCACTCTATAACTCAGCCTCCAAGTGGTTGTCGTCAGGGTGAGAATATCGGGGTAGATTGTCGACTCTCGAGTTAACAGTTTGGAGAGTCCGCTTCCATTTTTTATTTGTTTCCGCAGACTCCAGGCACTTCTATGCCATACCTCCCCATCTCTTTCGCAATCCGTGCAGCCTTGGCAGGTTCACGCCTGGTGTGGACACCTCATGCCTCCATCTTTACGTCCTCTTTCATCGAGAGAAGACACATTGGCCGACTGGCTTCCCGAAGGCCTCCACGAACCGGCGTCATTTAGTCTGTCCGATCCCGGCGAGGAATAAGTTTGTTTTTGCGTTTTATACTTCCCTTGTGCTCTGAAGTTTCTTCAGCGGTTGGACTGCTAGCCCTGTACCCAACCCTCTCTTTTTACTCGGTCTTACGACCGGCTAGTAACTAGTGACCAGGAGAGGTTGATATCCCGCTTATGTCAGTAAAATTAGTCTGAACGTTGATCTGGTATTGGCAAATACAGCTTCTGCGAAGATATTCCTTGGGATAGACAATATGATTCCCCCACCAGAACCCAAACATGAGAAGTAAGATATATGAGCTCTCGAAACAGCAAGAGAAAAAAAGGTATGTGCTGTGTAAATAACAAAAGGTCCATGCCCACTGGTAATAAACTAGAATGCGATAGATAATGAAGTCCACCGGGAAAGCTTCGTCCGAAACAGCGACCGCCTGAGGTATGCTGGTACTCGGGAGTCAGCTCACCACGCCGGACAACACTGTGAGTACAAATCAACAAAGACTGACCGAGCACACTGATACAAGTACATCAGTTGCTATCATTTCACCTATTAACAAGGTAGTGACTACTGAAACTGAAGGCGAAATCTCCACCAGTCATGTAGATTTATTCGCAGATGCTGTTGAGTTAGACGGCAACGGCAGTAATACATCCTATACACGCTTTGTTCCACTGAATGCATCGACGAAACTCGCTTTCCCCAGATGCAATAATGCTGATAAGCCTTTACCCCTAAACCTCTCACCTGCATTGGTGACCTCCGGGCGTGTTGACAGTGCACAGTCTCAAAGTGCCATGTTTCAGATATCTAAACCTGAAACTCCCAGTTCGGATTTGCCGCCTGAGCCCATTGCGCGGAAAAGAATTAGCCACTCTCGAAATAGTTACCCTCGGTCTGTTAAACTCAGAGGTTATAACACCGTTCCAAGGGTGATCCACTCTCCCTACACGTCGATCATCAAAACACTGGGCAACAAGGCACCTTCATTGACCAACAGAAAGGTGGCATTCATAAACCACGACAGCGTGAAGAAAGGGTACCGGCGTGAGAATATTTGTGATATAGGTGCCTCCCACAGTCAGCGGAACTGGGGCTACAGGAAAAGCATCAGGTTTTTCTCCTCAGAACCATCTACACAACGCCCAGCTCCTGTGTACGCTCACCCCAGTATGACGATATCACCTTCTAACTGCAGGTCTGCTGTTCAGTCGATGCCTATGAAACTGGCTCCTCAGCGTGACGCACCCCACCCTTTCCCCTCGAGCGGTGGAACAGTGGATTTAGAAGGCTCATTTCAACAGACATCCGTACTCAGGGCTAATACTAAAGATCGAAATTTTCTAGGACTGCAAACGTTATTGGCGCCTTTTGTCGTTTAAGTGGTGACACCTTCGAGCCAGCTGTTGACTGTCCTAGCTGACTACTGACACAGTGCCAGAAGAAATGTTACGCCAGCCTATCATTCTCCTGGTTGACACAGCAGGTCAACACCTGATACAGTAGAAGCTAATGAGAGCAGCGACCCGGGAATATCTTATTCCCCTAGTATGTCACCGAAATCAAATTCTACCTCATGTTTCTCCCCTAACTCTTCGCCTGTGCAGTATGACAAGTTTGTCGGTGTGTTAGGTTCTGGGGGATGGCGCCAGCATGTAATGTAACCAATTAGACGCCATAGCATACTTGGCCTCGTTTTCACCCACGGACTATTACCTTTTACTCTTCGAGTCGGCCTGGAATCTCCGGACAACGATCTTAGAGTGGTTTTCGGTGACTTTCGACTGTCTCCTAGTGTTACGTCAGCTCCCAGACCACAAACAGCCATAACCGGACGTCATGAAAATGCCAACTGGGAAGAGGTGCAGTACATGTTGCCATGCTTGAACTGGGGTTCTTATTTCATCAGTAGCCCAACCCACGAAGTAGGTGACATCCATAGTTTCATGAATGTACTTCACGTTCTTATAGCTCCAATGGCATAAGTAGTAATCAGGAATCCGGAAGTGAATTCTACCCCAGAAAATGTACTTATCAGTATGCGCAGACATGCCAGAAATTTGTATCGATCTAATGACATTTCATTGCGCATGAAAACTTCAAATCAAATAGGTTACTGAAAGCAATCAAACAAAAAAGTAGCTGCTACATACAGTCGGACAACGTTCAATCTGTAGTGAGCGTTCTAAAATCCCGTGAAGACTTATCTATAGCGAATCCTAGTAACCTGACCACTGATAGGTACATTCCCTACGATGACCCACGTAAGATCTGTGAGTTGTTTGGTAATTACTTTGCAAGCTCCTTCATACACGAAGACGGTTTACTTGACACACGAATGCCCATCCGACAACATCATTCGCTAAGTAATGTTTCTTTAACACACAAAAGCACAGCTGGTAAAATTGCTTCGTCGAAGAACTGGTAGAATTCCATCCGTTCTAAAGGGGGTTGGTGAAGACATACCACTGACCGTTGTGCAGCTACACTCAATAAAGGAGCACGCCACCCTGACTGCTAGGAGCTGTCATACATATCTCCCAAGTATGAATCTCGCCCGAAGTGAAATATTCAGAACTGTCGTCAAATAAATATCACAGCTGTGGTCTCTCGGAATATGGAGAAGGTGGTTGTGCAAAAAATTACTGGTTATATGGTCACGCACCAGTTACTTTCCCCTATGCAGCATGGTTTCTTAAAAAATCGTTCACATAGTACTTGCTTGCTTGATCACTTTAGCGGCAAGAATCCAATAATCTTGGCCGAACGCGGGAAATAACTAGGCGGCGCCGACTGACGTGAATCTGACTAGTTCCTGAGTTCTACTGCACAGCTTCCGAACTTCAGCGAGCGACGCACTTTCCTCGTGCTTTTGGATTTTGGCGATTTGGCTACGATACAGTTAAATTTTTCTCCGGCCAATTAAATCTTCTAAACATATACGTTATCCGCTAACTGTTGCTGTCATTTTCTCCGCAACTTTTGGTTGCATATCTCTGGTTTTCATCAGTACGTGAACTTTGGTCTGGACTCCAGTATTCTTCGCTGTTTGACGGGAAGTTGTAGCATCTTGCTGCTTTACCTACCAGTTTACTGCAAAAGCTAAGGTTGACAGACAACCAGTAACTTTAATCTGTGTTGCAGATAAGTCTCTAATCTTGCTATTTTATTGTCAGACAATAAGTTTTTGCTTCTTTTTGTCTGTGCCTTGTAGCCTTAAAATGACTGATGCTATTGCTGCCGTAAAAAAACCAATCCATAAAGCTAAGAGATCCAAAGCTTCGAATCCGTCACTAGGGTCTGAAAATGGCTTATTTATTAATGGCCCTTCTGTCGGTCTGTCTGGCGTAATGGCTGACGTATATAATGGTGTTATTGCGAACAAGCGTAATATTGTTGACAACAGTAATGCAATTGCTGATCTTCAGCGTAAACTGGACTGTCTTACACCTCTGATTTGCCTACTCAACCCTACAACGGACTTATCAGTGGATAACCTTATCAAGTGTGAAACATTGGTGAACTTTTTAGCTGCTGAAGCCAGCAAACGATTGACTTCGTCGCACAACTCCATTGTCCCCAATGTCCCTGATAGTTTTCCATTAAAACGTGTTAAAAATGATCTCCTTCAAGCCTGTGGTTTGCATGAATCTGGTTGCACAGTCCGGCGTCTTAGGAAGAGGACCAGTAAATACCCCTGTCCAATATTATTCCAGTTCAGCTCACTCCTTGATGCGAGACACTTTTGTGGTTCACAGAAATCTGTAAGACTCTTAAGAAGCTGTGAGAATGTTAGGGTACTTCCAGATCTTACCCCATGTCAAAGACGGACACGTGTTTCGAAACCTTATGAAGTCCCTTTGGAAACTCCATCAGAACCAATGGCCACCCGAAACATACTGGCGCCTGGGAGTCAGCTCCTAACACCAGATGACACCGTAAGTGTAGATCAAAAAAGGCTGACCGAGCATATTGTTGCAAGTACATCAGTTGCTTCTGTTTCACCATCCAACATGGTAGTAAACACCGAAACTGAAGGTCAAATCTCCGCCAGTTATGCAGATTTATTCTCAGATGATGTTGATATGGATGGCAACGGTAATGATACGTCCGATATGCACCTTATTCCTCTGAGTTTATCGATGAAGCCTGCATCACCCATGTGCAGTTGCACTGTTAAGCCTTTACCGCCCTCAAATACCATGTTGACCTCTGGGTGTATTGACAATGCACGGTCACATAGTGCCATGTTTCGAAAATCCAAACCTAAAAGTCCTAGTTCGAATATACCGACAAAGCCAGTGGGACAGAAACGTTTTAGCCAGCCCCGAAGTAACTATATTCAGACTGTTAAGCCTAATGGTTATAACGCCATTCGAAGAGTGACCCCGTTTCCTTACGCAGACACATTCACGTCGTCCACCGAAATGACACCAAGTACTATGGCACCCTCACTAACCAACAGAAAGGTAGGATTCATACACCAAGGTGGTAAAAAGAAGGGGAACATGCGTAAGAATGTTCAGAACACAAATGCTTCCCACAGTCATGAAGACAAGGGCTATAGGAAAAACGATAGGTTTTTCTCCTCACACCCATCTACACAACATTCATATCCAATGTATGCTCGCCCCAGTACAACGATATCACCTCCTAATTGGAGGCCTGCTGTTCAGATGCAGCCTCTGATACTGGCTCCCCAACATAGTGCACCCTACCCCTTCCCATGCGGAAGTGAAGCCACAGACTTACTTGGCTCATTTCCGCAGACACCCATACCCAGGGCTCATTCTGAAAGCCCAAATTTTCGCGGACTTCAAAAACTATTAGCGCCTTTTGCTGTTCAGATGATGACGCTGTCGAATCAGCTACTGTCAATCCTAAATCACAACCGCTACAGTGGCGGGGAAGACGTTACGCCAACCTGTCATCCTCCCGGCTCATATACAGTGGGTCAACACCTAACACAATAAAGGATATTAGTAGTAACCCAGTAGTATCTTACTCCCCTATTATGTCCCCGAAATTAAATTCTACCCCATTTTCCTCACCACTACAGTTCCAACTAACCTGCGAGAAAATGCTTTCCGAAAACAGGTTTAGGTACTACTGCTTATCCAATTCTTTAACCTTCTGTCTGATTAACGCCCGTTCCATACGCAACAAAATAAGTGAGATCACTATGTTGTCGACTATGTCTAACCCCTGCCTAATATTTATCACTGAAGCTTGGTGCACTCCAGACACTCCTGATAGTGATGTCTCTGTCGACAATTATACTCTGTTTAGGGGAGATAGATATAATGGTAGAGGTGGTGGTTGCATCATCTATATCAGGTCCGACATTGCTGCGACAAATTGTCTTAATTCAGAACTCAATTCGCTCAGTGACTCAGTGTGGGTTGTGGTGAAGTTTACTAATGATATAACTATCCTCTTGGGGTGTATCTACCGTCCCCCTTGTTCTACCGTAGATTATGATGACAGGCTTGCAGAAGTGTTCACCCATGTAACAACACTGCCCTACTCCATGAAACTTATATGCGGTGACTTTAATATGCCTGACATCAAGTGGCAGACACTTACCTCTCCTAGGCGGTTTGATAATTTTATTAATGTGTTGGATTCTGGAGGATGGCGCCAACATGTAGTGCAACCAACTAGACATAATAGCATACTTGACCTAGTTTTCACGAATGGATTATTGCCTTTCACTCTTCAAGTTGGTCCAGAATTCCCGGGCAGCGATCACAGAGTAGTGTTTGGTGACTTCCGACTATCTCCCAGAAATACGTTGGCTCCCAGGTCAAAAACAACCACAGTTAGACGATATAAAAATACCATCTGGGAAGAGATACAATACATGTTGCGATGCTTGGACTGGGGTTCTTATTTCACCAGTAGCTCAACCCATGAACTAAGTGACATCTTCTACAGTTCCATGAATGCAATTCACAATCACATTGCTCCGGAGGTATCAGTACTAATTAGAAAGCCGAAAGTGAATTTCATCCCTGAAAAAGTACGTATCAGCATGCGCAGACATGCCAGAAATTTCTATCGATCTAATGACTTTTCATCCCTTGTCTCATTAAAAATTGCTCATGAGAACTTCAAATCAAATAAGTTACTGAAAGCAATCAAGCAAGAAACCAGCTGCAACGCACAAACTGGCAATGCTCAATCATTAGTGAGAATTCTAAAATCCCGTGCAAACTTATCTAGAGTTATTCCCAGTAGTCTGATCATCGATGGGGACATTCTTTATGATGACCCAAGAAAGATCTGTGAGCTGTTTAGTAAACATTATGCAAGCTGCTTCACGCACGAAGATAGTGTACTAAACATACAAATGCCCATTCCACCACACCACTCGCTAAGTAATGTTTCCTTTACACAGAGAAAGATAGGTGATGCAGTTGCTTCACTAAAGGACTCATATTCTGCCGGACCCGATGGGATCCCGTCTGTTCTCCTTAAGAGAGGTGGTGAAGATATACCGTTGATCCTCATGAAGCTATTCTCAATATCCCTTACTGAGGCATGCTACCCTGACCGCTGGAAGCTGTCATACATATCTCCCACGTATAAATCTGGGCCGACGTCAGAAATTCAGAATTATCGTCCCATAAATATTACATCTGTAGTCTCTCGTATCATGGAGAAGGTCGTTGCGCAAGAAATCAATGACTACGTGGGTGCGCATCAGCTTCTTTCCCCTATGCAGCATGGTTTCTTAAAAGGTCGTTCATGTAGTACTTGCTTACTGGATTATTTTGGGGAGGTCACCTGCAGACGAGATGAAGGTCTTTTCGTAACTGTCCTATTTTTTGACTCCAAAAAAGCACTTGATAAAGTGCCTCATAATCGGCTTATTCTGAAGCTTCAATCATTTGGAATTAGTGATCCTATATTATCGTGGATAAGCTCATTCCTTAGGCAGCGTACTCAAATAGTAAAGTTCAGCCAAACCTATTCCTCCCCACAGCCTATTCTGAGTGACGTCGTTCAAATGCGTTTGAGCCCTTACCGTCCCTCCCCTACATAACTGATGTTTCTAACGTGATAAAGTATGGTAAACCCTACCTGTTTGCTGACGGCTTAAAAATCGTGTATAGCTTTCCCCACTAATCGCTAAGTGAGGGTTTTAATAGAATCCAGGAAGACCTGACGAGTTTGTTCGCTTGGAGTGAAACATGGGAACTTCCACTTAACTCTGATAAATGCGGAATTCTCTGTTTCAACAACTCTTATCCAAACGTCAGTTTACACCTTGGCGATTCTGTGCTGCAATCTTATAGCTCAGTGTGTGATTTAGGTGTTAGGTATCCTCGAAACTTGACGTTTACGGAATATGCCCAGTCACTTGTCTCCAAGTGCAGGCGCTCAGTTGGCCTTTTGTTTAAACATGTACATGCCACTGAGGCCAGACTGCTCTTATTCAAGGTAATGATCCGCCCAGTACTTGAGTACGACACAATCATCTTCAGGAATATGTATGCTTCGGATAGGAATGTTCAAAGAATGTTCAAAGAAAGTTTACCCGCCATGTACTGGGCCGTCACGAAGAACTTGGTTATGGGGAAGGTGTAAGAAACCAAAAATTGACCCACTTTGGCTAAGACGCCTCAACCTTAGACTATTTTTCCGCCTTTGCATGGCATTACTCATGCCTGTTGCGCTCCTGCTCTTAAGCCTATATCTTTACATAGTCCACGCAATCGTGAATGCACTGTACCTGTAGAAAAGCACCGCCTTAAACTTGGGTCACGATCCTTTATGTTACAGTACAGCAAATTATGGAATAAGCTTCCACATTTTATTCGCTCTTGCATGTCTGCAATTCAGTTTCGACGTCTACTCAACGAATTCTTTCTTTACACGGATATCCATAAATTTCTTGACATTCATATTATATCCACAGATACGAAGCATAATGGAGCAATCGGCACATAACAATGGTCAAGCCATTGCGTTCACTATGAACGTACTCAAATCTCCAGATGTAAGGATCGGTTTTATTACAGCCCTGCGGTTCCTTTAGTGCAGATGGCTTTGCGATTGCATATAGGGGTATGAATACTGGCTCCTCTCCGTATAATGAACTTGTAAAGTACTGTTTATCTCTCAAAGCCACTACGGGACACCTCCCCTCCCAAAAAAACGACTTAATAACCCTATAATGAAAGGACTATGTGGCTGACTTCACACACATGCATGAAAATGTACATAAAGTTCGAATAAATCAAAAAAGGATAGGGACCTCTCCCTTCTCCGAATTTGATAACGTAGTAATTTCTCCTTCCATATCTGCTCGTGCCTCTTCTTTCTTTCCCCATTTGCAGAAGCAGCTGCAAGTCGACATTTGATGTTCAAATTCAGTCTGAACATGATTATTTTGTGGGAATAATACCTGCTCATTGACGCCAATAATTATTGGACTACTCCCACTCTCTCGCAAATTCTGGACCATCTTCAAGATTAACTCACCTACTGGTCATGATTTTTCTTGCGACGAACCATCTGGCCATTCCCAACAGTATTAGTAGCAGAGACATTCTGAACAGATGATTAAACCGGAGACCAATTAACATATTGTCCCAGGACGTCACTTACCTGCAATGGCTCCACACTGCACGTTTTCTAGTACTCCGTACCAAGAGACCTTTTCATATGGAACTTACTATGCATCAAATACACTTCTCGAATGATGCGGCCTATGCTAATACAAAAGATACCTGAAGTCTATGTATAAGTACTGCCGCTTGGACTATCGACTGTTTCAACATCTATTTTAATCCGATACAACAAGTGTTCCCAGCAGAATTAATTTACATTACCCTTAAACGTAACATGTTTGCCTGGAGATGCATTGATATAGCCATACACGTTGGTTTTGTAGCTGTGGATACTTTATTGATACCTCAGATTGTATAAATGGGTCCTCTGTGGTTAGCAAGGCTGATAACTGAAGATCATTACAAGCAATGAACTTTTATAATACCAATTAGCAAACTATGCGAAAGGACTGACAACGTCGGTTGGTTATGACGCAAACTTTGAACATTGCGCGCCTTTGATATTGATAATGGAACTTGTCTTAGAGATAGAAGGTTGAAATCCATTTCCGTCTCACGAATTTCAGCAAATTTTAATCAGATTATGCACACTAATGACTTGACATGTAAATTATTCAATACTAGATGCTTTTAAAAGTTATGAATTTGGCGGTGCTTGTAAACTGGTATCCCTCATGTTAGACCTGCTGAGTGAAGACAATATTTATTATTATCTAAACTTCAACACTATGTACTCTGTAAAGTAATGTTTCCTTGTTCATTTCATAACTAGCAGGACCTTCGGCAGTTTTTAATTGAGTTTAATGACATCCCGTCAATACCACTCAGGTCTCTAGTCTTGTAGATTATTCGAGATGTATCGACGTGACGAAGCTTGTAAACTGGCTTCTCTCATGTTAAAATCTTTTTTAACTTGAGAATGAAAGATTTACTTATATATTCGGCTTGTTTCCAACGTCTCGCGTACTAATCGGCAGTAGCGCTCTGCACTGTCTGTCAATAACAGTTAGCTATTGGGGGTGAGACCTAATTCGTTTTTTGGTCGGCCATCATGGGGGCAGTAGGACGACTGTTCAAAATTCTTTCTATCTCCACGAAGTAGGTTGGCTAATGTATCACTATTCACAGTCTACTCCTTGGATATAACCATCAATAACCTGCGTACAGAACGTGTCATTCTTTCCCATAGTCCACCTCAATGACTCGCTTGTGGGGGGTTGAAACTCCATCGTATCCCCTTTGTCACCATAGCATCGTTGATTCACCGTCTGTTCCGCACACCCACTAGTTGTCACAGTTCCGAAATCTCCCCAACAAAGTTAGAACCACTATCACTGCATATCTTTGCAGGGGGTACACTTCTTCCTACTAACCTCGTTACTGCCATTACGAGGGCGTCAGTGCCTAGGTTGAAAGCTACATCTGAATGCATGGCTCGCGTCTGAAGACAAGCACCCGTACCTCTTTTCCTCTCTCCTTCCCTGATGAACCATCAGTGGTCCGAAATAATCAATTTCCGATGACGAGAAGCAAAACCGTCCCCCAGACCGGTAAGGGGGCCATCATCTGCTGACCCAGTGCGGCTTTCAGTCGTCGAAACTCTTTGCACTTTCTCAAAACACGTTCAGCCGCACTGATCCCCTTAATTATACAATAGCCTCTTCGTAGAGTGGCCAGGACTCTCGAAGTGACAGTATGCTCTTCTATGACATAAATAAATAATTTTTCTCATACTAGTAGTTTAACATGAGAGAAGCCAGTTTACGGGCATCATCACATCGATATATGTTGGAGAATTTACAAGATTTTATGGGACCTAAATGGTAAGGAATGGAGGTCATTAAATTGGATTAAAACATCAAAAGATTACACAGGTCACAAAATGAACGAAAAAATACCTTTCAGCGCATACAGAGTGTTAACGTTTGGATCGTTTTCAGTCATACTTTCCTTCTTCACCATTAGTGGCACCAAGGTCGCTCGAAATTCTAAATTTCCGTTGTAAGCAATCAACTTGTTTGATTCGTCTTCGCGATGCCCCGTTAAGCCATATAAATGTTTATTTTGCCGTAAATTCTTGTATTTGTAGCTTCCGATACCAGAAGAACCCACACCGAAGATGTTGACAGCCTGTAAGTTTCCACATAATCACGTAATCCAAGTGAATATCTATCCAAGTGTTATCGTTTACAGCAATAAAGATTTACGCCATCAGAATTTGATGTTGTGGTGCAAAGGAACAAACATTTGAAAAACTTGCCGACCAATGGCACTGTTTTTTTATACTGTTCACGTTAAGGTATACTGCATTGTCAAGGACGTAAATTCACTGTTAGGTGAAGTACTGGAAAAGTCACCTGCATATCATTGTTGTATGTTCACTTCAAAGTTAATACGTGAGTTGAACTCCTGGATTTTGCTGTTTGTACAGGATTTCGATGCCATTGCGACCGTTCAGAAATTTGAGTAACTCGACGACTGATACATGTCCAAATGGTGAGACGGTCAAATGAGTGAATGGGATTGGTAATTCACGCTTATTGAACAGTAATTTTCGTGGGGGCATGGTTTCATTGCTTCGAAAAGAAGCGGAAAGTTTAATATTGGTGACGTACATTCCTCATTTGTGTCCTGTTATCATCATTGAAAGTTATCTTGATGATATGGGTATTCGAGGGTCCGAGTTAAACCCGTCGACCATTCAGGGTTAAGATTTCCAGATTATTCAGTAAGTTTTCATCATAGTCTGGTTTCTGCATAGTCTGACGACACCTTCATGCTAAACCATCTGAAACTTAGGTAGAAAAACAACAAAATCAGGTGTAGCTTCTACACCTCTCAGATTGTAAACTGTTTATATATTGAGAGTTCCTAATTTGTTGTAGTTCCAGCAACAGTATTAGTGGTGCTTTTTATGATGCTGTCCTGTAGTGTAGAGTTAAGCTGTCTCATAAACCTAGTTAAAGTGTTTGATTCTCGTACTTCCCTAGGTGAGCTGTTCCATATCTGAGCATATTTTATCACAAAGAAATTCTCCCCAGTGACTGTTCCGAAATGCTCAATTGCTACTGTTGCAGTTACGTTTCTTAAGGCATATGCGGTTTTGTTTATGAACCACACGTCTGTGAATACGCTATAAGTTAACCTGCGAAGGAGCTTATAAAGCACTATCAGGTTCAGTCTGAGCCTTCGTTTCCATAGTGGTCCAAGTCCTAGGATGTTGCACCTGGTAACATATTTTACGTCCTTATTCTTGTTCAGTATTCTCATTGTAAAGTACCTCTGCACTCCTTCGACTTTCAGTCTACTCGTAACCCTTATACTGCTGTACATAAATGAACGATATTCCAACAGCGGTCGGACACATGTTTTATGCGGGATAACTTTAGATTCGGTGCTGTAGAAGTTCCGTAATAAGAAACCCACCAGTTTGCGTGATTTCGACACTTGTGTGGATACGTGCTCAGAGAAGGTTAGGTTTTGAGAATATCGGGGTCCTAAGTCTTGTATAGACTTCAGTTTTGGGAGTGAATGCCCGGCTATCATCAAGTTTATCTCGAGTCCATAGTCACCTATACATATCCAGCCACATTTTTCCGTTTTAAATTCTAGCCGCCAGATGTTGCACCATTTGCTAACACATCTTAGTTCCTCTTGCGTAGTGCTAATAGTCAGGGTTAAGTCACTGCTAAGGCATATGTATACTACCTTAAGGTCATCCGCGTATAAGAATGGCTTGCCTGCCTTGAAGCACTCACATATGCTAATGATGTATGTCATGAAGAGAAGTGGACCCAGGACGCTGCCCTGGACAACTCCACTGGTAATTGGTTTAGGTTTTGAGATAGTTGAGCCAACTTTTGTTATTTGGTAACGGTTAAGGAGACAGGATTTTAACCAGTCTAGAAGTGAATTACAGATCTCAAGGGATCCAAGCCTAGTGATAAGCAAGTTGTGTGGGACTCTGTAGAAGGCTTTAGTGATGCCGAAGTAAAGTATTATCACTATCTTCTTCCGATCCCTTTTTGCTGGTGATCTCGTTAAAAAAGTCAAACTGGTTTGTGGTGCAAGATATTCTTCTCAGAAAACCACATTGCGACGAGTTGATTTGGTTAGATTCCAGCAGGTAACCAGACATTTGATTTTTAATCACCTTTTCCATAATCCCTGAGATGACCGGGGTTATGTTAATTGGTCTGTAATTGCTAACGCTGGTCTTGGCCACTGACTTACGTTTTGGTAGTATACAAGTAGTTTTCCACTTGTCAGGATATGTCCCAGAATCTGACGAGAGGGTAAATATTTTGGGTAATAAAACTGCCATATCAGTACCAGCCTTTCTATAAGTTATTGACGATATCTCATCTGTCCCGCAGCTAACATTTGCTTTTGGGGTTCCAATAGCATGGTTAATGTTACTCACACTGAATTCTATGCTACCTATCGTACTGCTACTTGTACTGGTTATTTCGACGTCTGGAGCTAGGGACATGTTAGGACTATTAAGAAACCACTCACTGAGTTCACAAGTCACCTGTGGACCATGGTAACTTATACCTTTATGCTCTAGATAATTTGTTAAAAAGTCTTTCGTATTTTTTCGATTTCGTGGGATGCTGCAAAAGTTTTGTGTTTTGGACAAACTGTCAACGGCCCTACGCTCCCCAGCCAGTGCTTTCATTCGGTGCCTTTCTTGAAGTGAAAGGAATGTTGTGTGTATCTGACTCAGTACATGAAATTCTTTCAAAACAAAGTACTTTTTCTTAGTCTTCTCAGTTTGTGTTGAGTTTTCCAATCTATATATAAGGTTGTTTTAAGGCTGAGCTT
The DNA here is from genome assembly GCA_944470555.2 of Heterobilharzia americana. Taxonomy (NCBI): domain Eukaryota; kingdom Metazoa; phylum Platyhelminthes; class Trematoda; order Strigeidida; family Schistosomatidae; genus Heterobilharzia; species Heterobilharzia americana. The sequence goes on from OX104127.1 coordinate 110,452,218, forward strand.
AGTGGGCGCAACGGTTTCTGAGCGGAACTAATAATCTTGTAGAATTCGTCAAGGGTTTGAGACAGGTTACCGCCAGTGAAGAATTCTTCCCAATTGGAGCATCTTATAAGTGTCTGGAGGAGCCACCAGTCAGCACTCTTGATGTCCTTGTATAGGTAGTATTTCGGTGTTACTTCGTGCGCACCCTCGCGAGCTACTAGAAGTGGTAGGGTGCAAAGCAACATGCTATGACCGCTGTTTGTAAATTTTTCTCCTACCTGTATGGAGAGTGGTTCAATGTTGTGACAAAGTATCAGGTCAAGGGTGTTATTGTTTCCCGTGGGGGGGAATGAACATACTGCTGCCAACCGCTTGTGTCAATGGCTACTAGGAGTTTGTTATGGTTTGTGGGATTTGTGCATACATTCCAGTCTACCCCAGGGAGGTTGAGGTCACCGCGGATTGTCTTAGAATCGGAGTCTAGAGTGGCAGATGATCTCATCATCTGCTGCGGAAGTGTTGGGTGCCCTGTACAAACATCCGATAGGAAGCTTGTGTTCATGGATGTCTGCGCTTATCCGTGCACATTCTGGAGTCTTATCTACCTCGGGATTTGAGTAGGTATCAGCAATAATGGTACTTGACGCATAGATAAGATATCTGCCTCCTTTTTTATAAGCCCTGTCCTGTCTGCATACTGTGTATCCATCGATTGTAATGTGTGCGTCCGATATATCTGGAGTTAGCGAGGTCTCTGTAACCAGAACCAGTGTCGGTTGTTTTAGGATTACTAGGGTTCGAAGGGCTGGTATTTTACTTACTATGGGTCTCGCGTTTATGACTAGTACTGTTAGGTGCAAGGGGTATTGGGTGAATGAAAGGAGAGAAGTGAGGTCGTTGCTTACTACTGCCTCATCAGCGTGCCGATATATATGGCAGTTTTCCCTACCCCGTCTCAAGCTGTGCCGCGCATAAGTGGTAGACGTTCTGCTTGTTGCTGTCACTGGTAAATATGATAAGGGGAGGTGGCGCTGTTTGGCATATACCTTATTCCAGGCTTCGCTACCGGTTGTGGTGTCATCATGGATGCAGCAAAAGGGTTCGGCGATGGGAGAGGCGGGTAGTGGAGGAGACTAGGCTGCATATTTGTGCTGTCAAGGATGTAGTAATTTTGAGACCAAGGATGGCTCATCTGTGGGTTGTACGCAGTGTACAGTCCACTGTTTACGCTTTCGTTACTTCTTGGGTCCTGTGTTACAGACCCATATTGACGCGTTGCGTTATTAGGCCTACTGTCCCTAGGTTTCGGGTCCTGGGTTGTGTTTTTGAAGGGAAATTTCTTCCGATCATTCCTCGGGCATGTGTTTGTGCCGTCCGACCTGTATCGAATGTAGTTAGTGGAGATTGCCCCTTTTGGGGTCGTACTGGTTTTATTTACATTCCTATTTTCATTTAGCATGGCAGATGAGTTCATTCTGCTGGTTTTTGGCCTTTCAGAGCAGCCATTTCTAAGGGAAGCAGTTTGTTTTGGTACAGGGGGTTTATTATTGTTTGTATTTGTTTGTATCCCTCTGTTGCTACGAGGCCTAAACTGGTGTCTTGTTCGGTTAGATGGGGGTGGGTCTAGGTCTATGGAAGAGGCGTGTCTGTTACTATTGGCAGGCACACGAAGTGTTTTTTCTTCCTGAGTGGTGTGCGGACTAACGCAATGTTGTACTTTCGTGAGTTCTGGAGTTACTACCCGACTGTGTCGGCCAGCTGGTACCATCGTACCTAGTTTTTGACACTTGATGGTAGGCGGTGTAGGGCCTTTAGAGCCGGTTATTTTACCAGGACAATGTTGGACAGGAACATTATCTTTAGACGTATCACTTGCTTGTTCCGCAGTGGGTACATTATTGTTGAGTACTATCTGGGGTCTTGCATTTTTACATTGAAGTGGGGTTCGATCTTGAGCTATCTTAATGTGTCCAAACATATTTTTGAATTTAGCGCTATTGCCCATCGAAACAAACTGCCCGCAACCAAGGGACGATGTAAACTGAAACAAGATGGAGCATGTGAGTTGAGTCGGTCTTCCTAATCTTTTTACATTCACAAGTAACCCGTGACATACCACAGGCGTCTAAGATCGTGGCTCTAGCCTTTTTTGGTGATATACTTTCCGGAACATTGTAGACGATGGTTTCTTGTAGTGATGCAACTCCTCACACCACCTCTGAGGCGATGAAGTCGACTAGAGTTTCAGCCTTTCGCACTTCCCCGCTGTCTATATCTTTGTGTGGACCAAAAAGATAAGTAACGGGTGCGAGCTGCTTGAGTGCAGTGCGGACCCCAGTAGGCATTGTATTAAGCTCAGTAATTTCGACCGCATTGAAAGTTTGCTAAGTTACTGGGATCCGTGACAAAGTCAGTTATGCCTACAAAAGGAGTGTGCGACCTACTCGGAGAGTTCTGAGGCTGTTTCGAACAGATCTGTGGGGCATTCATTTTTCTTGTCCAAGCTATCTGCTTGAGATCTTTTCGCCTTACTGCGTCTCATTAATATGTTAGTGTTTGGATTCTCTTTGGTAGGTGTCTCACCAGAGAAGTGTGCCTTCAGTGCAGTAACTGACAAAAGGATCACGATCGACTAGTTTTTCACACAGAAAAGTGAATGGCGGGAGCAGTATCTAATGACTGATCCCCAGGGGGCCGATGATTCGATAACACAGATGATAAGTGCTCTGTTTGGCCGTTAGGTACTTTTGGTGTTCAAAAGTACTAAGTCAAACGATTGGTAACGTTGAAGTCATAATTTAACAGATCACGTGTAAATGTGACGCAGGTTACGAACTCACCGCTTACATGATAATGCCTTATGATCGGCTGGGTCGCGAAGTGATTTTTGGGGAGGATAACCGGATGCTTAAAAGTGGGTGGGTGGTCTGACCAGTTCAACCTCTCACCGATGCAGATCAATCCGTCCATAAGTATAGGTGGCAACCTCTGCGACTCACCTTCAGTCTCATAACTACCCTTTTCTCGGAGTTCCTTTATTAATCCTCTATACACTTCCTGCTGTACCATACATAATACCTTATGTTTGACAGCTTCCAGTTCATCGGCTGTTAGATAGCCAAAGTTCAGTGACATATCTTGGCGACGCGAATGCATAACAGATATGCAGATCACATATCTTTTAAGCCATGCGACAGCCTCAATCAGCCTCACCCAGCCCAAATGACACGCCGAAATCGGATCAGCAGTGAGCTCGGTAACGTTTGTGTTTGTTCGGACCGACCTCTTGAATTTAACATTCCCGATGGTTCCTTCCAGCAGAAGTCTACGGTACTTGAAAACTGTCGGGTTCTCAGAAGGGAGGGACCCAGAATCCGAGACGCTAAATTACACGCTCTTCGCATACCTCTTGAGGTCCAATCTGCAGAGTCCTTTTCAGATTCATTGTACCCCCCACTGATTTGGTGGTGAACACTGGTGAATAATGGCTGGGCGGCTGGCCACGAACGTACCATGCCGACTCTCCGTATTTCTAATATAGTACAGATTAGTTATAGAATTTGTCCAGAAACAAATCTTGCCAAGGCTATTCAGGATATTCTTCCTCAAAGTTTCACTCATTTGCGCACTCAATTCGGCCGCAGCTAACTCTAATCTCGGCACTGTCACAATTTTTAGAGGGGCAACCCAAGATTCGCTATACAGCAGCGCGCTGTATGGTGGCGTGTTTTTGGAACATTCCACGAATAAGCCACAGCTCCATGACCAGATTCAGAGGCATCTCAAAATGAGTGCAACTCAACCTTACTCATCTCACTATTATCCTCCTTCTTAATACTTATGGGTACTGGGATTCGCCCAAGGTTCTGCATGAGCCTTATTCATGCCATCCACAAGAATAGGTCGTCAGAACTCAAGGGTGTATCCCAACCAGTATTAGATTTGCAAAGACCCTGCAACAGCTGCTTGGCCGGAAGGCGAGCCGGGGCGATCAGGCCCAGTGGGTCAAAAAGAGCCGAGGCGGTGGATAGCAGTCCTCTTTTTGTGAAGGGTTTTTCGGCGGGTTCAAATCGGAACTTAAAAACATCAAGTGTGGCGTCCCATTCCAAACCCAGAGCTCTATGGGTTGAGCTTTGACTAACACGTAAGTCAGTTGAGTTTTCTGTGTGGCTCAGACCGGGAAGAACTACTCTTACTGCCTCTGAATTAGTCACCCACTTCTTCAGTTTAAAGCCACCGTGTAACATCAAGTCACTGGACTGTTTCACGAACTGTTTTTCCTCATCTGTGCTTGCAAAAGACATCAGGCAATCATCAACACAAAAGTTATGTGTCACTGCGTCCACCACGTAGCTGTCATAATCGTTGGCATACGCCTCGACGGTCTTGGACATTGCAAAATGTGTACGAGATAGTGAGGACACTGCACCGAATAGGTGTGATGTCATTTGACATTCAGTAGGTCCCTTCGAGAAATCACCTTGAGGCCGCCATAGGAACCTCAGAGCACCACGGTCAAACTCTGGAACTTTCACCTGCAAAAACATTTCCTCCACATCGGATGTCAAAGCAATCGGTTCTTTGCAAAAAGGCAATAATATTCCAATCAAGTCCGCTGTTGTGTCTGGTCCCCGATACAGGAAGTCATTTAAAGAAGTTCCCAACAGTTCGGCAGCACAGTCCAGTACAACTCTTACCTTCCCCGGCTTCTTGGAGTTAACTGCGGCATGATGCTGCAAACACCACAGTGGGCGGTAGCTAGGATTAAGCTGGGGCTCAGGAACTACTGTTGCATACCCCTTTCCGATGGTCTCTTGCATGGCGCTAGTGTATCTTTTGCGGAGCCTTACAGAGGATATTAGTTTACGTTTCAAACTCTCTAAACGTCGCCTGGCTACTTTGCACTCACCATATACAATCCTGGACTCCACTTTCCAGGGCGAAGGGACGATAAAATATCCAGTATCCCAATAAGTGCCTCGCTCCACTGTTCACAGCGGCTAAGTCATCGAGTGACAACGATTTATCTCCCGAGTACAATTCGCTGAAGTCATAATCGTAAATTCTGCTCCATTGATCGACTGATAAATCTTACCGAGACATACAATTCACAAACCTCTCCCTGTGCTCACGAAAGCTTGTCGGACCGAACACGACCCAACCCAACAATGTCCTCGCAGCATATGGGCTTTTTCTGACCCCTAACCTCTGATCCAGGACCCGGTGAGCCTCAGGTACATCGCAACCAATGAGCGGCAAAACGTCTCCGTTTTCTACCTGTGTCCAGGGTACGCCAGTGAGATGCGGCCACCTTTCAATACTTTCTCGCATCGACTGTTTAGGTCTCCGCACCGGAAGATCCTTTGCCACAACTGCCCGATGTATAAGTATACATTCGCTTCCGTCTGGTAAAATAAACTTCAAAAGGCTTGCTGACCGAGTTCGCCAATCTACTTACGCTAACGGTTTTGGTAGTGGTCTTTGTGCCGTCAGTTTAGGGCCGCTGTCCATGACAGCATAACCGTAAACCTCTTTATTACCGGGCTTTAGGCTTACCGAGAGTGGGCCCAAACAAATGCTTCCTCTGAGAGACTCAGTACATCCACAAATACTTTTCTCCAGTTGTTTGCTTGCGGCATGGTGGGTCTTCTTGTGTAACAGAGGGTGATGGGGTGCTTTACAATCTTCTAGACTGCACACCCCATGAATTTTACGTTCTACGGACCTGTGGCCCTTTTAAGACAGGAAAAACAACAATCATTTTCTGTAGCCTTCAACCATCTCTCACCCGTCGGTAACGACAGAAATGTGGCACATTCTGTGACTACATGGGTTCCTCCACAAAACATGCATGAAGGTTTCATGACTTTCCTAACGGGTACTAACTGCTGCGTGGAGCATGCTATTTTACTGTTCGGCCATCGACTGCTTGTTACCTGCTGTCCAGACCTACTTAGAAAAATGCTCGCACGTGCTGATACAAACTGCGTCAACCCTGTGAAGATAGGTTCTCGTTCGTTCTCAGTTAACTTTTCGACAGTCTCCACCCGTTTATTCTGTAACACAGGGAAATTTCTTTACCATACCCTCTAAAGTTCCCAAGGAGTTAAGGTTTGCACTAAAGTCCATTTGTTCTGGGGCTATAGAGCAGTCGACATTCCCTCAGCATCGTTTTGTTCTATGTTCGAGCATTCCATAAGACCCTATAGTAAGCCCTTCCAAACAAACGTTTGAGTATATCTCGAGCCCCTCAAAAACCAGCGGATGGTGGCAACGTGACGCATCCCTCTATAGCCTCCTTGGCCTTACCCTAACAGTAATGTAACAAGTATAACAGCCTCTGTCCATCATCATCAACTTCAGAGACAATGTAGAGCTCAAACTGCCTCATAAACTTCCAATATTTGGCTAAATGTCCGCCAAAGCTGCCTGATTCTACCTTCGGCAACTCGTGGCCGACATTGATACAAAACAAAGTAGCGGCAACCCATTTGTTTTCTGCGCTGCTCACCTGACTGGTCACTTCAGAATCAAGCCTGCTGTGAGGGTAAATACTAAGGCAAACTGATTTGTGACACTTTATGTCATCATCCAAAGAAAAGGTATCACCTAAACCGCTTTTCACATCTGATAAGTTCACCTCTTTATGCAGACGCAACCTTTCCTGTCTTTGCTTAGCCTTGAATTCACGAAGTTCTAACTCTTGGGTTTGATTCAACTATCGTACCTTCAACTGAGCAGAGGTCCTACTAGGGCTGGTCTTACTATGGTCAATAACTGCACCATTATCAGAGCCACTGCATGAAATAACATCAAGAGGGACTTGCTTGGTATCTGAGGTTGGATCCATGGTCATGTCGCCTTCTCCGTCAGGGATTGGCTCAAGGAACGACTTGCGCCTGCCAGGCACAGCAGTGACGGTATGTTGAGAACTGTAACAGCCAAAACCCGATAATCTTGGCCCGAACGCGGGAAATAACTAGGCGGCGCCGACTGACGTGAATCTGACTAGTTCCTGAGTTCTACTGCATAGCTTCCGAACTTCAGCGAGCGACGCACAGTAAAAGGTTGGATCAAAACATCAAAACGCGGTTTGTAGCAACTCTGTAGTAGATTCGTAACGAAATCTGTGGTACTATCAAAGCAACAATAAGTTATATCAGAATTACAAAAATACCTCAACAGTGCCGTTGGGTAACTTTACAGTCCAAAACGTTCTCGAGTGCAAATACGTACTACACGGTAAAGAACTGGTTAAACAAATACAGCCGTTAGGTACCTGACAGTCAATGAGAATATTCCCGGCAAAGGGGATAAAAAACTCTGTCCACCAGAATCAAGTCAACAAATAAACGTTTCCTGCAGACGGTCAAAAGACAAACAGTCAAATCACAGAACAACCGTGAGTTGAACCAAAACCAATGTCGGGCGCAGTAAAACAACATCACCTTGTCAACAGTCCAGCGTCACATAATGGGGAAGTGAAACATTCATGATAAGTCTCAATCACGCAAGGGCAAATACAGAGAAAAAATTTAAAGACAGTCAAACAACGGAATAACATTATACCGGCTGAGGTCAAAGGCACACCACCCACAACGAGGGTAAAAATATCAGAATAAATGTCAATACAGCCAAATAAGATGATCAGGAGGGATTTTCAGATCAATTTTCCGTTACAATCACTTTGAGGAAGTAACCAGCAAACGTGACGGCGGTCTTTTCGTAACCATACTTTTTGATCTCCGAAAAGCAGCTGACAAAGCGACTTATAATCGGTTAATTCTGAAGCTTGAATCGTTTGGAATCACTGACACGCTGTTTCATGAATAGGCGCATTCCTTGTATAGCGTACTCAAATTGTAAAGTTCAATCATACCTATTCCTCCTCGAAGCCCATTTTGAGCGGTGTCATTCAGCGTAGTGTGTTGGGGCTCTTACTCCTCCTTCATTACGTAAACGACATTTCTAATGTAATAAGATATGGAGAGTCCTACCTGTTTGCTGGTGACTATAACTGTACATAGCTCTTCTCACCCATCACTAAGTGAGGGTTTTAATGGAATCCAGGACGATCTGAAGAGTTTGTTCACTTGGAGTAAAACATGGCAACTTAAACTCAACTCGAGCAAATATGGGATCGTCTGTCTTAATGGTTCCTGCCCAAACGTCAGTTTACGCCTTGGCGACTCTATGTTGCAATCACTGTATGATTAGGGCATTAGATATTCTCGGAGCTTGACGTTCCCAGAGTATTCTGAGTCTCCTGTATCCAAATTCAGGTGCTTAGTTGATCTTTTGCCTGAGTATATTTATACCACTGATGCTAAGCTGCTTTTACTCAAAATATTCACCCACCCAGCACTTGAATATGGCGCAAGCGTCTTCAGCAATGAGTATGCTTCGGATAGGAAAGGCGTTGAGAAGCAAATTTACTCGCTGTGTACTGGGCCGTCATCAAGAAACTGATTATGAAGGATAGCGTATGAAAGTGGAAATTGACCCACTTTGTCTGGCCACCGAAAGCTCAACCCTAACCTAGTTTTCTGCCTTATGCTTACTGCTGTCCTACTTTGAAGTCCACGTCACCATACAGTCTACGTAGTCGTGAGTGTACCGTGTATTGTTATTATTATTTGTCCCATGGGTTCCTTATGGAACATAAGGCTTCAGTAGCAAGTCTCCATTCCACTCTGCTCTCTGCAATCTTCTGAGCCTGGCTGCACGACAGCCCAGAGGCTCTCATTTCCTCTTCACACGACCTCCGCCATGTCACCCCTGGAATCCCAACTCGTCGCTTCACATCAGGGTTCCACTTGACTGCCTGGCCTGGTGAGTGATGTCCCCAGTCGGCCTTCCCAGTGGATGCCCAATCCAACCCATCTCCATTTCCTTCTGCATATTTGTTGAGTGAGTGGTTCTTAGTTGGTTCGTTTCCCGGCCACAGTTCCCCGTTGCTTATTCTTGTTATCCTGGCCATCTGATCTTTAGTTACGAGCCAGCGTCGGAAATTGTTGATGAATGCCTGTAGTTTATTGGAAATCCCTTTCGTGACGCCCCAGGTCTCTGAACCGCACAGAAGCACTAACTTAACTGAATTGGTGTTGAAAGTCCGGATCTTGTTCAACATGCTGAGTGCAGAAGATCTCCACACTGGTCTCAGGTTAATGAACGCCTGTCTTGCTTTTCCGATTCTGACTTTGACATCCTCGTCTGTGCCGCTGCCTGTGGTTGAAACAGTGCCGCTTAGGTAGGTGAAAGGGACTACTTCCCTTAAGTTTCTCCCGTTGATGGTGATTGGAGCTTGTTGTCGTTGGTTGGGTATCTTCATCATCTCTATCCTCTCCATATTCACTTGAAGTCCCGTCTCCCTTCACTGCCCTGCCTCTTCTGTCAACTTGTTAGTTTTCGCCTGTCCATCTTCAAGTTTGTGTGACATCAGACACAAGCCATCGGCGAAATCCTAATCTTCTAGGTTCTTTTCCGCGGTCCAGCCAGCGTATCCCCCTCTTTTCGCTCCTCGCTGTCTGTTGCGTGATCCAGTGGACCACAATCAGGAACATCATGGGTGATAGTAGGCAGCATCCTTGTCTCACTCCTGTCTTCAATTCAAAAGCATCACTGGGCTTCCCATTGTGAATTGCTTGGCTGGTATCTGGTGTCTTCATATAGTTGTTGGATGAGGCTGACAAAGGTTTGTGGTATTCCGCAGTGTTGAAGCAACTGCCAAATACCTCTCGTTCGACGCTGTCAAAGGCCTTCTCAAAGTCGATGAAGTTGAGGTAGAGGGCTGACTGCCATTCTATACCCCGTTGTATGATGATGCGAAGCGTTGCAACTTGGTCCGCACACTATTTGTGCTTCCTGAATCCAGTCGGCCTGTTCTGGTCGTTGTTTTGAATCCAGTGCATCCTTTAGTCCCTCCAGGATGATGCGGCCTAATATTTCGCTTGTGGTGGACGGGAGCGTGGTCCCGCGCCAGTTCTTGCAAACACTTAGGTCTTCCTTCTTCGAGTGTTTGATGAGGTAATCCTTCTTCCGGTCAATCTTTACTTGCTTCCAGTCCTTTTGCAAAAGTGGTGTGTGCACGTCTGCTGTTGTCTCTGCGTCTGTTCTCAGTGCTTCTGGCGGTATCCCATATGGTCCTGCTGCTTCCCCGCATTTCAGTAGCCTTGTGGCCTTCAGGACTTCCATTTTCGTTGGAGGATTTATGTTCACTTGTAGTTGTTCAGCGGCTGGGCTGTTGGTGGTATTTCTGGACGAAATGCAGGTGGCGGTGGCGGTCGATTCAAGAGCTTCTTGAAGTGGTCGGCCCACCGTTTACTTTGTTCCTCTCCTTTGGTAAATAACTTTCTGCCATCGTCCTTTATTGGTTTCATCTGACTTGATCTCTTCCCTGATAGCAACCCAGTTATTTGATACAATGTTGCCAGGTCTCTCCAACCTGCAGCTTGTTCTGCTTCACTTGCCGGTGTTTCGTAGAAATGTCGTTTGTCTTTGCATGCACTCTTCTTCACTTCTTTTCCCAGTGTACTGTTTTATACATTGTACTCGGTTCATCTTCTCGTTGTGCACCCTTGCACTAGTTTATCTTCTGCTTCACCATCCTTCTCTCCCTGCTCTATCAGCTTCCATGTGTCCGTCAAGATCCATTCATTGCCCTCTTTCTTCTTCCTTCTTATGCGGTTATGCAGGTTTCTTTCCACATCTCTTTCAAAAGCTTCCAGTGTTCATCCACACAGGTTTCTTCAGGGATGTTCCTCTACATCTCCCATTTTGTCTTGATGGCTGACTGATGTGAAGATTTCCTTTGTAGTTTCGTCCTTCAGTTTCTAAGTGTTTTACTTGAACTGTAGTCTATCGCCAGCTTCCTTGAAGGCTTTCAACTTGAGTTGGAAGGTTCCTTACACTAGATAGTGGTCTGAACCTACATCTGCTCCTCTTCTCGACCCTGTGTCAAGCAGACTGCTTCCCCACTTTCTTGAGATTGAGATGAAGCCAGCTGATTTTTTGTATAGTTTGTCCATCTGATGAATTCCATGTCGCTTCGTGGATATCCTTGTGTTTGAACACACTGCCTCCAATCACCAAATCGTTGAATGCACAGAATTCTTCAAACAACTCTCCATTCTCGTTCATCACCTCACCGAGCGCTTCTCAACCCATGGCTAGTTCTCTTCCTGTGTTGTCCCCTCCCAGTTTGGCATTCATGTCACCCATTAGAATTTTGATATCGCCAACTGACGTCTTGTCCAGTGTTGATTGCAGTTATCTGTAGAATTCCTCCTTTGTCCCTTGCTCTGCATTATTTGTAGGTGCATAACATTGTATGATTGTGACCTTCCTTCCTTTTGAGTTGAATCTTGCTGTCATGATCGTGGAGGAGATTGGTTCCCACTGCATGAGAGAGAGCCGTCGATGCCCTTGTGATGGGGAAATCATGATGGCCGCTCCATAACTCAGTGCGCTGGTGGTTGTCGTCTGGGTGACCAGAGCAGATTATTGATTCTCCAGTTGACAGTTTGAAGAGTCCACTCCCATTCCGTCTGCTTTCGCAAATTCCAAGCACCTCAGTGTGATACCTCTTCATCTCCTTTGCAATCTGGGCTGCCTTGCTGGGTTCAAACGTCGTACGGACATTCCATGCCCCCAAGTTTACTTCCGCTTTCATCGAGAGTGAGAAGACACATCGGCCGATTGGCTTCCCGAAGGCTTTCACCAACTGGCGTCATTTCGCCTCTCCGACTCCAGCGAGGAATAACTTTGTTGTTATTTTTATATTTCTTTTGTGCTTTGAAGTTTCCTTAGTGATTGGGTCGGTTTTCCAGGGTAGGGTTGCTAGCCCTATGCCCAACCTTCCCTCTTTATGGGGGCTTAGGACCGGCTAGTAACTAGTGAACTAATTAACCAGGCGAGTTTGAGTGTGCTGTACCTAATGACAAATACCGCCTTAAGCTTAGGACACGATTCTCTGTGATACGATACAGCTTAAAAGGTTACGGGGTATAATACAAGTTGTGGAAAAGGCTCTCACTTTGTGGTCTCACTTGCATGTCCCCACTTCGGTTTCATCGTCTACCTAACAAACTCCTGCGGTTCACGGATATTCATAAATTTCCTGACACATATTATATCCCCAAATACAAACTATAGTGGAGCTATTGACACATAATCATGGCATTCCCCCCAATGACAACACTGTCGGTTAGGATGAGCGCAGTTGCTACGTGGTATCATCCTCACTCAACTTATGTGGTTATCCCTCTTAAATACTTTCCCGCACGATTTATATGCGTACTTGCACCTATGATGGCTTTCAGATTTAAAACAAAACGAAAGTAATGATAAAATAATCGAAAATTAGAACTAAGTCAAAGAAAAAACTCTCCATGTCTACTACCTCAGATCGCTCTGCACCGCCGTATAGTCTATGTAGCATCGATATGATATAATACCCAGCGGAACACCATGGTGATCTCTCCCCTACGACTTTGTAATGAATGTTTATTAGTATGGCAAAAAGTATGAGTTTTACTTCGGGGATTGTGATTTTATTCAGGTTATGTGTACAGGTTTTCTGCAAATAAGTGAACACCTGGTTCCGAATCCTCACTTCTCTCTATTCCACGGTGATATCTTCAGTTTTAGTGTTGATTTCACCACTACCTTTTGTAGCTTCATCTTCTCCGCCATAAGGTGGCCCCTAAATAGCTGGTTTAGGTTACTCTACCAAGTAACTTTTGTAGTCAATGCTATCAACTCACCCATATATATATATATATATATATATATATATATAATGACTGATACACCTCCATGTAGTACTTTTATAGCTTCTGTTTCGAGTTTGGCCTGCTGGTCTCTTTGTTATTCATTTTTCAGGTGCACCTGATAAGTCCTCCATTGGTATGGAACCCCAGTTATCGCAACTGTTGGCGCACAAGATTTAGGGTCATGACTGCACCACCCGTCAAACCTTCAAGAATATTCAGTGGTTTAAACAATGGCTGAGCGAATCCTTATTAAGGAATGAACTTTGTTCAGCCGTCCGACCAATTATGTTGGTGTTTGGCAATTTATTGTTTGCTATCTGTTAAGCATTGACGTTCTTTCTTTAAGCTCATCTCGTGTGTGCTTTAAATAAAGATGTCTAATCCATCGCTTGTTATTGCACGTAACGATGAGTTCATGTTACCAGTGTGATGAAAACTGTAAACTGGTTCGTTTTCATGTAGCTTATGTTGTATGAAACATACATGTATATTATCACATGCCAATCACCCCGCTCCCCATGCTGTTTGAGGTATTGGAATACCTGGTAGACTGGGTCTGGGAATCGGCTGACAGGAAAAACACCGTTCATACCTCTCGATGTGACTTTCAAAGCAACCGTTCACATGCCACTAGTTTGCCCATTGCCTTGGACGACCGTACCTCTGTCTGTGATAACAGAAAAGCAGTTCATGTAATCTTCCTTTACCTAGCAGAAGAAGTCAGAAGGATTCTGCACGAAATACCGCAATGTCGCTTCAGCTGGCAAAAGAAAACATCCGTTTTCCGGGTTCAAAACGTACCGAGAATTCAGACAGTCCTGTAAACGGTAATATGGTCTAAATGGAGCACTTCAGCTTTGGAGATATATAAGGGAGTAACCCAATTGGCCACCCTTGCTCTTGTCGTTCATCAGTTATTTGTGACACAAAATTCCCTCACCCATCCTCCGTTACGCGGATGACGTTAAAATTAGGAGGATGATAAGTGAAAAGGTTGACCTTGGAACACCCAAAAATATCTGCAGCAACTGGAACTTTGGTCGTCAAAAAATGACCTGAAGCTCAATCTGTGCCGTCGAAACAAGGACCGTCGAGTTTGAACACAAGCTGAACAACTGTATCTTCACTGGATTGACCAAGGAAAATGATCTGGGGCCCAACTTCTCTGATACACTGAACGGCAGTTCTAATGGCAGAAGAATGATCGCCAGTTCAAGAGCCCCTCCACATTCCCTCCATAGAGACCTGTGTCCTCACTCTAACTGTTTTCAAACCACAACCACGGCCATATCCGGAAGTCTTTAACACAACGTCACCCGTGACACTCGAGAGAGACTCTAATTTCCTTGCCAAATTAGAAATAGATTCGATAAAGTCAGTGATCGAACCAGTGGGGTAGTTATATTCTGACATACTAAGGCAACTGAACCTATCCTCCTCAAACTATTGCGCAAAGGAGGGTGACCTGATTATGACCTATTATGACGTCCAAGCATTTTACGCAAGCAAACTAACTTGGACTCCAACAAGGTTGCCATCGTGAGAAAAAAACCACCGGAATAGTGCACCAAACCAGACCTAGGTCAGACTCTTTTCCCCCACGGCATACGCTTTATGGAGTGATTCACCTAGGGATGTAGTAACACCCCCCGACAGACTCTTTCAAAGAAGGTTAGGCGTTTATGTTCGTTCGGATCCAACATCAATTGTGCGAGTAGAGGAAACGTGTAGTTTTTGAGCTCTCGCTTCTAGATCTTGAGGCCCGGTTCATTTTGTTTGGTTGTACTCCTTTAATGGTTGTAGGAGTCTTTTTGTGTCTTCCTACCTATAGCTTTGGAGGTAGTGATTGTCTATTCGAAGGTATTTTATTTGTAAGTTGTAGCTTGGTTTGCCTTGGAGAGGGGGTGGGGGTGGGTGGGTGGGTGATTTGATCAGGATACCGCTGACCAAAATATTTTACTACTACTTCCTACTTATTAGCTACTCGCCATCTTTTTGTTTCGATACACTGGACACACTTGTCTTCTAACTCTGCCTTAGTAACCAGACTCATGCCATCTACTTTTACCCTCCCTGAACGTCCCACACACCTTATCTGACCATAATGGCATTTTTTTGAGGCAAAATTACTAAATGTAATCATGAAAGGCTCCCAGTAGTCCATAGCTTTCGTACCAACAAAGCTTACAAGCTGCAAATGCCAAACCACAAAGACACACCTCACCTGGGATGAAAGCAGGAGAGCAAACGAGATTTCCTTGCTTACCACGGGAGAAAACCAAAAAGTAGAAACCAAGCCTAAAGCTTCGGACTTGAGAGATCAAAGCTTTCAGTTCTCCATACTCGCACTATTGATGTTGAATGTCCGAAGGCTGATATTTCAAAATTCATTGTACTTTTGCGCTTGCTCTAGGTCAGATATGCAGTCATTTTGAGAGTAACCCATTTCACTGTCATTCCTGATTACTGCTTAATCGATTCTTTCTCATGGTTTTTTAGTCATATTACGAATACTAACTTAGCATAGTGAGAGCGGGAAAATAGTTCCACTCTCTTCATTTGCTTGCGAATGCTCGAATACAGCATATTGTTGGAATTCTGGGGTCAAATAAAGAGATTTTTTGAAAGAGTAGTGAAAACTCGAAATTTATTTGAATAAACGTAACCATCTTTAATTTTTTCCAGTGTCACTTTCTCTCTCGATTCCAGTCGCGACTGGAATTTATTTAAGTTATTTGCAATTGCAAATAAGACATGTTGTCTGCATGTTTTCTTTAAATGCTTTGAGTCCTCTTTTGATCTCAAAACCACATGTGCGTTCTGCAAAATTTCCGAAAATTGAAAAATCCAGTGAAATGTCAGTCATTCTCAAACTACCAAAAAAGGGGAAGAAAAGAGTATATTTTCCGTGTATGGAAGATACGTCGCATCACTGATGTTATTGTGATTATTTATTTATTTAAATTTTTAGTGGTATGTTTCGAAGCTTCCAACATATTGAATATATTACACCTACTTGATGAGTTAGTGCTTTCTTAAACGCCTTAGTCTATGTATCTATTATAACGGATTGCCCATTATTTCGTCATTTTTCACCTTGATTTCCCCATTTTCGTTAGTTCGAGTTCTTGGGCTTACATGTTTAGGCGTGTTTGTGTTGACTAAGTCACTGGAAAATCGCGTGTTTGTTTGCAGATTGTCGCTGATTGTATGTAATTTCCTCTATTTTCGACCTGTCTCCTTCGTAATTATGCATGATTAGTCTAAGAGTATACGTATCCTACACTTTGTCATCTTACGTAAAGTACTTAACGCGTTTCCCACTGATTTGGTATTCAGAAGCCTGTAGATGATCTTCAACAAATTCTGTGCAGATACGTTCATTGCATGCTGGCTGAAAGCAACAGTTTATATGTCATTTAACAAAAGCTTAGTGTTTTGTATGCGCATATATACGTTCATATCGTTACAGCGATATAGAAAAAGTTTGCACAATAAGGTTTGGAAGTTAGTGTCGAATAAATCCGTATCCATCGCTTAAAACTCCTTATGGATATCATTCTGCCATAAAAAACAAACAAACAAAGATAATTAGTCGTTATACCCTGTTTGAAGTTTTAGGAAGAGACGCAAACACTGGGTAAAATGGTGACCAACGATTGCACTTCTCCAAAATTACCTCAGAGACTTCATTAAATCTCATTATATTCGAACTGAATGCAGATTTAAGTAGAAATTGGGGCTTAGAAGGTAGCTTACTTTTTAGCTTCTATTATCCTGGGGATTGTGCAGTGTAATGCAACCGGAAAGTAAGGATAAAGAGGGCTAGAATTGAGGCGAAAGTTCAGCATCTGTGTACACAACATAACCTTGGGTTAAGCTGCCGATATCTTAAAAAATATCTACTAACCACTGTCTCACTGTTCAACATGATTAACGTGAAAAAACTCAAGTACCCTGTTGCATGTTATACAAATATTCAGATAGTAAACGTCTTTTCATTTCGTACAGTACTGCTCTGTCGCCTGATCAGATGAACAGAATTCTACATATTTCTATGGAATTTCCCCACTCTCGCTCTAAGTTTTTCTTAAGCTTTGTTACTGTCAGGTAGAACTAGGTTGTGACTCGACATCAACGGAATTTGATGAAATTCCGCTTTCCTCTGAGTGGTGTTTATCGGGAAGAAAAACTGGTACTCCAACTTAACATTGTCCAACCGTGGCCTTTTGCGTTGGTTTTTAGGATGATCAGTCCTAAAATAGTTTCTAAAAAATACTACATAAATTCAACATTATTCGGGATACGATCTGTAAATACGAAATTTTTTTCATACGATAAGAAAGTGTAACTAGGTTTAGCCATAGTAATCGCCTATTTTGGGAAAAGTCCTCTACATTTTGTTGAAGACACGGGCCTACACATTTTCCGACTATGATTTCTACCAAAACAGCCGATCATGATTGGTTTTCCTAAGCTCAGTAACTTCGTATAAACATCAGTTTACGTAATATTTGGTACTTGTGCAAAGTAAAGTTGACCTGCTGGTCAAGTAGGCTGGAATTAGTAAGAAAATTAATAAGCTATAACGAGTGTAAAAATACATAGGTATTCACTGGGAATCTATGATAAATCGCATCTTCATACCAATTTCTCTCAACACCACTGGCTTTTCTCTTCATCTTTAGTCAACGAGTTTTCCAGACCCAAATCCCATTAGAAACTGGGGGCCAGATAGAGGGTTAAACGAGAGGCTTCACAACACCCCCTCCTTTTTATTTTGCCTTGCAGCTAGCTTCACGTTTGCCTCAGTTCAACACAGCGAAATGGGTATAACCTATATTCTGGAACCTGTTTAACTCCACAAAAGTAAGGTAAAAAGTACCATGTTAGAGCAAAGGGCCATGTATGCTATTATGACATGCTTATAGTGTCTTCGGGTGAAAGAAGTTAGTTGAGGATGGAGGTAACCGACCTTTCATAGCCATTCAATCTACTGAAGTCAAACAGTGTTAGACATCCAGATCCATCATGTTACGAAAATGCATTACATGTACTAAATCCCAACGTAGTCTGTTCCGCACCTGTTACCGACTAGTATTTGTCAGATACAGGATTTCGTGCAACCCATCCACATAAGTCACATGATTCTCCATTCGCACATTTGTGATAAAATATGCAACTAGAGGTCTACATTAAAGACGGTAGGATAGTAAATAGTAAATGGTGTATAAATAGACTACGTTAATGCGAAACGTTGCACACAAGTGCATTGGCTCGAGTTACCAAACTCCACAGAAATATACAAAAAACAGCTGGGCAAAAGAAGGGTGATATCAAAGTACACAAAATTGTGTGAGATAATAAACAATTTAAAGATAAAGGTTCATGCAAATATTCAAGCTTTAGGAGACATCAAAGAGTGAGTAAATGTGCACCACTGTCACCGATTTCCAGCCATTTCACCGAGAGTCCTCAACCACTGATTCCTATCGTTTCGGGGACCCCAGTTAGGCAGTCTATACCCCCATACACAATTCAGACCAATAATCAGACTTAATGCACTAGTGTCACGTCTCGGTCTGGCCACCCTGAACTTTCCCCCAACTCTGTCTAGTATTGCACGTCAAGATAGACAGTAGCCCGGCATGGACAACACATATCCAAGTCATTTTAGTCCATGAAGGTTCAAAACCTTATCGACCGACTTCCTTTTCTTACCCAGTATCCTTCACCTAACTTTGATATTGCTGACATGATAATTCTATCATGCGTGAGCAATGTTACGAAGACACCTATGGTCGAAGACGTGTAACCACTTAATATCTAATTCTAATGACCATATCTCATAGTCGTAAAGTAGGACAAAATGGACTGCAGTGCAGCATATTCATCCTCTAACAGGCAGTCGAACATCGCGCCATTTGGTACCAGAGATGGAGTAAGTTGGCAAATGCCGAACGGCCTTTATGTATCCGAGCTGAGATTTCGTCAGCAACTAGTCCATTCGGGCTGTTGCAACTTCCCAAGTAAGTGAAGTGGTCGACGCTTTCCATCACTTCACTCCTATTGTCAAACTGGGAGTGGTTACAGACCAGTTTTACAGCATCATACATTTCACACGGTAGGCTCTCCAACCATTGTAGAAGTTAGGAAGGCTGTAATTAGCCTGAGACATGGGACGGTGACAAGTCACCGGAGGTGTTTGTATATGATGGTTGAGGATTGTTGATTAGATTTACTTAAGGGTTAGCTATTGCGTGGGAATCAAATACAATCCCCTCGGACTTCAAGAAAAGGGATAAATTCCTCTGCGATAATCACAGGGGAATCAGTCTCATGATTATGGTGTCTAAGATTCTAGGTTACATAATTATAATGCGCCAAACTAAGGCTTGAAGAAAAAAATACCCGGATAAAACCAAGATAACCTCAGACCTCGTCGTAGGTGTGTTGACCAGATTTTCACCCCTCCTCTCCACCAGATCTTGAAACACAGACAATTTCGGGTACGCGACACTAGATGTATTTCTTGATTCGTAGTCAGTATTCGATTCCATCGACTGAAAGCTGTTATTAGCAGCATCTCTTGAGGTAGGTGGATCGGTTAAGTACAACTATGGAAATCTTAGAGCCTATGGTGAGTAGTTTACGTTCAGTGGTGGCCATTAAAGTTCGCCCTTTCCCTTCTCTAATTTTGTCTTGAACATGCTTATAGAGGTCCTCCACACCTCGACAGACACTTGAGAGATTAACTTTGTCGTTGGCGATTCCTTCTTAAACTTAAAACTAAATTGAAATGCACTCAGAAATCACGTGCACTATCGTACAGTAGGCAATGGGCCACACTTATTGTGTGAGGGCTGATCATACTACCTGCCTGCTTAAACCTTAGTAAGTGATGAGATTCGAACTTACGAAGCAATGGCTTAAAGTCAACTGCATAAGCCAATGAGCCACAGCTCCACTTGTTGGCTTGAAGTATGTGGAGATGCTGTCTTTTGGATTCTCCAAGTGACAATTTGAAAATATTTGCTATGTGCTTCTCATCACTCAAATACGAGTTTTTGCTCCAGGATTGGTCTGCATCGGTGCCTTGTCTAACACTAGGAAGTGAAGTGGTTGAGCACAGTGATCACTTCATTTACTAGAAAAGTTGGACCAATCCCGAAGGGTCAGTGGCCGAAGAAGTCGGCGTTTCGATACAAAAGCCTCAACTGCCTGTAGTCAACTTACGCTATTTATGGAGCCGCCGCGATATATGTCAGCCGTTTAAGGACCGAGTATACAGCAATTTAATTTACTTTTTTCTAGCATATGGCTGTGAAATATCACCATTAAAGGTAAAGAAAGTGAGGCTTTATTTTTTTGACTACCGTCGCCTTCATCGCATTGGTTGTGTGTCACCGTACCATGAGGTAAGTAGCGCGAAAGTCAGCCGAAAAAAATTAAGTAAAACAGGCCAGTTAGGTCATAAGGTTGTGAACCCTCATCGACTTAAACCGCTGGAACACGCTTTACGCGTAACTGATCACCGTCTGCCTTGTCGCATATTGTTAGCTGAGGTAAGTTTAGGCCACAAAACGGTCAGAAGTGGCAGACTAAAACATGGCATCAATCCATGAAATCCCTGATTATTGATCAGACCCATTTAGTGAAGTGTAGGGTTCCCAGTTGGGACCCACCTGATAACCCGCCCAGTTGTTGGATATTCTAGGTTATATAGCTCAGGATCGACCGTAGTGGCGCGAATGTATTCACACACTGTCTTAATTCTGTCATTCCGAATTTCGATACTACTTGATCCCGCCTAGTTATTTTTTTACAACTTTCTACTACTTTTGTCCACTTCCTTTCCTGTTTCTTTATCGTTCATTTTATTGCCTTGATGTGCTGATATGAAGTGTGGCAACTTGGACTATTAGGCAATAATATCATCCAGCTCAGAGAACACACCACTAAAATCATCCTCCTGAGCCACGTAAGTTCTCCATCATCGCAGTAATGTCAAGTCCCATGTTGATGCTGGCTGAATAATAAGAAATTTCAGTGTGATCCTAGTCAATGTTTTCCCAGGGCGATGACGGGGTGGAACAAAGTAAAATTGGGTCGCAGCCATATGTACGGCAAAAAATAGGAAGTCGGATAAAATGAGGAGTCAAAAATTATTTCATACTTTAAAAGTGTGAGTAGTTTGGAAGTAAATGTAGAATAACAGTTTTAAAAAAGAATACAAATGCTGCTTCAGCCTGAGGAAATATTATAAACCACTTAAGAGCAAGTATCTCTTACATATATCTGACAGATGTTAGTTGGTTGGAGGTAATCGGCAGGCAGCCTTGGACCTACGTTTCATGCTTGTTGGCACTCGTCAGCAAGGCGTAACTGCAGCTTCGGCGGGACCGATGTCCCACCTAAGATTCAAACTTGTGCTACCCAATGTTTTAGTCAGAGACATTACCACTGAGCTATTCGGGCCGCGATTGGCCTCCTGCAGGACTGGCTTGCATCTTATGCAGGACATCAGTTCCATCAAGATTACGGGTACACCTTGCTGACGAGTGTCAACAAGAATGAAACCTAGGTCCAAGGCTTCCTGTCGGTTGCCTCTAATCAACTAACATCTATCAATGTGTACTGCGATGCTGAGCCTCCTAGCATGATGGCTGTATCGAAAAAACGATCGATAGAAATCGGTCACCACTTGGGACTAAACAACATGAAATTGGTTGCTCTTTTGTGACCAACCAACTCTTTACTGATAGTAATCACTGAGTATGGTCTTGATACATCAGTAAGTTTGGATAAAATTACTGGAGCCCATTGGTTTCGAAAGCTGTTGTGATAATTACTCTATGCGAAAACGTACGTAAATAAATATGCATGAGTACAATTTTCTGCTTGTTATATTAAAAACCAGTAATTTACTGACAAATTAATTAACAAGCACTACATTCGAGCATACCGATGGAAAAAACTAAGCTTGAAGAGTTGGATGCACATAATATTTTTACGATACATTTCATAAGAAGTGTTATCGTCATCCAGTAAATACGACTGTCAATGTAAATACTTTGTGGGGAGAAAGATACGGTGGAATAAGGAAGGCATACATGTGTTTGAGTCATATAATGCTCGTGAGAAAACAGTGGGTAAGCCATTTTGAAATCTCAGTTAATGATTTTACTGAGTCTATTACTGTCAATAAGGTTTTAAACTACTTGATAATGTGTTATTTTTGCCTGTCAGTCTCATCTGCATCCGTGTAGCAAGTCGAATATTTATACAGAAATGGCTGAATCCCATGGATTCACGGCAAACTGCTGCACTTCATTGCCAGGTTTTACCCCAGTTTACCTGACTCTAGGGGCCTTTTATTGAAGGTATACTTGCTACACCAAGTAAGGCTAGTTACGAATGGATGATATATATATCTTCCCACGGTCACTATTAGTTTACTGCGTATATCACAAAATGAAACAGTATAATTCCCTGGACATTTTAATGCTTAGGATCATATTGATGTAACTATACGTTTTACTTTTATAGTTCTACTACCTTTTGTCCTTCGATTTTATTAGTTATAGACTTTCCGGCATATGAGAAGCTCTACATAAGGTTGTCGTTTAGGCCTAAATTGGGATGGTGTCTCAAACTGAAGACCCACTCATCGGTAAGCCTTGTGAGTCATACGACCCTTTTAAAATTCAGATAGAAGAATGCACTTTAGTGAATCCCGTGCAATGACTAAGAAGTCAAATATGCAGACGGGCCACCCGATAGCTGATACCTTGATGTGGTGGTCAGGGTTGCGTATCTTAATGGGCCAACGAGCTGCACTGGCTGGAACGCCTGTGTTCCCTTGAGGTTTTACCATATCAAAAAGGTCTGTTGGAAAGTGGTAGGACGAAAAGCAGTTACAGTTATAGTGTAACTTTCAACCCGATGATGGGGGTCCGAGGGCAAAGTTGCAATGCTGGTTGGATGGGGTGTGACAGAGGTAAGATATTTCCCGCGGATGACCAGAAGTAATATGCTGATGCAGCATCCCTATGGAAAGAGGCGGGGTTTGAAAACGCTCGCCTCAAAAAGTAGCGTCCCTTTCAAACCGGCGATCCTCAGGTGACGGTGGTATGTGTTTGTCCTACCCGGCGTTAAAACAAAAAAACCGGAGAAAAATCAACAACTCTCAAATGTCTGTCAGTGACAAGACCCAAGGACATATCCCAAGGGCTCTAATGTCACACAAATCTTTTTCAGCTGCCTTGTAGAAACAACTCCCATGGTGTAGGGAGTCATGCAGTGTCAACCACTCACATGCATTTGACTGTCGACCGTGAGATGTTGTACCGATGCCTGACTATGAAAAGAGTAACGAGCAAGTACATAGTGCTAATCAAAGCTCTCTACTTCAACTAAAGCAGTCCCGTAAAGGCTTATGGAGAGTTGTTATCAGAATTGAAGACAACTAGTGCTGTTCACTAGAGATGCCAAATGTCATTGTTCCAATTCAACTTTGTCACAGACATACTAATGGGTATAACCTTAGGCACGTCTGAATTCATGGGGATTGACCTATTCCTCAGAGGTCATCTGGTTTACTTGGAGTACAACTACAATATTTACCTGCTCATTGAGGATGATGACAAAATGAAGGGGCTTCTGAACGCGTTGAGCAGGAATCTCAGTATGTTTCACGTGCATTTCGCACCTGTCAAATGTATGATGCTGTAGAACTGGTCTGTAACCACTCCCAGTTTGACAATAGGAGTGAAGTGATGGAAAGCGTCGACCACTTCACTTACTTGGGAAGTTGCAACAGCCCGAATGGACTAGTTGCTGACGAAATCTCAGCTCGGATACATAAAGGCCGTTCGGCATTTGCCAACTTACTCCATCTCTGGTACCAAATGGCGCGATGTTCGACTGCCTGTTAGAGGATGAATATGCTGCACTGCAGTCCATTTTGTCCTACTTTACGACTATGAGATATGGTCATTAGAATTAGATATTAAGTGGTTACACGTCTTCGACCATAGGTGTCTTCGTAACATTGCTCACGCATGATAGAATTATCATGTCAGCAATATCAAAGTTAGGTGAAGGATACTGGGTAAGAAAAGGAAGTCGGTCGATAAGGTTTTGAACCTTCATGGACTAAAATGACTTGGATATGTGTTGTCCATGCCGGGCTACTGTCTATCTTGACGTGCAATACTAGACAGAGTTGGGGGAAAGTTCAGGGTGGCCAGACCGAGACGTGACACTAGTGCATTAAGTCTGATTATTGGTCTGAATTGTGTATGGGGGTATAGACTGCCTAACTGGGGTCCCCGAAACGATAGGAATCAGTGGTTGAGGACTCTCGGTGAAATGGCTGGAAATCGGTGACAGTGGTGCACATTTACTCACTCTTTGATGTCTCCTAAAGCTTGAATATTTGCATGAACCTTTATCTTTAAATTGTTTATTATCTCACACAATTTTGTGTACTTTGATATCACCCTTCTTTTGCCCAGCTGTTTTTTGTATATTTCTGTGGAGTTTGGTAACTCGAGCCAATGCACTTGTGTGCGAGTTTTTACATTGATTTTGTCTGTCTTCTTGTTGTCAGAGGGAAATCAGCTGATAAGATTATTGAACCAATGATGTCCGAGGTGGCTCTAGCATGCTTGTTACTCTTGGTTACGCTGGCCTACTTGGGTTTAGTCACAGCCTTGTTTTAAGGAGTGTTCTTCATAAATAAAGCTTATATCAATCCGTAACAGTTACTGTACTACATTCAGTCTTAAATAGGGGATAAATAAAGCAACAATTTCACTATGTCGATATAATAAATAAATCCTCAAAAGCCTTCGGATTGATCTAATCTTGTGGGCATTGGTGTTTAGCGTTGAAAGGTAATTTGTGAAGTTCCAATGGGAATTCGTGACCGGTTGGCACATCTAAGTTGAACATGAGGACAGTTACTCAGCGACCTCACTCGATGGAGTTGGTGCTGTCTCGTGAATTGACTGTAGTATGAAATTTGGACCACTGGTTTCCGACCTTCTGGCTCAGTGGTAACCTGCTGGCCGCGAATACTGATGATCTTGGGTTAGACTCCTGGCGGGGTCATGTGTACTCACTGCTGAACGGTCTCGAACCAGGACGGAACAGCTCTCCAATGCCCCTCGGGTTCCCAATGTTTCCCTGACTGATGTCAGTTCGTAATGAGTACCATTATGAAAAATATATATCTGCTCTGAATTAATGTCATCGTTCCGCATATTATATAGCTGGCCACATACTATGCAAGCATGGTTACAATATTTTTCATCCTTTCTCGGTATTTCAAAACATCTTCTGAACTTAGAAAGACTAAGCAGTTTCATTGAAATGAAATCACTGTTTTTTAAAAGTTAGTTATTTACTTTTTGATTAATATTAGCCTCAATTTCCGGCTTTCATACTATACTAAATAAGGTTGTAATTTACGAACGGCAAACAAGAATATTCTTCGATATCGTATTATGCTTAGTATTTATTTTCTTATGAATGAACGGTACACCGAGATCTCGACCTACAGTAGAATGCTATATTCATATAAAGAAAATATTCTGGGTACTAGTGAGTTTATATTTTACTTGATACCAGTCTGAAAAACCAATATTTAAAGCTTTACGGTAAAATGAGAAATAATCATACTTAGCTATACATGTCATTTCTTAACATCTCTGAAAAGTACTCAAGGTAGTTTTTCAGGATTTGTTACTGTCACTATTTAGCTTTATCACGAATACTTAACTCTCAACTTACCAAGGGATAGTGTATGTTGTGTAATACTAGATAAACGAACAAATGTTTGACTTCAGTAAAACGGAGTATTAAATTATCTCAGGAATTCTTTCATATTCATCCACTGACAATGGGTCATAAACACTTTTCTTAGATATTCTTTACTCAGACTAGTTTTTGTGCAAGTATGTATGTTTTGAGTTTCCCTTTCACTCTTTTACTTATTTTCTTATGCAGAAGTGCTGCGTGAAAGTTGACTGGAGAAATCACTAGCGCTTTGTAAGTCACACAGTTCATTTGGTTGTCGATAGTTCTTCTTGTGGAAGCTAGAGAGTCACCATTTTATCTAGTTACGCACTATAGGATGTGAATAGGCGATGGATAGGTTTCAAAAATATGTGGATGACCACTTAAAAGTTATAAGGGTAAGTCTAGTTCTTTCCGAGTTAAATAGTCTGCAGTTATTGCCTACTACATTCTTCGCATTCGGAGTGTACCTTCTTGCAAAGCATTTTTACATTGTAAATAAAACTGATTCATATGTTTATCACTTAAGTTCACTAAGTTCAATTCTATCCATGCTATCCCATCTGATGTCTACAGTCGTCAAATACGTCTTAAAGGATTGATAAACTCTGTAGATCACACGGGCGAATTGGAGATTTTCCATGTTCCTAAAATTAGGATACCTATCAATACTTCACCTGGTAGACTATTTTAGAAGTGATAATTATACTTAACAAAGGTAATTCATTACGAGTGTGTATTCCAGTGCAGCATTCTGAAAGAAGCAGACAGTGGATGAAACAAAATTTTCAACCTGGTGATGTCACTGTTTTCATTCCTGTAAAACTTCTCCAAGACGATAGGCTTTTGGCCATCGTTTTCAAAAAGGTAACCAGTTATTCTTATTCACTGTCCCAGTGGTATTTTTTTAGAAAAGATATATCGTACCACTTGTTAGTAAATGGAATGGTTGATGCTGAAAAACTCGACGATTTACCGGAGGATTTTCGCACTAAATATATTGGAGCGATTTCGAAGGCCAAAAAAAAGAAAAAGGGTATTTGGAGAGAGAACTCTAGATTTAGGAAAACTTGCAAATCATTTTTACAACGGATGAAAAGTCTGCTGAATTTATAAGCCTAATATTGTGGTAGATGCAATTTAAAATTCTAAATTTTCTGTCTGTTTATGTGTGTTTCTTTAACATAAATCCGAAGAATGCGGCTACTTTTCACAATAAATATTACTATTTTAAAATGAGAATTCTGTAAAATGTATTGCATTAAACAATGTGACAGCGAAGCGCAGGTATGAATAGCAAAAAGGGGAATTAATCAGTTTTGCCGAAAGCGGTTAAATATCGGGATTACAGCTCAGTATTCATTTGGATGATACAAAAAATGTACACTGGCATCATTTAATGGCACGCTTGACATTTCCTAGAACTACTGAGAAGTACATTCTGTCAGAATTCTTTTAGCTGCTTCGAGGACTAGGGATCCCATTCAGATGAAGTTAACGTTGATGGTGTAGCGTTCTCTTAGCCGGATGGCTTAATTATGAAGCTTCCATTATCTTCATAGGTAACATCACAAGCGCGAGCTTCGATATAGAGTGAGCTACCAGGATGTCTACGTGATCAACTCGGTAGCCTGTCCTGACGAAGTGGTGTGTAATTTGTTACTTATTTTGATTGTTGTGTCATTGGCTGCACAAATTTTTCGATTGGTTATTTTTCTGCTTGACCTCTGACTTAATGGTTGTTTATCACTTTTATTTTTCATCAGTTGATTGACTTGAATACTAAGCTTCTAAGAATCTTTTAGTACCCTCTGTGTTCTTGTTGTCTGCGATCTCTACATTTTCAAAATCGATGTTCCCATAGACGAGGATGGCGATCATTTGTCCAATGTAGCCGTTATCGCGTCTGATTTTGTATATGATGTTCGGTTTACCTTCTTTGTTCGTTGCGTCTTCTGGTGCGCATAATATGACGTAGAAAGAATTGATGGATAGAGAGAGAAAGATTCCAAGGATCAGATATCACAACAAGATTACTGGGGCCGTTTGGAATGGGTCCATCTAGGTGGCATATATATTTATGGGCAGTTGGGAATGCATTTCTCTAGAAACATTTATTCCTACTCTCACAGTATCCTGCATGTATGTAGACGACAAATTTACAGTGCTGAAATTAGAACATATCGACATATTTGTAACACAAACTCGATAGTTGATCCAATCCAATTCGCACATGAGGTAGGAGTCGACGAAATAGAACTATGTTGGATTGCAAAATCAAACGTCGGTAAGATAGAGGTTTAGGTACTAGTGTTTACACGGAGCATTCACACTGTAATCCATACTTAGACTTCAGGTTATCTCATCCGGTATCGATTAAGGCAGGCTTGGCTAAATGTTTAAGTAAAGGGGCATGAGACCAACTAGTTAGACAGAGAATCTTCTTCAAGAAATGAAGTAGCTGCACCAGTGAGTGCATCCAGAAGCACAGAGAGTAGTAAGAAAAATACTGCGCGTAATAAAACTGCAAATACGAAGTACTAATAGTGAACCTGTGGCGAAAAAGTTTAACACCTCCATGGTTTTATCACATGACGAAGGGATATCAGAAGCCTTACGTAGAGTTCTTAATGATGCTGAGATTAGAGTCGTACTTAGACCTACAAACTAATTTAGAAACAAGCTTTGTTGGTTAATAGATCCTATCGGGCCTACTAAACAAAACGGTTTGGTGTACCGAATTCCATGTAATAATATAGGTTAAACTAGCCGACTGGTTTGAATTGGGTTAGCAGAACACAAAGACCTAACCAGAAATAGAATGGTAGACTCTAATAGGAAAAGGAATCTAGAAAGCGAAACAAACAGAGCTACTCATGTTGTCACACACAACCACACGTTAGGGTGGGATTTAGTGACAATTTTACAATATGATTTAAGCAGATGGAGAGAGAGAATAGTAGCTGAATCGACAACTGATAAATATACAAAGAATCAAACTGCCAGTTCAGTCAAAGAATGAAAAAAACACTATAAAAACTGGACCAGAAAGTCGTTTGGTCATCTTGACATGATTATGAGCAATAAGCTTTACTCGAAACATCACTTAATAATACTGTTGCATCTTTTTTTGACATAACAAAGAAATATAATGGGACTATTGAAGTGTGGGTCTAGTCCATTTCATGCAGTCTTTCAATGAACGAACGTTTGAAGACTACCATATTTCCCATATTCTAGGGCAATAACCAAAAGGCTGAATGTATCATTGTTTCGTGTTCTCTGGTGAACTCCATGGTTTGATGAGCATGACTGAAGAGTTTTAATAAGTTGAATACATGAAGTGGGTCGTTGAACACGAAGTGTAGTCGACTTATCTGGAATAAGAAGTCGTTTCTGTGATTGCCTGTTTAAACTTTGTTTTCTCAAGGTTGGCCTTAAAGACAGCCTCGAACATTAGACCCAACAAGCTGACCATTGCTACTCCATCACTTTGGCAACACGTAGCACATCTGAATTGAAACTGAATGTCTTCAGTACATTTGAATAGAAAGCATCTGTATTCCACAGTTGCCTGAGGTAGAAGGTCGGGACGCTGAGAGGTAATATCAACGATCTTATGAATAGGAATCTTCACGAACAAAAAGATTAAAAAGTATGGAGGATCTGAAAACTGAGTTACAGTAAGCAAGAAACTAGTTTCTATTGTACTCAAAACATGACGATGTAGCGTGGAGAGTTAACAGAAAGGTAAACAGAACATGTCATGCAGCTAAGTTGGTTCCTCTCTACAGAATAACGTAATCTTTGGTTCAATCAAAACTCAACAGGTCCCCGTCCCATGGTAACTTTAGTTGGGTGCACAAGTTTACGTGCATATGCGGTAGTGTTCACTTTAAGGGAAGTAGGAGCAGAGCATCCCTTACATTCTTGAAGCATATACATAAAAACCTACACCTCAAGGGAAAATTATTTGCCGCAGTTCAGTCGCTCAGCATCTTATCGACGTTAAACATGAAGTAGATACCTTAAAATCCCTCATTGTGATCAAGAACAGCGTAGTTCAAACCTTACGAAGTTTGTTGAGGTTGTCGCGATCAAGAGACTGAAACTGGAATTATCTGTTCAAAAATAAACAATGATTAGTCTTTTCTTTATCCAAGGAACCTTATCTTTTTATCTTCCTGTCACTTGGTGATATCATCTTTTGACTGGACCTTTTTCTATTTGTACGAAGTTTTGGTGGTCGTTTCACCAGTTCGGTTCAACTTACTATATTATTGTACAATATGTCTGTTAAATTACTACCAACTAACTTACTTGTTAGCCTTCTTATGTGATCCTTTGTTCACAGTACCAAAACCCTTTGTTGAATAAGATATTTGACTGAAACTTCGTAGCATGTCTTGTTAACGTTATCCTTATTATAGCACACTGGTTCGTCTTAACTAATTTGATCTATGTAAAGTATTTTCAAATCTTTTTATTACATGATATTTAAATCTTTTGAGTTGTAAACAGCTGACAAGAAACCAGTGAAGTAAAATGATGCAGTGTTATTCTGCTTCGATCATTGTGCTTCCTTCATTTAATTTTTAATGTAGCAGCTAAACGAACGATGCTGAGAAGTTTTACTGACTGTATGTTTCTAACACCGAAATCGCACAGTACAGTTAGAACCATATTGAACCAACATTTATTTGCACATTCGGAATTCGATGGGGATTTTCAGTAGATGAGACGAAGAATTCTTTGAATTAAAGCCTCGAGTAGATGATTTACTTGCTAACTATAGAAAATAACAAAGCAGATAAATTAAATATTGTAGAGTCATAAAGTGTGTCGATTGTTACACTTCTCACAAAACATAAGAAGCGAAACTGTAAAGAGGCGTGTAATGGTCTGCAAATTAGGATCAAGACATCAAAGTGAAATTAGTTCATAATTACGCAATAACACAAATAGCCAGCATTTAGGGTGAGAGATGATAATTAAATACATCCATGCGGCTGTTCATATGCTCATCGAGGTCGATGGTTGGAGACCATGGGTGTTAAATCTCGGACTCGACCGTGGTAACACTGACTTATCTGCACCTTATTTTCCGAATCATTGTGTCAGATTCTGTTATTTGCTTGATCATCTGTTGATTTTTTTTCCTGACCGTTTGATTTTACTACCTGTCAAATGTAAGACGATGCTCCAGGACTGGTTTGCAACCACTCTCAGTTTAACAGTAAGGAGTGAATTGGTGGAATGTGTCGACAACTTCACTTACTTGGGGAGTTGCATCAAACCAAACGGACTGGTTGCTGACGAAATCTCAGATCGGATATATAAAGGCCGTTCGGCATTTGCAAACTTGCGTCATCTGTGGCAGTCAGTGGCGAGATATCCGACTGTCTATCAAAGGAGGAGTATACTGCGCTGCAGTCCATTCTGTCCTGTTGTACTACTGTGAGTCATGGCTGTTAAAAGTAAAATAAATGAAGCAGTCATATATGTCTTCGTAGCATTGCTTGCGTTTGATGGAATCACTGTGTGAGCAGTGTTTTGGTCAGGCGAAGAGTATTAGGCAAGTCGGCTGATGAGGCTGTGAATCTTAATCGACTGAAGCGGCTTGAACATGCCGAGCCGCCGCCTATCTCGACGTGTCATGCTAGCAGAAGTTGGATTCGGTTGAAACAGGGGTCATGGAGGGAAGATGAAGACCTGGCACAAGTTGATGAAGTCCCTGATTGTTGGTCCGAGCATTGCGGAGAGATGTAGACTAGCTGTCTGGCGTTCTTACGACGATAGGAATCAGTGGTTGGTGATACGGCTGAAAGTCGCTCTCAGTGGCGCTGATGTATTCAATCTTTGACATCTTCTAAAGCTTAAATATTCGCACGAACCTTTATCTTTTTGTACTTGAATATCAATTTTTTTGTCTGCCTGTTGCTTGTATGCAAGTGTGAAATGTGGCAACTTGAGTCGATGCACCCATGTGCGAGGTTCTACAATCAGTGAGTCAGATTTTACTACTTAAATTCCCTTGGATTTCACCCTGTTGCTTTGTATCCCGACATGACATATATCAATTTGACCTGTTACCCAGTAATACCAAGTCTCATTTTGATATTGACTATCTGATATGTTAAGCTTTACTGTTTCTAAGTCATTGGCCGTAATATCAGTTTTTTTTCTCAAATTGACCTTTTATACTGATTTTCTAGATGAACTTATATGCGTTTATGAATTTTTTTCCGAGTACATCCAATGCTAATACACTTGTTAACATGCTTAAGGCATTTACCACCTAGTCAGTGACAATGTCACACGGAGAACAGGAAATGAAAAATGACTTACTTATGCTTAGCGTTTGGTTGGTACCAGTCAGTTAGCATTTAATCAGGCATGCTGGATTTTTGTATTGTCCAGGATCACATTTGCTTCATATGATTACTAGTGAATTCTTATCCAGGATGAGATTACAGAAGTATCACCAGGGTAGTCCCATACTTATTTTAGCCTCCAAATTTACGAAATTATGTACCCTCTTGTGATAACCACTGACGAAAACAGTGTCTAAGATCCTATAGGTTCTATAGTTCTTCGACGCCTGATTGGAGCTCGGGAACGGCAAGCCCGAGAAAAACAGGCAGGCAAGCTTCAGACCCGGCAGCGGGTGTATCGACCAAATACTCACACTGCGCCAGGTCCTGGAACACAAACACGCCTACCCACACCCAACAATAGCTGTATTTCTCGACCTGAAGGTGGCATTCGACTCCGTTGATCGAGAAGTCTTATGGCAATGTCACTCACTGAAAGGCGTGCCGAGTAAGTACATCACCTTATTGAGTGGCTCTCTACTCGAACACTTGTGGGCGTGTTAGAGCCTATGGTGAGATATCCGGGGAGCTACGCTCATCGAGTAGTGTCCATCAAGGGTGCTCACTCTCTCCATTCCTATCCAATTTTATCATAGATATTCTTATGGAGGTCTCCCTCTCGTCACCTGACGACACAGAGGTTGACCTAATCACAGGAGAATTTTCATTAGACCTAGAATATGCAGATGACATAGTCAGTCCTGTTAAGTGAAGACGCTGACAAGATGCAGAGTCTTTTGAACACTTTGAGTGGCAATTCGAGAATGTTTGGGATGCGTTTCTCACCACCCAAATGCAAACTGTTGCTCTGGGATTGGTCTTTAACGGTGCCCCACCGTGGCTAACAATGGAGAGTGTAGTAATTGAGTATGTCGACCACTTCACTTACCCGGGAAGTAGGATCAACCCTGTTGCACTGGTCAGTGGCCGATGAAATCTCCGCACGGATACAAAAGGCTCGGCTGGCTTTTGCCAACTCACGCTACCTATGGAGCCACCATGATATTCAATTGTCTATTAAGGGTCGCGTTTACTGCACAGTAATCCGCTCTGTTCTACCATATGGCTGTGAAACATGGCCATCAAAGGTGGAAGACATGAGAAAGCTTCAGGTGTTTGACCACCATTGCCTTCGAAGTATAGGCCGTATCCCGTGGTGTCACAATGTGAGTAACGCAGACGTCAGGTGCAGAGTTTTAGGGAGAAGAGGTGAGTCAGTTGACAAGGTTGTGGACATTCATCGACTGAGATGGTTGGCTCCGACACGTGTTACATATGCCTAGTCGCCGATTGCCTCGTTGCACAATGTTGGCCGAAGTAGGTCCAGGCTGGAAAGAGGCCCGAGGTGGCCAGACTGAAACATGGCACCAATGTATGAAGTCTTCGACCGTTGTTTTGAGCCATGTGGGGCGATGCAGACTAGGTGGTTTGGGTCGGTGGGACAAGAGGGACCAGTGGTTGGAGACTCTAGGGGATATGGCTGAGAACCGATGTCAGTAGTGCAGATGTATGCACACATTATCTTGATCTTAACGACGCTATATCGAGTCTCACGATTTTCTCATTCTTCCTTTCTCTCTTTAAGTATTTTATTATTTTTTTTTTGACTGTTTTCTTATCTTCATCTTGCACCTCACTGCCTTTCTACTTGATGTACTGATATGAGGTGCGGCAACTCGGACCGTTACGCAGTAATGCCTGGTCCTATGTTGATTTGGATGGATAGATGGGTCTGTTTACTATAGATCCATTGCAACGCGCAAATGCTTTCAGAAAGGTCCAGCAGTTTTCGTAAGAATCCATTTTTCACTTCCCCGTAAGGTATATGCAAAGATATCTTTAAGTTGGTTACAAATTTTTACCCTAATCTTTTTATATCTGTCTATTAACGGACTCAGACAACAAATGAAGGATATTAGAATGGAATCGAGTTAAAAATCACATCTTTTCTGAAAAGCAATACAGTGCCCACGTCTAGGCATTCAAGAGAGGATCGATAAACTATTAAGAATTGTCATTCGGTATCACTACATTGACGAAGTTGACTCAAGTAAAATAACGATTTAGCTCTTTGAAGCTTGCCTTGAAAACAGTTCACATACGTTACTTGGGATATCTGAGTTTTGATTAGTGAGGTTCTTTTTCAGGTTATAAAAAGTTTTCAAATATGACTGTTTCCAATATCTTGTTTTGGGTCCATTCTCGGTATATCTGCACGCTTTGTCATAAAATCTGATTATCAGTCTTCACTGTAGATAGAGATTAAGGAGAGTTCACAACTGCTACTTTTATAAACCCAAGAGATTACTTATAGTTACAGTTACAAATAGTCATTGTGCTTTATAGGGTATACAAGCGTTTATACTGTGGGGGTTAAATCTTTTTGATGTCCTTGAAGGGCTAACTAAATTAGTGATGCTGCATAATGAGGTATGAATAAATAGATAACAGGCATACACAACACATGATGTTATTAATACCAACCTTTAATTTTTCTTCAGAAAAAGGACCTAATACCGTCAAAAGTGGTGTTGGTCCGAGGCGTTTGGCTTCAGCAAGCAGATCGTGTGTTCGGACCTAATTCTACCTTCTAAAGGTTTAGAAGTCAATCCAATATTTTCTATGCAATCGTTATATTGTATAAATAAAACTGTACGTGAATGTCGACAATTACGTACATTCACCTCATCAGACTGTAACAAACTACTCAGTGTTTATTGAATAGGCTGTCGATTGATAAACTTCAACTTCGCTGATAACCGATGACCAAATTTGTATTAAACTGCACTAGTAATGGCTAGCATATATTCATTCACTGACTAGACATTTTGTTTATTGAAAGCAAACAAGATGCTTGGGACTCCAAACAGTTAACAATTAACAGTTAACCCAATTTACGAGAGCTTTCTATGTAGTTTCATGACCCACATTTCTTTTGAGTCAATGGTATCTTTGATGATATTACTCGATCTGAAACTCACCACGACACCTATCCTTTCAAGCTGATGGGATCGCGGGAATGATAAACAAAAGTTCAGTGTTGTATTGGAAGACGTCTGAAACCAAATTATGTTTCATTGTTTCGAATAGCCTATGCGATGGGAAAATCGAGCACTATTCCTTATCTTAGTATAATTGCTTGTATTAAACCGTCGTTGTATGGACCGAATTGACGAGTCCCAAATGGAACGAAATGCTCATCCTGGATTCCACTGTTAGCCACTATCCATCTTTACTATTCCTTATCTTACCTGAAATTGTGTGAAATAATTTACGTGTGCTTTCTAAGGAAAATGTCTTTTAAGAATAAAGAAGATTTACATAAGATTTTAGAAGGGTATTTAAAATGTTCTCAGCATTACAGTTCCCAGCTACCTGATAACTTGAGAACATCAAGTCGACATTTTGCAGTTTCTTAAAGTGGTGGTTCAAATTTGTTCCGGTTTGGCGAAGTTACTGAAATCAAGTGCCAATAAGTAGTTGCATTCGAAACAAAATAATTGTTAGCTTTTCACTACCGCAGTAACTACTTTTTTCACCTCGATCTGTTTAATCATATCATTATTTTGAGGTTAGTGGGGATTTTATTTTTAAGGTATTTCCAGTGAGCAACCGCGACATGTAGGATCAACCAGTTGGAAGTGAAGAGGATCCCAACTGAAGACCTAGGAAGATAGTTGCACTATATCGCGAAATGACAGAACTAGGAAGCTGTTGACCATTGAACTCTGACCCAGCGATTGAATAGTTAACGCGTTCACCGTGGAACCTGAAGATCCTGAGTTTGATGTCCAGAGGGATCGTGGATGCTGAGGAGTCCTATACTAGGAGGGAACAGCTGGATCAAGCTTATGATAAGAGAATTGATAAACAAGAAAGACTGAAAACTTTTTCGGATTAATAGCTTCTATTTATCACTGTTTCATAGATCTAGAACGGTTATTGTATTGGAAATAGCTTAGCGCAAACAAACCTAAAAGAAAAGAAAATTACTTACGCATAGAGTGGTACAGACTTCTGTAGGCAGGATTTTGATTGTCTTTCACTGATGTTCTTCATAACTTTAACTGCAATCCCCTGAACTGTTCGCCCTTTCAAGATAGTATATGAAGATTTTATTTGTTGTACAGGCTTCTGAAGAAAAAAATCGTGAGTTAACAGTCTCAATCATACATCATAGTGTACCGAAATATATGCCCTACGCTTACTTAACCATATTGCAGGAAAATTTATTGTTCTTCTGTGTCTTGCTAAGCCTAATTTGTCTTCAAATTAGCAAAAGTGACTAGTTTTAAAATTCCAGTCTTTACATTTTGACATGTTGCTGTACATCATGGCAAAATATCAAGATACTGAACCTTAGGTGCAATACGATTGTTGACTTTGAAATTCACAAGAAAAAAGTATGATCGAGGCAACTGTAGATGATATTAAAATTCAAAAATAACTGCAGGTACATAAATGAATACTTAAATGACGACAAAACTGTTGAGCCAATCAGGTTTTTAATTACCCTCGCATAGTCTTTATGAAGACGCTTCTCAAATCCAAGTAATGCATAACATGTTCTCCAAATCTGCATACGCCACTTTCATAATGTGTCTTGAAATATCTTAGAACTTTGTTTTTTGTTATTTGTAATTCCCCATTGTTATACAAGGCCGAACTGCCCAATTTGTGTTCCCAGATGGGCTCCTATGCTGATGCCTCAATACTGCCGTGATGTTATATTCATCTTAGGGACTACCAGAGGAGTCTAAGACGCATATTTCGCCCTATTTGGAACTTGTCAGCTTGATTTACCTGCACTTCAGATAATGATGTTGTTCCCGCTAGGCCTCAAACCCAGTATCCATCGCTTCAAACGCTAAGCATTACCCACTAGGGCACGAGAGTGGCCTCTTAGATACTTTATACGTGAAACTGTACTGAAATCGTTTGTCAAATTATATTTCCGACACTGGTATTTTTTTTATTTTAACTCCAGTCGGTAAATATACTTGTTTACTAGCATGTTGACATCGTCCCTGAAACAACTATGATAACTAACGACAGCTAACGTCATAGCAATATATGAATGGCATAAACGTGATGTCCGAACATGTCTGCCTCTGACAAAGAAAGGACGTACTTCGTGTATAAGAATATAAGCCACAGAGACTGAATAAAATTAATTGATACTGATAGAAAGAATAATATTTAAGCCCATTACTAATCACTGAAAATGGAAATCACTGTTGCTGAAGTGAACAAATGGTAACCGTGTACCATAAAATAGAGAATTCGAAACCGGAGATATTAGTTGAAAAATCAAAACAAAACTGAATGAAGAAAAACTCCCGAGGTAGTTATGTATTAACCCCTTTAGGTACAACTTATAGCGGACCCGTATACAATTAACACAAAAGTTATTATTATTATCTGTAACCACTAATAGTAAACAAAAATATCTACGGTGTTATTGAATCCAACTTGCTGTAAATTTAGTCTCTACAACACGATTTGAAAGAGTGAATAGTATGATAATGAAACTTGAGGGATACTGCTGTAGGATGGATTGTTAATGGGTTTGAAAATAGGAGATGGGTTTCCTGTAAAAGTCTATTAAAAGCGATCTATTAGAACTGGTGTCGGGTAGAAGTGGAAACAGAAAGAAAAGGCTAGAGGCGAGTCAACATATTTTTCCACGCAAGCGACACTCAAACTAAAATGATTTTATTCGTAGAAAATTGAGCTTTACAAATAATTTGTTTTTACATGTGTTAAGGAAATGACATGAACAAACAATTTTTAATCTGAAGATTTATAAAAGAAGAACTTGTGAGGTCTCCATAAATTTTCCGCTTTATGATGCAAGAGAGTAGAAGCAGTCTTCTTATTAGCAAAAACACAACTTCACTTGTGGTATTGCTATGAGTGAATGTAACCTGCTGAGTTTCAAATATTCTTTACGATGGTAAACACACAGTTTTAAGTGGCTTTAGAGGCCATATTATCAACTAAAATAACCAGTTAGATACCTTCATTCTCAGGAAAGAATACGTTTTTTTATCAGCCAGAATAAAGAAGACCGACTGTTTATTCCAGTAGTTGGTACGGTGCTTCTTAAAGTGATTCAAAAATGAAAGACTTTAGAAGGCACAAATTTTTAAATCATGTGAATACTTCTGTGGTTAGTTGATGAATACCACCCTACAAAAATCAATTAGGAATGCTTGTACCACACTCGACTACTTCTAATCCACTCAGTTTTAATCATATACCTGTGTTACAAGTAAGTGGCCTTCACGTAAACAACAGTGGCGAAAGTGGCATCAGCTGATTTTTTGTAAAATTGCTTAGATACCACAAGTGAGTATTTCTTTATCACGTGAATGGAGACTACAAACAAATTTTTGTTTACTAAAATCTGTAATAGGGCACCAGAAAGTAACTTAAACAGATAATTTCACTTTATGAATCTCAGGCATTGTACACAGAATAAATTACTGAATTAGTAAGACGTTATATGATTCGTTACACTTAAAATCCAGTTGTAATCATTCTGATAGAGGATGGTACGTTGAAATATATGTCATATGTCGTAACAACTAATTTGGCTTTTAGGGCTTCGATACTCCAGGTGGTTAGTGTCTGACGAAGTTGGTGGACATTGTACTCAGTTTCCATTTGACCGAGTAAGTGGAAGGCAGATAAAGCGGATTCATGCAGTAGATATTTCGTGTGCCAAAATACTAATTTCACACAGTTAGAATTTGCAGTTTACACACTTCTATAAGTGTTATAAGACGCAAACTGCCTGACCTCGGTTACATCACCAGTTTTTTCTACGAAATACCTATAAAT
Organism: Heterobilharzia americana; assembly: GCA_944470555.2. Taxonomy (NCBI): domain Eukaryota; kingdom Metazoa; phylum Platyhelminthes; class Trematoda; order Strigeidida; family Schistosomatidae; genus Heterobilharzia; species Heterobilharzia americana. The sequence continues at coordinate 110,490,994 of OX104127.1, forward strand.
CCCACCCTTTTTCTCCTTTGCTGTTCACTTCATCTTCTAATGTTGTTTTGCTTTCAACTTAATGCTGTTTTGCTCATTTTCATTTATCAGACGACATTTTTTTCAAAATTTACTGAGCATTGTACTAGTAATATCTTTTCCAACTGTTTTCACACGATGTCTAATTTTCTTTTTGATTTTTATTACTTTTCCCAGTTACTGTTCTCTGAATTCCATTTGTTCTTGTCAACCACTGAACAACTTCCTTTTTTGTGTTTTTATTCTCCTATCTCATTACCATTACATTTTGTGGTCACAAGTTTACTTCACTTTTATCATTCGGCTCAGTTATTATATGAACTAAACACTTATTCATATTAAAAAAAGTATGACTGAGATCGCATAGCTGTGAACTAAATGTCTGAAAATAAGTGCCTAATCAAATGTCATAGAAAGACCAGTAAGTATTGAATAAATTCTTGTCACTGGATTTGAGATTGCTAGTGTATTCACTACGACTAGGAGTGAAAAAGAAGTAGGTAAGTAAATACCACTTCATTACTATACAGTCCTAACTATAACGTATACATTGCTAAAATTTCTTACTTTTGAAATATTCGTTGCACAAAGGAATGCATTTGAATGTTTATTGATGCTGGCAACTTCCCGTTGGTTACTATACTGGACCGAACTGATCTGTATCTCTCGGCATATAGGCGCCTTGAACGGATGCCTTAAGTTTGCTGTTGACTTTATTTGCTTCCAGGTAACTAGCGATGGCACACAGGGGGACATACTGCCCTATTTCGAACCTGGATATACCTGAATCTCAGCGAGTGATGGCGTTCCCAACGAGACTCGAACGTAGCAGGCATAACTTGTAAAGCCAGAACGCTATCCACTAGGTCATTCAGTCATGAGAACCAACACTTGTGTTAGCCACCACGATGGAGATAACATCAAAATCAAACTTAAGGCATCTGCTTAAGGAGTCCAAATGCTAGGAGATACCGATCGATTCGGTCCAGTACACTAATTGCGGGAAATTACAAGCATCAATAAACAATAAATGACACTCATCGGACAAGAGGTGACTCATTAGCCTAGTGGATAATGCTCTAGCATTTGACGTGATGGGGCCTGAGCTGTGGTCTGTGTTACCGCAACTACTGACTAGGATACAGATACATGCAGCTGACAATTCGAAGACAGAGTGAAACGCGCTAGCCAACACTAATCGAAGACCATTTTCGATATTGAATAATCACAATTAAAATAGTATCGAACAAAAAAACTGTTAGAATAGCAGCCAGTTTCATGGTTGATTTGTTCTATAATTTCCTTATACTTGTAACTTATTTTATTTTGATCCATGGTCAGTTCACCTCTTCCTACTGAAGATTTTCTTCCATGTCTGTATGAAGGTACTCCTACATTATCTATTTATTGCTAGTGAACGAGAATCATGAAAATTACTAAATCTATTTATATTTCTGCCGTACAACCCATCTTTTGTAGTGAGTTCTTCCAATCACTGTATACAATTTTGCTGTAAGTAACATCTTTTAATTCATGAAAGTAAATATGCAGTCGTATGACAGATTACTTATAGATGAATCATGAATCATCATCGGTGCAGCTCCCGAGAAACGTACTACCACATTTCTCACCCCCGCCCTATTTTCATTCTTCATATAAGATGCCTTGACAAGTAAATATGCGATCGGGCTGTTCGAAATGCATTGCATTAATACATTACATTTTCCAGATAACCTCCCTCTTCTTATTACGTAACGCAAATTCTATAATCCTACAGTAAAAACAAGATAGTTGGAGTGATGGTAGAAATCAAATTCGTTAGATACCATAATATATATAGTTCATAGCGTAGTCCACATGCCAAGTTCAGTATATCAAACAGTAAAACATCATACTTTTGTGTCGATAGTCTATCAGTCTACAGTTATTAAATCTGTAACCCAATCAATCAAAACATAATTACTAGAATACAACATTCATAGTACTTCATGTGTTTGGGCTACGACATCAGTTCGGCTCTCAGAATACAAACCAAAACGGTTCCAGTTTTATCTAACATGCTACAAGCATTTAGTAGTCGTTAGCTTTGTTACTTCAGCCAGGCTTATCCAAAAGAATAGGTATCTTGTTCACATGTCTCAAATTTTCTCACAATTCACTTATGTATCTTGTTAAATTACGTACAGTTTTGATCGATTCCTCAATCCTCGGCATCTATGTGCATAGAGTTAGGTTGTTCAGCTTTCAAGGTTCAAAAAAGAAACCGTTAATGCAAATACGTTAAGTTTATAGGTTCCACTAAGCCTTAGTCAAATTGCTGAATTCCTGTTGACTTATTACACCCTCATATCCAGCATTCGCGATATAAAATAAGAAAGATTATGTCAGTGACACAACCAATCATGCTCATGTCGATAGACTAAATCATTGAAATAGAGTACTACGAAGGAATTTTAACTGAAAATTCTTAAGGGAATCTTCTGGATACCTCTCTCTCTCATTATCAACTCATTTGAAATTCTAGTAAATGAACTAGATGAATTCATACGTCCGTTTTGAGCAAGTTGTAAATTAACTAGTGAAACATATTTCAAGATGTAAATTAGTGATGACAACAGTTAAAAAATATGATGTTGCTCCTGAAACACAATACGACGCATTAAACTGGTGATAAAATATTCTGTCCTGGATTAGTCTTAAGGGAACATCACTCACTAGGAGGTCGGAAGATCCAGTTGTCAAGTCTCAAATGGGACGAAATGCGCGTCCTAGATCCTACTGCTAGCCATTATCTATTATTAATATCAAAATTGAAGATGCTGGCAATACTGTGACGTCCGCATAAGAGCCAATATACCATCAGTAGCCGATCAATTCATTCTAATCAACGATGGAGATTAACAAACTGACATCAAATTTCTAAAATGTTTCCATGCGATTAATCGTACCTACTTTGACATTATGTAGATTAAAGAACTGAACATAAGACTAGTGGGGCTGTAGCTTATTGGTCTAAGCAACTGAGTTCCAACCATTGGTTCGTGGGTTCGAAACTCGCTTCACCTATCGTTGTTCCGTTAGCTAGGCTTCACAAAATATATGTAGCTCATAACTTGGTGCTAGAAAATGTACGTATTTGCTGAGACAGTTTCATTTTGAACACAGAAATAAGTTTAAGGAAAATGGATACACACAACAAATAAAATGGGATGCTCATATTTGAATATATAGCCCTGAGTATGAAGTATTGACAGCATTCTGACATCCCGAAGACAGTCAGTGGAAAAGCACCAAGAGAATGTTGCGTAGGAGAAGCTCTAACAGTTATATATGATAGGGCGTGTCGGTAGTATGACGTACCGTAGCAAACAAGTTGATTTTTGAAATAACTATCTTTAATTATGCTCTGTTTCATCAGCAACACTACTCACAACCATTGATGATTTAAATATTTCAAGGCAGTATTCGTGTTCTGAATTATCTGGGAATTTGAAATAAGTGTACTTTACTCATTTTCCGTTGTCTTATTTTAGCAAAACGAATGGTTAATAGATACCTGAAACAGAGGTTTGGTACTGCTTTGCAATAAAAACACGTAGACTGAAATCCTAGTGATATATTTATACATGATGAGTAAAACGTCATGCACTGAGTTCAAACCCCGATACACTGAAATGCGAATATATGTAAGAACGAACTACTATCTAATGCTACTACAATTCAGTAGACAGAAGTACCAAACCTCTGTCTAGGCCTTCTTGGTACTCCTCAGTAAGGCTTATCTGTAACCACAAGGAAACTGAGGTCCCTTCAGGGACGAATCATTAAGGGGACATTAGTTCCTTTGAGGTTGCAGATCACACTTTTCTGGTAAGTGCCAACAAGCATGAAGCTAAGATCCAGGAATTCCTGCCGACTATCTCCAACCAACTATCAATCAAAGTACACCACGATGCTGAGTCTCCTGGCTTCATAACCACATCGCATCTCAATTATAACTAAAAAACATAAAACCCATGACCCGTCAGTGATCAAACAGTGTAAAAGTATCAAACTATCAACAGAAAGAGTTCATATGCGAAAAAGTAACAACCCAATCCACTACCCAAAAAGCAGAGGCTTCTATTTGAGTTCATTTATAAGATGTATCACAAAATGAAACACTACGATTTGCAGTTAAAACAGGCTGAACCAACTACGTAAGAAACCGGACTTCAAGTTTAGCTAGCAAGGTGGCTAGTTCATGTTGAGAATTCCCATTGCTCAAAAATTAATCCCATGAATTTACTAAGTAAATAATACTATCTCACTGTGTCAGTTGGATGGAAGTGATAGGCAAGAAGCTTTTGACCGTGTCTTCGTGCTTATTAGCACTCATCACCAAGGTGTATCTGCACCTTCAACAGTGTACATAATCAAGTTCTACAGGAGATCAGTTGCGGCCTGAATAGCTCAAGGGTGTCTCTGGCTGAAACACTGGGTGATGAGGTCCGGCTATCAGAGGAGATATCAGTTCCATAGATGTTGTAGATAAGCCTTGCTAGCGAATGCCAAAAGCAAGTAACTTAGATCCAGGGCTTCCTCCCGGCTGCCTCCACCCAACTAACATCTACCCCAGTGCATTGTGCTGGTGAGTCTCATAGCTTGATAATCACATTTAAAAATGATCGGTGAAATTCGATCAGCACTAAGGACTAAGCAATATGAAGTTGGATATGCTACACTGGCCAATCAATGTAATTATCTAACTGTATTTTACGACTAAGGAAAATGAAATTAGACTGAGAGATGGAGTCCAAATTCTGCTAATATACTACTGGCGTTTATTTCAAAATGCCCAATTATCGAGAATGTAGTATCTGTTGATAGGTTTGCTAAACTTAAAAAACACTTTTATTTACAGTCCCTAATTATTCATTCCATTTGGATTGACAACCAACACCTGAGGAACAGATATCAATTATATTTTTCACAGAAAATAAGTTACATAGGAAGAATGACTTAAACTGAAAACAAATAAGCTTGGTCAGTATGTCTACTGATTATATACACCTTGTAGGATATATTTCATACTATTTTGCTGATATATTTAACACCTCATAATTGGACATTTTGTTTAATTGTACTAGTTTCAAATTTTTGTCAGCTCGTTTGTCAACGTATCCTAATTTATACTTCGCGTTATGTCCTGCTACTGACACTGTCGGGCGGAATCAGCAGTGTCGAGGATAATAAGAAAGGCTATAGTATTTTGGGAAGCGTATATAAATTTGGAGTCAGATACCAGGGCTCAACAACCAGTTATAAATCACTTACTTCAAACAAAATGTAGTTGATATGTAAAATTCAGTTTAGTACAAAATATCAGCTTGTAACTAAACACGATAGTAGACCAAACTTCCCACAAATAGTGCATTTGCAACTGAGAAAATCCGTTTTTACAATGGCTAACAAACTTCTTTCAAGCACACACTGCAGTCATACTTCAGCTTATGATTTAATTATGTTGGAGAATAGTAAATATTCCTGCCAAACACTGATTTTCTAACTCTATCCGGTATATGTGAATGAAAAACTGTAAAACTCAAAATGCACCACGTAGATTTAAGTGATAGGAAATCCCTAATCCTTACCATAAAACTGCATGAAGGAAGTGCAGTTTAAAGTGTCCTCATATTTTTGAATGAGTTATTCATCAGAAAAATATTGACATAAGCTCCCAAAAGAAAATGTTTCCCTAAATTACTGTCAAGCTGATAAAAGCATAGTCATCATATATGGATATGACACCAATCTATGAAGTTGCTGTTTATTTGTCGGAACTGTGTAGGGAAATACTGACCTTCCGGTTGGAGTCCACAAGACAAGTGAAATCAGTAGTTCCAGATCGTATGGCTGAGAATCGATCGCATTGATGCATCCATATGTAATCTTCATTTTAATCGTTATCCCATTTTTTCCAACTTCTTATGTCTTTATGTGCTGATGTGAGTTGTGGTGGGCTGAACAACTGCTCATTAGCGTCAAGTCTTTATGTGTTAAACCGAATCATTTCATAACGTGTTAGATACAGATGCCGCAAACTAAGTCAGTCAGTAATACATCGCTTATTTGTCTCTGAATTTTATGATATTGAACAAAGTCAAATTTTTCATCATAAACGATGAAGCATCCCCATCGAGTCATGAAGAAAGGGAGGTAATTCAGCAAGTACTCGCAGCTCCAAAGAAGACTTTGTTCATGAACGTTGGTTTCAAAGGTGATACGTCAGCTGAGATCCTAAAGAATCGGCTATTCAAATCGCTGAAGAAAGCATTCTTTTCTGAGAAGTTACAGAACAGCTTCTCTAGTCAGACATTGGTTCCCGGATGTGTTAAGGACAAGTTGCCTCTTTGAGTCACCTCAATGTGTCTGAGAATTTACATGCTCCTGTGTAGCTATTTATATAGGCCTCACACATCGTCCACTTTCCAAACGCATTTCGGAGCATTATCCTGCATGGTTATCAAGGCGAGAATCCAAATCAATTAATAGTCCAATTCTTGAACATTGAGCTCCACCAGAGTCCTCCTTCAACGTCATTTACGGAGTGAAAGAGTACTCTTTCGACAGTTGTCAACATCAGAAGGACTGACAATTCACCAATTCAAGCTTGATCTCTGCGTGCAGAAGTATATTCAGTGTCTTACCACGGTCTTAACACTTTCACAATTCTTCGATTTCACTATAATTAGTTGTTTTACTTTTATCACCTTCATTATGACCTTTGTTTCTATCAAGTGGACACTCAACTATCACATTTCACATCTATCAAAACTTTTCACCATGTCAAGCTCCTTTTCACATTATTTCCATTGTCTAAAAGATTATCACGCAACAACTTTTCATCCTTGATTTCAGTTTCTAGCACTAGCTTAATGATACAACTATATTGTAAAATAATAGGCTGTCATATGTTTGTGACATATATAAATACGATTGTACAGCTTCAGAAATGATGTCGTTGAAAAAGATTTTATTCTCTGAACCAATCAACCATAAGCATGAGTTAATAATCCCAAAATAAGTAAATCTATTTCTTCGAGAAAAAGGATCACTGATTCGATAAAGAAACTGATTCAGTAAACCAATAACAGCTGCCAATAAAGTAAGTGTGATAGGAGTATTTCGCATAGTCATTTACTGCACGTAATATACACATAATAATAAATTTACAACAAAGTACAAAACAAAACAAAGCAGAAATATTATAGTACTACTTTTCTTAACCCATAAATGAAAGCTGTAAAAGAAAATAACCAGTAATTAAAAGATTAAGCGAAACAATTTTCTTTACGGAAAGCTTTAAAAAGTTTACAAGATCACTTTGGTTTGGAAACAGAATGTGTGAAATTTATGCTCCCAACAGTACGATAGAAACCATTGTCACCGTATGGTTTTCCAATTGCACACAAATGAATTGAATCGATCAGAAATGTTCCAAACTCCATGTTTATAAATTCATTATACAAGTCAGTATCGAGTTTCTTTGCTCCAACTTTCTTTGATACTGATCGGGTAACCTAATATTTGGTTGGTTAGTTAAAAAACATTATTTTTTTCACGAATAAAATATGAAATACATACAAAAAGAAGTAAACGTAGTTATACTCTAACAACCGGTGATGTTTGAGTATTGAATTGTGCCCAATAAGCTGTAGCACAACATTTTTGCCAAGAAATTGTTACATGTTGCATATTTGAAATCCGTAGGCAGAAAGTCACTGAAATAGGTTTTCCAATTTAGGAACCATCACCTAAAAGACGCATCTAAAACTGAGATTTTCTCTTGGGTTGGAATCTATGTGGTATGTTAAGAAACTGGTGCCCTACCATTAAATCTGTGAATGACTACCTGTATGACTAACTAAGAATTTGCTTACTATGGTGCTGCTCTGATAATTCTAGTGAATAAAAAAACAGATTTAATTAGGTTATATGGTTATACTGCAAACCATATGAAGTATCTGGATTCCAAAATGTGGATTTCCTAGTCAGGTATCATTTGTGCTTAATGCGTTAGGATGAGTTAGAGAAAGACACTTTGCATACTGGTATTGTGACTACCGTGGTTTTTTTCGACAAAATCAGTAAAACTTGAATTTTATTGCATGCTTTTCACTTGTTTTTCGGGGAAATTAGTGATACTGGCAATTTCCTTCAAGATAGGCTGTAACACAAGAGAGTTTTACGAAAATTTATGATTTATGAGCAATAAGTTGCATGTAGCTTCAAAAAAGGATGAGTATAGCCGAACTCAAAAGATTTACCTTATACCCTGAAATCAAGCACCTAGGTTGGTGAGACCACCAATACTACTCCACTTTCTTTTTCAGATACATAAAAAAGAAACCTTGAATATTCAAATCACATGCACACCTCCAATACCGATTGATTCTATACATCATCATTTTTCCTATAGACTGAAAGCTAAGTTTTTCTCATCTTCCTACCACCTATTCAGGAGGACAACCTTTCTTTTACCTGTAAACAGGTGCTGATGATTCAAAGTCGAGAAACATTATCTCATGTCTCTTACACCAGGGTTCAGCTTTCAGTATCCTTGGCCTGTTTCGAATCTGATGGCAGAAACGCATATAAGACACGAACCAACACCAATGTTCAAACCTTATAATTCACTCTACAGGTGCTTGATGATACTACGGTAGCCTTTAGCTGCCTTGTTGGTTTAGGTATTGCAATAGCCTCGAAGGTAGAAAGTTAACTTTACAAGTGAATTTTAGCGAAAAGTTACTTGAACGCTCTTCATCTGAGTGACACAACAAAAAATAAGAAAGACTGCAACCTACCCTTCCTTTTTGTAGCCTCTACCCTTAGTAACCACGATCAGAACTCTAAGAGAAAGGGAAGATGGGTCTTACACAGAGCTGTCTAACCTTTTACAAAAGATCGAAAACAGTTGCGATCAGCATGGTGAGAAATTTTAGTATGTGATTAAAGCAGAAACAAAAGTGGATGACAATTTCGTCCTTTTAGCCCAGTAAACTAATAATGATGATAGCGTGCTGCAAATATACTTCGAAAACGACCTGTCATGAACAGGCACCATTAGTAGTCATGAAGCTATCTAGTATCTGGCCAAGTAACCATCGACGTTAACTCTATGGAAGACATAGAACCATATAACTATCAACTACAGTTAGAGATGATCAGTTGTCAACCATCACTACCTTTACAACTCATGTTAAGATTTTATGCACATATTTGTTTGATCTTAGCATCTTAAAACATACTGATGAAGTACAACTGGAAGACCTTACACAGCTTAACTCAAAGATAAAAATGTCGGTGGTACATTTAATAATATTTTCCCAACCACAGAGAAATTAGTTTGACTAACGTAATTTCTATGATCCAAGGACTTTTAGCAAGAAGACAACTAAATGTAACCTAAAAACAGAAAACCACAACAAGGCAGGTAAGTTTCAGACATGTTCGTAGATGCATTGACTAAGTCTTCAACGGTTATTACATCATCAGACACAATCACATCTATTCATAACCCAAAGTTAGAGATATTTTTCGATTTTTTGTATCAAGAGTCCTTGCAATGGCCTCCATGAAAGCGGGTCTTTAGCATATATATGACACCAAAAATACTGTTCATAAAAGATAACGACTAGATATCTTGCGAAACAGCCAAGTTTATCAGTATTCATCAAGAATTTCTATCCTCTATATTTGTATTGAACTTTAATGTGCACTAAAAAATAACATTTTACTTTGACTTATCCACAGCTGGGCAACTTGTTTGAGATTCTTGAAAAAATGACATAATTTTATCATCTCAAAATGTTGATAGGTAGCAAGTTCTCCTTAAAATCTTAAACAACTATTTAGAAATATCACGGACGCATTCCTCACTTTTGAAACGAAAAATTTTGTTTCAAGATTAACCTGAGTCACTATTTCAACTGATACTAAACAATGAAACGGTAGAACGCATTGAGCATTCGTTAGATCGGTTAAAAATATAGCCGCATTTTTACTAGTAGAAATCTGTTGGTCGCCTGCTAACTTTCACAACACTCTTGAGTGGCTTTATTACCTGAAGGACAGATTATAGTTATCTTATCTTGGTCTCGCGTTTTTACATAAGTTACTGTTTTATTTCTCTATTGCCCAGTTCTAATTCTTGAGTCTGGATATTACTAGATAATACATAGACAGTGAAACACCAATTCGGTCTTTATGTTCCATCTGATTGGAATATTCACCGGTCGATCACAGTGTGTCAACCATAATTTGGAAGATTTGAGAAAAGTATCTCGTCTATCACCCAGTCTACTGCGCAATACCCTAGATACCATCACTACAATATTCCCGCTAATTAAATTTACGGTTGCATAACCAGTTCACGAATATGAGGAGCTCGATAAGTCATCCTGTGATACGCTTATCATTTCATATTCGGTAAGTTAAAAGTAGCTTTTCACTAGAATTTCACACAAAAACACCTCAAGTTACATCCGGAATTTCATTTCTTAACTAAAACATTTCACAGTATGAAATTCAAATCAACTGGTTTAGAAGTTATACTGAGATCACAGTCCGATTAGACAAGCGAGCATGCATACATGCATCCATACTTTAGAGAAACGACTGTTTATTGCTTTTTGACTATTAGCACTCGTACTCAAATGAAGCATAAGGTTAACGTCTTCACAAAAGAGTATCACACATACCTTCATTAAAGAAATATGAGGTGTGAACTTTCTGTCATCTGTTTGAAAACCATTTTGTCTAAGAACTGTATTTAGTTGGTTAACAAATAATTCCAAGCTTGTAGTTGATTCAACGGCTGCGTATAAAACTCGACCTCGAAAACTGTCCACACCCTTTATTGATAGTTGGTTTGTTGGAGCGGAACTACATAAGTCCTCTTCTGAATGCTCAAGGACTTTCATGCATTCTGATACCTAGGAAATTTGCAATAGAAATAAAGCGTGTTGGGTTGGCTGTTAAATAAACTAACATTTGCATAGAAAATAATGCCAAATAATATACAAAATACTATAAATACAATAAATGTACTCTTACAACTGTAGTGCACTGACCTAGGCATTTGACATTCAACCACCTGGTCACGAGTTGGAACCTTGCTCTACCTATTTCGGTTTGGGTATCTAGACAATATCACTGACTTTCACACAATAGGTGTGGTTCATATCCTCATCGTCATTATCATCAAAATCAACATAGGACCAGATATTACTGTGTAACGGTCCGAGTTGCCAAACCTCATTTCAGTACATCAAGTAAAAAGTAGTGAAGTGGAAGATGAAGAAAATAAAACTCAGTCAAAATAGATACAAAGGTTCATATTCTGATAAACCGGCATGTATGTAGTCGATGAATAGCATTAACAGCTACATAGCTCCACCACAATGTGATAAAAACAGTTGAAGAATGAAAACGAAATATCAAGTTTTCGCATAATCTTTCAGATACATTACAGTTATACCCACCTAGAAATATTTGTTACATGAGAAATATTACTTCTATGACCACTAAAATAAATGGTTATTTGGTGGAAGATGAAAGGTGACAGCTGGTGACTTAGAAATGATGTGTAATGGAAATTCCATTTGGTGGTCATCTGAAGACTGTGATTACCCAGTAGCATAGTCGAATAATCTGGCCAATAAACCATGGATAGTTTACTACAATAATCAGAATTAACGATGTGCTAGCAATATGAACCAAAACACTGTAGTTGATGTAGTTTATGACATGGGAAAAAACCAAATGTTGGTTGAAACTAAAATAAGCAGATTAAGGCCATCTACCGAATCACCAATAAAGGTGGATATCTAGCACAGATTATTATCGAACTGGACAAAAAAATGATGTATATGTTAAAAACATGTTCGCTAGAAATATGTGTATTACGACCTCGAATTCAAACATTAGTTGTTATGCTTCAAGACAGCCTAATTGAATTATACACAAAACCTTGCTGAATTACAGATCCACAAAATTATGATAAAACTTAAATTCAGAAAACTCAGTTGAAATATCATATAGACTGCTAAGAAAAATCTGTGCACTTACTTGCGAACTATCTTCCAACCTAATAGTAGATAAAGTAAGATGAAAAAGCTTTGGATCTGTACAACAGTTTTATAAAAAGGTTGAGTGCCACAGATCTGCGATTGAATTTTTAGTGCCTTATCAATAAAATCAGGAGATTCGATTCGTTGGCAAATAAAGAAATTTGGCGTTTGTTCACGTTTTGGAGGCATCATTTCTTCTTCAGAGCTTTCAGTTTGATTTTCTGAAAGATAGTTATCATCCATAGACTCCAAGTCCCAGTGAAATGAGACTTCACTACTCTTTTTGTCAAAGTGGATATCAGGAGTGTCTCCAGAAGTCTTGCAATATTTTTCATATTTTCCAATTATATCTCGTATTGTTTTAGTTGAGCGACTACTGCCAAAAACTCTGTCTAGTCTGAAGCGTTTATCCCACACAACTACATCTTTGTATTTAAAATACTGAATTCGATGTTCAGGAACTCCAAAAGTAAAGTAATCCAAACTATCCAAAGGTTCCCAAGAAAAATCATCAAATGGCTTTTCTAGAATACCCTTAAATCTGTCCAAATACCCGATTGTTATAAATTCCTGGGGAATCATTTCATCCCATAATACACGTTTAACAACATCCATAGCGGTCCTCATTGAACATTTACCAGAATCTTTCCTTCTAAGCACTTTTACTTTCATGTTCGCCATATATGACATCGTGTAACCGTGTTCTTAAATCTCCCAGTCACAATACTTGAAGAAATTGAATGGGATCTGTAAAAGGGATGAGAAAAAGAGGAAGATGAAATAAAATAATCAATGGATCCTATGAATATGAGTGGAGGTATTAAGCAAGCTTCAATAAATGTTACTAGTAAAACTACCTACGCTATGACATCATGAACTGTGGTAAAAAAAAATTCTAAAGGTAAAACGATAAGCATGTCAGTTAGATCAAGACTGAATGACGGCACGGAATAAAACATAAGCAAATTGTCATACAAATCAATAAACTGAAAATCTAATGACGAATAGCTCATTGAACAACAACACTTATAAACAGCTTTCTTGCCTATCAATTACTGCAAACGTAGAATAAACGATATGCCTTTTTCTACCTGGAAACATTCAAGTTATTTTTTAAGTATACGACACATATATTACGAATTTGTTAGGCTTTTGGTGCTACTTACAGTGTATAGCATTCTTCAGGTCAGAGAAGACAGTACTGGAGATTCTCAACCAGAATTATCTCTCGAGACCTTTAATGCCTTAGATACGAAAGGTCGAATTTAAGGGACTCCTACGTGTAGAACTATGAGTCAATAATCTTCATAATCCATTCCAATTTCTCAAAGGGAAATATGGTGGCCAAATAATTAAGGGTTAAAGACCTTACTGATAAGTTTTAATTTGAAATTATGCCAACATTAAACCTCTTATACAATCGAATAGCAGACACAGAGACCAGAAAGTATCACAAAATAAACAAAGGATTGTAGCCATTACAAGAAGTAGACAGAAAAACTACAAACTATGTCTTTTATTGGTACCCCTCATTTTCAAAGTGAGCAATCATAGTTGCATAGAAAACTCTACAAATACACCAAACTAGATCCGATGAAATCCTTCCTAAATAAAGTTTGCTTTATCACCAACCAGAGTTGACAGTATGCAATATGAGAATGTTTGAGATGTGTTTCTTACAACCAAAAGTGCTAATTGTTGCGCTAGGATTGGTTTTCTCTCGTTTCTCGTTTAAGAGTAAGGACTGAAGTGGTTGAGTGCGTTGACCACTTCACCATATATGGTGCTGGTCTGATATCCAGTCGCCTGTTAAGGCTCAGGTGTACTGCTATGCAATTCGGTCTCTTCTATTATCTGCCTGAGAAACATTCTCATTAGATTTTCTAAGGAAATGTAGACTTACCGGTCAGAGCTGTGTGACGACAGAAACCAGTGGTTAAAAACATGATGATATGGCTTAGAATAGACATTAATGGTGTAGATGCACCTAACCATTATCTTCATCCTAATAGTCATAATGAATTTTAGCAGCGTCTCATTTTTCCTTGTTCTCTTATAACGACTTATAACTTCGTTTCGCCTTTCACCTTGTTGTCTTGATGTACTGATATGACGTGAAGCAACTTGAAACTTTACGCAGTAATGCTGAGTCTCTTGTGGACACTGACATGATAATTTTTGATTATGATTTCAATACACTACCTCTAGGAGTATTTTACTCAAAGTTGCAATCGCCTTGTAAGTGAGTCGTTGGTTTATGTTTTTCTGTTGTGATAACTGATTCTTAGACCCCACCAGGTACTAAATTGAGTATTTCCAAACCCAAATACCCGTGCTACAGCCCTGACAATTTTACACATCCTGTGTAAAGGAGCTTCCATATATCCTGCTACTAATAATAGAATTGTCATTAGAACTTGGAATACACCTACCAACAATATGTCGTGAAGCTATCACACTAGTCAAGACGCGTTAAGTATAAATAAACAAAGCTATCACATAAGTCTCGAAAACATTTTGATATCTGCTGGTTTTCTGAAGACTCTGATGAGCACTTAAAAGCGCAGTTTTAAGAAACCAATGAGATAAATTCATATGCTTCGGTGGTTTAGGTATTCTTTACGTCACTCACGGTCCCTGTACTTATCGAATTCCTGGTTCTTGAACAGATAGAGTTAGTTAATCCATGGCAAACACACTGTTGGGTGACGAATGATTTTGTTGGAATAGCGTTTGCTAATAAGTCCGAATTCCATGAGTGGATCCTAGAGATCTATCCAAAGAGAGATCTGAGAAGCTATACACATACCTCAGAATAGGAGCCAATAGCGACTTCTGTAGCTTCCTCTTGTCGCTACCTCTAACAGCAACACAGAAAGTTAACTACCATATGTCCAGTGCTTAAGTCTTATCATATCTTCCTTTATATCAATGAGAGCTGGAGCATCGATATTGATGTATTATCCACCTTGTAGTTCGATAGTTAATAAACCGTCAGACAGTTGGAAGTTACGCTGCTGCTCAGTGTCTCACTAACTGTTGCTGACCGGAAAGGCCTGAGGGCGAAGTCGTACTGCTGCTAGCTGGATGGGGTCTGGAGGTAGTAAGTTGTTTCCGTTGGATAACCAGCAGTGCCATGCTGATGCTGCCTTTTCAGTGGAAGGGGGGTTAGTAAAAGTCGGCCCCAAAAAATAACACTCCACCATGCCCACGGTCTGCCGGGCCTGTGGTGTTGGTTCATTTGTCGTTTCCTTTCGACCAACCGGCCCCAAAACAACAAAAGTTCAAAACAACCATACACAAAAGGCTACGTGTGACAGGCCTCAAGCAGACATCCGATGAGCTCTGTGGTCACACAAATCTCTTTCAGGTACCTTAAGAAGAAAAAGCCTTCCATGGTGTGGGCAGCCGGAGAGTGTCAACCGCCCTCACAACTCTGTCAGCACTCAAGTTCCCTCAGACTGCTGTCCACCTCCCCCATCAGTACCTTCTATTCTTCCTTCATGTCTCTCAACTAACGATACTATATCATCTTCAATTTCTCCTAGCTCTGTAGCCTTCGACAACGATCTGCGTTCACAGAACAGCATCCTTGGTCTCCTTAAACCACGCTCCAAATTAAACATCAGAGCCTTTAATGTCCGCACCCTCCGTCAAGTTGGTCAACAGGCTTCGTTGGCAAAGACTCTAGCAACTCGGGGCATGGATATGTGCTATGTTTGTGAGACATGCATACAGGACCCAAGTGTGGTTATTCACCTGACCTCTCCTGGCCAATCTGGTAAGTCCGCCAAATTCGTCCTTCCAGTTTCTGGAGATTCGATAGCTAGCTCTCGCAGTCTTGCAGGTGTAGGCATAGCATAAAGTACTAGGGCAGCAAATTAACTACTAGACTAGATCCCAGTCGATAGTCGCCTGTGTGCTATCCGACTGAATGGCACAGTGAGAACTAAAAGGAATAGTGGAACTCGCCGTTGTCTCTTTGTAATCTCTGCTTACGCACCCACTGACTGTAGTTCGGATGAAGTGAAGGACGAGTTCTACCATAAACTGTCTAACCTCCTCTCGAAAGCCAAACGTTCGGATGTGGTTGTTGTTGCAGGTGACCTCAACGCACAGGTGGGTAGACTGAGTGAGGCAGAAAGGCACTTAGGTGGCACTTTCGGAATCCCAGCTGAACGTACAGATAACGGTGATCGCCTATTACAACTATGCTCAGATAACCGCCTATTTTTAGCCAGCACAAATTTCAGACATAAAGAAAGGCACTGTCTGACCTGGCGTCCACCGAGCTCAACTCAGCGATGGACACAGATAGACCACATTGCTATTAGTCATCGCTGGAGAGGATCGGTGGAAGACTGCCGCTCCTTCTGGAGTACGTGTTTGGATAGCGATCATGCGTTGGTCCGAGCACGTATATGCCTGCGTCTCAATGGACGTAGAAAAAATTTGGCAACAAAACCACTACGAGTGCTGCTGGACAACAGAAACACCAAAGCCGTGTTCAGTGAGAAGTTGGCTAGGCAGTTATCGGAACAAAATACTGTCACTCATCCAGAAGAAGCTTGGTGCCATCTTCAGTCTGCTGTAAAAGCAGCACTGAAGACTGTAGCCGACTCCGAAATAATGGCTAAAAAGAGCCAGTGGATATCAGCAGCTTCTTCCGAACTAATGGATGCACGTGAATGCATTCCTGCAGGCTCTGAGTACAATGAAGAGCGAGCACAACTTAAAAGTAGATTGAGAAAAAGTCTACGCAACGATCGCGAACAGTGGTGGACAGCGAAGGCTAAAGAGATGGAAAAGGCAGCGGCGATTGGTAACAGTAGACAGTTATTTAGACTCATTAAGGAAACTAGGGAAGAAAGGTCAACTGCGGTTAATGAAGCTATAGCGGGAAAGGGCGGATCTGCGATTCACTCTCAGGGGAGACGACTGTAACGATGGGCAGAGCCCTTCGAGGAGCAGTTTAACTGGCCTCCAGCCACCACTATGTTGCCCGCTATCCAGTCAGATCCTGAATGGAACATAGAGATAGGACCCCAACACTAGCAGAAGCCGACAAAGCAGTAGTTAACCTGAAACAAAGAAGGGCGGCAGGACGAGACGGACTACCTGCTGAGGTATACAAGAATGGTGGTGAGGTCCTTTTAGTCAGGTTGACGGAAGTGTTAACCAGTAAATGGGAATCAAACACGATCCCCTCTGATTGGTCTAAATCACTGATTATTCCAGTCTTCAAAAAAGGCGAGAAGTCCTCTTATGACAACTACAGAGGAATCAGCCTGACGAAAACAGTGTCTAAAATCCTATAGGTTCTATAATTCTTCGACGCCTGATTGGAGTTCGGGAACGGCAAGCCCGAGAAAAACAGGCAGGCAAGCTTCAGACCCGGCAGCAGGTGTATCCACCAAATATTCACACTGCGCCAGGTCCTGGAACACAAACACGCTTACCCACACCCAACAATAGCTGTATTTCTCGACCTGAAGGTGGCATTCGACTCCGTTGATCGAGAAGTCTTATGGCAATGTCACTCACTGAAAGGCGTGCCGAGTAAGTACATCACCTTATTGAGTGGCTCTCTACTCGAACACTTGTGGGCGTGTTAGAGCCTATGGTGAGATATCCGGGGAGCTACGCTCATCGAGTAGTGTCCATCAAGGGTGCCCACTCTCTCCATTCCTATCCAATTTTATCATAGATATTCTTATGGAGGTCTCCCTCTCGTCACCTGACGACACAGAGGTTGACCTAATCACAGGAGAATTTTCATTAGACCTAGAATATGCAGATGACATAGTCAGTCCTGTTAAGTGAAGACGCTGACAAGATGCAGAGTCTTTTGAACACTTTGAGTGGCAATTCGAGAATGTTTGGGATGCGTTTCTCACCACCCAAATGCAAACTGTTGCTCTGGGATTGGTCTTTAACGGTGCCCCACCGTGGCTAACAATGGAGAGTGTAGTAATTGAGTATGTCGACCACTTCACTTACCCGGGAAGTAGGATCAACCCTGTTGCACTGGTCAGTGGCCGATGAAATCTCCGCACGGATACAAAAGGCTCGGCTGGCTTTTGCCAACTCACGCTACCTATGGAGCCACCATGATATTCAATTGTCTATTAAGGGTCGCGTTTACTGCACAGTAATCCGCTCTGTTCTACCATATGGCTGTGAAACATGGCCATCAAAGGTGGAAGACATGAGAAAGCTTCAGGTGTTTGACCACCATTGCCTTCGAAGTATAGGCCGTATCCCGTGGTGTCACAATGTGAGTAACGCAGACGTCAGGTGTAGAGTTTTAGGGAGAAGAGGTGAGTCAGTTGACAAGGTTGTGGACATTCATCGACTGAGATGGTTGGCTCCGACATGTGTTACATATGCCTAGTCGCCGATTGCCTCGTTGCACAATGTTGGCCGAAGTAGGTCCAGGCTGGAAAGAGGCCCGAGGTGGCCAGACTGAAACATGGCACCAATGTATGAAGTCTTCGACTGTTGTTTTGAGCCATGTGGGGCGATGCAGACTAGGTGGTTTGGGTCGGTGGGACAAGAGGGACCAGTGGTTGGAGACTCTAGGGGATATGGCTGAGAACCGATGTCAGTAGTGCAGATGTATGCACACATTATCTTGATCTTAACGACGCTATATCGAGTCTCACGATTTTCTCATTCTTCCTTTCTCCCTTTAAGTATTTTTTTTTGACTGTTTTCTTATCTTCATCTTGCACCTCACTGCCTTTTTACTTGATGTAATGATATGAGGTGCGGCAACTCGGACCGTTACGCAGTAATGCCTGGTCCTGTGTTGATATTGATGATGATGGAAAGGTTTCCGTTGTCTTACAAACACCTTTAGGGGTTAGTATTTGTAAGTTGAGGACTACTAATTAGTGTTGATACCTTCTTGTTTTAACTGCTACGAACAGGTAGATTTCCATAAACACAGTCTTCACTCTGACAGATGTTAGTTGGTTGGAGGTAATCGGCAGGCAGCCTTGGACCTACGTTTCATGCTTGTTGGCACTCGTCAGCAAGGCGTACCTGCAGCTTCGATGGAACTGATGTCCCACCTAAGATTCAAACTTGTGCTACTCAATGTTTTAGTCAGAGACATTACCACTGAGCTATTCGGACCGCGATTGGCCTCCTGCAGGACTGGCTTACATCTTATGCAGGACATCAGTTCCATCAAGATTACGGGTACACCTTGCTGACGAGTGTCAACAAGAATGAAACCTAGGTCCAAGGCTTCCTGTCGGTTGCCTCTAATCAACTAACATCTATCAATGTGTACTGCGATGCTGAGCCTCCTAGCATGATGGCTGTATCGAGAAAACGATCGATAGAAATCAGTCACCACTTGGGACTAAACAACATGAAATTGGTTGCTTTTTTGTGACCAACCAACTCTTTACTGATAGTAATCACTGAGTATGGTCTTGATACATCAGTAAGTTTGGATCAAATTACTGGAGCCTACTGGTTTTGAACAATCTTCGTCTGCAAATTCCCGAGTATCTTGACCACTAGGTAGATCAAAGCCATTTTTAAATTACATCTACTACGGAAATCAGCAGTACTCCAATAACTACGGCGACAAACTTAACATGATGACAAATTATCAATCGTTGGCTGCAGGTCAAATAGAAAGTAAAAAATCCGAAAATCAGAAAGAATATCATATGTAACTAACACGAAATAACTTCGCGGTAAATAACCTTCATACCTTCTCCTTTGAATTTGATGCATATGGTATGTCTACGGCTTGTGACTTAGTTGTACGACTTAAATTACTAAAAAGACACGTATGTCCAACAAAGCTTGTATGGAAGCAATATCACAAAAGTTCACCTGTATATTTATTTTCTGCATTTTTGTCTGAATCATAGGCGTAACTGATGGAATGCTGTTGTGATTACTCTGTGCGAAAATTTATATAAATTACCAAGCAAGATTACAGTTTCCTGCCCATTTTATCTTGAAGACTTTTGTAATTTACTGTCTAATTGATTAATAACCATTACATTAGAGCATACCGATGGAAAAAAACACAGTTTGAAGAGTTAGGTATGCATAGTATTTCTGTGAGACATTTCATAGGAAGTGTTACCATCATCGAGTAAATACGACGGTTAGTGTAGACGTTTGGCGGGAAGAAAGATATAGATGACATGCGTGGTATAAGAAAGGCATACATGTAGTGTTTGGATCATGTAATGCTCGTGAGAAAACAGTGGGTAAGCCATTCTGTAACCTCAAACAATGATTTTACTGAGTCTAATAATGTTTAAAAGGTCTTGGAATATTTGACTGTTATTTTTGCTTGTGTCGGTTCCATCTGGATCCGTTTTGACAGTCAAATGTCTGTACAGAACTGATTTTAACTGGATGAATTGAAGGTAAACTGCTAAACTTCAGTACCAGGCTACATGACGGCTCGTGTGGCTAGTGACCTATAAGGCTCCAATAATGAAATAATTCAAATAATAACAAATGCAGCAGTTCACCTGAAAAAGTGTTGCTACCTATGATCTCATGAGTGAAGTAAAAACAAGTTAGTACAAAACTGTAGGTGGTACCACTTTTCATCATTACGACCAATGAACGCGGAAACAGTTTTGATCAACAGACACTGACACATTTATGATTAATCAGTTCATTCATACTAACATGATCTAACCTCATGAGAACCAGTAGCATTTACTTCGGCTTCATGCAGTACGTGAGGTCGATTAAAATTGTATAATAAACATTTTCCCTGGTAGTAATCTCAAGTACTTTATTAGTTGTATGATACAGTACACAGTAGCCCATAGAGGCAAACCAAATATTTTGGATTTCTTTCACTTTATCCTACAAGACTTCAAAATCCACCACAGATTTTCTTCTCTTTATTCTATTCCCCTTGTGATCAGTCACGCCAAAGGTGAATGTTCTCATCGCTATGACCGCATGAATTCTTTAAGATTGTTTCTTTGATTGGAAATCTCTCACAAAATGTTAACAATATCCCTGCATCATTTGCTTTATCCGTACCATACTATCCCAATTTAGTAACCTCTCTTAAGTGAGCTAGTAACTAACCTTTCAGACTAATACCATTAACTATAAGTTTTCAAGGCATAACTACCTTGATGGCGATATTTCGCTTTCACTTGACATTACTAACATGAATAAACATTTTGCTTCGATTGATGCCGTATGCGTGTCCTCATCTGTAAAAAATGGCTTGCTTGTTTCAGAAAATAATGTGGTTATTGTCAGCCACTCACCTACTCACAGTAAAAAGCAGCCCGTTAGCTACTTAGCCACAGAAAGTAAGCAGTCACCATTTCTATTTTATTTAGATACGTTTAACCACACTCATTACACATTTTAATTATGTTAATTCAAGTAAGTGCATAGTTACTTCCACATTACATAGATAAGTTTTAATATAATCCCAGCGTGTTTATTTTACTAGTTCCACATTCTTCTTTCGATTGATTCCTAAAGGATTTTTTTTTAACTTCAACTTCATTTTTACTTACCACTCACTACCTCTTTTAGTATTACACCTACATTGCCTACCAACTCTACTCTATCAACTAGACCAATGGTATCTACTTTTACTTGTCGGGTAATTCCCATGTTTTCTCACTATCTTGCTATTCCTATCCAGGCACCTAGTCAGACAGGAGTCACGACAGACCCCTAATCTTCCCAGCAACCCGTAGCTCGCTAATCACTACAAATTGCAATTGCTGACCCATAAAACCACTTACCCCATTGGAGCTAAAAGCATCAAAACAGAACAGATTTCCTTGTCCACTGTAGGAGTAAACAAAACAACAGGAGCAAGCCCCAAGAATCAAATTCGACAGATCGAAAACTATCAGTTTTATGCGCTCACACTATCAATGTTGAATGTTGTTGGAATTAAAGCTAACATACCAGCCGACTAGAATTAATGATCATTAATTCTAGGTGATCACTTAGGCTTGCTGTCCGTAATCTGGCATTAAAACAAGTTCTTTAAGATACTGCAGTACCGAAAGTGTACAGCTGTATCACTGTAACGGTCTACATATACCACTACCGATGTTCTCTTACGTTATTTTATAAATCTTGATTCTGGTCTTCATCTGCTGTTGATCTGTGTTAGTTATTTCCCAAGTTTTACGGACAGCCTTTCTATTATTATGCTTAATAGGAAATCATATGGGCCCATTGTATACAATACCAAGTTTCACAAGTGATCTGAGAAATGCATACCCTCAAGGTCAAGTCTGTGTAGGCCGCCCAACCTTTCTAATGCTTGTTAACTGAATATGCAACTACCAGTTGTTGATAAGTTTTTGTCTAACCTGTAGATAGGTACGTTGTTGCAGGGGGCACGCAGAGCAGTGTGAGTTCGGTGGTGGTCATGAGAATCTGGAAAAGAAAAGAAAGGAAGAGAAGGAAGGTGAGCCGACAACTCAGCAAATACACATGATGTACTTACATCTAATAGTAAAAGATAACTGACAAATGGTAGAGCTGGACAACAAAGAGGTGAGGCAGTCTAGAAATCGAAACTCCAAGGTGAATGAGTAAGATTTCGAATGAGCTACAAATAGAAGCTTTCGGTTAACCGGCTCCGGGGTCCTATAGACATTGAACCACTAGTTCCCGTGTCTGAGGCTCTAAGCCCAGAGGCTAAGGAGATAAAAGTAAATAAGCTCACTCTGTAACCTATAGTGGACATCAAGCTTGTGCTTGGAGAACTCTGACAGTGTAGCTGGAACAACTGAGGGGATAACATTCCAACCTTCAGCAACTCTTAGGGAGTAAATACTGCGCCTGGCGTATTTCCCGCTGTCCACACACACACCACAAGGTTTATGCTACAGCATATTTTATGCAAACAGAGGCGGGGTGACCTGAAGTGGCCTTAAAGTAAAGCATGGTTATTAGGTCACCTCTCGGATGCCTGTATCCCAAAGGATGTAGATTCAGTGCTACTATGGGTTCCTCATGTGGCTTGAGCTGCGGTCAACGAACTTGGTGCAACGCCTTTGGATGAGTTCTAAATGTTTCTTATCTTTTCAAAGCGAAGGAGGAAAGCCGATAGTCTCTAATTCTGGATGAGGTCATATGTTTCGTCCGATATTTGGTGGAAGCATCTGTGGTCAAACTTTCCAAAGACTCATAGTAGTGTTGGAATTACCAGATTTGCACAGGAAGGGTTTCTGTCACCGTTAGCTTTAGATTTCAAATCATGAGGACTTAGGCCCCGGGGTCCTTTTCCATCAAAGACGTCCCCATCTATGTACCGGTTAGCTTGAATGTGTGAGACCAGTCATGCTGAATATGTGTCGTCTTGCATTCTTCAAAATTGAGGGTTAGACCAATATTGAAGGTAGGAAGAAGCATCCTGCAAAGTGCGCTAGTTGTTTTCCTTTTGTCGTAGTTTTTCGGGGAAGAATTTTCGGGGACAATTGCGAAGGTAGGTCATTCATGTATATGAAGAATAGGTGGGGCCCTAAAATGGAGTCCTGATAGATTCCTATGGGGCATCTCGTTCCTTTGGACATGGCACAATTCAATGTGACCCTAAGTGCCAGGAGCTTAAATATAATGGTAGCCTGCCGACTAACGGTTAATTGATTCCCACCAACCTAAAGCCGTCGATTAGACAGTTTTGGTTGACGCGATCAAACGCTTTGAAAAAAGTGAAGGTTTGTGTCACCTATTGGACCCCGACAATCAGTAATGCTAGTCCAAGTATTTAATGTGGTTACTCCACCTATGACAAATGAGCGTCCTTTTGTGGTAACAGGCTGATGGGTGAAAAGTATTTGATGGTTAATAAATAATAAATGTTTTATTCTCGAGTTAAAAAAAGATTCTAACATGAGAGAAGCCAGTTTACAGGCTTCATCACGTTGATACATCTCAACATATCCACAAGACTTGAGCCCTGAGTGGTATTGACGGAATGTCATTAAACTCAATTAAAAACTGCCGAAGATCCTGCTAGTTATGAAATGAACAAGGAAATATTACTTTGCAGCGTGCATAGAGTGTTAAAGTTTAGATAGTAGTAAATGTTGTCTCCATTTAACAGGCTTAACATGAGGGATACCAGTTTACAAGCACTGCCAAATTCATAACTTTTGAAAGCATCTTGTATTAAATAATTTACATATGAAGTCATTAGTGTGCATAATCTTATTAAAATTTACTGAAATTCATGAGACGGATATGGATTCTCATCTCCCATCACACAGATAGGTTCCACTATCAACATCAAAAGCGCGCGGTGTTCAAAGTTTGCATTGTGACCAACCGACGTTGTCAGTCCTTTCGCATAGTTTGCTGATTAGTAATATAACAGTTTATTACCTAGAATGATCTACAGTTTTTATCTCTGCTAACCACAGAGGACTCATTTATACAATCTGGAGTATCAATAAAGTATCCACAGTCATATAACCGACGTTTATGACTATATCAACGCATCTCCAGGTAAACATGTTACGTTTAAAGGTAATATAGATTAATTCTGCTGAGGATACTTGTTGTATCGAATTAAAATAGATGTTGAAACAGTCGATAGTCCAAGTGGCAGTATTTATACATAGACTTCTGGTATCTTTTGTATTAGCGTAGGCGGTATCATTCGAGAAGTGTATTTGATGCATAGTAAGTTCCATATGAAAAGGTCTCTTGGTACGGAGTACTAGAAAACGTGCAGTGTGGAGCCATTGCAGGTAAGTGACGTCCTGGGACAATATGTTAATTGGTCTCCAGTTTAATCATCTGTTCAGAATGTCTCTGCTACTAATACTGTTGGGAATGGCCAGACGGTTCGTCGTATGAAAAATCATGACCAGTAGGTGAGTTAATCTTGAAGATGGTCCAGAATTTGCGAGAGAGTGGGAGCAGTCCAATAATTATTGGCGTCAATGAGCAGGTATTATTCCCACAAAATAATCATGTTCAGACTGAATTTGAACATCAAATGTCGACTTGCAGCTGCTTCTGCAAATGGGGAAAGAAAGAAGAGGCACGAGCAGATATGGAAAGAGAAATTACTGCGTTGTCAAATTCGGAGAAGGGAGAGGTCCCTATTCTTTTTTGATTTATTCGGACTTTATGTACATTTTCATGCATGTGTGTGAAGTCAGCCACATAGCCCTTCCATTATAAGGTTCTCAAGCCCCTTTTTATCGGGGAGGGGGGTGTACCGTAATGGCTCTGAGAGGTAAACAGTACTCTACAAGTTCATTATACGGAGAGGAGCCAGTATTCATACCCCTATATGCAATCGCAAAGCCATCTGCACTAAAGGAACCGCGGGGCTGTAATAAAACCGATCCTTACATCTGGAGATCTGAGTACGTTCACAGTGAACGCAATGGCTTGACCATTGTTATGTCCCGATTGCTCCATTATGCTTCGTATCTGTGGATATAATATGAATGTCAAGAAATTCATAGATATCCGTGAAAAGGAAGAATTCGTTGAGTAGACGTCGAAACTGAAATGCAGACATGCAAGAGCGAATAAAGTGTGGAAGCTTATTCCATAACTTGCCGTACTGTAACATAAAGGATCGTGACCTAAGTTTAAGGCGGTGGTTTTCTACAGGTACAGTGCATTCACGACTGCGTAGACTATATGAGGACAAAGGCTTAAAAGTAGGAGCGCAATAGACGTTAGCAGTGCCATGCAAAAGGCGGGTAGTTGTGCGACCCATCACAAGTTAGCGACCACATCACTTTCGAGCTTGCTGGCGAAAGAGCCATAGGCCTGCAGTCCGCTGGGTTGCCTTGTTGATAGCTTCTGAAAATGGGTTTGACATTATCCAACCCCTACAGTTCAGGCCCTATGCCCATGTTGAAGGTCCATGATGAGAAATGAAACCCCTTCATGAAATACTGTACACTTTCGCACCCGGATGCGCATCCTTTCTCATGATAGCCATTGTGTGATGCACGTGGTAGAAACTCAGATCAACAGTTGACAGGCGTGCTATTTTTTGAGACACCCATTAGTACCTACAAATGCAGCCGATGACCATTAAGTTTGTTGTTATTGGTCAGCCAGGAAACTTGTGTCTTCATTACCACTGTTAGTCGACCTACTGGGATACATCTGGCGGGAAACTCGCATCTTGAATGAGCAAACTGATGATCTGTGGCGAATGAGGTTTCCTGGATTTGAAACGGGCGTGTTAGTAAACCGGGATCGGCAGTGATGGTCGTCATCCATTAAGTCCTGGGTGCCTGGGTTATTTGCAGATGAACTCATGGCCATTTTTTAATGCTCAGCCCAACGGTGTTCGCTTAACTTCAGGAGCTTGAGGGCGTGATTGGGTATCACCTTGGATTGTTTACAACATCTCGCAGCGGATTACACAAACCCGCTGGATGAGTCAGCCCTGTTTCGCGGGCATACGAAAACCCGACAATTACTTGATCACCACTGTTGAATGAAGGAGTATTGTGAAGTTATCCACCAGGAATTCCTCGATTATAACAATGCGGTTTAGACTAAATGGGACTTCATCATTTCCCTTTTGTGAGGCTGACCTCAATTTAAAAAGCCGGGCTTCATTGAGGTCACTGCTACAGCTGTAAATGGTCAATGACTTTGACTTCAGGAAGGTGGAATCCTCACGGGACCAGTATGCGTGGCCTAGTTTAGGAGAGGGGCCAGTGCCCTTCAGCATACGACTGCTATGATCAAAATCTACGGTTGGCTTTCTATCTACCGCCCTTCCCAAGCAACTTATGGTCTCAGATACTTTTGCACGACACCATACTGATTCCCCTAGAAACTCGAATTCTCGGCCATAAGCTTGATGGGATCCAAAAAAGAAGAGGCATAGAGGACTATTCTGCCTCCTTTGCTTTTATTTCGGAACAGTAGCGTCGGGAAGAACAAGACTGAGATCTAAGACTAGGAAAAACACCCATATTTCGGTGATATCAATGGGATTAACATTCAGCACAATTCTTAGTCCATGCTGCCCGTGTATTTTGTTAAATAGGCTTAGCGCAATAGTGCATATGCCGTTAATGCTCTCTTCTTGAAACGTGGTTATCAGCGTTTTCTCAACGTTCACCGGATTCCGTGATGGAACATAGCTACGGGTTGTGAGCTGGCTTCGGTGAAATCTACTGGCCCATTTCTTGTCTTGTAAGTGGACAATCAAGTAAATAAACGACTAGTTCTTGACTGTTTTTGGTCCCTTTCACTTTGCGACCTGTGAGCGTATATATGAACTCCAGGTGTCGAGTGATGTCTGCTGGGAAGGAAGGCTTCTATTGTAGCTGCCACCATCAAGTCTTCATCCTCCTCGGCCACACGTGACAGCCATAGTATGATAACTCCTTTAGGGTTCATGCAGGTTTTTAAAATCTTCCAGTCGCGATTGAAATAATGAGATTCTAACTTTAGCACAATCTCATACGAAATATTTTTCTCCAGATCTTGTATAAACCAACTGACTTCCTCGCATTCGATACTAGATCTTGTGGGACGTTCCAGGTCTTCCTTGGATCCTGATGCACACACACTTGCTGTGGCCATGGGAAACATGACGGGCAGTTGCACGCAAGTTAGATACTCACAGAGGTGAAGGGTTAGTGTCAGGGACGTGGCGCAGACGACCTCGTCAACTGTTGCAACACCAGGCAGATGTGCAACATGGTTTCAAGCGAACGAAAGGGAGAGTTAAAAGACAACCGAAGAAAATCAGAGGGAGAAATGAGAAAAGCGGAGAGGAGGAGGAATAAATTAGATGTAAGAAAAAGTCTGGTCAAATTCAGGAAAGGAAGGGAAGAAAATGGCGATTTTGAGAAACTTGAATAGTATGGAATGATAGGGAATTGAGAGGAGGCGACGGTGCTAGGAAGGTTACGGTAGGGATAGAGGAAGGCAGCATCGTAACCTGAGAAGTAAGACGCCAACTGGACAGGCGTTAGGTTGGGCCGAGTTCATGGCAGTAGCGGCAGCAGAAGGGAATCGGCATTGAGGGAACTCAAATTTGAGTCGCTTACATACCTCGGTTCCTATTTCTCGGGGTTTAAAATCAGGCTGTGCTGATTCCTGAGGCATATGCACACTGATTCCAGGTCACGCAACGCACAGAAACGTCCCGCTTATCTCGAACCACTGTTCCATACTATCAAGGCGAATTATGAAAGGCAGGGGATTGACAAACCTGGCCTAAGCAACCCCAAGTTGTCGCGGTGACATCAAGATAGATTATACCAGGCAGCCTGCAAAAGGGTTTCTGATTACATTTAACCACTGAGGCAGAAGAAGATACACCGATCAGTGAGTAGCTGTAGACTTCGATCCTTGTCATCGCATTAACTTGGCGATATGACAGTGACTTTTACATTCTGAAGTGGTTTAAAGACTTTAACTAAAGAACATGCATTCCTAGTAGTAGGACAGCCAACCGGGGTTTTGTAAATCGTGGATGGCACCTCATCTTTTCCACAGTTAGCGCTTGCTCTTAGTGCTTTGATTGTATTGTCTATGGTGTACCCATCGGAATCTATGTCACCGATCGTACTCCTGTTTTAGCAGCCTACTTCAGCACAGAGATCTGAAGGCACATTAGTGTCCTGGGAAGCCACTCATTGAAGCGTTTGCCGGCTGTCTGGAATTTATAAAAGGTTATAAATCTGTGCCACGAGTAGTATATTAAGCGCACTCCTTTGCTTCTGCCCCACTTTTGCAAAATACGGCAAAGAAACTGCATCCTGAAGAAACTACGGAACACTCTACGTTTCTCAGTCAGTGGCTGAATTTCTTTCTCACCTGAAACAGAAGAGTGGGTTAATGCATCTGGCTCGGGGTAGCCCACAGAAGTAGATGTAACCAAGGGAGCTGGACAAGAAACGGCACTTGAATATGCCGCTTGCTTAAAGGTCTTCGCGACCAAATGAATTTCTGGTGGTTGTTAGCACACTCGTAGTGGCTCGGGCACACGGTGGTTGCTTGCATTAGGGTCGGTATGATGCGTCACATACTTCATACCTGTGCAACCGCCTATGCCACTGTTCTGTTCCGACATCTCAAGACCGAATCCTAGACCAAGTAGGTATGTCTTGCGAAACGATCAGAAGTTGTGGATTTGTTGTAAACCAGTTTGAGGCTTGCTTCCAAACTCAACGGCTGATCACGGCAGGTTTATCGTTTAACATCACAATACACGGCAGATCATTAGAATGCCGCCTCATATATTTCACAAATATTGACTAGAGAGTGAAAAGTTAGGATTTGATCTGCGTTTTAATCGTATAAATCTTGGCGTGTTTGAGACGATTGATCCCAACGTTCCTCGCCGAAGTCTCGTTTGAGCTTCTGCAAGAAAATAATCGAAATCTGCATTGTCGTAGACAGGTTGGACCCGGGGACTGTGATCGGCTCTCAGAACGATTTATTTTAGACAACCACAAGGTAGCAAACAAGGAGCAAGTGGCAGCGGCCTGACGCCTTTATTTCAGGTACTCTGATGGGTTACCTCAGCGGATAATGTCAAACGAGTACATAAGGATTATCCATCATTCAATAGAGGCAAATTGTGATTACACACTTTACATCAGGTAGAAATTCATAACGAAGTTTGGCAGGCACTACAAATAAACATGTATATGACGGGAAAAACACCATATAGTTCATTCCCCCTTCCAACCTCCTCTGGATTATGATTGTATTTCAAAGTGGCTATCGGCTGTTCACTGTACACTGATAGATACGGCGCGTGTGTGCCGTGTTTTATACACGGGTTGTTGCTCGACAACACAGGTCAGATGCCATAGTCGTAAATTCGTGAGGAATATGTACCTTCTGCAAGTATTCAGCACAAGAGACAAAAATATGAAGATATGCATATCACTTTCACCAACGGCTAAGAGGCAGAATGATGTCATGTTGATAAGACTCGGGATTTTCCTTACAACGTTACCCCCAGTATCCCCGATAGTTGCGAATCTCTTACTCCATTCATTAGAGAACAATAAAGTGATGAGATTCTCTGTTACTAAGATTTTGCTTGAGATAAGGGGGGCAGGAAGATGAGCATATACTGTCTGGACCGGAGAAAAGACCCCAGAAGGGTAGGATTTCGTTGATGATCCATGTCTGGTGGCCTGTCGCACAAAGTCGAAGGTCTAAGGGCGAAAACTAACAAGTTGGTAGAAGAGGCCAGGTAGTGAAGATGGGACCTCGAGTGAACGTAGAGGGGACAGAAGTGATGAAGACACCCACCAACAACAATGGGCGCCAATGTCCATCAGTGAGAGGAATCCAAAGGAAGTTACCTCTTCCACCCACCCAGGCACCATCGTTTCGACTACAGACGGTGACACAGATGAGGGTGTCAAAGTAGCCAGGATCGGAAAATCAGCAAGACGGGCCTTCATCAATCTCAAATTAGGGTGGGTTTATAGTGCGATGCGCTCAGCGTAGATTGTGAGCGGTGTCCGAAATTTCAACTTTAGTTTAGCCAAGTTAGTGCTTCGATATGATTGTTCAGAACCTTGGGCCCTCGCGGAAAGCCTTCCAACAAACTGCAGATTTTCACCAGCTGTTGCCTTCTGTCCTCGCTCGATACTGAAGGTCGGATGACGAGGATAATGGCAATTAGTAACAGGAAGCTCCTGCCTGGCAGCAAATCAACCAAGAACCCATCGTCCAACATACATGCAGGGGAAAGTGGAGGTGGATTGAACTGGACATTGACTGACGAGACCATTTGGGGAAATCACTCATCAGGCAGTGTAGTGGAACCCGAATGAGGAGCAATGAGTTGGGCCCCTGGGGGCGCTATGGGGAGATCACGTTAGGAAGAAAGTAGATCTTTTGTGGAGTTGTGGAGCCAGGTTGAAAAGACTGCAGAGAAGAGAATGAAATGGCTGCTACTGAAGCCCGATGTTTGACTAGGAACCTAAGGGACAAAGAATAATCACAATAAACATCGGTTGGCTTCTCTCTTCCTGACCCGAACCATATCCGCGAAGCGCTTCCGTCGAGAAATGAACCAAAAGATTGTTAATGGCGTTTTTGAGAAGTAAATTTCAGTGGAATCTCTTACCCTGATGGCGAACGCACAAGGACAAAGTTGAAGACTCAGAGTACATCAAATAACTACACATTTTTACAAAAGTTTGGTCACCTGTTGTTGCCTCGTAAGCATTAACTTGTGAGGAGTAATAAAGGGAGAAGGAGTAACTTCGACGTAGGGACCTGCCATAAATGAAGTTTTAGACCCTAGATAATAGTCGAATCTTTAACGCTGTGGAATCTGGGCCTTTGCTTCTCCAGACCTTTGAAGAAACCGCAGTGCAGTTTCTTGGCGCCAAAATAGTGTTAGGCCTAAAATAAATGATCAAACACTGAAGTATAGGCAGTGGCCAAATATTGTTTTACTACAGCGTCATGTGGCTCCAGTTCTCTAGTTTTGCTTCAGTGTGCAGGCATCCACACTTCGACATTCTCCACTTTTGCGTCTTCTTTGCTCCAGACGGCAGCAACTACTGACATCACTCGATTCCCTGTTATTCACTCTACAGGTTTCATCCTTTTCATACCCCTACTACTTGTTTGTTTTCATAAAAGTAGCTGGACTTATTACCCTACTTTTTAGCTGACTTCAATCCGGCCACAAGCAACTACACAGACTGGGGTCACAAGATCTTCAAAAACTGCCAATAGCCGTGTAACTGCGTTGTCTTCCCAGCTTACACTCATGGGAAAAACCTCATAAAAACCAATCAGAGCTAAAAGAAAATGGGAGGCAACTTCACGGAATAAATTAGGCCACAAGAACAAGTCCCAAGAATTTGAAGACTATTAATTGCCTTTTAATACACAACTGGTGCATTTCACAATAGTTATTGTGAATTACACCCTCTGTTACCATCAACAAAAATTTTCTGAAGGTATTGAGCGTTGGACTTTGTTTGTACTTGTATGGTATCATCATTAGCCAATCATGTAGACACACACGGATTATTGTCCGCACTGTTAGGATGGTTAACGATATTTCAGTGGAGTATAGTGGGAGAATATCTGTATTCTATTTCCTTACTCTTACATGTTTCCAAACCTTAAGTATGGTCTTTATATTTTAAAATTTCTCATTTTTTAGCAGTATTATCAGCGTATGCAAATGTGGATGACGTTCTTGAGAAAGGTACTCGACTTCTTGCATCTGGAAAATTTGAAGAAGCTCTCTCCATGTATAATGATGCCGTGGGTATGTTTGGTAAACACTTATACCTTCTTAGGGAAAAGCCCTGATAATTATATGACTCATTACAAAAGAGGCACCGCATACATTGCATTGGCTAATTGTAGGATGTCTCTTTCTGATTTCAGCAGAGCTTTGGAACTAAACCCTGGTTTCATTCCTGTGAGTAAATATTCGTGCATCTCATCTAGTCCACAGGCCCGAAAATATCGAGCTTATGTAGAAATAAGGATGGGAAAACTGACGGAAGCTTTGGAAGATTATGAAGCTGTGGTACTTGCTAATTTTGTAGAAATTTATTAGGTAGCTAACTCATGACTCGGACGCCAGTACCAAAATATCCGAAATACATGAACTACAAGACCGTTGGGATACTGCTCGCAAACTTCTTGAAAACAGTGAATTCCGAGAGGCTCTATTACTTTTGGATAAATTGGTAGAGTCGATCGATTTTGCTGAGGAGCTCCGTGAATTACGAGCAAGGTGTTATCTAAGTCTGGGAGATGTTCAAAAGGTAATGTTTTGCAGTATATAATTGTCCTTAGGGTATTCAAGAGATGAGGTTTGGCGTTCATCTGACGAATGACAATCGCGAAGGCTTGCTTAGAATCAGTCAAATAATGTATGATGCTGGTTTTGCCGTTCAAGCAGTCAATGAACTCCGAGAATGTCTGAGGCTAGATCAGGATGATAAAGCCTGCCTAAGCTTTTACAAAAAAGTTAATAAAGTTGCCAAAGCTATAACAGCTACTCAAGAAGCTTTAGAATCAGAAAGGTATTCTGATTGCATCAGGGCAGCCACACAACTTGTCAAACTGGAGTCTTCTAACCGAGAATACGAAAATCAAGCAAATATTAGTCTTTGCCACTGTCATGCGAAGGTACGTTATCATTCGATATTTGTGGATTTTATGATTCTCAATAGCAGCAGATTCTGTCGCATGTAGTGACTATCATCTTTTCCACCATTCGAGTTGGTCATACCAAGTTACATTAAGCTGCTTCTGTTTTTAAATTTACATCTGTTGTCTACCAACTTCTATAATGTTTTCAGCCTAGAATCAATGGAATTTATTTATCTGCGGAATTCCACTCGAGCTGTTCACAAAGGTGGTTGTTTTCACACAATTTCTTGGTTTCGTACCAAAGATAGCTACCAACTCATCACTTATAGAGACACAAGAGCGCACTACTTTCATATTATGGTTTTGGTATGTTCGTGATTAATTTTATGGATATAAAACAAAGAATTGTTCTAAATAGATAGACTGACGTAAAATATGGCACAGATGCGTCACTCAAAGTAGCTTCACTTCACAGCTATTCCGCAGGAATCGGATATGAGAAGACACAAGTAGACAGGTGTGTGAGAGATGAGGGTTGAGATGAATAGAAATTAGTGGGAATGTTTGAAATATTAAAGACGACACTGCTGAGTCTGTAAGTGACGTATTAAGTTTAATGGTGTTTTCACCATATCCACCCAAAAGTTAGAAATCATTTCTGAAATTGTTGGGATGGAAAGCCATTTTTTTAGAAGCTTAAAAGCAAGTTTAAATGATCGCAAATCGAAGTGAAGTAACACAAATGTTCTCTTTTCAGACGTTATACTGAGTGGTTAGTACGAAAATAACTAAGTACATTTACACCCTTAGATGCAGTGGTCAGTCATTTTCCCGTATTCCATATGAGCTGCGCACTTAAACGTGAATGCAGTGCTTTTATACCTCCTTTGTCACAGTTCGAACTGTTTTCTGTATTGATTTTTGTCATATCTGTAAGTTATAACAGTTGCTAATCGGGGTGTACAGTAGGACCATAGGATTTAAGACTTCTAAACAACGAATATCTTTCTTTATGAGTACTAAGTAAGCATTTAGGTTCAGATCACGGCACAGCAGCAGTACAGAGAAGCAGGTACAAAATTAACTCTGGCCGATTGCAATATAAGCTTCATTCAACTAATCCACTATAATGGTTCACAAACGTTACCGAATGTACTCAACATAAACAATTTCCATCTGTTCACAATATCTTAACATAGAGTAGCTCGGGAAGACAGCTATAGCTACCAAAGCTCCTTACCATATCCTCATCTCATAGAATTTCTGGTTTTTCTCAGATAAGATTTCTTGAATGTGAAGCTGTAGACAGTGGTTTGAGGAAATGACTACCAGCCATTGGGTCGCGGGCTCGAACCCCGCTCAACTTACCGAGGTTTGAACGGCCAGGTACTATCAATAGCCTTCACACAACAGGTGTGGTCCCACTGCCTACTGCACGGATGTGCACAAGGTGTCTGAGTGCATTTTAATGTTTATTTTTATTAACATTTTTAGAATCATAGCATTGATAAGGATGCGAAGAACATAATAACCATAATAATCACTACATTTAATAACTTATCTTCAGAACAGTTTCACTCTTCATACACGCACCCAAGCTATTTGCACCTTGCAAAGCATCTGGTTGACTTGAGTGTACGCAGGTAACTTAGTCCTTTTTTGTAAAGACGCTGACAAAGTACAGGGGTTTGCGAAAACCTTGAGCAACACTATGTATGTCTACCAAGCATTTTGTAAGATCATGCAGCAGATCTGGTCTGCTCCGACTGCTAGTCTTCGGGTTTGAAGAGAAGTCATCGAGTGGGTTGACCACTTCAGTTGAGATGGGGATTGAGTCTTTTGACGAATACAAAAGACTATAGAGACACCTACTGAATTGCACCATCTCACATCGGTAGCGTAAGGTACGAGGAAATTCCAGATATTTTACCGAAGATTACTGAGTGACATTGTCTGGGTCTTTCAGAATCACAAGGTGATGTCATACTGAAATAAGGTATCGAGTGCTACACTAGGTTGGTAAGCCAATTAATGAAGTTGCAAACTTCTACTGACCCGTGTGGTTGTGACATGTGTCATACATCCTAAGCCACTACCTACCTCCATGACCAATGTCAGTTGAAGTAGAATTAAGTTGGATGACCAGATCAAGACATGACATCAGTCCATGAAGTCTCTAACTGCTGACTCGAACAATGCGTGGAAATGTAGTCTGTTTGTCTGCTGCCCTCAAGATGTTAGCAACCAGGGATTGTAGACGTCCTGCGATATAGTTCGAAGTCGACCACAGTAGTTCAGACATTCATGATATCATTTTCGACATATCGAATATTTCATTGATTTTCACCTATTTAGTATTTTATCAGAAATATCTCCTGCTAATTTTAATATCATTTTATTTGGTTTACTTTGTTGTTGCGAACTGTGGCGACTAAACTAGTGCAATATTGTGTGGTGTTCTGCGTGTATCTATCCGTCTATCGCAAGATATTTTGTTGAGGTTATGAAATTACGCCGACTTGGTCTATAACCAATGGTACACTTCCGTCGACACCTAATATAAATTGTCATTTTTAGCATTTACTGTAGAGTACTACTTTTTATGAGATGTACTTCAAGGCTGCTATTGGGATTAAAAATATTGGTCGTCTAAAATTTCTGTTTCTTTTAAATTCGAAAGCTCATTTAAGTAGCTGAGAATTGACCGCAACAGGCCATTGTTTTCCTTTCATGATTCTAAGTATTTCGGTAGCTTGCGTTTGTTCCTCCTAATCTTATTTCCTTTTTTTAAACCCAACATTTATTTTTAATTTATTTTTTTTCTGCAGTATGTTAAAGTAGGCCGATAAACGTTTATTCTAGAATAGAAGTTTTGGTTGTTTACGATAGTTCACTGGTATCATGCGTATTTGGCGCACCGTATGTAAATAAGTGTTATTGACTGAATTCTACAGTTACCAGCTCGGTGTAATGACTAGATGGATAGATAGCTGATTAATTATGAGTTAGCTCGTTGGGTTAAGTTGATAAATTGTTCAATATTTCTCGCAAATTTTCCAGCATAAAAAGAAGGCAAAAATACCCTTCAGTCTCAGTCTTTCGCTCTATTTTATTTGATTCATTAGATGTATCACAGTTAAACAGTATTATTTACTAGGTTACGCTCTGGACACAATTTATTATCTATGGTAATCCTTTGTTGTACTGTGTATGATTGTGTTAGGTGTTTCATTTGGTTTGAACTTAGGATATAAATCTTTCTGTCGTATGATTTATCGATCTAGGGAGCCTGGTACTCACTAAAAATTGTTTCGGAATACAACATTCATGCGCTAGTGTGAGCTTTGAATCCGTTCGGGACAAACAAAAGTATGTAAATCAAACCCAGAAATGTGCCACGCTGGTTCACATACATTGCTGTTTGTGTACCTAAACTGATGAAGCACGGTTAATTCATGCTTAGTTTTCATATTTATCACTCGGTATGCAACAGGCATATTTTCCTACCAAAGGTCATGAGTATACTTTTCCTAATGCTTGTCTCACTCATATGGTCCTTTAATTTTGTCCTGTGTTGCTGGACATTAAAAAATTGTGCATAATTCACCTACTCACACTGCATGATTTTCCTGTGTAATGCTTTCATATTGTAGTCAAAAAGTGCTGATGGAGTTCCTTATTGTGAATCCGTCGTTCAGCAGTACCCTGAAAGTACTGAATTCCAACTTTACCAGGCTGAAGCTTATTTAAATGCCGACCGATTTGAAGATGGTAAGATTCAGTGTCATTGATGTTTTCTGTGTCGTTTTAAGTTATTCGTTCTTTCATTCATATTTGGGAAGTCTTTAAAGTTTTTAAAATCTTCAGTGGTATGTCGTCGTATAATAAGTAATATCTAATGGAACTGCACAAAAGTTGATGTCTGTATACATGTGACATCGAGGAACATCATTCAGGAACTAATCATATTAAAATAAGTTGAACTTCATCTTTGGCTCATGACAGTTGTGTATCATGAGAGTGAAATAAAGCCATTTTTTATACTCTACTACTGCTAGTGTTCCGGTGATGTAAAGCTATGTGTTGGAGTTTTTTCCTCGTTATGGTATTTTGTAAATACTTATGGTTGAGTTTTTTTTTTCGAGTAGCATCTCTGTTACTATCACATTACTCCCTTCAGTACTCATTTGAATGTTGAAGTTGGGTTATCCTGTCTAGCCCTACTTTCGGTTTATAATGGTGGGCAGTTTCTAGGTATATTTGTTAAGAGTTTATAAACTGTTAAAAAGCTCCAGAGATATTCCTGTCTAACAGAAAGTTGTAGGGTACACTTCTGCTCGAGAAATTGACAGTATTGTCTTGGTTAAGGTAGGTGTATTACAGCGTTTGACCAAATGAATTTCCTCCTTGACATCCACTCAAAGTACACTCAAATTGCCCATGCTTTAGGCTATCCAGGTTACTTATTAAATGCTACACCTAGCGTTTCAGGTGTCAATAAAGATTGTCTATCGGAAAAACTTTACCATATGAATCGTCTCGTTCATTAAGCATCTCGTGGTTTAAACAAGTTGGAACAGTTTTCAAAAATGAACAAGTACTGCTGTATACATGATGGTTGTGCCTATGATTACCGAACCTAGTGGCTCTTTCTTTGACATGTATTTTACACAAGGGCCTCATAGTAATCATTATACACCATTCATCTCTATAGACTCGGGAATACCCAGATAGATATAAGCTTATAACCCTACACAATATTGCACTAGTTTAGTCGCCACAGTTCGCAACAACAAAGTAAACCAAATAAAATGATATTAAAATTAGCAGGAGATATTTCTGATAAAATACTAAATAGGTGAAAATCAATGAAATATTCGATATGTCGAAAATGATATCATGAATGTCTGAACTACTGTGGTCGACTTCGAACTATATCGCAGGACGTCTACAATCCCTGGTTGCTAACATCTTGAGGGCAGCAGACAAACAGACTACATTTCCACGCATTGTTCGAGTCAGCAGTTAGAGACTTCATGGACTGATGTCATGTCTTGATCTGGTCATCCAACTTAATTCTACTTCAACTGACATTGGTCATGGAGGTAGGTAGTGGCTTAGGATGTATGACACATGTCCAAATCACCTGAGTTGCTGATAGTTAATTATTTTATCCACTTCTTTATCTAGCATGAAGTCGCGATGATCTCTTTATCGGCAAGTTTTTGTGGATGCGTCGGTTTTTCAGTCTGCAAGCGACCTAACTCATTATCTGCATGATGTCTCATCAGTGCAATCAACACTATTCATTATATATATATAGTTCCCTATGTTCTTCCAGGTATAACATTGAGCACTAAGACAGAATGTGCACCGCTCGACGGGATTCCAGTTTATAGTCGGCTGTTCGACTGAGCAGTACATTAGAGACCTAAATGAATGATGAAACCCGCCTCTGTTGTCCCAGCTTATGCACACACTGACCGCAGTCAGAGTCAAATGAAAGATGAGTTCTACCAAAATCTTTCTAGCCTTCTATTGGAAGCCAAGCTCTCAGATGTGGTGGTTGTTGCAGGTGATTTCAATGCACAAGTGGATGGGCATTTAGGAGACACTTTCGGAATCTCGGAAGAACGAACAAATAAAGATGATTGCTCACTACAACTGTACTAAAATAGCTATTTATTATCAGCTGGTACAAAATTCTGACATAAAGAGAAACATTGTCCACCAAGCTCAACTCAGAGATGGACACAGATAGACAGAACTGCCACCAGTCACCGCTGGAGAGGGTCGGCGGACTCCTGTCCCTCTTAGAGAACGTATTCGGACAGCAACCATGCTTTGGTTCGGACGCGTATATGCCTGCATCCAGACTGATGGACGTAGATAAACTTAAATGGCAGGACCTTTGCAAGTGCAACTCGATAATGAGAGCTCTGAGGGCTTCTTTCAGTGAGAAATTGGCTAGGTAGTTAGCAGAACAGAACAAGAGCACCCATCCGGAAAAAGTTTGGCGGTATCTTCAGTCCGCTGTAAAGGCAGCGTCGAAGACCGTAGCCGAGTTTCAGAAAGTGAATAAAAGAAGCTGGCGGATCGTGGCAGCTTCTGAATTAATGGATACGCGCAATACGCGCAGACTCCGAGTACAATGAGCAGCAAGAAGCAACTTAGATGTAGGCTGACTAAAGGTCTACATAAGATAGTAAATTAGTAATAATATCTTTGTTCCAATCAGTGCATGTGGTGCAGTATGGAATTCCCATCATGTAATAGTTCAAAGAATTCATTCCCTGTACAACATCGTTAAGCGAAATAACCACTGAACTCGAATAGTGTCAATAATAACAGTAATAAAAGCCATAATGTGAAACAGGCACCCAGACTAGTGAATAAATAGAGTATCAAGCGTAATTTTGGTGTTGGTAGTTTATTCAGCCAGTACGAAAATCTGCAATTTGACAGTTATCCAAGGAATAGTAATGAATGTTTCTGTGCGTATATAAGCCCATCTCTTACCGGCGTATCTTATTTTTTTTCATTTTGTTGTTAGGTCGAAAAATGGTAGTTTGAAACCATTTTACAAGTGTGCAAGGGTATATAAAACGTGTCAGAGACATATTTAAAAAATGCAAACAAATTGATAGGAAGGAATTTGATGTATTATGTTCAATGGCAAATTTTTAGTAGCCCAAGGTTTAGACTGGTGGGCAGCGAAGGTTAAAGAAATGGAAAAGGCAGCGGCGATAGTTAACAGTAGGCAGTTATTTAGACTTATTCAAGAAACTAAAGCAAAAAAAAGCAATAGCTAGTTGGCCCATATGAAAAGGATGCGTCTGTGATTTACTTGCAGGACAGACAAATAGAACGATGGACAGAACCTTCGAGGAACAATTCAACCGGTCTCCAGCTACTTTTCTATTGCCCGTTATCCAGTCGGAACCTGAATAAAGTATTGAAGTAGGACCCCTTACAGTTGAGGCTTTGAGTAACCTCCAACGAGGAAGATCAGCAGGACCAGACGGACTAGTAGCAGAGGTATTTAAAGTCAATGACCAAGAATTTTTAGTCAAATGGAGTGTTAATTGGTATGTGGGAGTCAGATGAGATCCCAAATGAATGATCTCTATCATCAGTCTTCAAGAAAGGTGAGAAATCCTCTTGTGATAATCAAAAAGGGATCATCCTGACAATTATGGAGTCTAAAATCCTATGCTTTATGTTGAGTAGGCGTCTGAGTAGAGGTTGTGAACAGCAAATGCGAAAAAACCTTGGTAGATCTAGAATGCGCCGTTGACATAGTCCTATTATGGGAAGACCATGACATCATATAAAGTCTTCTTGACACCTTGAGTAGCAATTTGAGAATGTTTGGGATGCGTTTCTTGGGACCTAGATGCAATTTGTTGCTCTAAGACTGGTCTTCAGCAGTGCCCGGGTTAACAGCAAAGAGTGAAGTGGTTGCGTGCACTGACTCCACCTGCCTACCTACCTACCTACCTACCTACCTACCTACCTACCTACCTACCTGGAAAGTTGGATCAACCTTGGTAGGTCAGTGGCCGGCAGAATCTCTGCACTCATTCAAAGGTCTCCGCTGACTCTTGCCAACTTACGCCATTTGTTGTGTCTCTGTACTATTCGATTGTCTATTAAGGGTCGAGTGTACTGTGCTCCAGTTCGCTCGCTTCGAATATACAGATGCAAACATGAGCATTAAAGGTGGAGAACGTGAGAAGACCCCAGGTTTCTAACCACCGTGACCTTCACAGCATAGGCCATGTTGTAGTGTCGCCATATCAGTAATGCAGAATTCAGGTGAAGAGTTTTAAGGAGCAGAAGGAAGCCATTTGATGAGGTTGTGAACTTTCATCGACTGAGGTGGTCGGGATATGTGCTGCGCATTGCTAGTCGTGAAATGTTTGCTGAAGTAGGTTGAGGCTGCAAAAAAGTGTGGGATGGCAAGACTGAAACTTGGCTGTTGGTCTGAGCTATGTGAGGAAATGTAGACTAGCCAATTGGGATTCACGTGACAACGGTAACTAACGGCTGAAGACTAGTTGATATGGTTCAGAATTGGTGTCTGGCGCAAATGTATCTACGTATTATTTTCATTCTAATCGTCATACTGAATTCATTGTTTTCTCCTTCCTCCTTCCTATTATTTTGTTGCTTTCCACTGTTTTTAGCGGTTCTTCTCCATCTTTGATCTTATTGCATTGTTACTTGTCGTACTGATATGAGGTGTGACAACTTGGACCGTTACGCAGTAATACGTGTTCCTACATTGATACTGAATTATATATATCTATATATATATCACATGAGGGGTACTGATAACTAATAAAATAACCTGTACATTGGTATATGACTATAGTTTCGATGCACCTCGGTGTCTAAATGAACCATACTTGCCTATAATTTCTCCACGTCTGTGAGTCACTGATTTGGACTTAAGATGAAACACTCACATTCCTTTCACTTGCGATTCCTTTATGTTTATAGCTGATGCTTTCATGCGACTGAGTAACATGTTCACAACCCACAATAAATTATAAGTATAAAACAAATCTATTTAGGTTGCAGAATTGAGGGACAACATTTGCAGTTAACGATTAGCCATAAAACAACTTAACCGGTCGGAAGAAAGCTAGGAAAATGGTTACAAAACTACTGAGTAAATTCTGAGTAAAATATTTTTTAAGTTAAATACCCCAATGCAACAAAATATACTTAATTAAGTTTTTCATCTTCAACGCATTGTGAGACCTCTACGAAATGTTGTAAAATCATTCCGGGTTGTTAGTGCTAAAAATCGATCTTTTGAAGTAGTATATTTCCTATTTTTCTTACTGGATCTTTTACTTCTTGTTTTGCAGAATAGGTTGTGGTTAGCAGATATTTTCTAGTCATACTTCATTTCTTAACTATGTACCTGAATAAGCAGGTAGTGAGATTTACTTCTCCCGCCATTAGTTATAGCTGGCACTGAAAAACTAGAATAGGTGACTTGTAACCTCCGAGTTAGAAGTGGCGATTTGGATGGGCCCTGTATTAATGTTTAATTCTTTCATAAGAACTGTTGTTTCATTAATTAGAGTCACAGTATTAAAACGCAGATTCGAACCAATTTGAAGCTAATCACCACTGGTTGCTTATCTGAATTGTACTCAAGTAAATGTGGAGTTTTCAGCAGTAAATCCATCGAACAGATTATCTGTCATGCTGTCATCATTAAATTCAGTCTTAAACTCATGAAATGCACTTCCAACTGTTTCAGTTATGTGTTGATTGTATTCAGGGTTGCATTCTTGTAATGTTTGGAATACTCTTATAAAGGCCAAACTAAAGCTGAGTGTATTCTCATTTTTTCTGAATAATTCACTTGACTATAATTAATATTAACATATGTTTTAAGTCACCAAAAGGATTCAGTGGAATTCTTCAGGTAGGAGCTTCTATTTGCTTTGAATACAGTCGAAGTTTTCTGATCTAGTTTGTTGTGTATACATATCTTTTTTTGTATCACTAAATCTTTCAGCTATATCAACGTATCAAAAAATACTAGAACACGAATCTAATAATCAGAAGGCAAAGGAGGGTATGAAGAAAGCTCAAAAACTCTTGAAGGCAAGCAAGCGTCGCAATTATTACAAAATCCTCGGTGTTACGAAATCAGCTTCTAAGAAAGATATCGAGAAAGCATACCGAAAACTAGCGGCTGAATATCATCCAGACAAGTTCCAGGGTGAAGAAAGGTTACAAGCTGAAAAAAGTTCGTCGAAATCTCTGCAGCT
Source organism: Heterobilharzia americana (assembly GCA_944470555.2). Taxonomy (NCBI): domain Eukaryota; kingdom Metazoa; phylum Platyhelminthes; class Trematoda; order Strigeidida; family Schistosomatidae; genus Heterobilharzia; species Heterobilharzia americana. The sequence goes on from OX104127.1 coordinate 110,534,015, forward strand.
AAGGAGGTCCTTACGGACAGTGGTGAGTTTCATAAATATTTCAGATTGTTTCCGTAAATTTTCAAGAGAACCTTTATTCGGAATTTTGACGAATTTATAGTTTACAACCTAAAAATGATGCAATTTAGCCCCCGTAAATGTGTTTATACACTACATTGTGAGCCACGTGTATTCCTTAGGAACTTACAATACCACTTAGTTGCCTGCATCGAAGTACGTAAAGTTGTGATTGAACCAGCTGGGCACGCAATTAGATGTGATATCAGTAAAATCTTGCACTAAGATAACTATAATCCTCTTCATTTTATTTCTAGCTCATTATCTCATCATTGTTTGAAGCTTTCGGGTTTCGAAAGTTCATGTAAAAAATCCTGCTGTTTCTGATGTCTGGTGAAGTATGAATTTGTTCAACTAAACTGCCGGGTACAGATTAGGTAAAAACTACCTCTCAGCCCAAACCTTGGTAAGGGGAACAGGATATGCATCCGTACATCAGTGGCTGAGTGGAATATAGCTCAATTTAAAATAAATGACAAGTTTTTCAAATATTAAGTAACTGTCTCCTCATCAGTGACATTAATATATTTATTGATATGCAAACCAAGTTGAAACTTCCATTTCAGTCGGTTTCTTAGAGATATCACACAGTGAAGCAGTATAATTTACTGGGTAAAAATATAGAACACTTCACAATTTTGCGTGTCATCCTTGCGCACGGGTCCATGGTAATCTTCTCTGTATCATTCCAATGTTAGTATATGTACCTTCGAAGCGAGTACAAGGATGATACGCAAAATCGTGAAGCGTTCCATATTTTATCCAGTAAATGATGCTGTTTCACTGTGATATTTCTTAAACATTCAATATTTTTGCACAAGTATATATTCCATAAACGAACAATTTTTTCAGGTTCAGTTTTAATTTAGGGTTTCCAGTGAAGTAAGCTCTGACATAAAGAAGTTACAAAATCGACTTCGGATTTCTAGTTGGTTTCCAGTGTTTTTTTCCTGCTAACTAGAAAAGTCTGGATGCATCACTGTTTTGGCATTCATTCATAAAGCATGGAATAACGGCTTTATTAGGGTACGAATCCATATGAACTCAAAAGAAAGTTTATGCTCAGCCCACTGACTAAAATTGAATATGAAAGAAGAACAAGTATTTCAACGAAGTCTCTTGTTCTTCTTTCAAATCCCGATGGGTGTATTTCACACAATGCAATTAAATAACTGCTCTTGTTTGTTTGTTATGTACGGCAGAAATGTTATTCGTATTCCTGTCCAAACTTACCTCATGGGTGAAAATATCAGATTTGAATTTGATGAGTGACTAGCTAAACAGCTGGTGAGGCGTAATGGGGATTTTCATAAAACATACTACTTGACAATACAAGTACTTCGAAAGTAACAGTGCCTGTCTGGAAATTCTTATAAATATATCGTTAAACGTTAGGTGTTTAAAATACAAACCCATCAGATCATTTTTCAAACCAATCACAAAAGTAGTAAAAGAAAACTTTGGGAAACCACTAAATTTCAGTAGCTTCATGTGAAGTAAGGTAGCATTAGTACTGAGCTTTTCGGGTAAACACATAATAGTTTTCGAGATGTTTCTTTCTAAATACAAAATGCTGCTTCATGATAGATCTACAACTATATGAAGGTTGACAAGAAGTGGTTGATAATGTTGACCATTTCACTTGTACAGTCATTCCTTCGAGTGGCTAGGTATCTGAATCCGTTTGGCTTTTACCAACAGCTGCCATCTGGTATGCAAGTTAGATATCCAAATGCCTATTAAATGTACTCAGCAGTAGCATTTTGTTACACTATGTAGATATTTAAGGAATGGCCGATAAATGTAGAAAACGTGCAACTGGTACAGGTTTTCCTTGTGGTTATTTTTGAAGCATCAATAGTTTGTCGTCCACTAGCTTTAATGTTGAGACTCTGCGTAAAGCGGTATCAGTATGGCAAGTTGATGAGATTATAGATCTGCGTTTTCTGGAGTAGACTAAGCATATGGTACGTAATAAACCTCTATCTCCAGGAAACATTTTATTGAGATATGGCTCATTGGCCTGGGTACTCAGCTTCCAAACAAGTCACTAAAATCCTGTTCGTAATGCTTCTACTCGGAAAAAATGGCAGTATTAGCCCTCATACAATAACTGTATTACATTAACATGTGCTGCTTTGAGTTTTACTGTGCATCCTAGTTAAAATAAAGTTGGAATTAGTTATCGGGATAATTCGCTGCTGAATGGATTCTGCACAGAATCAGACCTAATTTTACTTTTTGAGCTTCGTAATCTGAAAGTATTAAGTTCACTTAAATGTACGCTCATCTCATGCAGTAACAGTGGGATTAGCCTTTAAAGCCCAAAAAATAATTATATGTTTATTTTCTCTCTCTGAAATTTCCAAATTTGATCTTGGAACTTTATGCTGTGCTTGTAAAGTCACCAGTAAGCATGTACCTTACAAACTACTGATTGCAAGTATAGTGCATGCTCATCCTTAAATATTATTGTATGTAACTCACTTTTGTGAAGATATTTTCCTTCATACAGGTGACCAGTAATTTTTTTAAGCTTTTCTGCGTTAATAGACAGTTTGTATAAAATAAGCACTTTCTATCGCCTAGTGTTTTCTTTTCACATATTTGTGCAGAAAAAAGAGCTCAATTCGATAATGGTATTGACCCACTGGATCCTGAGCACCAAGGCCAAAACCCGTTTGGTAGTCATCCTTTTGATGGTTTCCCGTTCCCTCATATGCATCCATTTGATGGAGCACATTTTGAGTTTCATTTTGGATAACTTGTTAATCTAATTTATCAAATTGTTATTTTTCCAGTCCTCTCTGTTCTCTTCAGTCGTTTCAAAAAGGTATTTTTGACTTTTACATTGCCTTCATATTTGTCTTTCGAAGTGTCCTTAGCCAATGCGTTGTACATATGACCACAGTTTTGTCTGTTATTTTACTGTTGCGTTAATCAACCAGTTTATTCGAAGATATCTCGTCAGTGGGTATATCTGACAAATAGATGTTTGTGATTACATTCCTGAGCGAAAAGGGACTTTTGTATCCATGTATAGATAAATACAACCTAATCATATGTAAAATTCTTAGTAATAAACGATGATACTAATGCCTTATTCACATCAAGATTTCTATTTTTTATCGTATTCAAACTTGAAATTTGCTTTTTATGTCGTAATTTTTCGTCAGCGTTTTAGCTGCTGAATGGAAATCCAAAACTAAGGTTATTCTGTGATTTAAGGAGTCAGTTTGTTGTTCAGTAAGCCCTTTATTTAAGGAGGTGAAATTTCACTTCATTTTGCGTATCAAACATGTGTATTTGTTGACGACTAACTTGTTTTCCTTCAAACTTAATCATCAGATTCTGAAATAACTAGAGTTTCTGTAGTATTTTATTCAAAGACTTTAAAATGGACGTTACTGACGTTTACATGTGGTTGTCTAGTTTGATTTGGTTGCGTTCATCCAGACGTCATCGATGTTGACGGTAGTCAGTCGGTCAGCATCAACGTGGTGCCAGGAATTACTGTGTAACATTTCAATTTGCTGCACTTCATCAGCACATCAAGGTAGAAGGTACCAAGATGAAAGATAAAGTAATGAGAAACCGTGATAGAAAGTCGTTAAAGGAGGAATGAGACAATACAGGAATTCAGTATGACGATTAGGATGAAGATAACGCCTAGGTTTACCTACACCACTGAGATTGATTCTGGGCCATATCACCTTACTTCATTTACTAACATGCTCCTGCCACTAGTCATGAATTCTACTTACTAACTGCAATCACATGGCTTCCACTCAGTGGAGAAACGTTTGATCATTCTTATAAGCATACTCTCTACTACAACTTGATTATGAATATTCAAAATTTTCAACCAATCCCATCAGCAATACAGCATGTAATTTTTAAAATGACTGTTCTCTATCCCTACTATAGATATCTTTTGCATGGCATGGTATTACAAATCAGTATTTAGTATTGTTGATACTGTTTTAATGTAAGTGGCAACCAATCAAAGGTGTTCATTAGTCATCGATCTGTTATTTGAACCCACCTTTAAGTGTTAATAAGTATATTATCATATTTATTTGTGTTGAAATTTACTCTATTATTTAGAACAATGTCATTTTCATCTTTAGTAAAACTAATCTTACTTTTTTAGTGAAACAGATACATATAGTAGAACATATATACAGATCCATTGCTTTACTTAACAAATATCCACATGTTCTTAGCTCTGGAGCGGTTACTGAAAGTTTTGTTCATAGTACGAAGTTTTATGGAAATATTTAATTTTCTAGGGAATAGGAGTGTACTGCATATGTTTTCAAGAAAAATATTGTTTTTTAAAAGCCAGAAGTTTGTTAACCCTCCGGGAAAATTCAAGTAAACAAGAGTTTCTTTACAGGATAATTCTGGGATTTCCAGACTGGTATATATTTGACAGCGATATTTTGAAGGACGCTGTTAATGGTGTGACATTCTATCTCAAGTTTTGCCTAGATATTTGTTGCCCTAGTAGAAAACTATTTCTGCGCTTCATTTGTATATATTCTCCTCAACTTAAGAGACTAAAGAGAGAGAAAGAAAGGTTACATAAAGTAACGTATTCATCGACTGAACATTTTAATTAAATCAGAAATTTAAACGTCTTAGTCGAATGTGTGACCAGAAACTTAAGTCATCCAAAGTCTCTTTCACGATGTGGAAACTTTTTTATGACGTTACTGGTAGTAAATGGCGTAGTAAAGAAGCATGTGTAGGTGTCTGTGCTTCAAACATATCGTTTATACGCCAACCCAACTATCCCATCCCACTCTGTTCTCCCATTTCCTATGAAGAATGCTGTCCCGAATTCACCCAGAAAGGCGTTTTCAGGTGTCTCATATCCGTGGACCCTTAACACTGTTTGGTTCCAGAAAGCGTGCCAATTTTCATATTCATAAAATGTGATGATATATTGTGCCATTCACTAGCCAACATGCTTAGTATATCATTCTCAGAAGACGTCATACCAGCCGTCCGGAAAGATATTAAGGTAGTCCCAGTACCTAAGTCGGTAATTTCGTGTGCATGTTTGAAGTTTCCTCGAATCGCAGTTACTTCTTCGTTCTTGAAAATAGTGGAGGTACGAATAATGCATTTCCATGAACCCTCATTAGGGATTTTTGAAGATCCTAATCAGTTTGAATGAAAAAGCAAAAGAAGAACTCTGGATGCCACCACAATCTTATATCACAATATTGCTTATGATCTCTCTGGGAATGTCAAGCATATCAGGTGTGTCTTTTTAGAATATACTTGAGCATTTGATTCTTTTGTAAGACCTCTTTGGCTGGGAAGGTTAGTCGGGACGCATACTGAGTCCTGAATAATCAACTGGTTGTATTCCCAATTCTCTGTAAGGAAACACTATACCGTCCGCAGAGGGAAGAGCTCCACTTCGTTGCTTACTTGGGCTGGTGTTCCTCAAGACGCCGTTCTTTCCTACAGTCTTTTTTCTCTCTTTCCGTGTGGTTTACCATTTTAAGCTGGGGTCAGTTTTGTGAAAATACGAAAATATTGAAAGATTTAGCGTGAGAAACATGACAAATGAAAACTATTTAGCTTCTTGCCAATAATGATAATGCTAATCACGAAGTAAATCAAGCATATATTGGCGACTATTAGACGAGTAATTCTTTGTTCACCACTGGTACATGTTTCAAAGTTTGCATAGACAACAATTCTCATTATATCGTCATGTGGGTGTACACAAGCACAACCCAGATTAAAAGCATTCGCGAAAATGTCATGGTACGATTTATCACTGTGTAATAAGGTTACTCCATGTAGCTGGGGATGTAAGAGTTTTTCAGCAGTCATGAAAGTATACTAATGATTTCTTGAGGTAAAACCAGAAGTTCAGATTTTATCGCGAAGTTAACTGGTAGGACATACGTTTCTGTATGTTGTGGGGTGAAATATTCTCAGTAGATTGTTGTGAACAAAAGAATTCTGATTGTAAACATCCGGGTCATAGTTGTTACGAATGTCCCGAAAGAAGTTGAGTGCCGAGTCAGGCTGATTCATCATATAAGTAAGTTGTGGCATACACAGCAAAACGTTCAGAAAAATCTTGTTTTTGAATTTGAAAACACGCTGGGATTATATCAAAACTTACCTATATAAGGAGCAAAAGAACTCATTCAAATAGCTAAACAGATTGGTTAGAACGTTATGAAACCTGGATAATGAGTGCTAAATAAGTAGATGATCCGCATACAACACCTGTTTTTTACCTTTTATGAGTACTATCAGAAAATTAGCTACAGGATTTATGATCGACGTTTCTGAAATATTGCAGAATAGAATTAAAGTTTTAGTGAAGAAATATTTCTGAGTAAAGTAAAATGATGATGATTATTAATCATTTCTTAGACTTATCAATAAGCTTTCTTCTTATATCATACCTTGCAAACTGCATAGAGAGTTACAAACAATGGTTATTCAATGGGGGATTTATGAAAAGAAATTAAGCTTGCGAAAATTGTGTAACTGAAAAGTCACTAATAAGAACAACATACAGCTGAAGTAGAACTTTCTACAGAACTGAAATAAATCATCCTAATTGGTTGGATTTTGAAATAATAAAATAACTGGTTTTGTGTGACATCGATCTAGCCAATGAACCTTCTGTCTGCGGACTTTACTCTCTCTAGGATCCACCTGACTGACATTCGCTTCCGGCAAATTCTAGCATATACCTGGGTAGATAAGTGAATTAAAACGTAGTTTGATAATAAACTAGTCAAACTGAGATCAACATATCCACTCATCAATAAGGTGAGATAGTATCCTTCCTTTACCTATATATGCCACGTGGATATTTAATAAATATTTCTTCCTAGTTCTAAACTCATTATTTCGAGTTCTCAACCTCCCAGACAACTTAGAACCTTCAGGTCCGTTGGTAAACACGATACCATTGGAGATATGAAAGTTCATTGAAATCCGCAGAAAGTCGACGTTTTGTACGCCCGACTCCCGAGTGGAAGTTGCTACATAGCCTCAACTAACGTTATATCGTAATGAAAACCATGATTAAACCGTTGCAGACCCCCAAATCAGATTTAGTATTTTCGCAATAAATACGGGATATTTCTAGTGTGTGTCTATCAATCAGACTACCTAACTATATGAAACAAAATCATCATTAAAGAACAAATGCCGCTTACAGTACCACATCTAAGAATAATGCAGAAGTTGGTTTAAATGCGAGACTTCGGTACGAAATAATACTCCCTTTATTCACTTCTACATTATGTTTTTTCGACTAAGTTGTAATACGGCTTGCCTCTAAAGTTTATGGTACACTTAGAAACCACTCATACTTAGTCTGAAACGCATTCTGAATTGCATATTGTGAATCGCATAATGCTCGTCCACAATGTTTCTGTTATTTAGTGACTTTAATCGAATAACTCGAAATTATTAGTGCAATGCTATCTCTGTTAGGAGTAATCAATGGAGCTTTTTCATATGCTTTTTGAAAAACAATTGGTCGCTTGACTATAACACCTTTACCAAAGAGCGCCATTTATAATCGTAGTACGATCAATTCATGTGAGTTGGGCTTGTTGCACCAGTGCATGATTATGTTGTGTATGTGAAAAGTTTAACCTGACTTCATGGCTCGCAGATATTTTTAGTGAAATGCTGTTATTTGGAGACTAGCGTTTGATACATTTAGCTTTCACACTATATTAAGGCACGGTCAAGTCCAGTTTATTTTACTTTTGTTTGAATAAGAATGTTTTGTATCAAGTTTTCCTTTTCTGTTAATAAAATTCGTCTTAATATTTGCAAGTTCAAGTTAGTCATCAACAGGCCATGTAAACAAACTTATTGCATCCTCTTCAGTTGTGTACGAAGAATTTCCTTGTAGCAGTGAAAACCAGGAGGAACTGAATAGCAATTGTATCCTACTTTTTGAATATTCCGCAATACCCACACAAATGAGCCTTGGACTTTGGGTCTTTTCTTTTTGGGGGGGGGGGGGGAGGGGTAGTCAGTGTTTCTTCAAGTCAATCAGTTGTCTAGTCTATTCGAAATCCAACAGCTGTTGATGAGTTCACAACATGATAAAGTGAAAGTTGAATACTCTGTAGTTTTCAATAATTTTCTGTAGAATATCAGAATATGCTAACAAACTTTACACCATCATGCTTTTAATTAAAAGAAACCAGTCGGAGCTTAAATCGTTGAGTGATACGATAAAAATAAAATAGACACACACCGTTTCGTTACAAGAGATAATAAAAGAATCATAATAGTAACGAAGAATTTACTGGTTACCAGGTGATTTCACGTTCTCATTTGGAATCTCCATAATATATTTTATTCATACTCATCAGAGTAGAAAATCGGAATGTCATAATACATTGATAAGTGTAACAGCGACAGTCTTCATTTTCATGAAGTGTTCAAAGGAAAATTGAATTACAATAATATATTTTGTCTGTTCATCTACAGCCAACCATACAAAGCAAAGATTCAGTTACAAGAATTTAAAACTAGTAAATAACCTAGTTATAATGATTTGCGAATAGTAAGAATCAAATACCATTTTGGATAAATCAAACTACTGCAGACTATTGGATCAAACCGCAAAGATTATGCAATTTCTTATGAAAACGACTCAACATAAAAGTCAGTTTGCATAATAATGCTGTTAAATGTCCAAATGATAAGTGGTTTAAGTTCTGCAATAGTAGATACATAAGTCAAATTTCCAGATTTCCACTATAAATAAATATCCATATTAGAAGATGAGGTAATCGAAAGTCTACGAAATGAAAGTCTTATCAGATAGAACACAGTAGAATGGCCTATAAGATCGGCCAGGTTGGGTCTGAGGACGAATACTTGCCGAAGACATTTGATAATAGTCGCGCTTTATCGTGGATTGACATTGGCTGGACAACAAGGTGCTTGCTGCGAGAGCTGACAATCTTGGGTTTGATTCGTGGCAGAGTTATGAGTATGCATTGCTGAAGAGTCCCATCCTATGACGAAATAGTGTTTCGAGGTCTCCAATGGTTCTTTAGTTGATGCCAGTTCGTGGTCAGTACTACCTTTAAATCAACCTACCCCCATAAATCTCCAAGTTGAAAAAATTCAGGGTTACTTGGGAAATAATTTAGTGTCAGTAACACGATTGTAAGAGTCGAACTATGTGGCAATAATGACCCTTGAGAATTTATGCCACTGACTGGATTGTTCACATGTTTGGAATGAAAATATGAGATTTCTGTAAAGTGTTACCAGTCTACCAGCATAGGTTGTAGACAGAGGTATGACGAAGCGAAATACATGAGGAACAAAACATGGTGCGTTTCAGAGCACAAATTGTATTGGTAATGAATTTCAACAATACAGATAAACAAAAATTGCTTATGCGTTATGTTATTTTGTGGTACTCTATAGTTGATTAGATGACTTCAGTAAGGTTTTCAAATTGCCCTCATAAAAACCGACAGTGGTAATCTATGGGTGGAGACTTTTCTGATTGTCATAACACTAGGTTAGACAGAAATCACCTAATAAAAAATTTTTGAAGTAAAACTGATAAAAGCCATCAGCAAAGATAACTGTTATAGGCTATAAGCAAGCTAATGTCTATAAGGCGTGGTAATTCCTCATCATGGTAGGTACAACTATTAATCCTTTGGATTTCAGTTCACCTGTTAAACACAACATGGACTAACTGAATGCTTTCCGTCCAAAATATAAGACTTTTATAATAAACCTATAGCCATTAATCTGTAACTATTCATGCATTTCTGAGTGTCCTTTGGGTTCCTAGTGGAACATAGGACGTTAGTAGTACGTCGCCATTTCACTCCGTTCTCTTCAGTCCTTTGAACCTGGCTCCAACACTACCCATAAACTTTCATTTCTTCCTCACACCATCTCCTCCATGTCAGCCTCGCCCCCGACGCCCAACTCGTCGTTTCCCACTCGGATTCCACTCGATGACTTGTCCTGGCGTGTGATATCCTCAAATGGTCTCCTCAGTCTATGTCCAGCACAATCCATCTCCACTTTCTTCTTCGGCATACTTGTTGGCTGATGGGTCCTTGGTTGGTTCGTTGACAACCAGCCAGCCAGCCAGAGTTCCTTGTTACTTATTCTTATTATTCTGGCAATCCATCTGATCTTCAGTGTCAGTATCGAGTGAGCGTAGGCGGCAGCTGTTCATGTGTGTCTGCAGTTTGTTGCAAATACTTTTCGTAACGCACCAAGTCTCTCAACCATCACACAGAAGCACTGAATTGACTGAGTTGGTGTTGAAAGTCTGAATCCTGTTCTCGCTTTATGCTGCATGCAGTGCAGTAGATCTACACACCAATTTCAGATTAATGAAGGCCTATCTTGCTGTCTTTCCGATCCTGGCTGCTTTGACATCCTCATCTGTGCCACCACCGCTTGTAGTTGAAACGATGCTGCCTTGCCTGTGTAGGTGTAGATGAAAGAGACTACCTCTCCTTAAGGATTCTCCCGTTGATGGTGGTTGGTGCTTGTTGTTGTTGTTGTTGCTGGTTGGGTATCCTCATCACCTCTGTCCTCTCTACACTCACCTGGAAGAAGTCCCGTCCCCCCCTCGCCACCTTACATCTTCTGCCAACTTGATAGTTTTCGCCTGTAGATCTTCGAGTTTGTGCGACAAGATATTAGACGTGAGTTATGATTGGCTGTGAATTCCAAATCTTCTAGGCTCTTTTCATCTGTCCAGCCAGTGCATGCCCCTCCTCTCGCTCCTCACACATTTCGCATGATCCAGTCAAGTCAAGTCAAGTCGAGTCGAGTCGGCCACAATCAGGAAGATGATCGGTGATGGTAGGCGGTAACCTTGTCTTACTCCTGTCTTCACTTCAAACGCGTCACTGAGATTTCAATTGTGAATCACTCGGCATGTAGCCTCATGATATAGCATATAGTTGTTGAATGAGGTTGATAGAGGTATGTGGCAGTAAGAACGTAGTGTTGAAGCAGCTGCATGTCAAATTACTTCTCGGTCGACGTTGTTGAAGTCGTTTTCAAAGTAGATGAAGTTGAGGTAAGGGTAGAGTTGAGTTGACTACCATTCTATGTTCTGTTCTATGATGATGCACAGCATAGCGTAGCAGTTTGATGTGCACATGGTTTGCTTTTCGTGTGGCCAGCCAGCCTGTTCCGGTGGTAATTTTGAATGCAGAGCATTTTTTAGTCTCTCCAGCATGATGAGACCTAATATTCTGCTTGGGATGGCTGGGGACAGGAGCCTGATTCTGCGCCAGTTATTGCAAAGACTTAGGTCTCCCTTCTTTGAAAGTTTGACAAGGTAACCCTTCATCCAATCAACCTACAGGTACCTCTCCTACCTTCCCTCCTTCATTTCAGACCTTCTGCAGTAGTGGTGTGGTGTGAGCATGTCCGCTGTTGTCTCTACGTCTGTTTCCAGTACTTCTAGTCGGATTTCATCAGGTACTGCCGCTTTCCCGAATTTCAGCAACTTCATGTTGTTCAAGACTTCACTTCTACTTTTGTCGGAAGGCCTGTGTTCACTGATAGTTCTTTGGTTGGGATGCTGGTGGTATTTCAGGACGAGTTACAGGTGATGATGGTGGTGGTGATGGTCGATTCAAGAGTTTTTTGAAGTGGTCAGCTCATCGTTTCCTTTGTTTCTCCTCTCCGGTAACTAGCTTTACTTCACTATCTCTCATTGGTTTCGTCTGTGTTGATCTCTTCCCTCACAGATAGTAAGTAACCTGGTTATTTGGTATAATGTTGTCAGGTCTCTGACTCTCCTACCTTTCCTACCTGTAGCCTGTTCTGCTTCAGTTGCCAATGTGCCCTGGAAGAGTCTTTTGTCCTTCCGTGCATTCTTCTTCACTTCTTTCTCCAGTGTAGTGTTTTATAGGTTAGGTTGTATTCAGTTCCTCTCTTCTTTGATCATTCCTGCACTCCACTGCACTAGTTTGTCTCCTGCTTCAACATCTTCTACTCCCTCCTCTATCAGCTCTCATGTGTCCGTCGACATCCATTCCTTATCTTGCCTCGTCTTCTTCCTTCCTAACTAGGGTATTCAGGTCTCTTTCCGCATCTCTTTCACGGAGTTCCAGTGTTCACATTGGTTAAATGTTCCAGTGCCTTCTTTCCAAAATATCAAAGTTCATTTCTGATCAAAATGCAGCTGGCATTCTTGTAAGATGTAGTATGTTCCAAACTAGCTGATGCTACCTGAACACATTCACGTTGGTGCCGTGGACGTCATTTTCAACATTCATAAAAACTGTATGCAGATATAGTTTATTTGATATGATATTAACTTCCGAATGTGTAGTTAAACCATGAGTCCTTCATTTGTCTGAAGATGATCGTGTTAACTGACTTGAACAGCACATAACGTATCGTGACATTATGATTCTATCCATTTTTTCTCGAACTCAGAAAAGAAACCTTGAAACCTAAACAAAATACTTGTAGTGTAGCATGATGCTACTTACTATTTAGAGGTAGTATAACACTCCGTGGAATAAATACTGAAAATTGTAACTTTTCATGTGACCACAAGCAGTAATTTTGCTCGAAATATTACAAAAATAAAAAATTATCATTATGTATAAAATTGTCACTATAAACTCTACTTATAATACTATCTGTGTATCTCATATACCTATATATATATATATATATATATATATATATATATATATATATATATATAGTTGTTGTTGTTTCCAAAATCTGTTTTCATTTTTCTGTACGAGCAGCATCACAGCTCGGGAATACTTCTCGAAGCTAGTCACCAACGAGCACTAGTTCAATTAAATTTTGAGGGGGTTGTGGAGATTTGGAAATATTTCAAGTTGTTATTCATCGAAGACTGACATCAGTTGGAGGAACAAAGGAAACCTGGGAGCACTGGACAGCTGTTTCGTCCTAGTAATATATATATATATATATATATATATATATATATATATATATATATATATATATATATATATATATATATATATATATAATATTTATATAAATATTTCCAAATCTCCACAACCCCCTCAAAAAAAGGGAACAGATTACCGAAACTTTATTCGTCGGATCACCATCCAATATCTGCAATTGGAATGATGCTAAACCTGTGTGAGAAATTTGACCATCACTGACAACAAAGAATGAGAGGTGGTAGAACTATACAAACCAGATATCCAAAGTTGTGATTACTTTGATAATATTATGAGTGACAGTCTGTGTTCGAGACGTCATCAATTAAATAATACCATATTACTTTACTTTGCATTAGATAAACTAATAGAATACAGTCGTATTTTTCTCTTTTCAGTAGAGTGTAACGAATCAGCATGAGAACTAGATACTAGACGATTACTGTTGAAAATCTTCGTTTTTTAATTCATCCGCGTACGGTAGTTTCTGCTAGCAAATATTTTCAGTCATATATAAGTGCTTATTCAAGTTCACAAAAAAACGGAGTCACTGAAGGATTGAAGCTTTAAACACACTGACCACCGTTTTAGTGTTCTGCCAGTTTAGCTAAGAGGAAGACCACTATCTGGCAGAGCTTTTATCCCAAAAGTCGATTTACTTCGAATTCAATCACCAATTAAAGCCAGCCAACCCAAAACCATTCAACCTAAGTAATTGTCTTCTTATAATTAAATTCAGTTTGACTTGGAATGTGAAGATCTGACTAAAATGCTTGCATTCAAAAAGAAGGACAGTTTGATTTTTATCATTCAGATAATATTTAATGCCTAAGAGGAAACTGAAGTTTTGTTTTAAAGATGCAAATCATGTACTGTCTAGTAGTAAGCCTTGTGTATAATCTGGGTGCTGTTGGTGTGATTTGGTTAGTAATTTGTGTTTCCTTCAGACTACACTGTCATGCATGCGCGTATGAATCTTGAATCCAATATACAGATAATTAGGTAAATGAAATTTTAGTCATCATAAGCATAAATTTTAATTGGTTTTTGAAAGTTACCAGTACACATAACCGTAAAGCTTGTTTGGTTATCAACAAGTTGCTTATTATGAAACATGAAACACACTACATAATAAAGATTAGTTCCCATGGTATACTAACTAACTTTCTTAGGTCAAGTCAGTTCGCAGTTTATTTTGGTTTCTTGGGATTTACTCCTCGTAGTCAAAAGATAGTAAGTTATTCATTATATTTTCTGAGAATGGAGAGAGGAATTGATAACTAAAGCTTTGTCTGATGTTATAGCTTGTAATTTCACATCATCGAGTGGATGGGAGTTAATATGCCAATAGTGGCCTATAAATTTGGTCCAGTTGACGATGAGAACCTACAAACAATAACATCAAAACTACGACCGTCGCACAAGAAATATCTGTCTTGACTCGATTGTCCAGTAGGTATCTGTCCATGGTTTGAAGCGATCGGTTCTGGGTTTGAGTCTTGACGGGAACAAAATCGCTGACTGAGAGCAGGTACTTCCGGCTGGTGAGTCGTAAATAGGATGAAACCTGCACCCTGAATCACACTGCTAGCCATTATCGATCATTACCATGAAGTATTGCCTACTAAAATCAACATTGAACACATGCAGTAGGAATGTCTAAATACCTATTTCAGATATCTGGGAAATTCTGCTTCCCATATGACAAACGAAAGAGAAGAAATAGAATTATGAAAACGGAGTGAGAAAGATGCAGGATACCTTTGATATGTATATGAACAATAAATTGTCTTCGAAGCGTTATCCAGCCAAGAATATTGCTTCAGTGTGTGAAACAGTCAACAAACAAATTAACATGGAAGTATGTACTATCGCCGTATCCAACTTCTACTTACACATCAATGTTACTTATCTCGTTAGTTCTTTTACTGAAATATGCCTCTGATAAAACCACTGCATAACTTTTCAATTTCTAAACTATTAACAGGTCCACATTTTATTGCTGCCCACTGTAGCAAATAAGGATCAAAGAAACAAAATGATACGTTTCTGGACAGCAGATTAAGAGAGTAATTTCGGGCTTTATCTATTTGTTATTTATAATGGGAAAGACGAAATCCAATGTCTACTTTTATTTGAAGCAGAAATTTAATGAAGAGAACCCACTGATTAATCGGATAAGAATAATGTTATAGCGTTTTAGTGGATAACGCTTTAGCATTTGAAATGATGGGTGGTGGGAACAACGTCACTTGTTCTCAGGTGCATCCAACGGGCGAAACCTGAATAGAACGAAAAGCGCTTTCTAGATCCCGCTGTTAGCTATCACCGAGCAAGTTACATCATAGCAATTCGATCTGTATATTTCAAAAATTCATCGATCCATATCTGACTTACTTTACTCTGCATGCAATTAAATGTGACTTATTAATGACAAGCTATTGAGCGTCGTATGAAAGTCAACTGTCGTCAAAGTCATAAGTCATCAAACTCTTAGTAAGGCCGATAACAAGAGTTGATTATTCTTTGTCAGAGGTTACTGAAAAGAAAGTGAATTCCTACATGCAATAGAAGTTATCAGTCCCATTTTCTTCCTCTACTTCATCCTTCATGTTAAACCTGAGTGCTTATTCATACCTGTGGTTTGACTGTGTTTTTCTCTATGACACTAGACACCATAGCCAGTGGTACTGACTAACTGGTATCTAAAGGAAATCATATATGTCATATCTGTATAATATAAAACATCATTCGTCTGTTATAAATCTTGACTCTGACCATGCGATTTATGTATAATTTGTGAACCGCTCACCCGATTTGAACTATGCTAACCAATTAGATGCATTAAGCTGATCTGAAAAATACACTCATTTGAAGTGAATTTTCTCCAGCGACATTCCATAGGAGCTCAATTTGGAATGCACGAAATTGTCATTTAGTACTGAGATTACTCTGATGCGGTTAGAAAAGTCTACAGATGAGTCGAGATATTTTTTTACTACTCACGATACTTAATTACATACTTTGTCTCCTAAAATTCTAAATTATTCCCGTCATTTATTTACAGCTACCATCCATAATAATCTTTCTGAATAATATCTTTCAAAATCACTAGATAAGTTATAAGAATATCTAGGTGTGATACACAGGTATAAGTGATAGGGGAAACAAGAATGGGCATGTCTGCGAAGATAAGTTCTAATCTGATGCTATGCATTTAACTGCTTTGAATAACTAGTTCATAGGACAGAAAAAAGGTACGCCATTCAGATTCGCATGCAAATCATCGTGCTCATCGGGATACATTAAGTATTTCTACAATTCATTTACACTATTATTGATATTACATTTAAAAAAAGTATTTTTCACGTTTTAATTCTATCTCAAAATTAAACGGTATCCACGTACCTAGGTTTATTTATCGTTATGTAGTGAAACCTTCTAATTTAATAATCCCTGCATCTCAGCACGATATTCCATCAGTTTGTAGCATTTTTATGTCAGATTCATTGACCGTAGAAGAAAATCTCCTGACGACATGTTTCAGCTGTTGAAAAACTACCAAGTTCTTTGAAATGTCGAATTAGACTACAAAGCTTTTAAACGATTTTCTTCCACGTAAGTAATGGCTTTCATAGTTTCATTTATCATGCCAGTGATGTGTAAGGACATTCTGTTCAGAAATACAAAAGAAGCCAAAACATGCTGACAGTTAATGAAATTGAATACGCTTATATGAGGAAAACACTATCAATAGATTGCCGACAACAAGATCATAAACTCTGATAAGTTGTTATTTTGGTAATAATTCGAGCAAAATTACTGCTCGTAATCACGCCAACAGCTAGAATTTCAATTCACATACTTATCAATAGATAACGCATACAGATTGCACCATATACATAAATATAATGTTTCCCTTTTGTCTATCATTCTATCCGTTCAACACAATATTTTAAACGGTTGCCAGTTAGTTTGAGTTAACTTTGATGCATGTGTTGGATATAACATATAGAACTATTTTTCATCCCACTTGCATTTACTGAACTTTATTATGATAGTGTATTTCCAATGCAGAGTATGTTTTTCATCCGGTGAACGACCTGCTGTCAATGAAAGTTTTCTAAATGGTTTGAAGAAGTTCAACTGGTTTTCATCAAAGAGTCGACAACACTGAGAAAACAAGAATTCGTTTGGTGTGTATCGCTTATTCTTTCATCGAGATAAGCAACAGATTTTCGAGTCAACGTTCTCCTTAAGTAACCAATGTTCACGTGAGTACAGGTGAGCTGCTATAATACGACATTCGTGCACAGAATCGATATTGCTACTCTAAATTAAGCGTGCTTGTAATCATGGACAATGAACAGCACACTTGACTCATGTTTTAAGCGACTGCGTAATTCAAAGCAGAATCTATGATGCAGCATGGAACAAGCCAGTGAGTAAAGGAAACGTCATCTGACAGTCGTATATTTATATTTACACACGGTATTTATGGCATAACATATCGCAAAATAAACTCACATTTCCGTAGACAGTTATAAATATGTCGTAAGGTTGAGAAAAGCAAATAAGTTTTGTTGTGGACCACGGATTAACGATGGAATGGTGGTCGTTCACGCGGTTTGAAATCGTCAGCTGGTACACAGTCCATAGAGGAAGATGATAATTTTTAGGTTGAAGTTCGTATTATACATATGACACGAACTTACTTGGTTATTTCACGGGAAATCTGTTTTACTAAATTTCTATCCTACTCACTTACCAAGTTATTATGTGAGTGATAAATATTACGATTAATTCTTATCATCTTTTTCCACATCAAGTAACGCCACACAGGAGAGCTGTTCATTTTACTTAAGTCATCACGCAGTCTATACAGTACGGAAATTTAATAGTATTTCTCTGTTTGGTGATGAGTACTAGGACAGAGTAGGAAGCTAATTTCTTATAGGATCTACAGATGAGAAAAATGTCCTAATGAGACATTCAAAAATGATAAATAATTCAGCGAAGACAACTTCCCGATGCAGCATTTTCAACAGCTTTACAATCGCATTTGCAGTAATGACAAACAAACAAACAAGTCTATGATTTTCTAATAGATCATCATTATGTCATCAAACGCAATGCTCTAGGGTGAAATAGTGGTTGGATTGTAGTGTTAGAATGAGATTGAGTAATCAGGTATGTACAAGGAAAATAAGCAGTCGATTAACATGATGATTAATTGGGTGAAAAATAAACGGGTCGAAAATATTAATCTTAACTATAATCAATAATCAGCATGACGGGAGTGCGGATTCGACACTCTTGTGTATCAGAGGCATTGGCAGTCCAATAATTAAAGCTTGAGCTCTCCATACAAAAGAGGTACGTCCATCTTCTTATTTTACCGTGCTTTTAATCCTTCCTTGAGTTTCCTTATTACTTCAATATTCATCCTACTCTTACTTACTGGTTGTCATTACTTTTTTCTTTTACTTTGCAGTTTACCTTACCATATCTGAGCTTGAATCTCCAATTAAAATTCTCACAATACTTCACTCCAATTATTGATCACAATCTAGATAGTTATTTTCGACCAGTTTATTGTCTAATCAATTAGTCATCTCAGTAATCTACTGCATGTTTTCCATATACACACTTGGTTGCACAATCCTATTCTGACTCTACAATCCGTCCACTATTTCACCCTAGAGCATTCCGTTTTGATGACCTACTAGCCAAAAATACACTCTTCCGTCTGTCCGTCAATACTACACATACGACAGAAGCCTGTTGAAAATGATTCGTTGAAGAGAAACTTTCCTTCACTGAATTACGTTGTGTTCATTCATCTTCGACATCTTGGATCCATGATTATGAGGCAACAAAAGTCAAAATACTGATAAAGATGGACAATTTTAGGCATGAAATCTTTCGTTGTTTAAGAGAAGTTTGTAGTTGTCTGTAGGAGGACAAGTTTATTGAGTGAAAAAACATACGCATACAACTGCGCTACTATTAAAATATAAGTGGTAATAATCCACTTAAAAGAAAAGAGCCAATCGGGTAAAAGACCTCTACTTTACCGTAGTTCCTCTTTGTTGACTACACAGTCCAAACCAACCAACTGGTTCGAATTTTTCTGTAATGGAAGTTTTTCATTGTCAAACTCTATCCCAAAATTGGTTTGCAAGTCACTCAGACCATGTCAAATAACTGAGCAGAGTTTCTGAAGTAAGTATTTCATCAAACAGTAACACTTCAGCCATCCGACGCCAAGCCACGTTGTTAAACAATGGTTAATAGTGAACATCTGCGTACTCTGGGCTGTGACAGGACTCGGAGGCCACTGGTTCCAATCCTCCCACAAATCAGATTTTCATTTCTTTTTCAGTCGTCATCCAGTATCAAAAATACGAACCTCCCAATGACGGCTATCTCTGGTAGTCACACTTATAATTTGTCTACTCGCTCATCAAGATGATCATTTTGGGTTCGACGCTGAAACTTATTTAGTCCAATGTTACAGAGTGAGGTTCACAATATTAGTTTATGTGGATTTCACTCAGTCATTAAATGAAAAAGAAAGATGATCACCGAAACTTTTATTGAATGACAGGCATAAATTAATGTTTTTTTGTTGGATAAACGTGAAAGAGGTCAAGTTGACTATGTCATATTGAAAATAGTCCTAATGTGTTCTGTTGGAGTGGGTCACATCCAGTTTTTCGCTTTGCATATCGGATGGATCAATAGCACTGATAATAATAAAAATCATCACCCAGTACAAATAAAAATCTAATTTCATAATCCACTCACTAACTAGGAATACTAAAAACATCAATTCAAACTACTAACAGTTAACATGAAAATAAGTATTGAATTATGATAGTTATTGATAAGGCATTGGGCGCGTTTCCCCCCAAACTCTGTAACGTAATATAGAGACAAATGTTACTTTGTATAAGAATACAACGCCTCGTGGTTTCTCGTCTCATCTTTGTCCGCCTTTGACAGAAATCATTATCAATAAGATATTCAATAGTACTGCATGCCGTTGTAACTAAGTGAAGCCCTTGCTTGTACACACTGAACAAATATAAACCAGTCTGTATGAGAATAATATTTAAAATACAGTTTACCATAGATGAGAAGCTTGTCTTACTTCAGATCAATAGAAAACAAATATTGTTAAACCTACAATATACAAAAAAGCACCGTAGTTGGGTCAACGCTCATGGGAAATTCGGTCAAAAAATAGACTGAATCAAACGAGCTACGAATAGACTATTCAAAATGGGATAGATCACAAGATGTGTGAAAAATGAAGTCCAGATTGCACGATTTTCCATGTTCTATTTTAGACTGATATCGCATCAGTCGTCACATCAGTTCCAGGGTTTATATCACACAGTTCACATAAATAGCTTTGTTTGAAACTGAAGCACATAACACCATCCCATGAACATTCTATCAACTCCCCGTTTCATTTGTGAAAGCTAAACAACGATACTCATATTGTCATTCATTATCATCCGCACCAAAAGGTATGGAAGAAGCCACGTCCTAATAACTTAACTCACAGAACACACAAAAGTTTAGTAATAAAATCCAGTGAAGTCCAAAACATGCTTCCAGTTCAGCTGTGGGATATACAAGCAAAACTAGCACCGATTTCAACTGAAGAAGTAATGTTAAAAAATGGAAGTTGTGCTTCCACTGGAAATCAAGCCAAGAACATGGGTGTGTTATTTAATCAGTGTATTCATCACATTTAATAGCGATAAACTAAAGCTATCAGCGTTGTTTGTTCACCGTTTCGTAACTTGCTTTTCAAGACTCATACTTTGAAATATATAGGTCATTGCCTGATATCCAACTTCCTGAACGTGGTGTCTATTTTTAAGTCTCCATGTGTAATTCGGAAATCCTACCACAGTGGTGGATACAAATAATTTCGAGGTGATAAGGGACCACAGGAAGGCTGATTTACATTACATCATTTACAACACAGTTCAGGTGAATCAATATTATGGAGGCACACGCATGAATATGTTTATCGTATGCACTTCTACTTCAAGCAATAAGACGCAGTTCTTAAAAATAGTTTAAAAACCATAACCTCCGTCAATTCCTTTCACTTTTCGAATAAGAAGTAAGAAGAAACAATCGTTTTCCTATGGGTGCGTTGACAGTCACTTACGAGGTGTTCAACGACGGTAAAATCATATCATTCCACCAGACAGTTAACAAGAAGTTAGGTCCTGGATCTCATGATTGTCAGCGTTCCATTCAGTTAAGCATATCTTCAACTTCATGGTATCCTCGATATTTAAATGTAGCCTTTTGTGTTAATACAGTCGTAGTTTTTTGTTACTTCGCTTTCAAGCATGCCGTTTACTTAGTACATATGCAATTGGAAACGTAGCGTTAACTTCAGCTGAGAAATATCACAACTTATGATGAGGTCAAATTAAAGTGAAAGTCGATTATCATGATGTATGATAGAACCACTTCACTCTCACGTCAAAATGGTGTGTAAGAGGTCTTCACAGTGCGTAAAATTTTGCAAACATACCTATAAATACAGCATCGTGTTAAGCTTCTTTCTAATTGATGATAGTGGTTATTGCACGTGAACTTGATCCTCCACGGATCCAAACGAAGCACCTACATGGTATCATTAGTGTAAAGAATCGGTGGAAAGTAGCTCAGTGCATTTGTCATTATACGCACTCAGAATCGTATTATGATATCTGTGCGTGCGTAATAGTTTCTTATGAACTGGTGAATCAACGCCAGCTAGCTCTCATCCTTGATGCTGAATCATTATCAAGCCCAATAACTGTCATGGTTTATCTAATTTTGGCAAAGATGAAAAAACAGGACAACATTTAGCTCAAATATTCATGCTCCAGTCATTGCTGCAGCTGGCATTCATCCAATGCAAACTTAAACACACTGAACAACTGAAGTTGTTACGATTTTGTGTAGTGGAAATTGTCCGAAGGACATGGTTCTGCCAACTCAGTCCTAACGCTGACTTTGCATGTGATTAGTCTCGCATATACTCGCCACATCTAGTATACTCAATTGGAGTGACTCTAAAGGCAACCCCAGTAACTACGGGAATCATCAGTCCGATTTTCATATTTTGGCTGTGAAGTTAGATTCGCATAAAATAAAGAACCATAATCGATTATATTAGAAGTTGCTAGTGTGGCCTTTAAAGTCAATCGTTTTCAAGACGTAAAAAAATATGGTTGATTGCCTCAGTAGTTGCTATGGTGGCATTTGAGTACCTCCCTAATTCACTTACAGAGCGACACTGAAGGCCACCCTAACAACAATTAAATTGACCAATAATACCTCTTTACTTCATGTAAATCTGCCTTACCAGTGTAAGTAGAGAAATAACTAGGGCGTCATTAGTAAATCACTCAACAAAACGATAAGTCAGGTAGAATACTCCTCCCAAACTTGCACAAAAAACATGAAATACGGTGCTTAACCTCATATTTTGGTAATCGCAATCACAGTCATGTAGTGTCCATCATTGATTCATCTACATGCGTCGAAGTGATACCGAATTATATTTAAAGAAGTTCTACACGATGCATTGGAACTCTTCATAACAATTTGCTTATTATCTGAAATAGAACATTATAAGTCAAAATAAACAAAAAAAATGACCGGAAAACAAGAGCATAAAAAGAGTGACATTATCTAGAGAACGCCCATATGTAGTTAGAAAACACCACTAGTAGGATCAGGAACACAAAAATCAGTACACAACTGAAAAAGGAATAAATAACACTGACTTCACAAAATCCATTTTCTACAATCGCTGAGGGTATTTTTAACATACAACATCAATAAATCAGAACAAACCACTAAAGAAGAAACTGTAGTGAGTTTATTTGAGACTGGAAGTAGGTGGGAAACAAACTAAAAGACAGATGTAAACAGGAGGTTTTGTAAAATGATCGTCAAGACAGACAGTGCAGAATTGGTGTGACAAGATTTCAACTTCCACTCTCAGCTAGAAATATAATAGTGACTTTTAAAACAATTCAGTATGCTGTACATTTAGGCGGAGTTATAGAGAGAGATTACATATTCCAATGATGAATATTGCCATCAACCCGTTCTTTAAAATGGCTTACAACTGAAGCTATAACTCGCTAAAACCTCATGTTATATTGCACTGTACGTGAGATTGAAGCAACGCTGCATAAATGCTTATTTCCTGACTCTAGATATCCCTGCTATTGAACAACGTCTTACTTTATTGACGTGATGACTGAGTATTTAGGATTACAGAACCAATCAGAGCAACCGACAACCTTGCAATTTTGAAGTCGAATGTTGTACCAGACATGAAAAGGACAGTAGTGCTCATTAAGCATATTCATCACATCATTGTCTTAAGTTACGAACTATTTGACTTCTTTCAGTTACCCTCCTGTAAATGGGTTGAAACAGTGTGAACAAAATTGAGTTTATCAATTACTAATTCGCCTCCGTTAGTGGAAGTTCTAGAAATCAAATCAAGTTACGGAGGGACGAATTTCAACCTCAGTAAACAACCGATTATTTAGTTTCCCATTATTCGCTAATGGTTATCTGTATCATCAGCTAAGATAGTTCAGTCACTGGAAAAATTTCCACATTCCAAGTTGGACTTCATTGAAACAGTACTACACTGCCCCTATAATTCCAGAGAATGAATAAAGCTGTACTTGTTCCATTTACACCAATACACATTTGGTATGCAATAAGAAATTACATTCAAGTTCATCATTAAGGAGTGTAAAGCGATTAAAGCTTCATTTCACTACATATTATGCATCAGGTTTCAATTACACAAGACAGTGACAATTAAGAATCAGTTACTGAAGACCACGTTGGTCAGGTTTTGCTTTCCAGGCAGATTACTCAATCATTTGATCCATTGTATTTGAGTTATTTCACGCAGCCATTCCATCCTTTGAATGTTTTATGACTCACGTGTAAGTGATATCACTTGCAAAATAAAAGAACTTTTCTTGTGTCTTCGTGGTTGCTACATCTCGTAGAGAATCTCTCTTTCAGATTAAATGATTGCCTGATTGAATGTTGGACAACTAATGAGTTTTAGAAATTCTTGTTTGAAATATAGCTGCAAATAAACCAGTTTAGTCTATATTTATTTCAAGAAAGTATTCACTCCGAGCTTATGTTGTTTGAAGAACCACTGAAAACCTGGGTATGCTGCATAGGGTCGTGGGTGCGTACTGCTGAGGAATCCCAATTACTAGGACGAAACAACTGCTCGGTGCTCTCAGATTTTTGATGGTTCCCTAACTGATGTCAGCCTAGGAAGACTGCTACCTTGAAACTAATAAACCGCCACGAACCTCAAACTGAATTGCTGTTTATTTGTTATGTTTAGCGTATTCTGGTATACAGACTGTGGTGGCTGTTTATTGTATGCTGGTCATCAACAGTTTGAAGTTAGAGCAGCAATATTAGTATTTCCATTGTTAGATTTTGAAGTTTCTCTTTCCGACAAACAGTCAGTTTAAATAACACTTCATGCACAACCAGAGATGAACTGAATGAATTTCATTTGGAAACAGAAACAAGTTGCAGTGGAACTGAGTTGACTAAGGTCATTTGATTATGTATACAACACTGAGTGAAATGTGTAAATATTAGCATAGCAGCAGTGGTGACCACAACTCGATATTGATGACACTCCAGGAGCCAGTTAGTCTACATTGTTTGTTCACGGTCGGACTAAATTAGGTGTGAAACCTGTAAGTGCAACGAATAACTAGCTTGTGTTTATATCTTAAAATACTCAATGTCCTATGGAGACTGAGAAGGGCTTTGTTGATTAAGGACAAGGGATACAAGGTACCTTGAATTGGTACTTCCTGTTGACCACCATCAAACACATGTGACAATAACAGCAGTGTGCCATAACAATGAGTCATTCAGTTTATTTATTTTCAGTGTACAACTGGAGTAATCAATGTTAATTCATGTGTTAACCCCTTTATTCTTCTTTTCATTAGATTTATTTACTCTCTGAGTAGTTATGTATACAAAATTGTTAGTAATATGCATTCACGTCGAATCAATGAAAGTCACAACGATTAAACATGAACTAGATTTTGAAATATTTTAAATGCTGATTAACTCAGTACAGGATTATACAAAAGTCACTTAATTAGGTAAACATTTGATCATAAGCTGGGTCAAGTAAATATTCTGATTAGGTTAAGTAATTCCACTGAATTGTGATGACAGTCTATAGACTCACTTTCCTGCTCAGCAGTAATCATGAAAATAAATACAAACAATTTGAGAATAAATGGATGCTTGCCATTGGCAGATAATAATTTTCCATCTGGCTTTTTGTCGACTGCAGACAACTAGAATACAGCTGAAAGATGACAAAAATAATGGTGTAAACAAATATTATCACAAGTTTTGATTGTTCGGATAATACTACCCGTATGCAAACTTAGTTTGTCAGAATTTTTTAGTTATACGAAAAGACCTGGTCAGACTACGAGATGAAAAATATCAGTTTCACTGATTTTGTTCATAATGTATGTTGTTATAATGATTAGGTATCTCTTTTGCACATCTTCGGTTCAATAGATGACCCTCCACTTCTTATCTAGCACATTATGTTCTTGTTAGTATTCATTATGAACTGACAACAGTTTAATGAAAATGTGAAACCTTGGAGCACTGGATAGCTGTTTCGTCCTAGCATAGGACTCTTCAGCAGTGCGCATCTGTGGTCTCTCCAGGGATCGAAACCACGAACTTCAAGTTCCATGGCCAGCACGTAACCACTAATTCAGTGGTGGGGGCAACCATGTCGAACATGAGGACAGGTACTCAGCAACGGCGTTGGATGGAGATCGAAATATATCATGAAGTGACAGAAGTAGGAAATATGGACTATTGGATTCCAACTCAGTGACTAATGGTGAGGTACTGGCCGCGGGGCCTAGAGGTCCTGTGTTCGATCTCATACTGTCTCAAGGGTGTACACTGCTGATGAGTCCCCTGCTAGAACGAAAGAGCTGTCCAGACACCCCAGGTTTCCAATGTTTCTCCAACTGGTGTTAGTCCATGATGAATACCTAACTGAGATCAATAAAATTCCCACAAGCTTCCCAACTGAACATCTTATTCTCATCAGTATTTTTTTCTCTGCCTCAAGAATAGATACCAGTACTCTTTTTTAAAGGACACTTTATCCACTTAATGGGAAAAGTGACTTTTAGTTGTTTACTAAATAGACAACCAGAAGTCACAAATTCCAGGCAAAACAGTTCATAATTCATCTTATGGAGTAAATATCTCCCCAACTTATCTTCACTGAAATACTGAACATCACATTATTTTGAATCCTTTATCCTCCACTAAAAGTTGCTACCTTTGCACTATTCTACTTGTTCATTTATGCTTTTCACAGCATACTCATAGATGTCAATATTGGCTGATCGAATAGATCCAATCAGCATCGGAAAATTACAAGAAGTAAAATCAAAACTGTTCTAGCCTCACAAGGGATACCTACGGTGACTCAGTGGCTTGACAAATAACTCTGACATTCGTGACAGTCGGTCCAGGGCACAAGTCTTGGTGAAAGCAAGATCACTTACTGAGGGAAAGTACACCTACATAATGTGATCCAAATGGGGTAGGGCTCGCATCATAGGTTAACCTACTAACCACTACCCATCCTTGTTACCGTAGCTCGACTACTTCACGTTTCCAGATGTTGATATTCATTCAATATGATAATCGCAAGCAAAGTATATCGGGAGTAAAACTTGCATACTGTGATGGATTGCAATTCCATATAAAAGCGTTTATTAGAAATGTCATACAGTGAGAAAACACCATTCACTAGATAGCCAATGCATATAATTTATTGTCTATACTAATGTCAGACATAACATACGCACATGTCCAATTTGATCCAGTCCTATCCACTAATTCGACGTGAATGCATATTACTAACAATTTTGTATACATAACTACTCAGAGAGTAAATAAATCTAATGAAAAGAAGAATAAAGGGGTTAACACATGAATTAACATTGATTACTCCAGTTGTACACTGAAAATAAATAAACTGAATGACTCATTGTTATGGCACACTGCTGTTATTGTCACATGTGTTTGATGGTGGTCAACAGGAAGTACCAATTCAAGGTACCTTGTATCCCTTGTCCTTAATCAACAAAGCCCTTCTCAGTCTCCATAGGACATTGAGTATTTTAAGATATAAACACAAGCTAGTTATTCGTTGCACTTACAGGTTTCACACCTAATTTAGTCCGACCGTGAACAAACAATGTAGACTAACTGGCTCCTGGAGTGTCATCAATATCGAGTTGTGGTCACCACTGCTGCTATGCTAATATTTACACATTTCACTCAGTGTTGTATACATAATCAAATGACCTTAGTCAACTCAGTTCCACTGCAACTTGTTTCTGTTTCCAAATGAAATTCATTCAGTTCATCTCTGGTTGTGCATGAAGTGTTATTTAAACTGACTGTTTGTCGGAAAGAGAAACTTCAAAATCTAACAATGGAAATACTAATATTGCTGCTCTAACTTCAAACTGTTGATGACCAGCATACAATAAACAGCCACCACAGTCTGTATACCAGAATACGCTAAACATAACAAATAAACAGCAATTCAGTTTGAGGTTCGTGGCGGTTTATTAGTTTCAAGGTAGCAGTCTTCCTAGGCTGACATCAGTTAGGGAACCATCAAAAATCTGAGAGCACCGAGCAGTTGTTTCGTCCTAGTAATTGGGATTCCTCAGCAGTACGCACCCACGACCCTATGCAGCATACCCAGGTTTTCAGTGGTTCTTCAAACAACATAAGCTCGGAGTGAATACTTTCTTGAAATAAATATAGACTAAACTGGTTTATTTGCAGCTATATTTCAAACAAGAATTTCTAAAACTCATTAGTTGTCCAACATTCAATCAGGCAATCATTTAATCTGAAAGAGAGATTCTCTACGAGATGTAGCAACCACGAAGACACAAGAAAAGTTCTTTTATTTTGCAAGTGATATCACTTACACGTGAGTCATAAAACATTCAAAGGATGGAATGGCTGCGTGAAATAACTCAAATACAATGGATCAAATGATTGAGTAATCTGCCTGGAAAGCAAAACCTGACCAACGTGGTCTTCAGTAACTGATTCTTAATTGTCACTGTCTTGTGTAATTGAAACCTGATGCATAATATGTAGTGAAATGAAGCTTTAATCGCTTTACACTCCTTAATGATGAACTTGAATGTAATTTCTTATTGCATACCAAATGTGTATTGGTGTAAATGGAACAAGTACAGCTTTATTCATTCTCTGGAATTATAGGGGCAGTGTAGTACTGTTTCAATGAAGTCCAACTTGGAATGTGGAAATTTTTCCAGTGACTGAACTATCTTAGCTGATGATACAGATAACCATTAGCGAATAATGGGAAACTAAATAATCGGTTGTTTACTGAGGTTGAAATTCGTCCCTCCGTAACTTGATTTGATTTCTAGAACTTCCACTAACGGAGGCGAATTAGTAATTGATAAACTCAATTTTGTTCACACTGTTTCAACCCATTTACAGGAGGGTAACTGAAAGAAGTCAAATAGTTCGTAACTTAAGACAATGATGTGATGAATATGCTTAATGAGCACTACTGTCCTTTTCATGTCTGGTACAACATTCGACTTCAAAATTGCAAGGTTGTCGGTTGCTCTGATTGGTTCTGTAATCCTAAATACTCAGTCATCACGTCAATAAAGTAAGACGTTGTTCAATAGCAGGGATATCTAGAGTCAGGAAATAAGCATTTATGCAGCGTTGCTTCAATCTCACGTACAGTGCAATATAACATGAGGTTTTAGCGAGTTATAGCTTCAGTTGTAAGCCATTTTAAAGAACGGGTTGATGGCAATATTCATCATTGGAATATGTAATCTCTCTCTATAACTCCGCCTAAATGTACAGCATACTGAATTGTTTTAAAAGTCACTATTATATTTCTAGCTGAGAGTGGAAGTTGAAATCTTGTCACACCAATTCTGCACTGTCTGTCTTGACGATCATTTTACAAAACCTCCTGTTTACATCTGTCTTTTAGTTTGTTTCCCACCTACTTCCAGTCTCAAATAAACTCACTACAGTTTCTTCTTTAGTGGTTTGTTCTGATTTATTGATGTTGTATGTTAAAAATACCCTCAGCGATTGTAGAAAATGGATTTTGTGAAGTCAGTGTTATTTATTCCTTTTTCAGTTGTGTACTGATTTTTGTGTTCCTGATCCTACTAGTGGTGTTTTCTAACTACATATGGGCGTTCTCTAGATAATGTCACTCTTTTTATGCTCTTGTTTTCCGGTCATTTTTTTTGTTTATTTTGACTTATAATGTTCTATTTCAGATAATAAGCAAATTGTTATGAAGAGTTCCAATGCATCGTGTAGAACTTCTTTAAATATAATTCGGTATCACTTCGACGCATGTAGATGAATCAATGATGGACACTACATGACTGTGATTGCGATTACCAAAATATGAGGTTAAGCACCGTATTTCATGTTTTTTGTGCAAGTTTGGGAGGAGTATTCTACCTGACTTATCGTTTTGTTGAGTGATTTACTAATGACGCCCTAGTTATTTCTCTACTTACACTGGTAAGGCAGATTTACATGAAGTAAAGAGGTATTATTGGTCAATTTAATTGTTGTTAGGGTGGCCTTCAGTGTCGCTCTGTAAGTGAATTAGGGAGGTACTCAAATGCCACCATAGCAACTACTGAGGCAATCAACCATATTTTTTTACGTCTTGAAAACGATTGACTTTAAAGGCCACACTAGCAACTTCTAATATAATCGATTATGGTTCTTTATTTTATGCGAATCTAACTTCACAGCCAAAATATGAAAATCGGACTGATGATTCCCGTAGTTACTGGGGTTGCCTTTAGAGTCACTCCAATTGAGTATACTAGATGTGGCGAGTATATGCGAGACTAATCACATGCAAAGTCAGCGTTAGGACTGAGTTGGCAGAACCATGTCCTTCGGACAATTTCCACTACACAAAATCGTAACAACTTCAGTTGTTCAGTGTGTTTAAGTTTGCATTGGATGAATGCCAGCTGCAGCAATGACTGGAGCATGAATATTTGAGCTAAATGTTGTCCTGTTTTTTCATCTTTGCCAAAATTAGATAAACCATGACAGTTATTGGGCTTGATAATGATTCAGCATCAAGGATGAGAGCTAGCTGGCGTTGATTCACCAGTTCATAAGAAACTATTACGCACGCACAGATATCATAATACGATTCTGAGTGCGTATAATGACAAATGCACTGAGCTACTTTCCACCGATTCTTTACACTAATGATACCATGTAGGTGCTTCGTTTGGATCCGTGGAGGATCAAGTTCACGTGCAATAACCACTATCATCAATTAGAAAGAAGCTTAACACGATGCTGTATTTATAGGTATGTTTGCAAAATTTTACGCACTGTGAAGACCTCTTACACACCATTTTGACGTGAGAGTGAAGTGGTTCTATCATACATCATGATAATCGACTTTCACTTTAATTTGACCTCATCATAAGTTGTGATATTTCTCAGCTGAAGTTAACGCTACGTTTCCAATTGCATATGTACTAAGTAAACGGCATGCTTGAAAGCGAAGTAACAAAAAACTACGACTGTATTAACACAAAAGGCTACATTTAAATATCGAGGATACCATGAAGTTGAAGATATGCTTAACTGAATGGAACGCTGACAATCATGAGATCCAGGACCTAACTTCTTGTTAACTGTCTGGTGGAATGATATGATTTTACCGTCGTTGAACACCTCGTAAGTGACTGTCAACGCACCCATAGGAAAACGATTGTTTCTTCTTACTTCTTATTCGAAAAGTGAAAGGAATTGACGGAGGTTATGGTTTTTAAACTATTTTTAAGAACTGCGTCTTATTGCTTGAAGTAGAAGTGCATACGATAAACATATTCATGCGTGTGCCTCCATAATATTGATTCACCTGAACTGTGTTGTAAATGATGTAATGTAAATCAGCCTTCCTGTGGTCCCTTATCACCTCGAAATTATTTGTATCCACCACTGTGGTAGGATTTCCGAATTACACATGGAGACTTAAAAATAGACACCACGTTCAGGAAGTTGGATATCAGGCAATGACCTATATATTTCAAAGTATGAGTCTTGAAAAGCAAGTTACGAAACGGTGAACAAACAACGCTGATAGCTTTAGTTTATCGCTATTAAATGTGATGAATACACTGATTAAATAACACACCCATGTTCTTGGCTTGATTTCCAGTGGAAGCACAACTTCCATTTTTTAACATTACTTCTTCAGTTGAAATCGGTGCTAGTTTTGCTTGTATATCCCACAGCTGAACTGGAAGCATGTTTTGGACTTCACTGGATTTTATTACTAAACTTTTGTGTGTTCTGTGAGTTAAGTTATTAGGACGTGGCTTCTTCCATACCTTTTGGTGCGGATGATAATGAATGACAATATGAGTATCGTTGTTTAGCTTTCACAAATGAAACGGGGAGTTGATAGAATGTTCATGGGATGGTGTTATGTGCTTCAGTTTCAAACAAAGCTATTTATGTGAACTGTGTGATATAAACCCTGGAACTGATGTGACGACTGATGCGATATCAGTCTAAAATAGAACATGGAAAATCGTGCAATCTGGACTTCATTTTTCACACATCTTGTGATCTATCCCATTTTGAATAGTCTATTCGTAGCTCGTTTGATTCAGTCTATTTTTTGACCGAATTTCCCATGAGCGTTGACCCAACTACGGTGCTTTTTTGTATATTGTAGGTTTAACAATATTTGTTTTCTATTGATCTGAAGTAAGACAAGCTTCTCATCTATGGTAAACTGTATTTTAAATATTATTCTCATACAGACTGGTTTATATTTGTTCAGTGTGTACAAGCAAGGGCTTCACTTAGTTACAACGGCATGCAGTACTATTGAATATCTTATTGATAATGATTTCTGTCAAAGGCGGACAAAGATGAGACGAGAAACCACGAGGCGTTGTATTCTTATACAAAGTAACATTTGTCTCTATATTACGTTACAGAGTTTGGGGGGAAACGCGCCCAATGCCTTATCAATAACTATCATAATTCAATACTTATTTTCATGTTAACTGTTAGTAGTTTGAATTGATGTTTTTAGTATTCCTAGTTAGTGAGTGGATTATGAAATTAGATTTTTATTTGTACTGGGTGATGATTTTTATTATTATCAGTGCTATTGATCCATCCGATATGCAAAGCGAAAAACTGGATGTGACCCACTCCAACAGAACACATTAGGACTATTTTCAATATGACATAGTCAACTTGACCTCTTTCACGTTTATCCAACAAAAAAACATTAATTTATGCCTGTCATTCAATAAAAGTTTCGGTGATCATCTTTCTTTTTCATTTAATGACTGAGTGAAATCCACATAAACTAATATTGTGAACCTCACTCTGTAACATTGGACTAAATAAGTTTCAGCGTCGAACCCAAAATGATCATCTTGATGAGCGAGTAGACAAATTATAAGTGTGACTACCAGAGATAGCCGTCATTGGGAGGTTCGTATTTTTGATACTGGATGACGACTGAAAAAGAAATGAAAATCTGATTTGTGGGAGGATTGGAACCAGTGGCCTCCGAGTCCTGTCACAGCCCAGAGTACGCAGATGTTCACTATTAACCATTGTTTAACAACGTGGCTTGGCGTCGGATGGCTGAAGTGTTACTGTTTGATGAAATACTTACTTCAGAAACTCTGCTCAGTTATTTGACATGGTCTGAGTGACTTGCAAACCAATTTTGGGATAGAGTTTGACAATGAAAAACTTCCATTACAGAAAAATTCGAACCAGTTGGTTGGTTTGGACTGTGTAGTCAACAAAGAGGAACTACGGTAAAGTAGAGGTCTTTTACCCGATTGGCTCTTTTCTTTTAAGTGGATTATTACCACTTATATTTTAATAGTAGCGCAGTTGTA
Organism: Heterobilharzia americana; assembly: GCA_944470555.2. NCBI lineage: Eukaryota > Metazoa > Platyhelminthes > Trematoda > Strigeidida > Schistosomatidae > Heterobilharzia > Heterobilharzia americana. Next base: position 110,567,157 of record OX104127.1, read on the forward strand.
TGCGTATGTTTTTTCACTCAATAAACTTGTCCTCCTACAGACAACTACAAACTTCTCTTAAACAACGAAAGATTTCATGCCTAAAATTGTCCATCTTTATCAGTATTTTGACTTTTGTTGCCTCATAATCATGGATCCAAGATGTCGAAGATGAATGAACACAACGTAATTCAGTGAAGGAAAGTTTCTCTTCAACGAATCATTTTCAACAGGCTTCTGTCGTATGTGTAGTATTGACGGACAGACGGAAGAGTGTATTTTTGGCTAGTAGGTCATCAAAACGGAATGCTCTAGGGTGAAATAGTGGACGGATTGTAGAGTCAGAATAGGATTGTGCAACCAAGTGTGTATATGGAAAACATGCAGTAGATTACTGAGATGACTAATTGATTAGACAATAAACTGGTCGAAAATAACTATCTAGATTGTGATCAATAATTGGAGTGAAGTATTGTGAGAATTTTAATTGGAGATTCAAGCTCAGATATGGTAAGGTAAACTGCAAAGTAAAAGAAAAAAGTAATGACAACCAGTAAGTAAGAGTAGGATGAATATTGAAGTAATAAGGAAACTCAAGGAAGGATTAAAAGCACGGTAAAATAAGAAGATGGACGTACCTCTTTTGTATGGAGAGCTCAAGCTTTAATTATTGGACTGCCAATGCCTCTGATACACAAGAGTGTCGAATCCGCACTCCCGTCATGCTGATTATTGATTATAGTTAAGATTAATATTTTCGACCCGTTTATTTTTCACCCAATTAATCATCATGTTAATCGACTGCTTATTTTCCTTGTACATACCTGATTACTCAATCTCATTCTAACACTACAATCCAACCACTATTTCACCCTAGAGCATTGCGTTTGATGACATAATGATGATCTATTAGAAAATCATAGACTTGTTTGTTTGTTTGTCATTACTGCAAATGCGATTGTAAAGCTGTTGAAAATGCTGCATCGGGAAGTTGTCTTCGCTGAATTATTTATCATTTTTGAATGTCTCATTAGGACATTTTTCTCATCTGTAGATCCTATAAGAAATTAGCTTCCTACTCTGTCCTAGTACTCATCACCAAACAGAGAAATACTATTAAATTTCCGTACTGTATAGACTGCGTGATGACTTAAGTAAAATGAACAGCTCTCCTGTGTGGCGTTACTTGATGTGGAAAAAGATGATAAGAATTAATCGTAATATTTATCACTCACATAATAACTTGGTAAGTGAGTAGGATAGAAATTTAGTAAAACAGATTTCCCGTGAAATAACCAAGTAAGTTCGTGTCATATGTATAATACGAACTTCAACCTAAAAATTATCATCTTCCTCTATGGACTGTGTACCAGCTGACGATTTCAAACCGCGTGAACGACCACCATTCCATCGTTAATCCGTGGTCCACAACAAAACTTATTTGCTTTTCTCAACCTTACGACATATTTATAACTGTCTACGGAAATGTGAGTTTATTTTGCGATATGTTATGCCATAAATACCGTGTGTAAATATAAATATACGACTGTCAGATGACGTTTCCTTTACTCACTGGCTTGTTCCATGCTGCATCATAGATTCTGCTTTGAATTACGCAGTCGCTTAAAACATGAGTCAAGTGTGCTGTTCATTGTCCATGATTACAAGCACGCTTAATTTAGAGTAGCAATATCGATTCTGTGCACGAATGTCGTATTATAGCAGCTCACCTGTACTCACGTGAACATTGGTTACTTAAGGAGAACGTTGACTCGAAAATCTGTTGCTTATCTCGATGAAAGAATAAGCGATACACACCAAACGAATTCTTGTTTTCTCAGTGTTGTCGACTCTTTGATGAAAACCAGTTGAACTTCTTCAAACCATTTAGAAAACTTTCATTGACAGCAGGTCGTTCACCGGATGAAAAACATACTCTGCATTGGAAATACACTATCATAATAAAGTTCAGTAAATGCAAGTGGGATGAAAAATAGTTCTATATGTTATATCCAACACATGCATCAAAGTTAACTCAAACTAACTGGCAACCGTTTAAAATATTGTGTTGAACGGATAGAATGATAGACAAAAGGGAAACATTATATTTATGTATATGGTGCAATCTGTATGCGTTATCTATTGATAAGTATGTGAATTGAAATTCTAGCTGTTGGCGTGATTACGAGCAGTAATTTTGCTCGAATTATTACCAAAATAACAACTTATCAGAGTTTATGATCTTGTTGTCGGCAATCTATTGATAGTGTTTTCCTCATATAAGCGTATTCAATTTCATTAACTGTCAGCATGTTTTGGCTTCTTTTGTATTTCTGAACAGAATGTCCTTACACATCACTGGCATGATAAATGAAACTATGAAAGCCATTACTTACGTGGAAGAAAATCGTTTAAAAGCTTTGTAGTCTAATTCGACATTTCAAAGAACTTGGTAGTTTTTCAACAGCTGAAACATGTCGTCAGGAGATTTTCTTCTACGGTCAATGAATCTGACATAAAAATGCTACAAACTGATGGAATATCGTGCTGAGATGCAGGGATTATTAAATTAGAAGGTTTCACTACATAACGATAAATAAACCTAGGTACGTGGATACCGTTTAATTTTGAGATAGAATTAAAACGTGAAAAATACTTTTTTTAAATGTAATATCAATAATAGTGTAAATGAATTGTAGAAATACTTAATGTATCCCGATGAGCACGATGATTTGCATGCGAATCTGAATGGCGTACCTTTTTTCTGTCCTATGAACTAGTTATTCAAAGCAGTTAAATGCATAGCATCAGATTAGAACTTATCTTCGCAGACATGCCCATTCTTGTTTCCCCTATCACTTATACCTGTGTATCACACCTAGATATTCTTATAACTTATCTAGTGATTTTGAAAGATATTATTCAGAAAGATTATTATGGATGGTAGCTGTAAATAAATGACGGGAATAATTTAGAATTTTAGGAGACAAAGTATGTAATTAAGTATCGTGAGTAGTAAAAAAATATCTCGACTCATCTGTAGACTTTTCTAACCGCATCAGAGTAATCTCAGTACTAAATGACAATTTCGTGCATTCCAAATTGAGCTCCTATGGAATGTCGCTGGAGAAAATTCACTTCAAATGAGTGTATTTTTCAGATCAGCTTAATGCATCTAATTGGTTAGCATAGTTCAAATCGGGTGAGCGGTTCACAAATTATACATAAATCGCATGGTCAGAGTCAAGATTTATAACAGACGAATGATGTTTTATATTATACAGATATGACATATATGATTTCCTTTAGATACCAGTTAGTCAGTACCACTGGCTATGGTGTCTAGTGTCATAGAGAAAAACACAGTCAAACCACAGGTATGAATAAGCACTCAGGTTTAACATGAAGGATGAAGTAGAGGAAGAAAATGGGACTGATAACTTCTATTGCATGTAGGAATTCACTTTCTTTTCAGTAACCTCTGACAAAGAATAATCAACTCTTGTTATCGGCCTTACTAAGAGTTTGATGACTTATGACTTTGACGACAGTTGACTTTCATACGACGCTCAATAGCTTGTCATTAATAAGTCACATTTAATTGCATGCAGAGTAAAGTAAGTCAGATATGGATCGATGAATTTTTGAAATATACAGATCGAATTGCTATGATGTAACTTGCTCGGTGATAGCTAACAGCGGGATCTAGAAAGCGCTTTTCGTTCTATTCAGGTTTCGCCCGTTGGATGCACCTGAGAACAAGTGACGTTGTTCCCACCACCCATCATTTCAAATGCTAAAGCGTTATCCACTAAAACGCTATAACATTATTCTTATCCGATTAATCAGTGGGTTCTCTTCATTAAATTTCTGCTTCAAATAAAAGTAGACATTGGATTTCGTCTTTCCCATTATAAATAACAAATAGATAAAGCCCGAAATTACTCTCTTAATCTGCTGTCCAGAAACGTATCATTTTGTTTCTTTGATCCTTATTTGCTACAGTGGGCAGCAATAAAATGTGGACCTGTTAATAGTTTAGAAATTGAAAAGTTATGCAGTGGTTTTATCAGAGGCATATTTCAGTAAAAGAACTAACGAGATAAGTAACATTGATGTGTAAGTAGAAGTTGGATACGGCGATAGTACATACTTCCATGTTAATTTGTTTGTTGACTGTTTCACACACTGAAGCAATATTCTTGGCTGGATAACGCTTCGAAGACAATTTATTGTTCATATACATATCAAAGGTATCCTGCATCTTTCTCACTCCGTTTTCATAATTCTATTTCTTCTCTTTCGTTTGTCATATGGGAAGCAGAATTTCCCAGATATCTGAAATAGGTATTTAGACATTCCTACTGCATGTGTTCAATGTTGATTTTAGTAGGCAATACTTCATGGTAATGATCGATAATGGCTAGCAGTGTGATTCAGGGTGCAGGTTTCATCCTATTTACGACTCACCAGCCGGAAGTACCTGCTCTCAGTCAGCGATTTTGTTCCCGTCAAGACTCAAACCCAGAACCGATCGCTTCAAACCATGGACAGATACCTACTGGACAATCGAGTCAAGACAGATATTTCTTGTGCGACGGTCGTAGTTTTGATGTTATTGTTTGTAGGTTCTCATCGTCAACTGGACCAAATTTATAGGCCACTATTGGCATATTAACTCCCATCCACTCGATGATGTGAAATTACAAGCTATAACATCAGACAAAGCTTTAGTTATCAATTCCTCTCTCCATTCTCAGAAAATATAATGAATAACTTACTATCTTTTGACTACGAGGAGTAAATCCCAAGAAACCAAAATAAACTGCGAACTGACTTGACCTAAGAAAGTTAGTTAGTATACCATGGGAACTAATCTTTATTATGTAGTGTGTTTCATGTTTCATAATAAGCAACTTGTTGATAACCAAACAAGCTTTACGGTTATGTGTACTGGTAACTTTCAAAAACCAATTAAAATTTATGCTTATGATGACTAAAATTTCATTTACCTAATTATCTGTATATTGGATTCAAGATTCATACGCGCATGCATGACAGTGTAGTCTGAAGGAAACACAAATTACTAACCAAATCACACCAACAGCACCCAGATTATACACAAGGCTTACTACTAGACAGTACATGATTTGCATCTTTAAAACAAAACTTCAGTTTCCTCTTAGGCATTAAATATTATCTGAATGATAAAAATCAAACTGTCCTTCTTTTTGAATGCAAGCATTTTAGTCAGATCTTCACATTCCAAGTCAAACTGAATTTAATTATAAGAAGACAATTACTTAGGTTGAATGGTTTTGGGTTGGCTGGCTTTAATTGGTGATTGAATTCGAAGTAAATCGACTTTTGGGATAAAAGCTCTGCCAGATAGTGGTCTTCCTCTTAGCTAAACTGGCAGAACACTAAAACGGTGGTCAGTGTGTTTAAAGCTTCAATCCTTCAGTGACTCCGTTTTTTTGTGAACTTGAATAAGCACTTATATATGACTGAAAATATTTGCTAGCAGAAACTACCGTACGCGGATGAATTAAAAAACGAAGATTTTCAACAGTAATCGTCTAGTATCTAGTTCTCATGCTGATTCGTTACACTCTACTGAAAAGAGAAAAATACGACTGTATTCTATTAGTTTATCTAATGCAAAGTAAAGTAATATGGTATTATTTAATTGATGACGTCTCGAACACAGACTGTCACTCATAATATTATCAAAGTAATCACAACTTTGGATATCTGGTTTGTATAGTTCTACCACCTCTCATTCTTTGTTGTCAGTGATGGTCAAATTTCTCACACAGGTTTAGCATCATTCCAATTGCAGATATTGGATGGTGATCCGACGAATAAAGTTTCGGTAATCTGTTCCCTTTTTTTGAGGGGGTTGTGGAGATTTGGAAATATTTATATAAATATTATATATATATATATATATATATATATATATGTATATATATATATATATATATATTACTAGGACGAAACAGCTGTCCAGTGCTCCCAGGTTTCCTTTGTTCCTCCAACTGATGTCAGTCTTCGATGAATAACAACTTGAAATATTTCCAAATCTCCACAACCCCCTCAAAATTTAATTGAACTAGTGCTCGTTGGTGACTAGCTTCGAGAAGTATTCCCGAAGTTCCAATGACAAGTCGTGACCGGTGGAGTCAAAGCCTGATGGCCGTGAGGACAAATACTCAGCGATGACATTAGATGGCGGTTCGCGCTATATCGTGAGCTAACAGAAGTTGGAAATATGGAGCATTGGATTGTGACCCAGTGGCTCAATGATAACGCGCTGGTCGCGGAACCTGAAGGTCGCGGGTTCGATCCCTGTTGGTGGGGTCGTGGGTGCGCACTGCTGAGGAGTCCCATACTAGGACGAAACAGCTGTCCAGTACTCCCAGGTTTCCTTTGTTCCTCCAACTGATGTCAGTCTTCGATGAATAACAACTTGAAATGTTCCCTTTTTGTCGAACTCTGTTGACTCTAACTATTGTTGCGTTGTTCCACCTTATTATATGATTGATTGCTTATCAGTGCATGCATTGGAATAACTGACATTTTTCTTGATTGTTGATCTTAATGCGGTCCGTTATTGTAAATGTGGCTTGTTTTCTATTCTCCGATAGCATAACCAATTTTAAATAGCTGGTTTGACCTATACATTTGACTCTAAAGTCAATGTGTGATACAGATTAGATCGTTATACTCTTTCATGATATTGTATCAAAAAAAAATAAAACTAATATGTGACTCCATTCTATCACAAAGCCCAAGTATTACTCTTATATTAGTGGCATGTACAGTCCTAATTTCAATTAGTTTTCTCTGAGGGTTTGGTTGTCTACTGTTGATACTAACTCTTGCAATGGCATGGTTTTTATTTATTTTGTGCCTACCCAAGAAGTTGGAATCTTCAACCGTATATCAAGCTCCCAAATTTTGGCTTTTATAAATTTCCATCTTGCAGAATTCATGACTTCTTTACCAGGTCCATCTCCCTGAGGTACTATGCAGCTTCTTTCTGTGCTCAGAAATAAAATTTCTTTTCTTTTCCTGAACATTTTACAAAGGTATAGTTTCAGCTTGTTGAAATGCTGTAACCGTAAGTGCGACCACACAGCTTTGTAAATCTAGTTGATGAAGACAGGATTTTCTCCTCTTAAGTACCTTTTATAATCAGGTCATCAGTCTACTTACCATCAAGGTGGTCCCTTAAACGTTGAGATGACTTCAGTAAGTTAAAGTACACTTACCGATTTGATACATAAGTGATGCAAGTTGCAAGTAGTTGACACGAACTCAACAAAGTGGAGAATTCCTATTATTCATTTAAGATATATGAATATTTGTATGGAACTATGCAATTAAATGGAATCAGAGAATGTGAAGTGCTAAATGTTAAGGGGATATTTTGAAGTATAGATCACCTAGTAAATCCTTTAAACTTATGCTTGAAACAGACATTGGAACTTACTGAAATACATCTTTCTTCCTCAAGCTGCATATTGGAATATAAAGTTGTGTATTATATCGGGAAATCTGCTCAGTTTTAAGAATACACACGGTGTAGCTGTCCGAATTTTAATCTTTAGATTTGATTGCAGATACCTAAAGCTGATAAGCATAATCACTGTTCAGGAAATTATTTTAAGTCACTCCGGAAAAAATTAACTCAGATATGTCTTTATCTTACGAAATGTTGATATCTCTGCTGGTTTACAGTTACTTCGCTGTTTGGTTAGGTGTTGAACAAAAGAGGGGCTCCAGTGTTTTCAAATCGATGACTGCTCATATTAGATTTTAAACCTTGTAAGATGGGTAAGCAAACGGCGGTAAGTATTAAAATACCTGAAAATAACATTAATATTATGATTCTTCAAATTGTCTTTCTGCGTCAAAACAAAAAGTGAACCATAGTGCCTTTGAAGTTGCAGTACCCACAAAATACTACGGAGTATTAATGATCGACGATGACTAACAGTGGAATGCAGGATGCGCCTCGCTTCCTCTGAGAGACTCATTAGCTGGACTTACCTGCCTCTCAATGAGGAATGTTCTCGTTTGAACTCTAACCCAGGGCGAACTGTTTCAAAGGAAACATTATTCATTGGGCTACTGAGTCACTATTGCCGTTCCTTGTGGTACGGTTATAGTTTTAATGCCATAGCTTGTAAATCTTCACCTTTGATTGGACCGAATCAGATCTTAGTGGGGACTAAGTTACTCACTGATAGGCGGACATATGCAACTGAAGGGTCTCAAATAGGATGAAACGTCCACTGTGGATTCCACTGTTAGATTCTATTTATCACCAATATCAAAAGTGAAAGTATCAGTAATATTGAGGCAATCGCACACGTACCCATATGCCGATTCGGTTCAATCAACTATGGATATTTGCAAGCTATGGCATTAAAACTACTGCGGATTATATTGGTGCTAACTTCCTAATGAAAATGGCCAACTTAACTGCCCTAAAATACATCTCGTACTAGCTCTTTCAATGTGATTTAATATTCTTTTGATGGTCTTGAAGTTAGTATTGATGATGCCACTGAACCTGGTGATGAAATATCGACAATAATATACCAAAGTTCAGTGAACAGTTTTCATGATGTTATTGTATGCTGATCTTAATTTTGACTTGAGCACACTCTGAAAGTTGAGAGATATATGCATCATCGAGTAACGATAAGAGGTCCCCAGAATATCGTATGTGACTGTGAGCAGACTTTCTTTGAAATGTTTCACTGAGGCAACGTTAATTCGATGCCCAAATAACAACCGCATCATAACTCGTTTTTTTGCCCAACTTAGCAGTTATTAATTGACGCTAATTATACCTAATAAATTGTGCTAATTTGATATGTAACAATACATTACCAGAACATGATGCAACATATTTACTGTTGGACAGTTGGACCGCAGCATCGCACTTATCAGAATTTACATGCGAAGTGTATATACGCCTAGATAGTATCTGATACTACCTCTGAACTTCTTATCCACATCACTCAATCCAGACACCAAAAGTCTTACCAATCACCTATAAGATAACATAAAGTAATTGAACTCTATCAAACCAAATAGACTGAATCGACATGTAATAAAACTAATTCCATTGGTGCATATATATATATATATATATATATATATATATATATATATATATATATATATATATATATATAGGTATGACAGAAATCGCGCACCTAACTGTGTGACTTTCAAAGGTGTCTTTTACCACGTACACAGGACAAACAGTTATCACCAAACTTCAGTTTTAATCAGTCATTTCGCACTCTCATCTCCACAAAATGTGAACGTGATACTTAAAGAGTCTGTTAAATCATTTACCAACATTTATTTTTCATTCATACTACAGTTTTCAGAAATAAATCTTATTGATACGATGGTAAAATTAACCTCAGATGACCTACGTAATATATAAAACTGGATTTAACTTTCTTAGAGTGCAAAACTAGTTTGTATAAGGCGAGTAGCTGAAGTTCATTGAAACTCACAGATCACTGTATTTATCTAACCAGAGGTTCTTCACCTAAATATTCGACGCTTAATTAATTAAATTACTCGGCCCATGTTTCGTTATGTCACCTCATGTTCCATTTGACGCAGTACCCCAGTAGGTATTGAAAAGCGTTATAGTTCGACTCTTGCCGTGAACTTTTTTTTCATCCAGCTACAGTCAGCATCCATGCAGGTGCACATGGTTTTAGCAGCTAAAGATGTCTGGTGTAGCCTGGTTATCAATGTCTATCAATATCTATGCTGTCTCAAACCTAGGAAGGCATTAAAAGTCAGTTGGCCATTGGGCTCATAACTGTTTAATATTATTCCCGGTCTTTTTAAACTGTTTTACTCAATGTTCTTTGCACTTGTATTTTATGTAAATAACTAAAAATACGAATAACTTAATGTGCTCACCATCAGCTAAGGGCATTGTTCTCCACTTGACTTGTTTGAGCTCTATTTAAAAAAATTTTCGCAATGAATTTCATATCAGATTTCTTTATTCGATATAGTGCATGAAAATACAGTATTATTTACTCGGTGACTTTTCGAGCATAAATTACTGCTCACTGTGTTATAAATCAAATAAACAAATCTAATATGTAAGCCAGTCCTGCAGGAGGTCAGTCACGGCCCGAATAGCTCAGTGGTAAAGTCGCTGACTACACTACTAGGTGACGCGGAGTCGAATCTCAGGCGGGGCGTCAGTTTCGTCGAGGTTGCAGATAAGCCTGGCTGACGAGTATCAAGAAGCTCGAAACCTAGGTCCAGGGCTTCCTGCCGATTTCCTCCAACCACCTAACACCTACTTATATGGAATTACGTTAATTTAACTGATCCTAATAGGCTAGTTTGACCTTGCAGTCATTGTGAAGTTCATGATCCTTTATTGCAGTAATGTGGATGACAGACAACTTCAGCACTACCTCTGTAGTAAGTACACTATTATCACGATTATCTATTTGAAAATAACAAGTAGTTGGGCGAAAGTATTCATTAGCTGTATGTGCTTTTTGGTTGTGAGTTCCCAATATGCCGATAAACGTGGTATTACTTAGAGACAGCTTTAGTCAACCGATGTAAACCTTAAATGTATTAGAAACTATCACTATAAGAGTAAAACTTATGCACCATGGTAGAATGTAATTCCATTTTAATTGATTCATTAGATTTATCACACAGTGGAACCGTATTGTTTACTGGATTACGTTTCGGACACTATTGTCCATAGTCATATCAAGATGTCAAGGCGAGGAAATAAGGACTATATAAAGGATAACTCAGTGTTGTGTAGTTATCTTGAAATGATTATGGACAATAAGTCATGTCCGGAACGTTATCCAGTAAGCAATACTGTTCCACTGTGTGATAAATCTAATAAGCCGATTAAATTATCATTAGAAATCGAAATCAATTGGTTAACCAATACTTAACCATATTAGTGATGAATCGTGGCTAGCATTGGGACTCGTCACCTGGATGTACCTGCTTCCCAGTGAGTGATGTTGTCCCCGCCAGGATTCGGACTCGGGAGCGATCGTTTCAAACACCTGTATGATATAAAAACAACTATACCAATACTGAACCGTTTGTTGCTTTTCAAATGTGAGAACATCTACCCTTTCGTAGATCGAAACTACTACCTTCAATAATACTAGAACAGAATTTGCTCACCGTGGTACAGAATATCTCCATTTTTTAAATAAATCACATAGGGAAACAGTATTATTTACTGACGACGTTTCAAGCAGAATTTATTGCTCATAATTACATCAATACCTTCATTTTGTGTCGAGTAAATTAGTGTACATCCTACACGGTAGGATTTTAATCACTGAAAACTCCAGGCTTTGAAAACGTCTAAAGTCTGTATTCACTTTTTTCATTTCCACTTTTTAATATTTTTGTGTAGGCATAAATATGTGTATGCATATTACAAAAACAACAATAACCACTGCGTTAATTAAATTAGTCATCAAAAGCCTTGTTACCATCTCATTTTTGTTTCATATGTAAACATATATATATATATACACTCAAATGCACACAGAAGATTGTCACCTAATGGTCATAGTAACACCCATGCTAATGTTATGATAATTTAAGCAGGAGGCAGTATGTACAAAATCCTGCATAATTGGGTTAATCAATCACATCAAGCATACCAACAAATGCATATACAAACATAGATATACGGGTTAACAAACAAAACTTTGTACGTGTGAGTGGCACCCATAATCAAAGGCAAAGAGATCGATTGACCAGAATTCACTGGTAAAAGTCTACTCAATGTTTCATCCACTTAGAATATAAGTGTACATCATTAGTAAGGATGCATTTTTTGTCAGTTAGCATTTTCATGTCTCTACCTATTGGCCACGTGGAAAAGGAAGGTAAAAACTTATTACAAATTATTGTGCTGGTGTGACAAGCTGATTAGCATGTAAAGTAATGGAATCAAGCTTAGTAGTATAGACTGATAATCCTTATTAAGTCGTCACCTAGCGCGGTGAAATTTGACCCTCGTGTAGTTTATTTCACCTTATGGTAGAAGGCGTCAAAACAATGCAATATTGTGTCATGGATCTGCTGAAACTAACGATATATAGGTTTTTTCTCCACATCAGTCACCTGTGTAGGTTCGTGACCTTTCATTTCTCTATATGAAATGTGGAATGATTTTTCTACCTAATATACTGTCTCATAGCACATTTATAATCTGAGTAATGTAATTATAGCAAAATGAGAAATATTAGAGTTTCCAAGTTAGTCAGAGTTGACACTTTCTGCTAATAACTGGATATCATACAGTATGTTCAGTGTCAGTTTATCGAGTGATGAAAAACGAATACCATCCAGAAAGGACATTCGAATGACTTTCAAATGTGCAGAAAAAGTATGAAAGGGAGGTTGGTTCGAATCATTTTTGGATCTAGAAAAGTGAAAAAACACAAAAACTAGCACAAAATGCTTGTCCCTTTAACTAACATGTTCCTGAGGTTTGCAACTAAACTGGAATTAGGGGGAATTATTTATACATTTTAACGTATAGCCTAACATCTGAGTTTGATACTCATACTACGGATCAGAAGGTTGCATTCATTTTTTAGATATGGCTTATTAAACTATCATGAACTAAGTACCCTACAACGAACCTTTCTAAAGTTCCAATAACTGGTAGTATATTTAGAATTGATTCATGACTGATTAGTTATAAGTAAGATGAAAAGCCTTTTAGTTCGCTCTGACACTAAAACGCCTCAACAATTCAAGAACGTCTGTGTACTTAAAGATAGTGAGCTCTAGCTCATAAAATGAAGAAAATTTAACCTCGAAAAATAATCTTCACATTCACTTCAATAATTGTGATAGAATAATATGGAACCTCATTTGGTTCTCTTACTGCTATATGCTATTTTTTAGTGTAATGGCTTATTTGTGAAATTTACCGACCTACTAAGTGTTCATGGAAAGCTTACTAGGACTGTTTACTGTCGGAACATTCAAGACTAATTAATCTCCTAGGGGTTGGGATGAAATCATTTAAACCTTCTGTCCTCTTTAACTATGAATTATGGAATAAATACAAGCAGTATTCACAGTAAAATATCTATATCAAGCAGTACTTATATGGCAGCAAGTTTCTTGTGATGAAATGGAAACAAGTGCGAGTAAAGTAACATCTATATACTATCTAGCTAGGCTAATTACTAAGTTAACTTTTCTTGCAAAGTGCTTACCGAAAAATGGACACGTAAAGGAATTTTCCAACATCTATAAAAAAAACTTAAGTGCAAAATTAAAATTCTGTCTGATCACAGAAAAATTAAGATCAATTCATGAGGCTTCCAGTTGAGATGATGTTCAGGAAAGGATGAGCAGATGATGAAGTTTCGCTTATCATAGGTTGTATTAGGTCACCAAACGTTCACCTACTTTTGATTTCGGAACATCTGCTTATATCATTATATCAGAAAGTTTTAAAACCTACTTATATCATGATTAAATCTAACTCAGTGCTCAACTTCTTTCAGGACATTCGTAACAACTACGGCCTGGATGCTTATAATCTGTTTACATCATCACGAGATTCTGAATATTCTTATCCACATTTGCAGTCCCATTGTAACCATCATTATCTTTAAATGCATAATTGACTTCCTTGTTGTAGTTGACTAGCAAATCGCCATGATAGGTCAATATTGCATACATCTGTGAAAGGCTGATTACATTACATTATTACCTAAAGACTAATACAACTTGCTTTCCTGATCATTTTGATCAAAACGAAAATAACATGACCTGCAGAATATACTGAAATCGTATTTATCCCATGGCTATAAAAACCGCTACTTATAACTTCCCCACTGTACATGGTTGCTTTGTCCTCAAAGAAAAGTACTTTTCCAGTTCTATTTCATACTAATTCTGCATAAATTTCAAGTTATTCTTAGCTGAGGAGAAACCATGAAGAAATTATCAACTCAGCTTATTCTGCACACCTTTTTTCTTTGATAGCAATCCTAATATCGAATTAAAAACTGTATAAATGATAGATAGTGACTGGTAGCAGAACCGTGAACACTTTTTTCGTCATCCTTGGGATCTATAAGTTAAACGTAACTTTCTCCCTATGAGTATCGGTGTGGTTAACAACTCTCACCGAGAGATTGGTGCATCCAGCAGATAACTCTATAGGAGAAAGAATTGCGAATCGTGGAATACACCGCTAGGCTAGATTCACCTTTTTTACCTAAATGAAATTCCCTGTAAATATCATGATATTGACACAGGAACCCATAAACTGCCAGTGATCTATCTATTCGCATCAAACCAATCAACAACGAGAAATAAAACGTTACTATGTGATTGCAGCGATATTCACCTGTATGCACTGTTATAGTTTCTCACCATAAACAGGAAAAGAGAAATTATGAAGTATGTTACTGAGCAACATGGGTATTTATAAATAAGTCATCCTAATCTACAGATTTCGATAAGCAGATCAGAGCGATCAAAATATCGTGCGGGAACTTCGTTTGGTTTAGAGTACTGCGACAAATTAAGCTAACGGAGAAGCTGAGTAGTTCAGATCATTGAAATTTTTTAGCTGACTTGGATTAATCTATCTGCCACGAAAATAAAAACTTTTTCGTGGTAATGTAAGTCTACCAGATTATGCTAACCTTTCTTTTCATTTTTACTGGCCCCAGTAATTTTAACCCTTCCTTTAAAAAAATATCGTAAAATCATAACTACTATGCTAACCCCTTTTACTCGCTGTATTGTTCACTGATAGCTTTGAACCACTGTTCTCTTTACCGACTGCACCACAGAATAACCTTTGTTATGGTTCTGAAATTTTCCTTAACATTACCGATGAGAGAAAATTTTTTTACCTACTTTCAATGACATTGGTGACATCTCCATTTGCTTTCGTCCCGTAATTCAGAATCTAGTCCTTGTTACTAAGTATTTTGAAAATGAGTGAAGATTTCCCTGTTTCATTATATAAGTAAGTTTGAATATAATCCCAGTGTGTTTAGAAAGCCGAATCAACCTGACTCGATGCTCAAATTCTTTCAGGAAATTCGTAACAACCATGGCCTGAATGTTTATAATATTTCCTTGTTTCATTCTGTGTACATTGTGAGTTATTTATTTTGTGGTAGTTAACATTAGTGTACAAAATGCATCTTTCCTGCCAATGAAGTTTCCTGAGCTGAATATATAGTCTAAGGTAGGCTAAATCACTGTGAGTTTCAAAGCGCTATCCATTAAATTAATGAGCTGAGAAATATACCTTTTGTTTAACTGGTAATAGTCGTTTTCCAAACTTGTACACTTCAACAGTTCAATTCATCCTCCTTCCGTGTACATTTTAACTTGTGTCATTATTTCAATGTCATATCATGTCCCAGCGGCCTAGGAATAGCTTTTTTGAGTATGAGGCGATGGGCACTGGGTTCGAATCCCAGTGGGCACACTATCAATCACTAGAGTGGAGGCACACCCACCTGACAAGTCCCATGTAAAACGAAACAAGTATTCTAGATTTGGCTGACAGCCACCTTGTAAACTTCAAAAGTATAGGTCATAAACGTTTCATACGTGTCTCAGAGATAGAATTAACATTTTTATACTGGTTTCCAAAATGACGAAATAATCACTCTACGTTACGCTGCTGGTGACAATTGAACGTTTCGCAATAACTGGCTTGATGAATTTATAATTAGTGTCACTAAACAGGAAATCTCATAATCGATACCATCAAGGCCTTTATTCTGTTGCATCTATGTCACAATTTCAATGTTCAGTCTATCAATGTTGGTATGTACATTGTGAATGAAAAGAAAGCAAACCGGTAAGTTTATTCACTGTCAATCTTTCTAACATACAGATGGAAGCCGAGCCTGCTGAAGATGCAAGCATATAGCTGTAAAACTGAAAATTCAAACAGGGTCAGATACCTCAGACAAAAAAAGTGATCTAGTCAGAGGTGCATGATAATTGGTTGTAGGTAGTAAGCAAACTCTTGATGACATATATTGTAAGGCGGTCTCTAGTTGGTGTTTCCGTAACCACTTTCCATTACCCATGTAGTATGACTATCATATGTGTAAAATATTCCCAGTACACTATATTATTTTATAAATATGAATCAGGATGACTTTTCTTTTTCTTGAATGAATAATTCAAGAGGAACTATCAAAATTACAATATCCACCTTTATAAAATCTCGCTCTCTTGCGATTTATCGCTAAAAACCACCGACTTAAGTATCTAATTATGCCGATGTTTACAGAATTTCGACACAACAAATTTAGATTTCAGTATATAGATGGCAATGACTATTGTGTAAATAGCGTTCATCCGACTGCTGATAAAATGTTACTTCTTCAGTTCATTTGCAATAATGTTTTGTAGCTAAGATAAGCCACAAAGTTTGTACTAAACGTACGACATATTTTGATCTAACTTCTTAAACTTGCATAAACAACACTATCAACCCGATCTGTTCTGAATACATTTATTGCATAACCCAACCAACTAACTAAAGGTACTTCTACATTTTAAATGCTCAGTAAATCTTTAGAAAAACAGTTTAATTTAGAAGAGAACTCGATGGTTGCTGGTTCGAATCCAGCGCCATACGGATTTTCATTTCACCTTCAATCATCATCCGGCATCAATTAGGAGTAACAAGTTATTCGACTTCCTCAAGAGTAGAACAGAAGGATAATACATACATACTGTTATAATGTTAGCTAAGATTAACAAAATCTTCCTAAAAAGCTATATATCCCTGTCACAACCAATCACTTTGCTCTAAAGTTTTGGGAGAAAGCATGTGAACCAACGTGTGAGTATCAGATTGGTTGAAAAGACAAAAATCAATCTAGAAAGACCTGGAAATAGCCAATACCATTGTAAATACGAATAAACCCTTGCATTTTGTACACATTGTTGATGTTGCAATACACCATTTGTTGCCTTACCGCCTTTTTCATTTATTGCGAAACTGATCGGCCAGCAAGGGGTTGAATCTGTTGGTCCAAGCGTCTGCGTATATAGTGGTCACCACAAGGTCATAAAAAGTGAAAACAGGGGTTGTAAGAGTGGTGACTGGGTTTATAAAATATGTATAAACTGACACCAATTTTGTAATACACTGTATTAGTTTACCTTACAAATAATCTACCATTCCATAAAATGGGTCAAAGTTTAAAGGTAGGTTACAATATTTCTAGTACAAGACTACGTAACCGAAAACACTCACAACCTACTTATATTCATTGATTTTTGTGTACATTTATAGAACGACTTAAACTGTGTACCCATTGTTTTATCTACCGCTTGACTACACAGTTATTCATTATTGAAGAGTATGCAAATGTTACTGAGCCTAAAAAATAAAATCAATGTTAATATTTTCATTCTTAGTAGATTCATTTACTTGTCTAGTTGAATAAGCAATCTAAACAATTTAGAATGTATCTAATGTATATCGTTCAAATAGCTGAGATGAAAATGATGTCCAGTTGAAGTTTCTCAATGTAAAACCAAGGGCTTATACTAGGTTTCTGTAATAAATATTCTCTCTGTACACCTTGCGTGTTTTGAGGAAACATCTACACGCTATGAAACCAAACTACACCAATCGTACAAGCAGTGGCTATCATAGTTACACAGCCTATTGGAAAATGCTATGAAATTTGGAGTAATCGGCACTTGGTTCGAGTCCAAGTGAGAACAATATAACTCACTGAGAGGCAGGTACATCTAACTGAAGAAATCCAAATGGGACAAAACATATATCATGGACTCCACACCTGGCCATAATCCATCATCACTTAATGCAGAATTTCCTGCAGTATGCATAATTCATAAATTACATGTGAAATCACACAAGTGTATTTGATCACAACTGACTGTTCACATCGTTGCAGGCGGATCTGAGTGAGTGATTTAGGACTAATAACTACATATGCTGGTCAACTAACTCGAGTTTATTAACACTCACTGGATGAAGTGCTGGAGACTTTGGTGAACCATTCAAAGTTCAGCAGGCAGTTGAATGAATTTAACTGCTGAAGATGTTTTATTGATATACCTGACTAAAATTGATGAGTGAATCAACTAAGTGTAGAACTACTTTGGTTCCATAATACCTAACCACATGGTAACCAGTTTACTAAGCTGTAAGTGATTGCCGAAATCAGCGGATCGAACTAGCGATATGGCTTGCTAGTGAGACAGGTCAGATAGTAATACTGTGCATTGTTTTTTTGTTGTTAGATACTAGAAGTTATTCAGTAAGAAACTCACCTTGACTTTTAACATTGAACGTCATAACTGAATCAACCAACTACTTCAGTTACCTGGAAAGCCAAAATAGTGAATATAAAAATTCACTACATATGCCAGCCACTTACCTGGTAATCGCCAAATCTAAGATAATTTGGGTCTCATTGAATAATGACACATACTTCAAAAATGCCTACTGTTCTTAGTATACGTCTCTGAAGTACGGGCAGTAAAATGGTGCAATGCGAAATATCTCATCAGCACCTAAGAAGACATTTTTTATGGGACAACGCAATATGTGCATATTTGCACAATGAAGAAAGATTACTCGATGAAGTGTGGAACACGGATTGACTGTTACGCATCAAGTAACCGTAATAGTAAACCGTGAAAGTTAAGTATAAGTAAAATGAAAATAAAGTGATAGAGCCCTTAGAATAAAATTATTGTAGTTGTCGTGCCAGTGAAAGTTATTGGTTTCAAAATCTAATTGATGGGACAAAAATTATTCACAGTGAAGCAGTCGCATCTATTCTTGAACTTGTCTTATACTGTGAGATAAAATTTGATGCAGAATAATTTGTTTCATATTTTTCCATTTCTTCTCATATCAGCTCACATGTACAAGCGGTAGCAAGTAAGTGCGTAGGAAGAACAGGGAGGCATTTGTCTACAAGGATTGCGAAGCAGTTTCAAAAATATCTACGTAATATAGGTCCATCCGAGTTTAGCAAAACATTAGCTCGTCACCTGTGTGATACAGGAAATCAAGTAGATACGATGAAACCCTTCATAGTAGTCAACAGAAAAGCGGCCTCACACCTGCTTCGAATTACCTAAGCCGTCACAATTCAAAGAGTTCAAATGGAACTGAGTGTTCAGGAGACAACTACCAAATTATTATTTCATACTGATTTGTTGACTCATATTTGCTTTATGTTCTGTTTGAAGTAGGTGAGCTAATATCGGGTTATTTCCATTTTTCACTACACCTTTCGTCAGCCATCCTGAGAGGTGCTCACGAGCAGTTTGTTCACTGAGATAACTGCAATTTAGTCCATCAGAAACCTGTTCTCCCTTTACAAAACGGAATAGAAACAAAGAGTTCGCAGAAACCTAACAACAATGAGTGAGTATCTCATGCTGTTTCGAACAAACCAGCAGTTCTGAACATCGACATTTGAGCAGTAGCATCTGAAAACAAGCTACTGAGGTGGAACTCAACCATCAGCACTTTTATAATTCAGTTATGTTGTAAACTTTCAGGTTGGTAAATCACCACATCCTAGGAAGAGTATGAATATCAATACTCTTCTTTTTAAGACAACTTTTGAAGTAATGCTGGTTTCTTAGTAAAGATTTGGTATCAATTAATCAAATACCTACAATATATCAACATGAAGATGACTGTAAGTATTTAGATTTATCCGCTTTCCAGGACTGCTCATTTTTATCCCCGCGTTATCCAATAAATCAATATCGATAAATAAGTTTTCAATTTTATTCATGGTCCTTTTTTAATTTATGTGACCAATAAATTACTGATCATATTAAAATTGTTATTTTTATTGTTATAACAATTAACATCGGTGCTGATAAATCATTCCCTAGGAGAGCGAGTATTCACTTTTAACAAAAATCAAACTCATATGACCTTATTAATAAGAATAATAACGAATCTCTAGTTAGTTCAGCAAGAAAATATCAGATAGTAATTACTACTACTCTTCACCATTTTATACATAAAATGTTCAACTAGATCATAAAAGATGATGAGTATTATTAGGATTAAAGACACGAATTTCGTCATATTTTTCTGGCATATCGGCGACATATGCATGCTCTCCAGTGGTGTTATTCCCACTGCGATGCACTCACTGCTTCAAACACTGAAGTCCGATTACATAATGGACCACACTGTCATGAAGGTTATCAATAATGTCGACTTGATTATGTGAGGAAGACGGGCTACTGACGAATTTATGGTCTGATTCACGCAATAAACAGTAACAGTCGGAAACACATTGGACTTATAACATTTTATACAATAACTACAGGAATCACTACAAAGAATAAGATTCAGAAAACATCAATTATTAGTATGAAGTAAACAGACTTTTTTAGAAATAACTGTAATTGATACTAGTTGCTGACAAGGTAATTATCTTCCTGATGCTGATTAATTAAGCCCAGCGGTCTACCTGTATCAACAGGTTAATCCTCCCAGTCATGCTTTTGGCAAGTTGCAACGGAAATCTTATCAAATAAGTGAAACGGCACATTCAATCTCCCTGAAGTCTGAAGGATCTATTCGTTTTATTACACTAATATGGGATTTGGTCTCCTTTTTACAATATATATGATACAATGATCAGAAATCAGGTCAAAATGTTGGTGTGGACTGACTGGTCAGTTGGTGATCTGTTTAAATTTCCTCTTGGTGATGTGTAAAATGACTTGATAATTTTATTTACCAGTAAACCTTCTAGTCCAACTCAAGGTAACTGTCAGCTGGGTATCTGTTTTGTCTCCTAACGTAAGTTCCTTTCACCGTTCACATGAACCTTTCATGCTTTTCTGATCAATCATTACTTGGCTATACTGTTTCATAAGTCCTTTGATGTTGGTCCTATCAGAGATTCATTAAGTATTTGAGTGTAGTGAATGTGTGTGTGTGTGTGTGAATGTAGCCCCTAGAGCAATTACAAGAACAATGTAGACAAGGTTTTGTCTCTGGAATCTTCCAAACTGATTGGGCATGATAAGATGAAACCAAATAATCTCACACTAACCTTGTATTCAACATATCACCAGTTCAATGATTGTAGAGCGCACAGGAAGCACAATTTAAAAGTGTGCAGTCGTTCATCATCTACTCGAAAACAGAAAAACTATACAACAAATAATTCAGTTAAGGAAATCCCTTTTCAAGGAATTTATTTTTAAAGGCTATACTATCGTCTACGCATTCTCCGTATAGGGTGAGACGTAGCTGTGAGATCAACTAAGCCTGAACTTTGTATTCAAAAAGAACACGTTCAATCCCTACTCATCTCTCGGCCTTTGAATAACTAAACTACTTTTCCCAACCTTTTGGTTTCCTTCTCAATCTTTTTTCGTCTATGCTTTCGTTTCTACTCTTTCGAACTCGGGACCTTCAGGTTTCATGACGAACGCCTACTCCAAGGAGTCACATACTAGGACGAAACAGCTGTCCAGTTCTCCCAGATTTTCAATTGTCCCCCAACTGATGTCAGTCGATGTTGAATACTACCTCTAAATTAAAAAATCCCTATTCATCTCAAAAATACAACACTGAAATCATACTAAAAATCACCCATATGACATGCATATGTTTAAAAATTAATACTTGGTCCTTTCACTAGAGTAAATCCTGCAAAATTTACAAAATAAGTCGGAACAAATGTAAGTCAGTGTTATCTATTAATTTAAGAGTAATATGATAGCAGTAAGACGGGTTTAAATTGAGTTTGTGTGATATGAGCGATAATCAAGAACTGTAAATAGAAAGAAAACATTGATAGTAGTGTAAAATGAAGTAATTTTTTAAAAAACCGGAGGAACCTGCGACTACTTGTTTTTGTATGCATAGATCTGGCGTCAAATTATGAAGTGCCAAGGTTTCCGCAGTATATAGTAAGTGGAGGTGCAGACGTTTAAGGTTTGGCTGGATTTTGTAAATAGTATAGAATGATGTATTTTAAGTTGAATGTTCAGTATCAATAACATGTTGTAAAATAGATGAACCGATTGGTCTTCTTCGCGCTTTACTAAGCCATACTGGGAGATGTTCTCGAATACGGTGAGAGATAGGTCTAGACGAACGACCTACATATCAAGCTCCAAAGAAGTAGGTGAAGTGGTAAACACATACTGAACTGGTCAGTCCTGGAACTTATTCTTCACCATGGGACATATTAGAGGGCAACTACGACATGTTGTTCTAATATATGCTGCATGAGGCACCCCATGAATCAATCTTCTAGGACAGTTTTTCAGAATATTGTCAGCAAATCCCCCTAAAAAGGTTGATTTTTAAAAATTTAGGTAATAAAGCCAAAGTACATAAAATCTATTTCATTGAAGCGACTGTCATCATAAGATTCAAAACATCCTGTGTTTCAAGATATAGAAAATGATCAGTCTTACATTTTCACCGAGTAAAATTTAACAGCCCAATATTAGCGACTTGTTAAACGACCTAGATTAACCAATCAGAATAGTCACATGCTAGGAATATACTGTCCAGGACGACATACAATGAATAGTACAGAAGTAAAACTAGTTAAGTAGTTACACAGGATATCTTTCTCCTGCATGTTTTCACATCATTTTCCAGTATATCAGTTTGGAAAAATCGAGTTCAAAACGTTAATGCCATTCAGGGCTAAAATGTACTTGGACAACAAGGTTTTCTGATTACTTATTCTAGGTCATTTGACGGGTTGTGGGTTTTGGATCACTGTAGTTTATTTTCGCCTAGCACGACACTTTACCCTAGAATTCGGATTTATAACATGATCTCTTTTTCTTTTAGTTTCCACTACTTTGTAATCCGTTGACAGCACGATCTTCTTTGAAGATTGTTTCCACCAAAAGGTGAGGTAAACACTGAAAACCTGGGAAGCCGTCGATAATTGTCTTGTCCTGCTTTGGAACTTATCAAGAGTACACATCCACAGCAATAGCCATACCTCAATAAATTATTCACAAACCTCAAAAGTTTAGAGCAAAATATTTTAGTGTATTCTGAGTCGTACTGTAAATAAAGGTATAACCAAAGTAACATCAATAAGTAGTTGTGGCAATCTCATGAAGCAAGTCATCGGATCCATAGCATTCAAAAAATAACAACGGCTGGTAACAGCTAAAATGTCTATAAGGAAATGTACAATCGAAATTGGAAGCTCATTGCTCAATAGGAGAGATGAAGGTAACCAGAATGAAGGTCATTAATTTAAAAGTGTAAGAAGATTCTAAAACCACCCTAAAGACGGCTGAAATAGCCAGTTAAACTTTATTTTATGAAAATCTGCCGTTTGAAATAAAGAAACCTAGATGATTATTTTAGTTGAACCTAGGGTGACCTTAAAGGTCACTCGAGATGACTCACAAACAAATATATCGCCTGAGTCATGTTTACACAACACATTTTGAACAATCTGATCACACACGTTTTTGTCTAAGGTATTTAAGTGGAAATTCATAAAGAAAAGGATTGAGAATATGAAAAGAGGTCAAGTAGGAAGGCTAAATTATCGGCTGAATAACAATGAAAATCAATTGAGCGAAAATAACAGTACATTTAACTTTGTTTCAGAGTTGAATTCACCGAGTAAGATTTAATTTGATAACTAATTTTTCGGAAGACACAAAGGTTGTTCAAACTACTTAGTAGCTAAAGCCTTGGTAAATGTAATAATCTATCCTTGAAATGTTTTGTAGGTAGATCTAAAGGAACAGCAATGCCAATCCTGTGACCTACCCCAGCGATGCATTTCACCATCAAAGAACTTAGACATCTGCTACCAACGTTTATGGGTTCAGATGATTCATTTTGTCAAAAAAGTGCATAATCAAATTGTTCGAAATGTGTTGTGCAAATACATTGCACGGTTTAAACAATTTACGTCTTATTTTGTCGAAGTTTATAAAGGAAATTAATTGTTTTAAACAAAAATATGGAAATTGTCAATATGATAAACAGGACAGACGGTAAGTTCGTAAAGCATTAACAATATAATGAGGTTTAAAGGTTGGCAGAAACAAAACGTGTATTCTTGGTTTATTCGAGACCTAGAGCCTTCATAAGTCATGGTATGTTGCAGCTCTCTTGCTCCGTTAGAATCTAATGGTCTAAATTCTTCAGCGTCAATCAATTCACAATGTAGCATAACCGACGTCTGATATATTCAGTGAGCGTGGATGTTTACTATTGACTTCCAAGTTGTAACTTTCTATATGATGGTTGGACAATCCATTTCAGAGTTAGTCGATTTCCAGCTTCTTTTTCCTTTTCAAGAATAACAATGCAAACAACCTTATTGATAAACAGTTTAACTTCATTTATTCAGTAGTTTAAGTTATGCAGTATCAGTGATGTATTGACTTTTCATCAAAATATTTTTGTAAACTGAATTTTAAAGTATGTAAACACTTTTATCGTACATTTCGATTTTGAATTTGAGTCTGCACACAGTCAAAATGAATCCCCGCAAATGTGTGTTTTATTCTCCTTCGTCTTGCTTCTAGAATCTGTGCTGAATGGTAAGTGCTTTGAGTGCTTTATAGTCTTATGTTTTATGTTGCTGAGAACTTCATCGCATATCGTAAAGTTGGACATTTATGAGGCTTCAATTTCTGTCAATAATCGATGAAGCAATATAGGTCACTGACTGTAATGCAATGAGACTAGACCTGCTGGCATGAGAATGAGTGGTATGATGCTGTAAGCTTTCTTCTGTATTTAGCAACAAAACAGTCACAAGGGAATACCACCTAGATTGTGACTTGCTAATTCTTTCTGCCACCAAGATATCCAAATTTAAGAGTGTAATATAGCTTACCATTGTCTGTCTTCGGTATCCTAATATTCATTGATGTTAAACTCTTTCTGTATTGAAATTATATACAAAATCTTTTCATGTACATTACTAGAAAGGACTTTAGCCATTTCACTGAGCTGTGAGCTGCTGTCGAACTTACCACCACAAAAAGTTTGCCACTGAGAGTTAAGAGTTGAATGCCGCAGCCTTTTTATTATTGCCCATAAAACTTCCAGAAATCGCCTTTGTTCGTTTTCTCCCCAGCTCTGAAGTTTATTCTTGGAAGTTT
Organism: Heterobilharzia americana; assembly: GCA_944470555.2. Taxonomy (NCBI): domain Eukaryota; kingdom Metazoa; phylum Platyhelminthes; class Trematoda; order Strigeidida; family Schistosomatidae; genus Heterobilharzia; species Heterobilharzia americana. The sequence continues at coordinate 110,592,354 of OX104127.1, forward strand.
CACCATAAGGCTAGGCAACTCCACCAGCATCTAGATTTTTCTATAGTAAATGTAAACCATCGGGAAATCTCATCTTAAAGCATGTCCCCAATGAGCACTAGGCAGTGATTCAGGTTAGAGGTTTGTGGGGACTGGTAGAAATAGGAGACTGTGGACCATTAGTTTCCAACTCAGTGGCGCAGTGGTGACACGTTCACTGCGAAACCTGAAGGTTCTGGTTTCACTCTCTAGTGGGATCAAGAGTGCACATTGTTGATGAGTCGCACTCTCCACTGCCCTGAGCTTTTCAATGCTCCTCCAAATTTTACCAGTCCGTGAAGATTACCAACTTGAAAAGAAATGTAATGCATTTTTAGTATCTGTTATTAAACTGTAGTTGTGAGGCTAATCTATTTAACAAAGAGCTCACATGATCCACTCATCTATAGATCTTTGTAGAGATTGAAGGAAAGTGTAGTCAACTTTACGTCTTTCCAGTTGTTATATACCGATTTAATCTGACTAGTTTAATTACTTATATATCCTAAACTTTACGTGAATTTTGATTAAATCTATTGATCTAGAAAAGCGAAGGCGTTTGAGTACTTAACTCCAGCATCTTACACTAATCTAATCTCAAAGTTAACTTCTACTATGATGATAAACTCATAACTACAGTTGAATTCTTTTACTGGTATGGGGCTAAATAGTCGTTTATTTGTTCTGAAATTGTTTGGCTTAGCGAATTATCTCCTAAGATTAATCCCAAATAGCTGCATTCACTTAAACTGAGAAGTAGTTTTTCTGGAACTACGCATAATTTTGTAGTCTTGCACAACTCATTTATTTATAAAGTAGCCCAGCAGTCCAACCACTCAATGTAAACACCTAACTCATTTTGTCACAAAAAAAGTAATGCGACAACTGAATGCAATGAAAAATCACCTCATAAACGGCAACTCACTTTTCTTGATTCTCTTTTATGGTAGAGGATACAAATTCTTAACCTATGTGGACACTAGCTAAATCATTTGAGTGATTGCACAATTTAACTTAAATCTTAACATCTCTTGTATAATGAACAAAATCACACATCCCATACAATAAAAAGTCAGCTGAAAACATAAGATTTAGATGATTATTAACTTGAAAACACTTGGAGAATGAGTCAAAAATGAGAAAACAAAATAATTGTAGTAATTTGAACAAGATTTTCTCTTTTTCATTCAACCATTATATGAATCACAACTGGATAGAATTTCAGAAGTTTCATAGTAGTTTTTTTCTTTCAGGGTGATTTCGCTTGCATACTTTGTATGTCTGGGATTTGTCATTTCAGAAAATTAGCACAGTATCGTAGTTTCATCACAGATAGCCTTAGTACATAATAGGAGTTTTAAATTAGGGCAGAAGACTATTATCACTGAATGTTGTGAATGTTGTAGTTACTCGTAATTATCTATGAGTCAGAATAAAGAAACATGATATCTCATAAAATCTGGATAAAGACCCAATGTATATAGAAGTGTAGTGATACTCGGGTTTAGTAAGGAAATATTGAGAAGCCTAGAAACAACGCCAATGACTAATTGTTTTTATGGACAAAATCTGGAGGCATTGTAGTCATTCTCTCCAGTCACTAGTAAGTATGCTTGTACTCATTTAAAATCAGCTCACCTTTCTTATCTTTTGAAGCTAAATGATAATTCGTGCAAGTTGTTGTACTATCTCCTTGACAGATGTTGTTTAGACTGAAATGAAGACACCGCTATCCCAATGTATGCATTTAAACAGCATTTAGCACTTCATTGTGAATCATTTTTACTAAGCACGGCAGTGGGGAATTAACAGAAGATTAGGGAATAAATGATTAAACTTTGAGTTTTTTACTGAATATTTACTCATCAGAATTACTGAGTCGACTTTTGTTGGTTCACTGGTTTATTTTCAAGTAGGGTGAAACAGTTAAAAATCCCTGAAAATATTAACCTACGTCCAAAGATCATAAACAATGATGGTGAACTCCACGGTTTAACGGACTCGTTTTACTGAAGGTATATGACGATCTACTCATACCATTTTGCACGCCACCGTATTATGCAGCTTTGCTTGTGTACAATTCTACTAGCTGTTAAGCTGATAGACCTTGATTTGTTGGCACGTTTATACAATTGTAATACCTCTGTTCAACAAGAAATTTGGTGTGTTTTCTTAAATTCGTGAGCTTTTAAAATGTGTATCAAATTAGTGGTTGGTATCTGCGTCTATCAACGTAGCTTTTAGAGTTTTCTCAAAGGTGAAAAATTTCCCTGAATACCACAATGGTCTTTATAATTGATATGTACTCTAGTGTTTTTTTTCTATCAGGTCGATAGGGTGGCAATGAAGCTTTCATTTCCGCTTACAAAGAGATAGTGGAAAGACATCAACTTTTAATATTTCTCCACATAAATAACACAGTTGTATATCCTAAGAACTTTTGCAGACAACATATCGTCACATCAGCAGCCTTTAGCAGTTGACTGTGTATCCCTTTACACAAATTTGTAAGCATTCTCATAAAGGCAGAAACAGTTAGAAATCATCACAGGAAGGCAGAGCAACTATCAGAAACTAATACTGTTATTCAATAAATACAAATGACAGAATGGCTTTAGAAAAAGATAAATACTGTGGAATATGTAATATCGTATGGTGGTAATTATGAAGGCAGCCACATAAATATCCCGATGCCCTACGTCATTGTATAACTCAGTTAAGCATTCCTTAATGATTCCTTACTGATCGAAACCATAGAGGATGTAAGACCACAAAATACATCATTAATTTCATATGAATTTAACAACCAACAATTATTCATTCAGTAAGATTATGTTTTTTTAATAAAATATACTGTATTACAGTAAGAGCTCTCACTAAATGTCACCGTTAAGAGTCCCTTCTAATATCTGGCATATTTGATATATTGATACGGACTGATTACTGAACGTAAAGTGTGACTTAGGTCACGGTAGCACTCAACCCAATGGCTCCCTGATTACTAGCCCTACACTCTTTACCAAACTACATCAAGGCTACTCAACGCTTATGTTGAGCAAATATGAGTGCATTCGTGAAGTGAATGAACTCATAGAAGCAGAACTGTCTGTGAAAACTAAATCAGTGGACACTTTTCTCACTCAAAAAAACTCTCATCAAACTGTTCTCAGTAACCCTGTGTACATTTGTGCAGTAGGCAACTATCCACACCTATTGTGTGAGAGTGAATGACGTTACCACGCTACCCGCACCTCTGTAGACAGAGCGGTGTTTGAACCCATGACCCATTGGTTGAAAATCAACTGCCTAAACAGATGAACCACAACTGCACTTTGTTAGCAGTAAGGTAAAGAAATTAACATCGGATGTCACATGCAAATAAGACCGTTTCTAGGCGAGTCAAAATAGTTTCATTGAATGCCAAAAACTAATAATCCCAGTGAAATATGTGGTACTATTAAGGTACTATCTCAACAGACCCATTGTAAATTTTGAAAGCACTCCAATTTATAAGTTGCTTAAATATTTGTCTATGGTACTAAGTTCAACTGGAAGCCACTCAAAATTTGAGGTAACAAATTCTCATAAATTAAAGTGTATATTAGATTGTATTCACTAAGTTAACAGTTAAAGACGATTAATTCTAATGAAACTACCCTTAAGACTAAAATGCTGATCTCTTTGGCTCAAGAAGTAGTTAAAAATGAACTCAGTGATAGCCATTAGCTTATGCATAGAAATAATGTACCAACTAACGAAATCTTTCTGGGTGTACGTTTGTGTCTGACGTCTACAGTCCTTAAGTTTCAAAAAATATATAAAAACAAATGGAAAGGCTTGCTATGCAATCGTGAATATTCTCTATCGTGGCAGATATTCATGACTAGTTCAGAACGGATGGCCCCTGAAACATTCAATCCTATTCCTAAGATATGGTTTACATATGCAAATAAGACATTTAGAGTAATGAAAGAAGAATATATATGGAGTATTTTCAAACGTAAATTCATTAGGAAACGTAATCCAGTTCACCACTGAATTAGAAACCGATAAAGAGGACCAATCAATGTTCAACAGCACAGTAAAACCACAGAATGACGGAAGTTTAAACACTAGCACTTATATTAACCCTTTAAATTAGAATCACTACTTATACTTGAGATTACCTCACCTCATATCTTTTGAAACAGGTTTGGTTAACTGTCTAGTTAAAAGGCTAAGAACTTACTAGTAGACAGAAAATGTTAGACACATTAGGCACACCTTACGTCTCAGTAACTACCCCCCTAGATTTATCAATATATTCGTAAGAAATTGTAGGAAAATATGAACAAGTGTTATTAATAACAGCAATAACAATCGTGAAAATAAAAACAAATGTGGTGAGAATGTAAATGGAGAATTTAAAACTTCTACGGTGCTTATAAAAAAGACACTTCAGAAGCCTTACAAAGATTTCTCAATAAGACTGGCAAGTTTTATGGGTTGAAATGACCTACCAAATCTCTTGTAAGGATTGTGAGGATAAATGCATAAATCAAAGTAGTGATGGAGGATTGACCAGGTTGTCCTATCACAAAAGCTTGTGTAAAACAAGATTGGAAGACACTAGTAATATAAGCAATCTGGAGAAAATCTCGACTGTAGCTTAGCATACAATTAAACACAACCACAAATTTGGATGGGGCAGAATGGCAGTCTTCAAAAACAACTTAGTGGGGTGGGATGAGAGAGTAATAAGCAATAACCTAATTATCTAGTCTATATCAAGTACATAACCTCGCCTGGTTAACTAGTTCACTAGTTACTAGCCGGTCCTAAGCCCGGGTAAAGAGGGAAGGTTGGGCATAGGGCTAGCAACCCTACCACGGAAAACAAATCTAACCGCTAAAGAAACTTCAAAGTACAAACAAAATATAAAAAATGAAAACAAACTTATTCCCCGCTGGAATCGGAGAGGCGAAATGACGCCAGTTGGTGAAAGCCTTCGGGAAGCCAATTGGCCGATGTGTCTTCTCATTCTCGATGAAAGCGAAAGTAAACGTGGGGACATGGAATGTCCGTACGATGTTTGAACCCAGTAAGGCAGCCCAGATTGCAAAGGAGTTGAGAAGGTATCACATCGAAGTGCTTGGGATTTGCGAAAGCAGATGGAATGGGAGTGGACTCTCCAAACTGTCAACTGGAGAATCAATAATCTACTCCGGTCACCCAGACGACAACCACGAGCACACTGAGTTTTGGAGTGGCTATCATGATGTCCCCAACAGCATCGAAGGCCCTCATGCAGTGGGAACTTATCTCCTCCAGGATCATGACAGCAAGGTTCAACTCAAAGGAAGAAAGTTCACAATCATAAAATGTTACGCACCTATAAATAATGCAGAGCAAGAGAAGAAGGAGGAATTCTACAGACAACTTCAATCAACACTGGACAAGACGTCAGTTGGCGATATCAAAATTCTAATGGGTGGGGTGACATGAATGCCAAACTGGGAGGGGACAACACAGGAAGAGAACTAACCATGGGTTGAGAAGCGCTCGGTGAGGTGATGAACGAGAATGGAGAATTGTTTGCAGAATTCTGCGCATTCAACGATTTGGTAATTGGAGGCAGTGTGTTCAGGCACAAATATATCCAAAAATCAGCGACATGGATTTCACCAGACACCAGAGCACACTAAAAATCAAATCGACTTTATCTCAATGTCAAGAGAGTGGAGACGCAGTCTACTTGACACAAGACGAAGAAGGGGAGCAGATGTAGGTTCAGACCACTCACAGTCTAATGCAAGGAACCTTCCAAATCAAGTTAAAAGCCTTCACGGAAGCTGGTGATAGACCTCAATTCAAGTACAACACTCGGAAACTGAAGGATGAAACTACAAAGGAGATCTTCAAGGCAGCCATCAAGACAAAATGGGAGACATCGAGCAACATCCCTGAAGAAACCTGTGTGGAAGAACACTGGAAGTCTTTGAAAGCTATGTGGAACGAAACCTGCACAGTCGTATTAGGAAGGAAGAAGAAAGAAGATAAGGAATGATCTCGACGGACACATGGAAGCTGACAGAGCAGGGAGAGGGGGATGGTGAAGCAGAAGATAAACCAGTGCAAGGACGCTCAACGACAAGAGGAACTGAGCACAATGTATAAAACACTGAACAAAGAAGTGAAGAAGAGTGCATGCAAAGACAAATGACACTTCTACGAAACACTGGCAAGTGAAGCAGAACAGGCTGCATGTAGGAGAAACCTGACAACATTGTATCAAATAACCAGGTTACTATCTGGGAAGAGATCAACACAGATGAAACCAATAAAAGATGATGACGGAAATTTAATTACGAAAGAAGAGAAACAAAGGAAACAATGGGCCAACCACTTCAAAAAGCTCTTGAATAGACCACCACCATCACTTGCACTTCGTCCAGAAATACCACCTGCAGCCGCTGAACTACACGTGAACATAAATCCTCCAACAAAAATGGAAGTCCTGAACGCCATAAAGCTACTGAAATGTGGGAAAGCAGCAGGACCAGATGGGATACCGCCAGAAGCACTGAGAACAGACTCAGAGACAACAGCGGACATGCTCACACCACTATTGCAGAAGGTGTGGAAGGAAGAGAAGGTACCTGCCCATTGATTGGAAGAAGGGTTACCTTGTAAAACTGCCGAAGAAAGGAGACCTCAGTGTTTGCAAGAACTGGCACGGAATCACTCTCCTATCCACCCCAAGTAAAATATTAAGCCGCATCATCCTGGAGAGGCTTAAAGATGCATTGGATTCAAAACTACTACCGGAACAGGCAGGCTTCAGGAAGTACAAATCATGTGCAGACTAAATTGCAACGCTTCGTATCATCATAGAACAGAGCATAGAATGGCAATCAGCTCTCTGCCTCAACTTCATCGACTTTGAGAAGGCCTTTAACAGCGTCGACCGAGAAGTAATTTGGAAGCTGCTTCAATACTACGGAGTACCGCAAACCTTTATCCGCCTCATTCAACAACTATATGAAGATGCCACATGCCAAGTAATTCACAATGGGAAGCTCAGTGATGCTTTTGAAGTGAAGACAGGAGTGAAACAAGGTTGCCTACTATCCCCCATGATATTCCTTATTGTGGTGGACTGGATCATGCAGCAAACAGTGGGGAGCGAGAAGAGGGGGATACACTGGCTGGACTACGGAAAAGAACCTAGAAGACTTGGATTTCGCCGATGACTTATGCCTAATGTCACATAAACTTGAAGATCTGCAGGCAAAAACTAACAAGTTGATAGAAGAGGCAGCGAAGACGGGACTTCAAGTGAATATACAGAAGACAGAAGTGATGAAGATACCTCACCACCACCACCAACAACAAACTCCAATCACCGTCAACGGGAGAAACTTAAAGGAAGTAACCTCCTTCACTTATCTAGGAAGCACTGTTTCAACTACAGGCGGGACGGACGAGGACGTCAAAGTCAGAATCGGAAAGGCAAGACAGGTGTTCATTAGCCTGAAACCAGTGTGGAGATCTTCTGCACTCAGCATGCGGATCAAGATACAGATCTTCAACACCAACGTCAAGCCAGTGCTTCTGTATGGCTCAGAGACTTGGCGCGTCACGAAAGGGATTTCCAATAAACTACAGACATTCATCAACAACTGCTTACGCTCGCTGCTGAAGATCAGATGGCCAGAAAGAATAAGCAACAAGGAACTCTGGGAACGAACCAACCAAGAACCTATCACGCAACAAATATGCAGGAGGAAGTGGAGATGGATTGGCCATGCACTGAGAAGGCCGACTGGAGACATCACGCGTCAGGCCAGTTGCTCGAGTGGAATCCCCATGGGAAGCGACGAGTTGGACGTCCGAGGGTGACATGGAGGAGGTCGTGCGAGCAGGAAATGAGAGCTTGTGGGCTGTCGTGGAACCAGGTTCAAAAGATCTCAGAAAACAGAGTTCACTGGAGACGTGCTACTGAAGCCCTATGTTCCACTATGAACCCAAGGGAGTAATAATAATATCAAGTACATGCAGAAGGAAAAGCTTAGAGGTTATATGGAGTATTCAGCCACCCAAACCACAGAAATGCAGTGAGGATTAGAACTAGGTAAACATGACAGTCAACCCTCTAACTCAACTTCATCGACTTTGAAAAGGCATTCGACATTGTCGACCGAGAAGTAATTTGAAAACTGCTTCAATACTACGGAATACCGCAAACCTTTATCCGCCTCATTCAACAACTAAATGAAGATACCACATGCCAGCCAAGTAATTCACAATGAGAAGCTCAGTGATGCCTTTGGGGTGAAGTGAAGAGAGGAGTGAAACAAGGTTGCTGCCTACTATCACCCATGTAATTCCTGATTGTGGTCGACCGGACTGTATCATGCAACAAACAGTGGGGAGCGAGGAGAGGGGGACACGCTGGCTGGACCGCTGAAAAGAATCTAGAAGATTTGGATTTCACCGATGACTTGTATCTCATGTCCCACAAACTTGAAGATCTACAGGCGAAAACTAACAAGTTGACAGAAGAGGCGGGGCAGGGCAGCGAAGACGGGACTTCAAGTGAATATAGAGAAGACAGAGGTAGAGGTGATGAAGATACCCAACCAACACCACCAACAACAACAACTACAACAAGCTACAATCACCATCAACGGGAGAAACTTAAAGGAAGTAGCCTCCTTCACCTATCTAGGCAGCACCGTTTCAACTAAAGGCAGCGGCACAGACGAGGATGTCAAAGTCAGAATCGAAAAGCAAGACAGGCGTTCATTAATCTGAAATCAGTGTGGAGATCTTCTGCACTCAACACAAAGCGTGAACAAGATTCGGATTTTCAACACCAACCCAGTCAAGTCAGTGCTCCTGTATGGTTGAGAGACGAAAGGGATTTCCAACAAACTACAGACATTCATCAACCACTGCCTAAGCTGGTTGGTTCCTGAAGATCAGATGGCCAGAATAATAGGAATAAACAACAAGGAACTCTAGCTGGCTGTCAGCAAACCAACCAAGAACCTTTCGTCCAACAAATATGCAGAAGGAAGTGGAGATGGATTGGGCATACACTGAGAAGGCCGACTGGGGACATCACGTGCCAGGCCAGACCGTCGAGTGGAACCCCGATGGGAAGTGACGAGTTGGGCGTCTTAGTCGAGGGTGACATGGAGGAGATGGTGTGAGGAAGAAATGAAAGCTTGTGGGCAGTCGTGGAGCCAGGTTCAAAAGATTTCAGGGAACAGAGCTCATCGGAGACGTGCTACTGAAGCCCTATGTTCCATTAGGAACCCAAGGGACAAATAATAATGATAAAACATGTCATAAAGTTACAGAGTTACTTTGGTATAGATATAAACAATAAAATGTGTCAGAAAAGTTAATCAGCAAATAGCACTGTTTCTGTGTTGCATATCTGAGAAAGAAATTGAAACAGAATTAAAACCTATCACAGTGCTATGTTTGACGACACTGTCAACAGCCAAAACTTTCATGGACGGATAAAACGTCTTGGTCTGGTCAAATTGGGGCCTATTCCAACCTAAACTTACCCCGGCTAAAGTCAAGCTTTGAGGTTATCGGCATGCTCAACACATTCACTATCCAACTCAACCAGCAAAGTTTTGCAATCTAATTGACCAACTTGCCATCACTGTCCAGGAATTCATGAATAACGCCATCTTTGATCACACATTGATTCCACTACACTCAACCAATACTAAGAACACACTCAACATACTCAAAAACGTGTAGCCCATTCACGTCCCCTACTTCCAATATCCATGTTTCACAGACATAAAATACAAAGCGAAATACTATGCAGTATGCTCAAATTTTGTCAGGCAGTTAGAAATCCCACTGGCGTCAAAAGGCATATCAGTTCGTTAGTATCAAACACAACTTTTATAATTCACCTGCGATTTTGTTGAAAAGCAACTTATTCAGGCTGATGCAATTCCTTAAGCAAATAAAGTGATAAACACCTCCAACCAATTCACTCTCTATCCTCAAACTACCAGTCAGTGAACACCAATCGTGAAGCATCATATTACACTTCAAAGAGACAAAACGTATGCCAAATATACTTGGATTTATTCCCAACGCATCTAGAACACTCTGCATTTTTTCAGTATGCTCACCAAACAGCAGTGTTTGAAACACTCGCTCTTCGACAGTCATATACCCCGCAGGCATTAAATCGATCCCTGAGAATTTGGAAGTACATTGGGCTACTTCCATTAACAAATCCATAGCAAAGTTAAATGAGAGCTGTGTTTGGTGAACGTTCTTGCCAGACAACGCTGATTGCGGTTGTTTCACACGACAGTCCTCCAACGGCTGTATGCATTCGAGTAGAGAGTGTTGAAGAGAATAAAACACTTGGTTAGTGTTGACTTCACAGTCAGATATCACTGCAACACACTTTGATGGAGATAGTTGAGTGAGATATTCGGATGCAGAGATATGGAGAGTGTTGGATGCCTATAAGCATGCCTGTATTCCGAAACCTGTTGAGAGGTGAATTTTCGAGTGATGAGTCCTCATGTACGTCTGAAACCTGTCTGATTCTCTAGAGCTGTTTGTTGTTGTCGAACTTAAGTTAGGCTTCTGTCTGGGATGGGTCTTAGGGACTTAGATACAGCGTTAGTAAAACTGACTTTATTGTGATCTTCAAAAGTAAATTTCTGTAGTCTTATTATTGTTTTCCCCTGGGTTCCTGGTAGAACATAGGGCTTCAGTAGCACGTCTCCATTGCACTGTCTTCTCTGCAGCCTTTTGAACCTGACTCCAAGACTACCCAGAAGCTTTCATTTCTTTCTCACACCATCTCCTCTATGTCACCCTCGACTAAGACGCCCAACTCGTCGCTTCCCATCGGGGTTCCACTCGACGGTCTGGCCTGGCACGTGATGTCCCTAATCGCCTTCTCAGCTCATTCCCAATCTATCTCCACCTTCGTCTTCTGCATATTTGTTCGGTGGTCGGTTTTTGGTTGGTTTGCTGACAGCCAGCTAGAGTTCCTTGTTGTTTATTCCTATTAATCTGGCTATCTGATCTTCAGTATCGAGCCGGCGCAGGCTGCAGTTTGTTGTAAATGCGTTTCGTAACACTCCAAGTTTCTGAACCATATAGCAGCACTGACTTGACTGGGTTGGTGTTGAAAATCCGGATATTGTTCTCGCTTTATGCTGCATGCCGTGCAGTAGATGTCCACATTGATTTCAGATTAGTGAAAGCCTGTCTTTTTCTTCCGATCCTGGCTGCTATCACATCCTCATCTGTGCCACCACTACCTGTAGTTTAATCGATGCTGCCTAGGTAGGTGAAAGACAAAACCTCCTTTAGGCTTCGCCCGTTGATGGTGATTGATGCTTGCTGTTGATGCTGTTTTTGGTTGGGTATCTTCATCACCTCTGTCTTCTCTTCGTTCAACTGAAGTCTCGTCTTCGCCGCTTCTCCTGCAAAAACTGGTTAGCTTTCGCCTGTACCAAGATTTTCACGAAGTGCTAGAAATAGACCACTTGTTAAACTAATCATGATCTCAAAGTGAAATTTGGTAGGGATTTAAATAACTTACGAATTGAAACCATGGAGCATAGGGCTGCAAACCTAAAGTGTGTATTCAAAAGAAATATGTACAAACACTATCCAGGTCTTAAACAGATAATATACACCTCTGTTTATGTTTCCTCTTTGCATTTTATTTATTGATTTGTATAATTATTTATTTATTGATTTTTACCAAATACCAAATCTTACTGTTCAATGGACTACATAAAATTTTTTGAGTCCATTTCTTGTGCCATTTAGCATCATTTCGTTCTCTCTATCTGTACATCGATCAACCGATTAACTTTGACCTTTGACCTTTGACTTGTCTGGAGCATTTTTCCACTTTACTTATACATTTATGTATGTATGTACAGTAATGAACATGAATCGTCGGAAAGATAATTATCTTCTCCTTAACCCCGTTTCTTCTTTTATCACTAATGGGTAATTAGAAACAGTAAACTAATCTGAGTTAGTCAATTTTTTGAAGCGGAATTCAGTTGTAACGTCAGCTTAGATAGAATTTTACACACATTTACTATATTAACCATCTGACTTGACAGTATATGCCGCCAGTCATCTCTGTGACTACTAATTCCATAAAATGTAGCCTCTCATACTTTACTATGAAACGATGATCTGTGTAATAATGCCGTCTAAGAGCCACCGAAAAACGCTCGGTGTTTACATTAGGGATAGACTAAATAATATCATGAACAGAACAAAGATTTCCAATTCTGATTATATAAGATATTCTCATTCTGGCTAAAACTCCTTTGGTTTATTTTAAAACCCAAAGTTTTTCAAGTTAAATATAAGAAAAACTTAAGAGTATCGCTTCTGAGTTTCAGACAGTATGAATATTTAAGGCGGTCTGGTCTTAGGAAAACTTCAAAGTATAAACCAGACTGCCAAACGCTCACTTGAAATAACGCCATCAAATCGACCTTCAGTCCTCTAACATTGTTTCATTTTCAACTGATTAAAGATGACGTCATTTTCAGTGTAATTCAAAACTAGTATGGACTATGAAAGCATATCATATAGGTCGAGGTTTTACTGATTAAATTATAAAGGACATTTCGCATTTCATAAATAATAAAACTGAAAATTGTAAACAAGGTACTGGATAGATTTGAATGGCTTACTTAGAAGACCTTACAGATAATTACACTAACTAACTAAATAGAGCATAATGAGCAAGTTAGTAACTAAATATTCTTCATTCTATTGAAGTGAAACAAAAACCTGGTCAACAGTTGGGTCTCCTAAATAAACTGGTAGAACTCCGAGTAAGGTACCCAGTGGTCGCTGGTTCGAATCCTACCGTGGTACACACTTTTATTTCACCTTCAGTCACCATCCAGCATCAGTACAAGTCTGCCAAATCACGAATATCCCAGATAGTCAAATTGATGGTCTATGGTTTTCTTACTGACCACTTTTTACACGCTTAAAGAGTGAAAAGAGAAGTCTGTTTTTGCAAGAAGATAAAATACTTTCGAATGTAGTTATCTTCGGTAACATAAATTTATTTGTTTTTCTTGACAGTATTCAGTTTGGTAGTTTAAGTAGTTCACGATAAACAGGAAGATGAATCAACATAACTGTTGATAACATCATGTTAACAAACTTGGCCTTAAAGGATAGAGGTAGACTCAACAACACTGACTACAAAAAATAATTTTGAAGAAAACAGAAGTAGTCTAAAAAGTATACAGAACAGTAAATGTGATAAACAGGATAAAGTATATGAAATTAATAAGGTATGGATGCTTATATCAGGAGAACGGATGAATCTATCCGCATCGCCAATCCTGATTTTAGGGCGTGACTGATTTTCCAGCCATTGATTCCTAACATCTTAGGAGCTGTGAGCAGGTAGTCAGTATTCGTTTAGATAGCTAATTTCAACAGACTGCAACTGTACGAGTTGGTACCATATCTTTTCCTTTTCCGACCGATCAAAGGATGGGGATATTAATCACCCGATATTAGTTGTCGCCCTAATAATTTCTGTCATGATTTATTTGTTATTATTATTATTTATTTGTTATTTGTTATTTAAAACATGTGTACTCGATTACTTTTCAGTGTTATCGTTTTCCATTTAATTTGGCATGGAGAAAAAGTGCATTACAATATCAGTATACAAGTGTTCTATTTTTACTGTACATTTATCATACATTGGTGAGACTTCTTAGCATGCCTTGTTAATTTTATCCAGATACTTGTGTTCCTCATTTCATTATGTTATTTTCTACTAAGTGATTGCATTTGTAGTTGGCATTCATCACAGAGTGAAATCATTTGTAGAATCACTGGAAATCTAGGAACACCGAAAAGTTGTTTCACCCTAGTGTGGAACTCATCAGTGAGCTTATTATCCCGTCAGGAATCGAAACCAGGTCCTTCAGGTTTCACTGCAACCACTTTGCCATTGTGCTACTGGGCTGGAATTCCATGGTCCACATTTTCCTAATGCTGTGACTCCCCACAAAGCTCTAATCTAAATTGCTGTCCGCTACTGATTAGTGACTTAATTCGATATGAAATTCCATGAAGTTCTAATGGAAAGTCATGACCAGTGGGGCAAGCCAAGTAGAACGTGAGGATAGGTACTCAACGATAGGATTGGATGAAGGTCATAGCATATCTTGGACTGATAGAAGTAGGAAGTTGTGAACGTCTAGATTCAGACCCAGTGACTCAGTGGTGTCATGGTCACCGTGAAACCTGAAGATCATAAGTTCGGCCCTGGTTGGGACGCCGCCATAGGTGTTCATTGGTGAGGAGTACCATACTGAGACGAAACAGCTGTCCAGTGCTCCAAGTCTTTCAATACTCCCCCGAACGACGTCGATCCGTGATTAACACCTTGAAATCAGTTAGTCTCCATAACCCTCCAGATGGATTACATTTGACTGTATGAAGCACGTTCAAATTCTGTCAATGTTTTAGGTCGTAAGCAGCTGATGAGAAACCGACGAAGTCCCAAGGTAGATTCATTTATTTCTGCTTAAGTTGTTATTTCTTCTCTATTCAAAGCTGGCCAAAGTGGTTTCTTCAATCACGTTTCAATGATAACAGTGTCTATGTGCAATGTGATGCTATTTTTTACGCTGTTTGATTTGAAACGGAACAGTGTTTTTACCAATAAACTTTGCTCTTGCAGGTGGGCTTAATCATAGGAAAACATGTTGAATATGGTAGAGCATAGAATTATAATTAAACTTCAACATTTGCGCACTGAAGGGAGAGTGATCCCATTCAGAGTAATACTTATTTAATAATTTTTTACTAAATCTTGCATCTAGAGTCAGTCATGTTCTCCAAACTATTCATCCCCCTTCTTTTCATTGATCCGTTTTCCTATTCTCTTCTGAGTTCGAACGCTATACCTCCATCCTGGCTTGAGTTTTATTGAGAATATTTGGCCAGTTTCAAATTTGAACCAATGAATCAGTAATGAAAACTGAGGACAGTTAGATTACTGATGAATTCTTTATAGCTCTAGGTCGTTGATCAGCTATATTACTGTTTACTTGTCAAGGCATGTATTGCATCTTCAACTTCTATGACTTCTGTTATCAGTTATCAGTTGAGTGGGAGAAAAAGCCAATTTGCTGAAGATTAAAAACTGGAAAAAATTCAGAATAGGTGGAAAAAGTAGTCAGATTGATCACGATGATCACTGCTTAGTGATGCATTTATACCGAGTATAATACAGATATAGAGATAACTGAAAAATGAAAGGCACAATCAAGCGCTGTAATGTCCCTTCCCAATATATTCAGTATATGACTCCCATCTGTTGGTCTAACCATAAGCCATATGATGGTAATGACATAGTCCTTACCGTATGGTAAGCTTTACTGTGACATCTATTGGTGTTGGTACGAAATAATTAGGCTACTGAAGGTGAACCAAATAATCTAATGGTGAATAACAGTCGTAGAAACGTTTGCACTGCCTCAAGATACAGTAGTGAATGCGTGCAAAGAATGAGTTCTGTGGCAAAACAAAATGATCAGCAATTATTTAACTACTATCGTGAAGTCACGTCTAAATTGACCGGTGATCTACGTTGTACTATTGTCAAAGTATAGACTGAACTCACCGAGAAAGCATTTCGCTTACTGTATTTTACTTAGGTGCCTGCAATCTAATTCATACTAGGAATTTTTACAATAGTTTCTCACTTTTCCAAGAACAATAACCTCCATTATATAACATAAAATTGTAATTCACATTCTCTTGTGAGCTGTAGAATATTTCGGGTTCTGAAGATGAATGTTACTGGCTTTGAAGTTCATCGACATCACTATAGTAATATCAGATGTTCCATTCCGAGTACAAACGTCGCTATTTCTCGTTAGCTTTTGACCACGTGATTAATATGAATTAAAAGTTAATATGTCTTATTTTTACCCTTAAGGATGAAAACATCACCATCATAATCAGTATAATTAATGACATACATTTAGGTAAACATTACATCGAGATAGCCAAGCAACTGCTTGTAGATTTGTATACGCGTTTGTCGATAACTGCATGTGTATGCTGCACTATTTTCCTATGTTTACACAATTTATTGTAAATTCTTGACAAATTAATTCACATGAACAACACCTTAACCGAATGACTGATTTTAATTTCTTTATTATTTAAACTGTCATTTCAGTGTAAAACAATGCCAAAACCAGCGTTGACTTAGTTTAATAAGTTTCATTGATCAAAAGCGTTAGTGGTTTTAAACATCAATATTCTAGATAAATGAAGATAGACAACATGAATTTAAGCAAATATACTGTGCACAGAAATCCCCTTAGAATGAAATTTACATACAGTTAAGTACTCTCATTCAATTCAGAAGAATTCTTGAAGTTACTGGAGATTGATTTCAGTCATGTAGTGAAGGGTAGGCACCTGGACTAATTGTAGAGAAAGCAACCAAAATTAATGGAATAGCCTAAAACTGGTCACTGTATCAGAGATACAATTACACATTTTCTGTTACTCAAACTTCCATATCTTACTTAGGTCAGTATGTTATTTCTCGTCCTAGGTTTTTTCATTGTTATTCTTCTCTTTCCTCTTGACGAGAATTTGGATTGTTAGTTTCACTTCCTTTTTTCCAGCTGTTGACTTCCCTTCACTATGGCGATAGGAAATTTTAGAATCTGAATTTTTATACAATTGTTTCTTCATGCTTGTTATCCATGATTTATTTACTGACTTCATTTCGAGGTAAGGAAAATCAACGAGAACCAGAAACTACTAAGCATCTCTGTTTTTAGTTTTTGAATGCTCACTTATTTTAATCTTTCTCACTCCCTTTCTCTCTCTCCAATACCATTTCTGCGAAATCAAGCTTTTAATGTTGATTACTTCTTTGTTAAGTAATTAATATCTATATAGAGAATGTCAGCGAAGTTTTAGATGGAACGAAGTTTGGAGGTTTTTATGTTAGACCCTAGAGGAGATGGTGATTCTTTGGTGAACAAGATTCTGAAAATTGGTGTAGTAGTTACATGTTGACTCCTTGATCTTTCTCATCGTTTGTGAGAAAAACTGTTGTCCAGACAAGTAGGATTTCATCATTAACACGTTTGTGAACTTTTGTATGTTAAATTTTCTTTGCGTTACATTAAATGCATGACAAATTTACCTAACCTTCCAAATAGAACAATTAAAATAACATCATCTTTTTGGTGAAGACATACCGAGAAATTTATTTGGACCTGTGAAGTTGAGTACATCAGCCGTAACAGCAGGGAATTTCTAAGACGTACTCGCAATTATTTACGGGCATGCTTATCGAAAACAAAATCCGGATCGATAACATAGTGCTATTTTGGAGTAGATTTTTACACCAAGTCATGCAGCATTTATGCATAACCGACCTGATGTGATATATAAGGTGAGACTAAACTGTTCAAAGTAGTTTCGACTACCTCTTTTGTGTACAACGGAAGATCTGGCTATTCATCAAGCGAATCTTGAACTCTGTGTACACAACTGTTTCCTTCAATCCCTTTTCATACTACAGCCTTAGTTTCACAACTATGACTTTTCACTAAATCATTTCCCATTCAGTTTATTCCCTTCCTCTTTATTGCAGCCCGACTTTTTGACTGAAATCCTTCTCGCATTTTACGTATAACATCTACGTTAACCTACTCTATCTTAGTAAAAATAGCAAGCATTTATGAACCCTATTCAATATTTTAACTTCGCCTAGTTTACTAGTCCACTAGTGTACTAACCGGTCCAAAGCTAGGATAAAGAGGGAAGGTTGGGCATAGAGCTAGCAACCCTACCCCAGAAAATCAATCCAATCGCTAAAGAAACTTCTAAGCACAGACAAAATATAAAACATAAAAGTAAACTTATTCCTCGCTGGGATCGTAGAGACAAAACGACGCCGTTTGCTGAAAGCCTTCGTGAAGCCAGTCGGTCGATGTGTCTTCCCCTCCATTCTCTCGATGAAAGCAAAAGTAAGCATAGGGACATGGAATGTCCACACAATGTTTGAAGCTGGTTGGCAAGGCTGCCCAGATTGCAAAAGAAATGAGAAGATATGGCATAGAAGTGCTAGGCTAGGAATCTACAAGAGAAGATGGAATGGAAGTGGACTCTCCAAACTGTCAACTGGAGAGAAGCCAATAATCTACTTTGATATTGTTGCTCAGATGACAATCACGAGCACAACACACTGAGTTTTCGAGTGGTGATCATGTTGTCCCCAACACCATCCAAGGCTCTCTCTCATGCAGTATGAACCAATCTCCTCCAGCATCAGGATCATGACAGCAACATTCAAATCCAGAGGAAGGAAAGTCACAATCATACATTGCTACACTACGCACAGACAAGTAATGCAGATCAAGAGAGGAGGGAAGAATTCTACAGACAACTGCAATCAGTAGTGGACAAGATCCCACACCGATACAGCAACAGTGATATCGAAATTCATTCTAATGGGTGGGGTGATATGAATGCCAAACTGTGAGCAGATAACACAGGAAGAGAACTCATTATCGGTAGAGAAGCAATCGGTGAAATGAGGAGTGAGAATGGAGAACTGTTTGCAGATTTCTGTGCATTCAACCATTTGGTGATTGGAGGCAGTGTGTACAAACACAAAGATATTCACAAAGCGACATGGATTTGATTTCATCAGACACCAGGCAGGACACACTACACTACACTACACTAAAAATCAGATCGACTACATCTCAATGTGAAGAAAGTGGTGATGGAGAAGCAGCCTACTGGACACAAGATGAGATAAAGAAGTGGAGCAGATGTAGGTTCACACCACTCACATCACCATCCAGTGCAAGGAACCTGCCTTCAAAATCAAGTTGGAAGGCTTCAATTCGAAGAAGCTGGTGATAGACCACAGTTCACTTTCGACACCCAGAACAGAAACTGAACTGAAGGAGGAGACTACAAAGGACATCTTCACGTCAATCAGCCATCAGGACAAAGTGGGAGACGTTGAGCAATATCCTTGAGGAAACCTGTGTGGAAGAATACTAGGACTCTGTGAAAGAGATGTGGAAAGAAACCTGTATACCTGTGTTAGGAAGGAAGAAGACGAGGCATGACAAGGAATGGATGTCGACGGACACATGAGAGCTGATAGAGGAGGGAGTGGAAGATGTTGAAGCAGGAGACAAACTAGTGCAGTGGAGTGCAGGAATGATCAAAGAGAGAGGAACTGAATACAACCTAACCTATAAAACACTACACTGGAGAAAGAAGTGAAGAAGGGTGCGCGTAAAGACAAGAGACACTTACGCGACACATTGGCAACTGAAGCAGAACAGGCTACAGGTAGGAAAGGTAGGAGAGTCAGAGACCTGACAACATTATACCAAATAACCAGGTTACTTACTATCTGTGAGGGAAGAGATCAACACAGACGAAACCAATGAGAGATAGTGAAGTAAAGCTAGTTACCGGAGAGGAGAAACAAAGGAAACGATGACCTGACCACTTCAAAAACTCTTGAATCGACCATCACCACCACCATCATCACCTGTAACTCGTCCTGAAATACCACCAGCATCCCAACCAAAGAACTATCAGTGAACACAGACCTTCCGACAAAAGTAGAAGTGAAGTCTTGAACAACATGAAGTTGCTGAAATTCGGGAAAGCGTCAGTACCTGATGAAATCCGACTAGAAGTACTGGAAACAGACGTAGAGACAACAGCGGACATGCTCACACCACACCACTACTGCAGAAGGTCTGAAATGAAGGAGGGAAGGTAGGAGAGGTACCTGCAGGTTGATTGGATGAAGGGTTACCTTGTCAAACTCTCAAAGAAGGGAGACTAAGTCTTTGTATTAACTGGCGCAGAATCGGGCTCCTGTCCCCAGCCATTCCAAGCAGAATATTAGGTCTCATCATGCTGGAGAGACTAAAGAATGCTCTGCATTCAAAATTACCACCGGAACAGGCTGGCTGGCCACACGAAAAGCAAACCATGTGCACATCAAACTGCTACGCTATGCTGTGCATCATCATAGAACAGAACATAGAATGGTAGTCAACTCAACTCTACCCTTACCTCAACTTCATCTACTTTGAAAACGCCTTCAACAACGTCGACCGAGAAGTAATTTGACATGCAGCTGCTTCAACACTACGTTCTTACTGTCACATACCTCTATCAACCTCATTCAACAACTATATGCTATATCATGAGGCTACATGCCGAGTGATTCACAATGGAAATCTCAGTGACGCGTTTGAAGTGAAGACAGGAGTAAGACAAGGTTGCCGCCTACCATCACCGATCATCTTCCTGATTGTGGCCGACTCGACTCGACTTGACTTGACTTGACTTGACTGGATCATGCGAAATGTGTGAGGAGCGAGAGGAGGGGCATGCACTGGCTGGACAGATGAAAAGAGCCTAGAAGATTTGGAATTCACAGCCAATCATAACTCACGTCTAATATCTTGTCGCACAAACTCGAAGATCTACAGGTGAAAACTATCGAGTTGGCAGAAGATGTAAGGTGGCGAGGGGGAGGGCGGGACTTCTTCCAGGTGACGTAGAGAGGACAGAGGTGATGAGGATACCCAACCAGCAACAACAACAACAACAAGCACCATCACCATCAACGGGATAAACCTAAGGAGAAGTAGTCTCTTTCATCTACACCTACACAGGCAAGGCAGCATCGTTTCAACTACAAGCGGTGGTGGCACAGATGAGGATGTCAAAGCAGCCAGGATCAGAGACACAGCAAGATAGGCCATCATTAATCTGAAATTGGTGTGTAGATCTACTGCGCTGCATGCAGCATAAGGCGAGAACAGGATCCAGACTTTCAACACCAACTCAGTCAAGTCAGTGCTTCTGTGTGATGGTTGAGAGACTTGGTGCGTTACGAAAAGTATTTGCAACAAACTGCAGACACACATGAACAGCTGCCGCCTACGCTCACTCGATACTGATACTGAAGATCAGATGGATTGCCAGAATAATAAGAATAAGTAACAAGGAACTCTGTTTGGTTGGCTGGCTGGCTGTCAACGAACCAACCAAGAACCCACCACCCAACAAGTATGCCGAAGAAGAAAGTGGAGATGGATTGTGCTGGACAAATACTGAGGAGACCATTTGAGGATATCACACGCCATGACAGGCCATCTAGTGGAATCCGAGTGGGAAACGATGAGTTGGGCGTCGGGGGCGTGGGTGACATGGAGGAGATGGTGTGAGGAAGAAATGAAAGCTTGTGGGTAGTGTTGGAGTCAGGTTCAAAAGATTGTAGAGAACAGAGTGAAATGGTGACGTGCTACTGAAGCCCTGTGTTCCACTAGGAACCCGAAGGAGAATTAAAATAAATAAATAAATATACAGTTTAGTAGGTAGACTGAAACATGAAGTCAAATCAATATGTAAACTTGTTCTTAGGGAATTCGACTGTTTAAAACTAACTTAGTCCTAAAACGTGAAATCGTGATACTTTGCTTGCAATGAAGGGCTTTTTATTTTTAGATTTCATGTTCACTACATTTTTGGTCTTTTTATGAGTTAAGAAACAAAAGTAATCACTTTTTTCCCACGTATCTGTAAGTGAATCATGCATCCATCCTTTACCCTAAAAGCCATTCATTATGAGGAAGTTTCGTTTTCCATAATTTCACAATCCTGTAGTAATTTATAGAGATAACCAATGGTTCTGCAATCGATATCAGTTCCAAAGAGAAACAAACTTCAAGTAATCTCTCTGTTGAAGGCTGTTGTGCTGAGTTGTTAGAACGAAGAAAAGTGTGCAATATAAGGATGTAAATGAAAATTATTTGCTATCCTTTTCAAAGAAATAAAATTCAAATCATTTTTTTAGTTCCTAGAACTCTTAAGCAAATCGCATCAAACGTTCCTAACCTAGTTATCAATTATATTGCTTTCATGTGTACATAGGCCGGTATTCAAGCATTTTAGCATGTCATACGTAGTATCATCGAGCTTCAGTGCAGTATCGATGTGGATAAGATTGTGACACGAGATGAAGTCATTCTATGAATACCAACACAATTCTGACGGCTGAATACCTAGCTAACTGATAACCACAAATTTGGAGACTGCAGGTTATATCCAGGTGGTACAGATATTGTTCAACAATAATAGTTAGGATCACTGTGACGCACTTACTGATAAAGGGTTAGTGGCAATCAAGGTTTACCGAGAAAATATTGAAATTATTTTTTTATAGAAAGCTTAAGGCTCAGTTTTATGAATTGTTAGTTTATAAAATACGACTTAATTACTGTATTTGGTTGCATTCATTTTACGTTCAAACAAAGTATTATGAATCCACCATTTACAGGACAAGTCAATATGTTATCCATAGTATTATTGTATACCATCTGCGGAACGCATATCACGAAATAAACCGATTGCAAATAATCTGTAAATAGTATACTTCCATGCTTCTTACTTCAGTAAACTCCATACTCGAAGTCTCACCGTAGTTAGAACTGGCAATAAAACTAATCCGGCAGGATATCGTAGAAGAAGTTAGATATAAAGTCTCACATGTTCTAGTTGATCAAAAACGGTCAAATATGAAAATATTACAAAAAAAAGAACGTGCACTTCGTTTTTAAAAAAAATGATAAGAATATACGGATTATGATAGGCGATAAAAAAACATAACTGTTATCATGATCACATCAAACTATGAGCACTTGTCCAGCGGACTTTATGAAATGATAGAAAACAAGAATTGCAAGGTAAGGTAAAACTACAGATCAACAAATTACTATACAGTCTGAAGTCGAAATTAGGCAATGACTTGTGGTTTAATTTAGCACTAAAAGTTATGCTGTTTCACGCTTCTGTGGCCTTCCCAAAATTCATAAACCCAATTTTC
Source organism: Heterobilharzia americana (assembly GCA_944470555.2). Classification (NCBI taxonomy): domain Eukaryota; kingdom Metazoa; phylum Platyhelminthes; class Trematoda; order Strigeidida; family Schistosomatidae; genus Heterobilharzia; species Heterobilharzia americana. The sequence goes on from OX104127.1 coordinate 110,615,344, forward strand.
TGATTCGTCCAGTTGTGGATTTTACTAATTCCTCAACATATAACGTTTCAAAATACCTCATAAAAGTCCTTAAACCACTGCGAGACAAATCCATTAGACTTTAAACATAAATTATTACAAACAACCATTGAAGATGATGAAACAGTGGTTAGCTTTAACGTTTCTCTGCATACAAATATTCTAACTGATGAAAGTATACAAGTTGTCAGATTTTTATTAGAGTCGGACACTTCTCTGTCACTATGCAATATTTCCATCAGTGAAATCTGTGATAAACTGAGATTATGTCCGACCTCAACCCTTTTTACTTTTCGAGGAAACCTTTACCGTCAAACCAGTGGGATAACAATGGATTCACCTGCCTCACCCATTATAACTAATCTATACATGCACAAAGTAGAATCAGACCTACTTAGCCAACATAATTTAAAACTAAGAATATAGTTGAGGTACATTGATGACACATTTATCATAACCAAAAAGCAAGGTCTAGAAAGTCATTTTCAATACTTTAACAGCCGTTTCAATCCTATAAAATTCACATATGAACTAAAAACAGAATTGAAAACGCTAGCTTTCCGAAGCTGCAAGGCTATACAAAACAATGATGGGAAACTGGACATTGATGTCTGTCGAAAAGATACACATTCTAACGAGTACCTTAACTTCGATTCAGCTCATCCATTGGAAACTAAGTTAAACCTTGCCAAAAAATCTGTTGACGAGATCACAAAGGATATCAAATAAAGGAAAATCTCAGCAAGTAGATAGGCAACTTGTTCGGGAAGTCTTAAAACAAAACAACTATCCGGAAAAGCTATTAAAAAGGATAGAAAAAAGTTTATCGAATAAAGATACGGAAAAGCCAAGCCATAAAGATTGGATAAGCACTATAGTACTTCCTTATCTAGTATCCACATCAGAGGAAATAAGGCGTATCCTTAATAGTTACAATATCAGAGCATTCTTTAAGGTGACGAACACATTACACTCACACCTGTGTAAATTCAAAGATCCAATTCCTCATTTAGAACAACAAAACTGTGTTTATAAGGTAGACTGTAGCGAATGCGATGCCACATACATTAGAGAGATGTCACGTCAAGTACTGACACGCCTAGCCTAACACTGTCGAAGTTCCAAGAAACCATCAAAAAATTCCTATGATCTGGAAAAACTTGAAAAAAGCTCTGCTTTCGCTGCTCATGCCCTATATTCAGGTCGTAAACATCATTCGAACAGACGAAAGGCCTGCGAAAGGATTTCCTTTCTCACTAAGAGCGGAAGCAGAAGCTTTGCATATCTATTCGTACCCTTTCTCAGTCAACAGAAAAGATGGGTTACACATCCCACAAATACGGCAAACATTAATGACTCGTATAGGTAGTTGTAAATAATATATGAAGAGAACACAATTTCATTCCACATGATTTATTCTGGATTTACTCTTGCTTGAATAGTTTTTGGTTTTATTTCACTCAGTCGTCTGAATCACGTTAAAAAATATTAGCTGCATTTTAACAACTTGTCTATTCCAATTACATAACACTTTATTAGTCTACTATTTTCAGCAGTTTTGGGCTGCTTTCTGAGGTATGTACATTCAATGAACCATTCCATGTATTTGAAACAATTAGTCCCTTTAATCAATTTCGATAACGCTATGAGGTAATCTTCGTCTTCTAATAACGTTATCGACACTTCATATATTGAATAATCCGTTTTGTTATCACTCATACTTCAAGTGTTATTAAAAGTACCTTTATCGTTATTATTTTTATTTATTTATTTATCTGATGTTCAAATATTCATCCTTCCAAACTAGTAATTTATTCTTTCGCACCCTTAATGACTGCAACCCCATTGTACTTTTCATAGACGAACTAATAAATAATCTTCGATCGCTGTGATATCACAGTTCCAGCAAGTCGATTCCTTACTTATCTCTCCTGCCTCAACTTTAATTCCATCCCACTGGTATGATGTCAGTATATAACTCGAGTTTACTAACCAATGCAATACGGATGAATAGTGCACTTAAGAAATTACAAGCGTTGACTTATATAGGAGTGGTTAGATGGGAATCCTCAACATGTTTTCTAAGTTTGCTTATAAGAATTTATGTTCAGACAGTTGCAGAGCCTTCTATACTACAATTTTAAGAGACTTCCTGCATTCAGAACACCAAGCCGACATTTCCTCAATAAATATCCTTATTCAACTCAATTTTTGACATTTCGTATATTTTTGTTCCTGGTCTACGATCTACCACAATGTTCCAAAACCATCAATACGGCTATTGACGAAACTCTACAAACCTTTCGCGAAGTATTCAGTTTGTTGGGTTTAATCTTGAAACAAGTTGATTTTTCTTTCCAATATGTCTAATCTTAAAGTTTCGAAGTAACCAAGTACCTTTTCAGTGAAAATTTTTTAAACTACAACGCAGCGGAACATCATGAATTTTTCTTATATTACAAACTCACATGTTTTGTCTCATTGAGATTCATTAAGGGAACTTTATATATAAAATATGATCTTATGATCTGAATCAACTATTCTAGGGGGAAATGAGAATTCCAGTAATAGCTCATTCATGTTAGAAAAGTGATCTCTTCTGAATCCAACCAGTATTTTACAACACAAAGATGATACTCTGAAGCCCATGTTGACTATGCGATTACCAGTTACAGCTCACTGGTGAATCTGATTCCATATAATATGCAAGTGTCTTCAGTTATATTCCTAAATATCCAATAATCGTCAAGTGACAAACTTAATTCAGTGTATGTACGGAGATGAGTGATATTTACTTTGTCATAAGTGTATCTAACTTCTCTATGAGAATAATTTTCATTTCAAAATCTGCTCTTGTCTTTTAATTTAAACTTGCATTCACTAGCCGATAGGAGGAAAAGTGAAGCTGGTTATTCATAAAAAGTAAAAAATGTCATCTGTGACACCATGTATCTGATAGAGATCGATATTTTGCTAACATTCAAGAGAAAGTGACAAACACTTGGTTTTAGCGGATCAACTCAGGTGAAGATAATAAATAGCACACGTTTTTGGTATTTTGTTGTGGTATATCATTGTTTTCACTGTTCCTAGTAAATTACCAAACCATCTTCAGATCACCTGCTTTGGTAGACACTAAAGGATAAAGAAACATTTTTTCTGTCGCCGGTGACTAACGTGATCACTTCTTTTCTTTGGCAGTGCTTGTAGTAATATCAAGTGTACTACTTTGTCAAACACGTTAAAAAGCACACATATTTGTCAAAATCCTCAGGCTTCTGCTTTCCATAATTTTTTCTAGACAATTTTTGTTCCTGGTCAACACTAAATTCAAATTTAAGGAGATACTTTGTTCCACTTACATCAGGTGAACACAGACAGATAACATCTCCATATACCATTACTGTGAGGGTTCGGTGGAAAACGCTACCTTTTTGCAAAAATATCCATCTGCTCAAAGGAAGGATGAAAATACTGTGTTTCTTTAAAGAGAAGGTAGCCAGTTATTCATTCAAATGTAACAGTGATTCTAAATAGGAGGGAGTCTGACGTCACACAGAGTCTACAGAGGAAACAGTGGTTATGTCTGTCAGTTATATACATCCAAAGTTAGCACAAACCAGTGAGTTTCTACCACCTCAGTCGAACTGTGTAGTGCAATAAGACGTCTTCTGGTTAACTCTGACCATGCTGCAGAAGGAAAGCACCCTTAACTTGGTCTGATTCTTCATAATAGTCCAAATGATTTGTAGCTCAGGAGGAGGATGGGAGTTATTTGGTTTTCTCCGAGTTTTAAATTTGTTCTTGCACGTTTCGTCATATGGCTAGGTGCATTTATCGGGACTTACTTCATAAAGAGGTGAATGCTGATAAATTCTCCTATCCTTCTAGTGAAACATCCTAGGAAAAACTTCAGAGCTCAGAGAACAACAAATAATTATCACTCATCATAGTGACAGCAAGCAGTGATGGGAGCCAAAATGAAAGAGATGGAGAGTCATAAGCACAAAGAAATAGTAGATTTTTAGACCAATTAAGGAAGTTATCCCAAGGAAGACAGCTATCAGTAAGAATATAATCATAAAAGATGGCTGATTCAAGAGTGAGACTTGGTTGCTGTGGTAGAGTATAATTCGGTATACGAGTATCTATTCGATATAGCACACAGTGATATAGTATTATCTTGTCACTTTGATATGATTACTGGCAATAAATTCCATTCGAAACATCATCCAATAATCAGTACAATGTAACCTGTGAAAAATACAGTTAAGTCAGTTTGACTAGCACAATATAATATGCGATGATAGATGTTCATCAGACGCCTATTTGGAGATGGTAACCCGGAACATTTCAAGAGAACCAAACAGGTTTCAAACGTACATGAGGACTCATCACTCGAAAATTCACCTCTCAACAGGTTTCGGAATATAGGCATGCTTATAGGCATCCAACACTCTCTATATCTTTGCATCCGAATATCTCACTCAACTATCTCCATCAAAGTGTGTTGCAGTGATATCTGACTGTGAAGTCAACACTAACCAAGTGTTTTATTCTCTTCAACACTCTCTACTCGAATGCATACAGCCGTTGGAGGACTGTCGTGTGAAACAACCGCAATCAGCGTTGTCTGGCAAGAACGTTCGCCAAACACAGCTCTCATTTAACTTTGCTATGGATTTGTTAGTGGAAGTAGCCCAATGTACTTCCAAATTCTCAGGGATCGATTTAATGCCTGCAGGGTATATGACTGTCGAAGAGCGAGTGTTTCAAACACTGCTGTTTGATGAGCATGCTGAAAAAATGCAGAGTGTTCCAGATGCGTTGGGAATAAATCCAAGTATATTTGGCATACGTTTTGTCTCTTTGAAGTGTAATATGATGCTTCACGATTGGTGTTCACTGACTGGTAGTTTGAGGATAGAGAGTGAATTGGTTGGAGGTGTTTATCACTTTATTTGCTTAAGGAATTGCATCAGCCTGAATAAGTTGCTTTTCAACAAAATCGCAGGTGAATTATAAAAGTTGTGTTTGATACTAACGAACTGATATGCCTTTTGACGCCAGTGGGATTTCTAACTGCCTGACAAAATTTGAGCATACTGCATAGTATTTCGCTTTGTATTTTATGTCTGTGAAACATGGATATTGGAAGTAGGGGACGTGAATGGGCTACACGTTTTTGAGTATGTTGAGTGTGTTCTTAGTATTGGTTGAGTGTAGTGGAATCAATATGTGATCAAAGATGGCGTTATTCGTGAATTACTGGTTTATAATGGCAGGATAGTCGATTAGATTATTGAACTAATCCAGTTTATGTGGTTTGGAGTTTCTCTGTCTATGCCAATCCACTGCTTACTTTAACGAATAGCGTCTACCGGAGTAGGACCAGGAACAGATAGTGCCAAGAGTCATTTCTCTGAAAATTACACCTGTTGAAGAGGTTTCTGAATTTTGATTCGAGTCGTGTGGGGAAGAAGAGGTAGTTTGGTTGACGTCTTCTAGAGAATAGAAATCATTGTTGAAGACTCGTGGTGAAACTACTGAAAATCTAAATCAGTGATTCAGATTTTGGCCCTCTTCACTGTGTTCAAACTTTTAGTTTGCCTTCATTTATTTATTCTGTCTCTTTGTATTAATTTTTGCTACAATATGTCTTTTTACGATTTCTTGTATGTACTCTGATACGGACTGTTGCAATATTAACTGATGCACTTTTGTGTCAGATTATATGTTAGGCTGTCGGTCTATTTGAGGTCTTGTTAAGTAACTAAACAACTTGGCCTCTCTTTATTACTGTGGAACTGCTAGTTCACAGAGATATGACATACAACTAATTTTGCTTGTTTATTGAAGGTAATTTAGTGCTGATTGGTGACTGGCTTCTAGAGGAACTTCTTAAACTTCTGATGAACTCCATGACGCGTTAAGTCAATAAGATTTTGAGTGAAAACAAATACTAGTTTGTATTTTTGTTTGCATATCACTCCATAATATGATTTGACTGCAGCTGGGTAATTTTCATTCCCATGCATGAAAGTCAGGTTTCTTAAAGGTTGTTAATAGACACTGTCGATAACGTTTCACACTTTTCATTTCATCCGTAATGAGAAGTGTAAGTATTAATCTATAGTTAGTTTTTCTTCTCTCTTCTTTGAATCTGTGCTTCCTGTTAAGTAAGCACATTCGTCTGTTCTTCATTAATACTTGTTTTAACTTGTTTTCGGAGCTAATTCTAATGGAATTCAATAGTTTCACTCTATAAATAACTATGTTGTTACTATTTTAATCTGAACTCTATTGTCTATACATTTCATGTTTTCACTAACTGTTTTCTATAGTTTAGTCAGTCTTCACTTGAGTAACCTTATTTCATTACTTACCAGTGCAACAGTAGAAATCAGTCTTATGTTTAATTTTCCACCGAGGTATTTGCTAAAATAATCCAAAGGTGTCCATAGATGCTACTCAGTAAACTAAAATTAGAAAGACAGTCATCAGTCAAATTTGCCATCAAACTATAGTTGGTATATAAACAGCATCTATGGAATTATCTTTCACCTGTTAATCGGGTTTCTAGCAGGGAATATGACTTGGTTATAATGCCTAAATTCCTTGTAAATGTAAATGCTTTTAAATACATCGTTTACAGAGCTAGAAGAAACCATTTCCCTCAGCGACGCCATCTTCCTGAAAGGGGTACGCCCGTAACAAAAGGAGCCAGATTCTACAGCTTTTCTAAATGTTCAGTTACTTTAATGTAAACAAGAAACAAATTAATGAAAATAATTAAATCAATCATCTAACTGACATGGCATGCATTCTAATTCAGTCAATCCAATTATTTACATAAAAAGCTTCTTCTAAAATTGAAAACAGTTTGAGATCATTCAGAAATCATTTTTTGTCATTTACCATGGGAAGACAGTCGGAAAAAATCAATGTAGAAGCTCACACAGAAGCACATTAGTTCAAGTTACCACGCTTCACGGAACCATGCAAATGACAAGTAGGTGTAGAAAAAGTGATATCGAAGTAAAAAAAAGGTGCATGGGAGAAAAAGGAATCTAAAAATCAAGCCTGGTAGAAATGTTTAAGATTTCGAAAACCTCGCAGAGTGAATACATCTGGGCTGCTGTGATCGATTTTCTATCATGTCACCAATCCTGACTGATAGTTGTTACCATGACGAAGTGGTCAGGATTGCATATCGCAATGACCAAACGAGCTATGTTGATGGATCGCTTATCACCTAGAGGTCCTACCATACGAAAAAGGTCAGATAGATAGTGGCAAGATAAAAACCGGTTGCCATCATAGCATAAACTGGCACGCTATGATGAGGGTCCGAGGGCGAAGGCGTGCGGCTGACTGGACGGCGTTTTATAGCTGTAAGTTTTCTCCTGTTGATAACCGGCAGCACTATACCGATACAGCCTTCCATAAGGAGTTAGGTAGGCTCTGGAAACAACCTAATTCCCTCTGCCACACGGTCTTCTCGTGTAGACAGTATGCATTTTTCCTATCCGGGGCTAGAACAAACTAACTGGAAACCAACAATCCTAAAACGACTGTGCGATAACTCTCAAGCAGATTTCCCACAAGCTGTGGACCCACACGAATATTTTTCTATTTCAAGTAAACTGAGAAAAAATAGCCTTCTATGGTGTGCGAGCTCGGGAATAGACCACTGCGTATTCGCTTTCATTAGTACGCAAGGTACAATCAAACATGATTTGTCCGCTTTACCTTCGTCTCCTTTTTTACCTTGACTTCCTGATATCAATATTAAACCTCTTGCAAATTCCTGAAAATCTCACTCCTCCATGATTGCCAACGATCTAAGTCAGTGAAAAACCGCTCCTAGTTGTTTAAAACCCCAATGTAGGTTTCATATTAAAGCTTTCAGTGTCCGAACCCTATGTGAAATTGGAAAACAGACATTGCTTGCCAGAGTAATAATGGTTTCACTGCCTTCTTCATGCCGGTATCTTTATGAGGCCTGAATAATCTCTGAGTATTACCTAATGCTGTTGTCTTATCAGTGTGTTTCATTTTCACCATAAAATAATAAATGAAACCCTTATTTTAGTCTAATTTCACGAGTGCAATGCTTAATCAATCTCCATGTAAACATCAATTTAGATAAGCCAATAAAGGACTAGCAAAGGTGTGCTCCACTCACTCATCCTTACAAATCTAGTATTACGTTTTTAAGATGATAATGCATCATATTACCTTAAATTAGTTTATCCAGGAAAATCAATCAATATTTTAAATCAATTCGAAGTACCTTGTTATAAACTTGTTCGAAATACGCGTTAAAGGAATTCCATATTAATACTCCCAATAAGGTTACTAGATATACTGAAGCATTACAATGCATCCTTTAGAGGTTTGATTACCGTTTTTCTCATAGGTGTGTTTATTGATTTCACTCAAAACTGGTTTTGTAAACGTACTTTCAAACATGCACCTGTCTGCATTTCTAGGGGAGAAAGCAGAATATTTCATTATTCGACTCAAAATCCAGAAAATAATTTCAGTATCACATACATCAATCGTGAAAATCCCGTTAAAAGCTTAGGCTGAAAGTTGTTTTAATTGCAGAAGCTATAGGAATTTATGTTTTAAAGAGGGAATTCTGTGTTCTCTTGATTAGTAGCAGACATGGTCTGCATTATCACTCAATGCAGTCACATCTAATAGAGACTGACTGCTCTACTGATATTAAATCCACCTTCAGGATAAACTAAAAGCTACCTAGTCATCTCTACCACACGTGGTATAAATTTATCTTCTACAAACAGTGGAGAATATCGTGATTAGAATAATGAAACCAAAATTATGAGTGTGGAAAATGATGGTACTTAACCTTCATCCCTCACGGCAGTTTGTTTTGCTCGAATACGATATAATTCAGCTATAAACTATCCAAGTGAAATGCAAATCATTATATGGATTCTGATCTAGTGTTTTACCCTTTTGTAAATAAGTTTTAATTTTGAAACCTTTTGTGTTCTTATCTGGTATTATCCTCCTCGGATTCATTTCCTGTTCTAACGAAAATAATGATTTTCTATGTGTCAGCCCGTTATTAGTTAAATTATCGAAACACTTGCAAAACGAATTACACTGTTAGGTGATCTTTATTTTTAAACCAAACAACTGCACGTTTGACTGCTATTCTTTATATACTTCACATGCTTAATATAAAGACTATTGCATTTAAAGCTTGCAGCTGATTTAAATTCAAGTAGTATGGATATTTTACACAAATTTTTGTGCATTCAAAGATCCCTAGTTCTACTCTATTACTACTAAATTACATCCCATTTCCTAGTCTCACTATTCAATTCAGCTTTTTATCTGTGTTATATTCCTTTAACTCTGTTACTTTGTTTATCATGATAGTCTAGTAATTTTTTGGTTAAGACAAATAGGTATTTGACTGGTATTTTTGCGCAGTCAAAAGTAAACTTTTGCTGAGGTAAACTACTTTAAATGTTGAAAAATACCTCAAAACACTTGTAGCCAGTAAATTCACTGATCAAGTTCCGCAACTTTTAGAAAAATGGTACAATAACATTCTGTGTCACTATCAAATAACCGAATACCATTTAGAACATTGCACAATTCCAACATCGCCCATTACAGTGTAAAATCCACTTTGTGTGCATTCAAACAGCTAATTTTTCAAACAAACGTTTCATCCTTTTTTTAATTTAACTGCATTCTGTTATTCATTACAATTATTTATTTGGATTTCTTATGTCTTATGCCTATTCATCTTCATAGCTATTGGATTTAAATACAGTACCACTTTAACTTTCGCATTTGCGTTTCATCAAACAAATTTGAAAATTCCCCGAGGAAGAAAATAGCACAAATCTTTTAATTCGTGGAACTAGTTCAAATATTACAGTTTATTTTCTCAGTACACTGTTACAGTTAAGTTCCTAGTGCCTCTGACTGTAAATTATAGCTATAATTTATCTATATAGGTAATAAACAGAAAAATGGAAAGGAATGTCTTTGAAAATGTTTTAGTTCAACGAAGTTATCATTGGTAAATAATTGTATCATGTTAATTAAATATTGAAATACTGAATCTGTTCTGGCGCATTTCGTTAGCACACCAATGAGTAGCAGATAACAAAAATCGCCTCACTTGTTATTTAATCTACATAAACTAGCGTCTACTAGGACCGGTTAAAAGTTTATCTTCAGTTTCGGCAACACCACAAACGCCCATTTGTATCTTGTATGCTGTTCGACCCAGGTTATTAAAATGTAGAACAAGTATCTTATCATTACTTCATTATGTTAGCAAAATAGCTTACAGTATCCGTTCAATATAACCTAGTTTTCAGTGTTGTCTCTTCGGTCTCTACTAGTGGAATCCAGAATGTGCGTTTCATCCAATTCGGGACTCGTCACCTATAAGTGCCTGCACCACAGTGAGTGATGTTGCTCTCACCGAGACTAGAACTCAGTATCCATTACTTCATATGCCAAAGAGCTCTATGCTAGGCCACTGGGGCTTGAGGACTATCATTTGGGCAGCGGATTTCAGTCGCTGTTTATTAGACCAGAATATAATGAATATCCTGGCAGTATCGTGGCATCCGTAAAGGGGCCCATCTGCCAACAGAGGTCGAGCGATTCGACCCAGTATAGCAGTAGAGAATTACAAGTACCAATGAACAACTAGTTTTCAGTGGTTCTCCAGAAGATGCTAGCTCCGGAATTAAACTTTATTCAAATAAGTGAGTTCCACGGAAAGCAATAGAATTGACTTTTACTTTGTTCACCTGAACAGCATTACTTCTCTGGATAATTTTTCCTTCAAACTTCTTTGCTGAATGCGTCTAAGTATTTGGAACACTCACTGTTTAGTCATACACTTTCATCAAGCAAACTTACACGTCAGGGATATTTGATCTCGAAAAAACTTATAATACGTATACTTTTTTCATTGTAAAATTTAAACCTCATTTTCGAGTCTTTTTCACTGCATGCAGTGTTACTTTCTTTTACCGCGTTTAAGACACTAAACGCTGATCGGCCCATTTTACACTTTTAATATGCTATTTTGCTTCCCTTTGCCGAGGCCCTTGGAAAGGTATATAAATGATTGAACTTTAAGCTATAACCGCACTATTTCACTTGAAGTAAATATACCTTCAGTGTCATTGCCTTCTTCTGGTGTGAGGTGAGTATCGTTCTGAGAAGTCATTGTTTAGTCCTCTATCGTATCGCATCGGATGATTATTTTGTTATGTGTATACCACGGAACAAAAAAACACTGTAAATAGATTAAAATCCGTATTATGATTACGTCCATAGCAGTTAAAATGAAACTTCAGTAACTTCTGGGTTCAAACCGTAATCTGTTGGATTAAAGAATTTTAATCTAATCAGTCATTTATGAGATCAAATAAAGACAGTGTTTCAAAATCGACTCAGTCGCTCTGATAAAAAAACAAAGTAAGCATTGAAAACCTGGGAGTACTGAATAGCTGTTTCGTCCTAGTGTGAGACTCCTCAATAGTGCGCATCCACGCCCCTGACAGGGATCGAACCCAGGGGCTTCATGTCGAATATGGGGACAGGTACTTAACAACGGCATCTGGCAGATGTCACTCTATATAGTGAACTGACAGAAGTAAGAAATATGGAACATTGGATTTGAACCCAGCAGCCTAATGGTGGACAAGTAACTGAGAAAGACAAACTAACATGGGAACAGTCAGTCAAGGATTGTATACGGGCAAGTTAGTCACACAGGCAGTATTTCATGCAAACCCTTTAGTACAGGATGCTTAGTTTGTTGGAAACAGTCCCAGTGAAAAGGAAAATGGTGATCAGAGTATGGATCTCAAAACTAAGTCAGCCACCCTAACAGAATAACAGTGGCACATAACAAGAGAAAAGTAAAGCACATTTTCAGCTAAACTGACGCTGAGGAACGACAACCAAACTGACTACCAGAAAAACTGCTATCCAAGGAACTTCAAAAAAAGATTTTTGTCGATGTCTCTTTCAACCAAAGGGTCATCCTTGGAAATCAAAAAAAGGATGGTCTTATCTTACATCCTCAGAAATGTCAGCTAGGCTATTTAAGCCTTTTGGAATCTGTTTAGCTGACAAGTCTACACAGTCTTTTCACTTTCCGTTATGCAGAACGAAAGACACAGTGGCAAAGGAAGATGAAGCAAACAATGTCTACAAAACAAACTCTACAAACTGACGAAAGCTCTGTATCGGGCACAGTGGCTGCTATTTTCGTATCCATCTACATGAACATCAACCAGCAGGGAAGCATCATGATACTTGTCCGCTCATATCAGTACATATACACAACTGTGGACATGAATTCCACTGAGAAAATGTGCATATCAAGGACAGAGAAAAACCAAAGAATGCCAGAAGGGTTTTAGAAGCTTGGCACTCAGATGAGTCAGTAATCAACAGACATACTGATACTGACCAAATCTATTAACCAGTAAGAAATACAAGAACAATGGGAAGGTCAAAATTCACTTCAGTAGGACAACCGGTCGAAATACATATGGAGAATCGACTATTCTAACTATGTCTTCAACTTATTGAATCAGTGGTCACCCTAGATTTAGCACAGTTAACATAAAGTTTTGAAATGCGTGATTATCCATTTGATGCTTGGTTTCGCAATCACAACTCCACCACTTCCCTTCAGAAAAACTTCTCTATCACGGTTTAGAAACCGTCTTATTAGCAAAATGGTCCTAAATGCAAAAAACAAGAAAAGGTTTTTCTGGTTCTAATGTAGTGAAGAAATGAAACCGTAAATATTCAGTGGTGTAGGATGAAATAGGTGATAGGAAAAGGAACCGTTAAAGAGATTCAGCAATTGACATCAAACAGATGCTTTTGGATGATATGAACAAGCAAACTAACGAAATTTGCCAAACCATTTATTAAGTGAATGGGTTTACACAGATAAAGATCTCTTTACCAAGGCAACAGAGTCATCTGATCACATTCATCCCTAACTTACACAAAACAATTTCTTAAAATTACTTAAGAGTATGAAAGAAATGTCTTCGATTATTTCGCAAAATGAACAGCAGCCGGAGCAGAGTAACATGATATCACTTTATCTCATTAGTTTCCAGTCACCTACTTCCAACCTGAAATGCTTAAATATCATAACCAAATGGTTTTGATACATTTGAAGCAATTAAATGAATTCACCGTACATGAAGGGATGCGGGGTAATAAAGAATACTGATCTCCGAAAAAAATTCTAGTGTCTACAAAAAATCAAAGTTATGGATATGGTATTTTTGAATCAAAGACTGAGCATAGCTATCAAAGTCCTTCAATGTAGTTAACTTCAATAGTTGTTACCCAATTTTATCCACTTTGCATTCACTCACCCGTTCCCCTAATGCTGTTGAAATAGCTACATGAAGGTAATTACTGATTTAATTAACTATTTGTAGGACAAGTCATCTAGCACTTACAAAAATAATGGTGAATAAAACTTATGAGGGTGGGTTTTCCCCGAATTCGGTTGATATTAGTCTCTCAATAGGAGAGACGCGAACTTTCGAAGTAATTTATCATAACAATATTTAGAAAATTAGTCCTCTAACTAGTATATCGGAGTAATTGTGATAAAAAGATCTAGCTGAAAACAATGGTAGACACTAGTTTTGTTTATGTAAACCATGGAGTAATTAAAATAAGATAATTCCAACATTTCGCACGGAATTCTGGTCCAAGTTTTTTGAGGGAAATCGTCAAGTCATCAAAGACATATAAATGAACTCAAAAACGTGTACTTGGTCTCCTTATCCAATTCTGACCGTATGGTCATTATTCTTCTGAAATACTGTTCACCAATATATCTTGTTTCTTATAGACGTCAGTGCATATAGATATATTTACTTGTTATTTTCAAATAACATATAATAAGACGTTTAATTACACAAAAGATTAGAAATTTTATTGCTTTATCTTACTATTTTAAAATAATAACTGTACAGCTTACCTTTGCTGAAAGCTGACACTTCAACTTCCTACATTTTTTCTTTACAAGAACTTCAGCCTTGTCTCCTTTGCTCACTCAGTTGTCCAACTTATTCACCTTATCGTATTTTCCTGCTGCTAAACTTTTCTGTCAAAAAAACATTTACAAAAACTCGCAAATTACACATCGTGCTAATAACAAACCCGGTTATGAGTAATCTACGTGAAGTATGATGAATGCCACCTCAAAATCAATGAAATCCCCACAAACTTTCGAAATGAGCTACTTTCTGGCACTCACTAGTGACTTGCTTCCAGATGAAAAGTCGTGACTGATGAGGCAAAATAAGTCGAAAGTGAGGACAGGCACTCAGCGATAACACTGAATAAAGATCGTGCTGTATCGCAAAATGACATACGTAGGAAAATATGGACCATTGAGTTATAACCCATTAACCCTATGGTAGCTTGCAGGCCATGGAGCTTGAAGGTCCTGGGTTCGATCACTGGAGGGGTCATGGATCCTCACTGGTGAGTAGTCCAACAGTAGGACGAAACACCTGTCAAACACTCTTACTTTCCCAGTGGTTCTCCAAATGATGTCAGCCCGTGAAGAATATCAACTTAAAATCAACAAAATCCCCACCAACCTCCAAATAAAATGGATGCCTAATTTCTAGGAAATCTTATGATGTATTTCATAGGTGAGAGGCAATGCTTGATAGCCGTTAAGTATTGAAGGCATACAGAGTAAATTTGTGATCTGTTACCTTTTGTTACTCACCTGTTTATTCCGTACCAAGCCAAAATGAGGATAATTTGTTTATTATTCTACAAAGTAACCCATTATTGATAATCTGAACGTGTAAAGATCCCATGCGCATATGGTTTCAAATCCGTATACGTTCTGTTTAAGGAAAAGTGGTACATTAAACAATAAATTAACAAACATCTGGATTGATGCAATAAATGAGCTGGCTCAAATCTCTCTTATATGACCTTATCTTTCGTAGCCAATATATTTACCTCTTACTTTCGTTTAAAAATGGAATTGGTAAATGGAACTAAAGAGTAAATTGAATGTTGATGACTAACAGAAGAATGCTAGATGTACATTCAAATCTATTTGAAACTTGTCAGTTGAATGTGTCTCTATTCAATAAAAGAAACTGTTGTTTTCAAAGTACTGACGTCAAAAAGAAAGCACTTACGGAAGCATCAGGCTACTGACATACTTGGTGAAATAATATTATTTGAAAGCCTAGCTATATATACTTCACGCCTTAATTCATGGATACTGAATACTATAGTTACACCATTCTGGAGATCTGTGTGTTTATTTTCCACTGGAATTACATTTCGAGATCAATTTAGATATCATTTCTAGCGAAATTATTTAGGTTAACATAAATTTGATGCGTTATTCACGAATGTCAATAACATTGAAGATGAAGTAATCAACTTTGAGCATTGTGTCATAAAGTCTAATCTGCCTGAAAAAGACGGAAGTTAGACAACAGTATTGTCTCCAAAACATAGATAACAATACCTCAGTTGGTTATTACTTCAACAAAGAAGAAAGCTTTTCAGAGTCAACTGTACAACCTAACTTGATTTATTACCAACTATCTAATCAGATTCATTTTAAATATTTCTCACTTCATTCGCCTTATTTACATATAAACTGTTAACATTGAGAACATTCTTTAGTTGGGAGAGGTGCGCAATCAGTGTGTATATGAGTGAGCGAATATGTGAAGTAAACATCCTTGTACCTGTCCATCATTGGAAAACAACACCATTCATTTTGTTCAGTTTAATTAGAAACAAAAAATAATCGAAAATATCAAATATTTACAATGAATGTTTTGGTTCATTGCTAAACAAGGTTTCAAATGAATCTTCTTTCTTATATACTATAGTAACCTTTGTTTTCTGTACGAAGGAGGTATGGCATTTGATGGAAGCGTAGAAAACATGAATTAACATGATTCTTTTTGACTTCTTGTTTGTTTGTGTTTACGTACACCTATGTGTGCATTGACAGGTAGAACTACATGCATTTCTACTCATAAAATCAACTTCGGTGAAAAGGGAATCTCATTATCATATTGAATGTAAATGAAACTAAACATCAAAAAGTTAGTTACACATAAACATCTGAAACTAGAATGCCTGCCACTAACTAAGTTGAATGATTACTTCATCCCTAAGTTGTGTAACTAGTTAGCTGGTAAGTTAGCCACTTTGATAAGTATATGAATGATAAATTGTGTTCGAAACATTTTCTAGTATGTAATACTGGCTAACCATGTGATACATCTACCAAACGAAATAAAATCAAATTTTAAATTGCATTTTACATTGCAAATCTTCGTCTTAAAATTTTATATCAATGGGTAGAAAACATGCTTTCCTAACTGGTCAACTGCTTATGATTATATTCGTGAAACTCAGTCTTTAAATGGAAAATTTGAAAATCAAGTAAATTAATACTGCTTCACGTACCAAATTCGATCTGACTCAACTGTCTTGTGAAATACTCTATAACTAACCATAAGTGGTGATTTGCGGTGAAGATCAAAGGTTATTCAACTTCGATATTATTGATGGATATTGGCTAGCTGTGGAATCCAGGACGCCTGTTTCATCCCATTTAAAACTCTTCGGCTGGATGCACTTCCCTCGCAATAAGTGGTGTTTCCGGGAACCCAGGACCAGTCACCTTAAGCGCTATGACGTTATCAATCATGAAATACTATCGTCAGCACTTAGTTGCTCAAATATTTATGACGATCCACTCATACACAGTTTGTAGTCTCAAAGCGTATACTAGAGAACTTGGTTATTTCAAGCACGCAAAATGCAGTTTCCATGTTTAACTTAAAAGCTGTCCTTTGAAGAAGCATAGGAATGTTTAACTGTGCGACATGGAGTTTCACAAATAAATCATCAGCAGGAAGTGTAATCCTAGCTAGTCACATCACTATTGTTTTGCAACTGCATACAAAGCTAGTTAGATCAGTGGAAATCATCTTTTCTTCAGTCCTCTGCTTAACTTTAAAAAGTGATGTACACTTCTGGGCTACAGATATCTGCCGCATTTCTTCAATGTCTGAAGTTTTATTCTTAACTTACTATGGACTGAATAGAATAAGGGATTCTATTCTCAATATTAACATATCTCACTAGGCTGAACAACAACTACATCAAGAAGGTGATTTTCATGAGAATTGTTATTGGCTTTAATGCCTCTATTTCCGACCAAGCTACATGCTGTTTTTCTGTTTTATGAACTGAAGTGTTTATTACTTTTCCTTAGGAACTTGCACTTTCAACCTGTTTCTCCTCGTAGATAATACTAGCTGTGTATGCTGTATCTATCCTATATGCCTCAATTTTGCAGAAACAGTTAAATTAGAGAAACTATGCTGAATGTCTAGGACATGTGTTACAGGTTTGCTTTTTGGTACGAAGACCAAAACTAATAAATCCAGAACGGAACGAAATCCACGCCCTGAATCTCACCATTAGTCAATATTATATCATTCATTGGCATAAAAGTTTTCCGTTAATTATAAATTCAAAAAGATGCAAATTTACCGAACTAATGAGAAATTTACTTCCTAAAGATAATTTATTGTTGGCTGAAGGTGGTCGATAGGAAGCCCTGACCCTAGGTTTTCATGCTTGTTGGCACTTATCTGGAAGGCGTATCTGAAACCTTGAGGGAACTGATGACCTCCCTGATATTCAGACATGCGTCACTTAGTGTTGTAGTCAGCGACCTTACCACATCTTGCCGAAGAATACTAACAGACACGAAACCTAGGTTCAGGGCTTCTTGCTGATTGCCTCCAATCAATTGACATCTATCCAAGTGTACTTTGATGATGTGCCTCTTAGCTGGATGGCCACACTAAAAAGTGATCGACAGAATTCGGTCAGCACTCAGGAACAGACAACGTGAAATTTGTTGTTCTCTAGTGATTAGTCAATACAGATGATCAATTATGCAAATAAACATTGACTGATTTATGAAAGTTTTCACAAAATATGTGAAGGAATCAGATTTTTGAAATGTATTACATGAATACATCACATTTCTGAGACAAACTCCATCTTCTTGTTACGTTATATAGATATGAGTTCAATCAAAGCGACTCCTTTTGGAAGCACATGCATGAAAAAGAAATGCATGTCTTTATTAAACAATATGCCATAGATGAGCGTCCTGATAGTTATTGATTCATTTTCATGCAGTACGTTTCTCAAGTCACCAAAAGAAAAGCAGAAAGAAAGCCTATAAAACTAACTAAAAGACTAGACAGTCAGGCAACTGCAAGCAAATTCCTAACAAATCCTAAGGGGTAAGAGTGCAATTTTCTAGTGTTGCTTAGACATGGTGTAACTTGAGATACTGTCTCTATGTTCTAAGCTTTGTGACAGACATAACCATATCAGTCACGTAGATAGCGATTCTTAAATCGTAAATCTGAATGGTCAAATAGCAGACTTAGTGCCTTCCTTTGTTCTTGGACTAGAACGCTCTAAGTGAAACTTAGTTGACTCCTGTTATCAATATAGGACCCGGAAGTACATGTGTAGGAGCATTCTAGAAACAAACCATCAATAACCTGTTACGTGTAATCCCGGGACCGGACAAAGGAACAAGAATAGTTCTGTTTGGTAAAAGTGACAATACAATCGGGAGCGATGATATTCCGAAGGACATGAAAATTTCAAGGGTTAGGGAACCCAAAGGACTCAAATTACGAAATGAGGAATGAACTGACCAGAACTTTGAAGAAATCGAAAAAGCAATAGATAATCCTTACCAGATACCGAATGCTTTAAACAAGAGAAGTTACAGTCACTTGGCCAAAATATCTAGAATTGTATACAAAAAGATATGTGTAGACATTACTACTACCTTGGGCAATAATAGAAATACATTACTGTATAGTGCTCATTAGTGAATTGCTTCCAGATGGATATCAGGAAGCTCTAATGAGAAGCCGTGACCTGTGGGGTCAACCAGTAGGATGTGAAGTGGATGCTAACTGAAGACCTTGGGTGACAGTCGCGCTATGTCGTGAATTGACACAAGTTAGAAATTGTGAACCACTGGAAACCGACCCAGTGGCTGGGTGGTTAACGCCTTCTCTGTGAAGCCTGAAGGTCCTGAGTTCGATCCCTAGCCGGGTCGTAAGTGCG
Organism: Heterobilharzia americana; assembly: GCA_944470555.2. Lineage (NCBI taxonomy): Eukaryota > Metazoa > Platyhelminthes > Trematoda > Strigeidida > Schistosomatidae > Heterobilharzia > Heterobilharzia americana. The sequence goes on from OX104127.1 coordinate 110,634,601, forward strand.
TACTGCTGAGGAGTCCCATACTAGGACGAAACAGCTGTCCAGTGCCCCCAGGTTTTCAATGGTTCCCTAACTGATGCCAATCCATGATGAATACTACTTCTAAATAATAGAACAGACAAATTTTTAAACACATTGTTTCACCAGCTGTCTGAATTGCAAACTTCTTAACCGCTTGTAAAAATGTTCCTACATCTCTTTCTTGTGATCTTAATTTGAACAAATTCATTCATTTTTGTCCCTATACAACTTGACCTACTGTTTTTATTAAACTGTCGCGGTTAGTTCCTTTGCATATTCGCGCACAAATATTTTCCCATATTTCATTTCCCCTCTATTTATGAAATAAAATTCGTTATTGAGGGGAACAGAACTCATTTTAATATTTATTCTCGGGTAATCAGGTCTTAGGAACCAAATATTGTTCATAATCATTTATTATGAATAAATACTTTCTGATTTTGACTTTCTAGCATTACTCAAGACATAGTCTCGTCTGCATCATCAGTTATTTTGAATCGAATTCGTCATAACTGACTCTGATATTGATGTTCACATTAAACTTTTATGAAAAGAACTGCCGAACGATTTAGTACTAAGGAATAGCTGTCATATGAAATTCCGCCGTTGTCAACATACATTTATTTCATTAGTGAACAATAAGGATCGATAACTGCAGAACCCAAGGAAAAAGTTACTGAAAAGAATATTCTTTACTCATCAAAATACCTTGCAAAGTTTATTTCACTAGAAGTTAGAAGTCTATAGATGATAAGTCAATACATTGGTCACACATCAGAGTCAGTGTCATGCATCATTTGACAAGGATTGAAACTGACAATAAGATTCATCAGAACCAAATATGATGTTCATTTTATCTTCAAATCAGTCAAGGTTAACAGAAGAATTAGAACGTAATTATTAGTGAAGAAAATTAGTATCCTAAACTTGAAAGTGACTGAAAGGCGCCGAATACTTATTTTATAGCACAATAAGAGGAATGATAGTATTTCCACACATTTTGCAAGACCTTACTTTGAAGACAGTGAGTAAATGCATGTAAAAATTAAAAGTCAGTGTGTGAAAATATTGTATAATACAGTCATCACTAGAAGAACATTTACGGGAAACATCAGAGAGGAAACAGCTAAAAGAAAACAAGGCAAGTAAAATTTCATTGATGTATGATGTATGTATGTACAGACACCGTGTCTGTTGCTGCAAAGATACTTCAAGTTTGCTTCAGAGGGTTTCATAATAATCCTCCTCAAATACACCTATATATATATATATATATATATATATATATATATATATATATGTATATATATATATATATAAATATATATATCCTTGACATAAGTATGACTCCTAGCTCAATACGCAGAGATAAACATCAAGTTGACGAACATTACGGGTTGATAATAGTTGCGAAACTATCGGAAACCTAAGGGTGTTGGAGAGACGTTTCGTCCCATCATGGAACTCCTCATCAGTGCACACCCACGACCCGGTCAGGGTTCAAAACCAAGACCTTCAGGCTCGGCGACGAGCCACTTTATCGGAATGTAATGGTCCACACTCTCCCACTTGTGTCAACTCATGATGCAGCACGACTTTCATCCAGTGTCGCCGTTGAGTACAAACTTCCACAAACCTCTAAATCGAAGTACTGGCCAGTACCCATTAGTGATTTTCTTCGAGATTACATTCTGAAAGTTCTAATGAGAAGTCATGATCGATGGAGCAAACTAAGTCAAAAGTTACGACAGGTACTCAGTGATAGCATCGAATGAAGTTTACTCTGTATCGTGGACTGATAGAAGTAGGAAAGTGTGGAACATTAGATTTCAACTCAGTGGCTCAATGGTAATGTGGAGGCCACGGGCCCTAAAGGTTTTGGGTTTGACCCCTAGTTGGACCATGGATGCGCAATTCTGAGAGGTCCCACATTAGGACAAAACAGCTGTCCAGTGCTGTCGGGTTTGAATGGTTCTCTAAATGATGTCAGTTCGTGATGAATACCACCTTGTAATCAATAAAATTCTGATATGGATATTGACAATAAATTATGTTCGAAACGTTATCCAGTAAATGCTACTGTTTCACTGTGTGGTATTTCTAATAAACAGACTAAAATGGAATTACACTCGACCACAGTGCCCAAGTTTTGCACTTATATTAAATCCCAGAAGTATCTAAATAGGGCGGTAATATATCTGAAAAGAAACATTCACTTATGTTTATGTCGTATGAGAATGGAGTTATACATATTCGTTAGTTATCAATACTCTGAAACACGAAACTCGAGGATACTGATTGTATCGATAATTTTCGTACTGTTTACAAATCCCGCAATTCATTTTGAATCTCTAACGGTTGGGTAGGTGTTTTAGTTAATCAGTCGTAGCCTTCTGTTTAAAACAATCCAGCCAAGATTTTGGATTGCGATATCTTGTATCAGAATGACATGAACTAACGAGATATACTACTTATTTTCTTTACTGTTACTTCATTTACTTATAAACTGGCTTTAATGTCTATGAAAACAAGTTTTATTTAACTGCACTGTTGAAATTAGCTTTTACTGCAGTTGCGTAAAAATTTTCAGTGATTTGCTCCTACCGTTTTCAGTTTTTCTTCTGCTGCTTGAGATTAGCTCTGATGGGTAGTTTTCGGAAATTTTATAGGAAACATGTCCTCTTTCCAAACGTATCAAGAATCTACGCTGTAGGACTATTTAACGAGCTTTGTCTTCATCAAATCACTCGTCTCTTTTCATAGTTGAACCAAGACTACATTTGTAATATGTTCAACCAAAAACATTGCTTCCAAACTAACCCTTCTTTGATTGTATTCTACTGTGTAGGAACTTGTCTATTAAATTTTTATTTTTGTGGGTATTTTTTGTTCTACCTTTGGCAGTTACAGATTAGAGAGATCTAATTTTTTGGCGCCAATACAGGTCCTATTTTTACTACTTGTCTTGTTTACGAAGAAATATTTCTTCTAAAACCTGTTTATCTCATTGTGATTAATCTTTTGTTTGTCAATTTCTGGGAATAGTTTTGTTATAAGGTAATAACAACAAGAGTATTATATCCAACCTGAAATACAGAAGAATCATGAACTAAATATAAATATTTGGATGATATTTTAACAATATAGAAATCCAAGCTGTACTCAGAAATGTATGAAATATGATTTGATTGTTCTAGCCAAATAGTTGACTAAGCTTATCAAACAACTTACAAACCTTCTTTGTATTAAGTTATTGTTTGTGAAAGAACCAAGAACAACCAGTAAGAATAAGTGAGTGTACTCTCCATATACAGTATGCACTCAGAACTAATCATTTAAAGCAGCATGAGTACACTAATTAAAACATACAGGCCTCGATGAGATGGGACGATCATTTCGAGATGATTTCCCATTTATAAATTGTATTCATACTCGTTGACAGATACAGTAGAGATAATATCCAACTATGCTACTTTCTCGTAAAATGAGTTCTACTTGATTTTCAAGAATCTACAGATGAGATCATATTAGATACATAAATTGTCTTGGTGCGCTCGTATCCTCACAGACTAGTATAAAGGAATGCAAAATCAAACGAAAAGGCTAATTTTTAAAATTTAGCCACATAAGTCTATTTCCACCATCGCTGACATTGTTCTAAATATGTGAATTATACTGACTAGTGACATTGAAGCACGACAACGGATCCAATCGTGTCGGTACCTGGTCACCCACTTCGTAGAAAATCGACCGACTAGAACTATGACTTTAGTTTACATTGTTGAATATTCACTCAATTACTGTTTAATAATTCTACGGTGTTAGTTATCGCTCACAGTTTAAAGGTCTTCTTTACCACACCCAAGCAATATTACCGAAGCTATCTAGAACTGACGTTTACTTTTGATTAGTTGGTTTGATAGTGATGTAACAGTTTTCATATTAAATCTATTCATAATTTCATTTTCGTATCTAATATTTCACAGTTAGAATGTGTATTTTTTGTCAAATAAAAAGATGGTTCTTATTTGTCTGACATTAGCAAAATTTCTTTTGGTTAAATTGATTTTTAACAATCTCAATAACTGTATACACACCCACGCTATGCTTTTTTCCAATTAGCTAACGAAATAGTAATCTTAAAATGACCTCATAGGTTGATTAATTAAGCTACATGGAGTAAAGTTTTTATTTGGGGTTAATTATGCATTATTGTTGCATGCAAACAAGTTGTAATCACATCCGCTTTTCGCTACATTAACTTTCTGTTAACTGACTGCTTGATCAAAATGTGATATCTCACCGTTACCGTAATATAAATGTTAATACAGTGGATCATGATGACCAGTCACTTAGATTAAATTAGTGGTTGCATTGCTAACCTGAATTATATGCTTCGGTTTGCTCACATGAAAGGCTAGAAAACATGTCAGGTTGCATTCTGGAAACTGACCAATTTAAACACGTTTTCAATTTTCATTACAATTTTGGAGACGAGAAAAGAAGTTCACAGTCTAAGCCATTCTAAGGCTTTGGGAAATTCTCTTATCCTTCAATCATAATCGGTTTTACTAGTTGTTATGATACTAGTGATTCCCCGTTGCTATATGTGGCCCAATTGATCGACCCATGCTGGCTGAGGGGTTCCCATGAGCATGCCTCGATACTCTCGGGTATTCGTGATATCATATTGAACTTGGTGACTATCGGAAGAATCCAAGAAGCGCGTTTCTCTCTATTTGAAACTTTTCAGCTGGGTGCATGTGCAACTCAGTGAGTGGTATCATTCCCACTGGGGTTCGAACCAAGTGCAATAGTCACCTCTTGTGTAAAGGGTATCAGTAGTTGTTATGATGCTTATAATTTCCCGGTGATATACAGGGTCTAATTGCTTGACCTCTGGTGGTCCCCAGTGGCTTAGTGGATAACGCTTCGGCGTTGGAAGCTATGGGTCCCGGGTTACAGTCGCAGTGGAAACGACATCACTCACTGGGGTGCAAGTACATCCGGCTGACGAGTCCTAGATAGGACAAAACGCTCGCTTTTGATTCCCCTGATAGTCACCAAGATCAATATAACATCAGTTTCCCTGGCTTTTTGTCGTTTTACATCGATAGGTCGAACACCTTATAGTGAGCAGTAATTTACTTCAGTGTACTTCCGATCATTATCTGTAATTTACAAAGTAAATCAAATAAAACAACTTACAAGTGAAAGTTATGTTTGAAAGTGAGTTATGCCGTGGAATTCAATTAGTGTTGTCAGGTTTTGATTAATCTGGCGCACACGCCCTTATTTTAAACGGTTACATGAATAAAGTGCACCTACAAAAGCGGCTAACAACACAGTGATTACTTATCTTAACATTTTCTGTACAAAAATACTTATTTACCCTTAATTAATACTAACTACAGACATTTAAGTAGGCTATCCACTTACCAGACTGACACTTATTTCATAAAATGGTAGAACACAATCATCATAGAAACCATAAACTGCAATGATCATTACGAGGTTTGATTTCTGAGCTTTGCTTCATAATGATTATGATGAGTTAAAACTCTGTTAGGTGTTGTCTTTGAATTACCTTCACGTTCTGAAACCATCTTCAGAGATTTTAAAGCGGTGATCGATTTATTTTTATGCTGCACCCCAGTTTTACCTACTTATAATACACCTACAAACATTTACGTCAAATTCTGATTTAGGCGGACTAAATTTAAAATATGTTCTCTTACTCTCTCTTATTTCATGTTGTTAGAATCAAATTTCCGTATGAAATTTCACGTACTTGGGGGCAATTTTATTATTCTGACTACTTTTATTGAGGAACGAAAGCGCTATGAGACAATAATAAACAGCCGATTGTCTCCTTCTTATGATAAAATAATCATAACATTATAAAGTGTACAAGTGATTCATCTTTTGGTCCTCAATAGATGAGAATGAATATCCCCATTCACAAATTTATCCTCAAGACGGCATGAATCACTAACATATGCAATGTCTGCTTTACGTTAGTCACAATATCTATTTGGTAGCTGTGACAAATACAGAATAAAACAAACTATACTTAGGATCCAGAAAATTTTTTGTATGACACTGAATGAAACCACTTGATCCCCCAAAAGTTATCAGATGAATCTCTCCCTAAATGAGTGTCTCACTGAATCAAAGTAGAATACTTTGGAATAAAGTATTCAATTCGTTACTTTAGAATCTCGATTTCGTGAAATAATGATTGAAGTATTTCAGAGAGTATTTTTTAAAACAACTAATCTCAGTCAGATAAGCACGAAAGAACAGGAAGTAAACGATAGCTATTTTGTCTCTGCTTGAAACACCCCTAGACTGTACATCAAAAACCCTTTCAGTGGTCGCGATCAAGAACACCAAGTTTCAGGAGGAATGTTTTGCCATTAAGCCAGTAAGTTGAAGTGCAATTATCCACAGTTTTCTACTTCCATCAGTTGGTGATATAGAGCAACCACTAGCCAACTAAGATATGGAATGATAACATAATTGCTGCAAGACCTATAATTCCTGGGTACAGGGTCTTTATACTGTCATGGATGCATGCTGTCGAAAATTCCCAAGTTCAGGAGAAACAGATGTGTAGCTGTCTTGGGTTTTCAGTCCTTTTAAGCTGACGTCAATCGGAGATCAAAACTCCTTTGAAATCAAATAATTTCCTCAAACAACCAAGTGAGCGACCGTAGCAATCGTTTTCACATTTGACAACAGAAGATCATTATTCAAGAAAATTTAATGGGCATGATGTGAAAAAATCAAGTATGTAGGTTGAGGATTTCTAGTACACCATCATAGATCGATATCTTTTGGGAAAACTAGTGAAAATCAAGGGTCATTGAACATTGGTTTATTTTTATCTTTTGAAACTCATCTCTAAATTGAGTCTGTGGGTTTCAGATCCTGTTATGAATATGCTAACTTTTAAGCCATTTCCCATGATCACAATAACTTGCATTTCCAGCTTGATCAGAATGAATTCTCATGGTCTGTTAGTTACTGAATAACTTGTGGAGATATTCTTTAGCTGCTTATCAGAAAGTGTGATTAATAAAGGCAGCTAAGCGATTTGAAATGAAAGAAATAGTCATTATACTGAATATTCAGTTGCCGCTGGCTGTGAATCAGTTTGTTCTGTAATTAACTATTTGGATTGAGAGCTAGTGGTTCACAGAATAAAATGTTGACTGAATAGTTGCGGTTTATAGGTCCTCCATCATCAGGAGCCATGTGTATAAAGTAGGAATTTCACAGGACAAAATGAAGTGCACGTTTCATAGCAATGAAACTGATAAAAGCCAATTTAATTTTAATAAATGTTGTCAAAAGTGTACTAAATACTTAACTTTCCTACAGAAAATTTCCATAAAGTAAGTGGTTTAGGGTGAATACGTGATAACGAGAAGGCTTAAAAAGAAACACAGATCTCTGAGAAAGGTTTTTGCATGGTTTTCTGAATTACCTTAAAAAGACCAAATCACAATTTTCATTTCCACTAAAATGTTCTTGAAAATAAATGTAAGCCCTATTAAAACGCAATACATGTCATTGAAATATGGCAGGATTAACATGTTACAAGATAATTTCTTGCAATTGACATTTATAACTTAGTAAAGAAATTGTGCATTCTCTTCAGTTACACATTGTGTTTTATCATTACAAAACACCAACTTCGGGCCGATAGGTGTCACATTCAATCTTTAGTGTAAATTAACCCAACTGTTTGACAACAGATGATCTGAATCAGTTATCAACGCCGAGTATTGCGTAACGACATGTACCAGGATTATATCCTGTATGAACCTTGGCGGATAGACACTAATTTACTTAATTTTATCAGAAATGTTGCCGATTACTGATTAGATGTAGATTATAACTCAGTTTTTAAAACGAAAAAATGTCACTCCAATAGCACTTCTCAGATTTTCACATTTTTTACATATGATGTGAATGGAATATATCGAGTTATCAGTTGTAGTCTGGTGAAAGTATACGTTGGTCAATACAAGTATCAGAAGACTTATATTTAATGGCAGAGGATATGAGTCACCATCAGATACACTGTCACTAAATTAAAGCAACAGCAGTAGAAAGTGGCTTAAACAAGAGGCTAGTTCGAGCGAGGGCACTGAAACCAGCAGTCACAATGATCTTTTGAATGAGAAAATTGGTCTTTGGATGGGTCAACTAAATTTCTTCAAAATTTCTCCAATTAAACCAGTTGGACAGAAAGCAAAGCTGAACCGCCTATTGCAGTAACAGTAGGGAGCTAGGTGGTTGTAGTTATTGCAATTGCCAAAACTAAAAAAACCAATTTATTTTCAATTCAGGCAATAGAATCCCATCAAGTTGTCACCAACAGAAATGAAAATAATATGCTGAACCTTATTTTATTTGTAATTCAAACTGTTTGAAGATTGTAGTAAATGCAAAGTAAATTAACTTTATGACTAGAGTACGAAGTATTCTGTTAGCCGGAAAACTCATCTCCGCTACTACAAATAATTCACTGAAATTATCGAATAGGTATGACCTATTTTCGGCAAATAAGCGAATACATACTTTCTTACTATTATCTCTCCTTCTCGAATATGATTATGTAAATATTACGAGCACTGACATCAAGTACATGATATCTCTGCAGATATATCTGCAGATTCGGTTTACAATAATCGCCTGGATATTATATTTAAAAAAACTATGCGCATAACTATCAGGTAAGAAATGTCAAAAAGCAGGATTTTATCAGTTTATTAATTTCAGCGCAAATGGGTACTCCATATACTGGATCATATATGTCTTGACGCAATACAAGAAAGCAGACATACGAACGTAGCTCAAACTGAGACGTCAGTTAAAGTCTAGCAACATAGAAATGAACAACTTTTACAGATATCGTGGTAGTGTAAAAAGTTGGAGTGGATATTCAAACTGAACATGTTGTTGATGAATTACATCATTCTGAATAGGGTAGGTAATAATCAAATAGGAAGTTGGATAGTAGTGTGGAAATAAAGAGACGTAGATTTTGGGTGAAAAATATTGATAATAATAACGTTAAAAACAGATCGAAGGCCAAAGTAATACTAGAGAATTTTAAATCAAGTCATCCAATAGAGCAAGAAGAAAAAGATATGATCAAATTCTTAAGTGTCTCTTAAGTGAGCTATGTTCGTATGTCTGCTTTCTTGTATTGCGTCAAGATATACAGGATTCAGTATATGAAGTAACCAGTTGCGCTGAAATTAATAAACTGATAAAATCCCACTTTATGGTAATGATGGATAGCGGCTAGCAGCAGAATCTAGGATGCGCATTTCTTCCTGTTTGGGACTCGTCAGCTGCATGTACCTGCCTCCCAGTCAGTGCTGTTGTTCACGACGGCATGTGGACCCGGGACCGATCAGTTCAAACGCCAGAGCGTTATCCACTACACCACCGGACCACGATAGCCGCTTCTTGTCAATAGACACCGATCAGTTTGGTCCAATCAACGATGGTATAAAACAAGCAATAATACTAAAACCCTACTTTGATTAGATCTTTTCTTCATTCTTGATTTTCTCCTAGAAATGGATATTTCCAAATAATTATTTGACAGCGTAAGCAGTCAAACTGACCATGCTACAGCTTTGATTCAAAGTTTTGATGAAAAAGGTGTCAGGAAGGTACCGGTTCATCTTCAGAGTAAAAGCAAAGTTTTTTCAGGAAAATAAAATTCACTTATTGGTAGGTTTTCTGAATAAACTTATGTTTCATTATTTGTGGTGGCAGTTGTTTCCATTTGTGATTGTGCATTTTTTGCTGATCGCCTCATTTTTAAGCTTTTTTGCTTAGTTGTTGAAGTTTTCCGTTTCGTTGTAGAGGTAACCCTCAGTACTACTCAACAACGGAAATAGTTATAATTCCATTTACAGTCTTGAATATTTCATAGTTTTAGGGTGTATTGTTTCACTTAAAATTATTTTAAGTAGTACATTCCAGTAAGTAACCATCTGAACTATGAATGATAAATAAGGTGATGAACGAAACAGCTAAATGAAATATTTGATGAGGTGTACAGATATATGTGATAAATGAATATATTCTTAGTATTGTTAGCTTTGCTATTAATAAAATAGACTAAACCTTGTAGGTTGCCCTTTTACTACAGTTGATCGATGAAGTAAGCTTTTGGTAGTAAGATCATTTTACATATAGGAGTTTGCAAGGTAACTGCTGCTTAAGTGAAGCTAATTATCTCATGGTAGTATGATGGATAAGAGGATTTTAAAAGAAACAGCTTGTTCTAAACCATTTTTGGAAATACGAAACGCTGGTTGCTTAAATTTTCATTTCATACTGACTCTAATGGATTGGAATAGCTGAGAAATCTGAATTATTTGATGATAACCACATGCTAGGGTGTAAGCCGAATTTACTGATTATTATGGGAAAAGTTTTTAGATCTGCAGTCTATTTTTCAGTGCTTTCACCAGATAACCAATAACATATCCAAGAATAAGTAGTTAATCAACCTCACTTCCATTCAATTGCATTTGCAATGTTAAATGACTCAATTTTGTGGTCCTGTTTCTTGTTATTTCTTGTATACTTAAATATAAAAAATGAAGAGGATGGCAATATACCGTAAAATAAGTAGATTATTATTTGTGAATGCTACCCTCATAATGTACCCTTTAAAAGATATAGTTTCTATTTTCGACTGTTCTGATGCTCCGATGTTCGGGCTGGTACAAAATGTCTCACATTATTGGACTAACTGGCTAATACTCCATAGTCTTCAATAGTCTTCAATTTAATATAGGCGCTTAAACTTCATCTTTCCGGATTTGATATTTGTCCTTTCGTCCTCGTACAGCTACTCTAAAGTTATTCTTTAATTTATCAGTTTTCAAGAAAAAAAAACCTTTTATACATAGAAATCAAAGTCGTCATCTATTTTGAATGTTATTTATTGCCACGGACATACCATTATTCTAGTCAAAGGAATTTTTAATGAGGTATGTATGGATAAAGTAACAACAGCCTTTTCTTTCTGTAACAACAAAAAACAGGCAACTCAAGATAACGGGTGCTCTAGACATTTCATCTAGAGCACATACTGCGTAAACAATGATATTATTATCACTATAAACAAGGTAGTATTTGTTTTAAAAAATACCAAGTCATATGATTTATTGAAAATGTTGTGATCTAAAGATGCTATACAGAATCGGTCAACCCTTTTTGTTTTTGTTATCCTATTCAGAATTTATAGACTGCTCTTTGACAATAGAGAATATTTGTGAATCAGTATAAAAAGTCGTCTCGGAGTTACTAACGACGATGTTACCAACCCTAGCAATGAGGCACTCACAATTAAACTCCATAGCTAAGAAAAAAACTGATAAATCCTCAATTATTTATCTACACAACTGTAAAATCAACAGACTCTTTTCCTATGTTTTTTGTAAGGATTTTATTCAGATTGCACCTACAAGATTGCAAAGGTATGTGTGGCGAAAGACTAACAAAGCAATATCAGGAACCTAGAGAAGGTCATAATTGAATATCATTCCAAACTGTCATGCATCTCAACAGTTAAGCAAAAGGTTCGTTAGCAAGAGGAAAAACAATCACTCAATAAACGGAAAGGTAACTAACTCATAAAAATAAGATTGTTAAGATTCAGATTTAGACAAGACTTAGATGTATTTGTACAAAATGTGACCGATTTTCAGACATCACCGCTAAAATATTCATCTGTTCATATTGTCTCACAGATGCTGGTCTGGAAACCCAAGCTCCTCTTTATTACTTAGAGCAAAAGTCAGTGCATTTCGTTAGTCGATGTCATCTTTTGTTCTCACCACTGTTAGCATTTTTCGAATCCATATCGATCAAAAACAACATGGTCCAGTCAGGCAGAAAGTAGTTCGATATGACTTACGTACGTTCCAACCATCCCACGTAATGGGGCTGCATAACCTTATCAACTTAATTCCTTCTTTTACCTAGTGTTTCGTATCTGAAGCGTGTCTATCTCAAACACAACAAATGAAAAACGTTTTGGAAGTAAGCTAAGTCAAAAACCTAGACAATTATTAAGTCATTTGACGCTAATGATTATGATGTACAGCCACGAAGCCTGAAACGACACACTTATGAGTCGTACATTTTTTTAAACAGTAAGTGCCGGTGGTGCTCTTGGCATACGTTGATAATGTCTGCTTCGGCCCTTTGTGTCAGTGTTGATGTGTGCTGGAAATAAAATATGAGTCAAAATGTTTACTCCATAATTATGACTAAGATCGAGGGATATAAATACCGTTCAGGCATAAACCGCATACTGGTTAATCACCAAAATACGTAAGTTTTTCTACGCTAAATATTGACAACTATAGAATGAATAAATCTACAAAGACTGTCAATATTACTCTTATACTGCATCCATAAATAGTTGTAAGGATGTACTATAAGCACGCTAGGCTACTGTGAACCTATTTTATTATCTGAATATTCATGCATTTTAAGGAACATTGCAAACTATTGGTTATCCACCCCAAGACTTGATCGAAACTAAGAAGCCTCAGACCTTCCAAAACTGAGATTTAATGATAGTCTGACCTTATTCCTAACTTGACTGATCTAATATTGGATGATCTTCGTTTTAAAGTTCAGTAAATTCATTTCGAAATTAGTTAGTAATAGGAACCGTAATATTGCCTAGTGAAGTGGACTGATAGACATTAGTTTTATATAGTTTTCTGGTTGATTTTAGTTTGTGATGAAAAACCTTCAACTCAGTTGGTTTCAGATCAATCTCTTTAACTGGAATATTCCCAGCTAAAAGCTTGGTTCCCTTCAGTTTAAAAGTTACAGCCAATTAATTACGAAAGAGAAATAATGAAATGCGCTACTCAACATTGTTACAAAATGAATAAAATTTCCTTTCGTTGGTCTCTGAATCAAAAGTTTGGGTGTCTAATCACTCATCATCAAGGCATACCGATAAACTGGGTAGGCTCATAAACTTAATATCAACATCATGAGTCTACCCAAAGTCTTCGGCGATTTCCCGAGAAGTAGTTGACAATTATGCAATCTCAGTTAACTACTTTGCACTGCCTGTCTGTGGTTATTTAACACATGTATATATGTACCCCAAATTACCGATGTTAATTTAAGTTAAATTTGTCACGGCCTTAAGTTGTTGTCGAAAGTAACATCTCACTTCAAAATTAGTTAAGACTATTAATGAGCTACAGTTTCTGATATCAGGCTTCATTTAGTTGTCATTCAAAGTGAGAAAATTCGACGAAATTTATGCTCATAAGAATTCCATGTAGGGAATAAACAGTTTAACCTCACCTAGTTTACTAGTTCACTAGTTACTAGCCCGTCCTAAGACCGGATAAAGGGAGAAGGTTGGACGTGGCGATAGCAACCCCACCCGAGAAAATCAATCCAATCGCTAAAGAAACTTCTAAGCACAGACAAAATATAAAACATAAAAATAAACTTATTCCTCGCTGGAATCGGAGAGACGGAATGACGCCGTTTGCTGAAAGCCTTCGTGAAGCCAGTCGGTCGATGTGTCTTCTCCTCTATTCTCTCGATGAAAGCAAAAGTGAGCATAGGGACATGGAATGTCCACACAATGTTTGAAACTGGTTGGCAAGGCTGCCCAGATTGCAAAAGAAGTGAGAAGATATGGCATAGAAGTGCTAGACTAGGAATCTACAAGAGAAGATGGAATGGAAGTGGACTCTCCAAACTGTCAACTGTCAACTGGAGAGTCAATAATCTACTCCGATATTGTTGCCCAGATGACAATCACGAGCACAACACACTGAGTTCTTGAGTGGTTATCATGATGTCCCCAACACCATCCAAGGCTCTCTCTCATGCAGTATGAACCAATCTCCTCCAGCATCAGGATCATGACAGCAACATTCAAATCCAGAGGAAGGAAAGTCACAATCATACATTGCTACACTACGCACAGACAAGTAATGCAGATCAAGAGAGGAGGGAAGAATTCTACAGACAACTGCAATCAGTAGTGGACAAGATCCCACACCGATACAGCAACAGTGATATCGAAATTCATTCTAATGGGTGGGGTGATATGAATGTCAAACTGTGAGCAGATAACACAGGAAGAGAACTCATTATCGGTAGAGAAGCAATCGGTGAAATGAGGAGTGAGAATGGAGAACTGTTTGCAGATTTCTGTACATTCAACCATTTGGTGATTGGAGGCAGTGTGTACAAACACAAAGATATTCACAAAGCGACATGGATTTGATTTCATCAGACACCAGGCAGGACACACTACACTACACTACACTACACTAAAAATCAGATCGACTACATCTCAATGTGAAGAAAGTGGTGATGGAGAAGCAGCCTACTGGACACAAGATGAGATAAAGAAGTGGAGCAGATGTAGGTTCACACCACTCATACCACCATCCAGTGCAAGGAACCTGCCTTCAAAATCAAGTTGAAAGGCTTCAATTCAAAGAAGCTGGTGATAGACCACAGTTCACTTTCGACACCCAGAACAGAAACTGAACTGAAGGAGGAGACTACAAAGGACATCTTCACGTCAATCAGCCATCAGGACAAAGTGGGAGACGTTGAGCAATATCCCTGAGGAAACCTGTGTGGAAGAACGCTAGAACTCTGTGAAAGGATGTGGAAAGAAACCTGTATACCTGTGTTAGGAAGGAAGAAGACGAGGCATGACAAGGAATGGATGTCGATGGACACATGAGAGCTGATAGAGGAGGGAGTGGAAGATGTTGAAGCAGGAGACAAACTAGTGCAGTGGAGTGCAGGAATGATCAAAGAAGAGAGGAGCTGAATACAACCTAACCTATAAAACACTACACACTGGAGAAAGAAGTGAAGAAGGGTGCGCGTAAAGACAAAACGCCTTCAACAACGTCGACCGAGAAGTAATTTGACATGCAGCTGCTTCAACACTACGTTCTTACTGCCACATACCTCTATCAACCCCTATCAACTCACACCTCTATCAACCTCATTCAACAACTATATGCCAACTATATATCATGAGGCTACATGCCGAGTGATTCACAATGGAAAGCTCAGCTATGCCTTTGAAGTGAAGACAGGAGTAAGACAAGGTTACCGCCTACCATCACCGATCATCTTTCTGATTGTGGCCGACTCGACTCGACTTGACTTGACTTGACTGGATCGTGCAAAATCTGTGAGGAGCGAGAGGAGGGGCATGCACTGGCTGGACAAATGAAAAGAGCCTAGAAGATTTGGAATTCACAGCCAATCATAACTCACGTCTAATATCTTGTCGCACAAACTCGAAGATCTACAGGTGAAAACTATCAAGTTGGCAGAAGATGTAAGGTGGCGAGGGGGAGGGCGGGACTTCTTCCAGGTGAATGTAGAGAGGACAGAGGTGATGAGGATACCCAACCAGCAACAACAACAACAACAACAAGCACCAATCACCATCAACGGGAGAAACCTAAGGGAGAAGTAGTCTCTTTCATCTACACCTACACAGGCAAGGCAGCATCGTTTCAAACAACAGGCTGTGGTGGCACAGATGAGGGTGTCAAAGCAGCCAGGATCAGAGACACAGCAAGATAGGCCTTCATTAATCTGAAATTAGTGTGTAGATCTACTGCACTGCATGCAGCATAAAGCGAGAACAGGATTCAGACTTTCAACACCAACTCAGTCAAGTCAGTGCTTCTGTGTGATGGTTGAGAGACTTGGTGCGTTACGAAAAGTATTTGCAACAAACTGCAGACACACATGAACAGCTGCCGCCTACGCTCACTCGATACTGACACTGAAGATCAGATGGATTGCCAGAATAATAAGAATAAGTAACAAGGAACTCTGTTTGGCTGGCTGGCTGGCTGTCAATGAACCAACCAAGAACCCACCACCCAATAAGTATGCCGAAGAAGAAAGTGGAGATGGATTGTGCTGGACAAATACTGAGGAGACCATTTGGGAACATCACACGCCATGACAGGCCATCTAGTGGAATCCGAGTGGGAAACGACGAGTTGGGCGTCGGGGGCGTGGGTGACATGGAGGAGATGGTGTGAGGAAGAAATGAAAGCTTGTGGGTAGTCTTGGAGTCAGGGTCAAAAGATTGTAGAGAACAGAGTGAAATGGTGACGTGCTACTGAAGCCCTGTGTTCCACTAGGAATCCGAAGGAGAATTAAAATAAATAAATAAATATACAGTTTAGTAGGTAGACTCAAACATGAAGTCAAATCAATATGTAAACTTGTTCTTAGGGAATTCAACTGTTTAAAGCTAACTTAGTCCTAAAACGTTCAGAACGGAGTGAATTACATCGTTGTCTGCTTCTGGATATGGGACTGATGTTTAACTTCAATTTCCTGTTAATTTATGTTACTTTTATTCAGTCTACGTTAAACATATCCACATCAAATACTGGAGGTAAGATGATCGTATTCAGACTCAAACTATTTCTTTGTATTTAGGTTGTGTTTTATTTTTACTTTGCTGATGAAGACTAATACATCAGCACTTTCATTGAGTATCGAAAGAAACTCAAGGTTATAGACAATAAAAAGATAATGAGTTAAGATTAAATGCATCAGAAAAATGTGTCGAAGAAATAAAGCAGACCTATCAACTCCTATCAACTAAGATAAACTATGAGTGTTACCTCAATAATTCAAACTACTAAGTAAAATCATAATTTTCAAAGCTCTTCCTGAGCATCATAATGGCCTATGTTGTCCTAACATTCAGGATGGAAAATGAACATTTCACAGAAGAATGTTATGCCTCAAACAATAAGATGCTCAGCTCCACATAAGCTTTTTATGCCTAATAGAGTACAATTACTTTCTTGATATTTTCCGCATCGCTATTTCCTCGTTTCTATAGATAGTAAGTGTCAAAATGATACCATTATCGGTAAGTATTATGAAATCAGTATAATGGAACTTTATGATTATAAGTTGATAATCAGTTAGCTATCAAAACTGTCAACTAAACATATTTGAATGAAAACAGCCGAAGATAAAAACGACACACAATGTCTGTGAAGTTACTTTGAAGATGATGTGATCTACTAATAAACAAAACTAGGTAGACAGAATTCTGCAGAAAAACATTCACATAAATCAACAATAATAGGAAGATATTCTAAGAAAAACAGAAATGGGATGCGGAGAAGATAAAACGAATAAATATAGACTACTGAGATGCTCAGGACTTATAGGTAATCAAAAGTTTAAAATTCTCGCGCCACTTTGATTTTCTTTGAGTTGTACCACTTACGGGACCAAAACAGAGAACCACACTTCTTTACTTGGATGAAACAAATATTCTAAGATTTCATGGAATGATGATATAACTTGGTGTAGTCATTCAGAGACTACTGATACTGATACAATACTCATAAAGTTAAATTGTATCTCCATACTTATAAGACATTTCGTACCGATTTCAAACGACTAGTTTAACATCATCGTGATCTCCTACTTACGCAAATGAGGATTAAAATACATGGTAGTGGTGTTACGAGAAAAACTGTAACTCTATGCTTTTTGTCTTGTCATATTTACTGATTTTAGGAACCATAATTGAAAGAGCAGTAATTTGCCAATCTATTTGTAGCTTGTGCATTTGTGATTTAAGTTTGAAAATTGCCAAATGACCGTTAGTATACATAACTGGGGTTTTTACAGGCGAGCATCTCAATTAGATTGACTCAATTTCCAAATCAAGCAATTTAGTTAACGCTACACGTACAATTTCTTTTCCCATGACTAAAAAAGCTAATGTATGCGACAAAGATACTCAAATTTTAACTCAAGGCATTTAGAATGCCTACACTTTTCTAATTTGTTTTCTAACATGAATGTATGGTTTTGGTACTGTAGTTTGATGTGAGAAGGCGGTAAGCATAATCGTCACTGAGAGTGTACACATCACAAGAATAAGGATATACGGTGCTAATAAATATTAAATACTGAAGAACACGCGTAGTAATTCCCAGATCTAAGAAAACCCTCCAGAAGTCCTAATAAGGTCTATTGACTGCAAATGAAGAGTTTTCATTGGCGTAATATGATTGTCTACCACTTTCTCATGATTAAAAATCACCACTAAACTTTACGGTAGATGACATCGAAATAAGGCTGCTGGTAATTATGTTTAGATCTCAAAGTTTAACAGACACCAAAAAACTAATGGACGTGAATGAAAACATCTAACATTTAGCTGAGTCTTTGATAACTAATATTTAAACTGTATCAGGATCAACTACATGGTGATTCCTTACTCCATCCTACCTATTCCTGGATATACGAGAAGGTAAACCATATTATCCTGACGCTCTAACACTTCTACGTCCCCACAACATTCATATCTTCGATATACATTTGGAAACCTATGTCTGTTTCTGCTGAGTTTTAAACTGCATAACAACAAATGAAAATGAGCCGTAGATTAATTAAATAATTTCTCAAAGCGTGTCACCTAACATTCAAAACACTTAAGCAGCTATCAAATCTCCACAGTTCTTGTCGATAGTTTAACAAACTAACACTGTTCAGATCCATCTGCTTAATAAGCCAAGCCTTAATACCTGCCGACTATTTTCAAATCCTGACACCTTTTTAATCTCTTAAACCTCCACTGCTTTTATTTTCAAAGACTTTCGAATAGTTTTCATTCAACTTGCTTTCGTGTCTTATTGTCAGAAATGAACATTTGCACATTAGCTAGTTTGAAAGAGACCTTACAAACTCTCTGGATTCTAGAAAGTTTGCTTTATACACTACTCACAGTCAGTTCCGGAATGTTCAACAAAGATCGGATTTAATACCAGATCACATAAGGATGTGAGTTATTACTATTTTTGAGTAAACACTTGAGTAGCTCATTCCTGATATTACGTAATTCTTCACCATTTTTGAATTGAATGCAAAAGAAAGCATTCCTTTGCGCGTTTCCTGGATCTTGGACAGTATCTAAACTGATCTAGTGGTTAACTTCCCTTGACCTTTTGCAACAATTATCTGTTATGACCAGCCTATCTTTTATCTTTTCCCAGTGAATCTTCATTTCCGAAGACTGAGTTTTAGATCCCACTTCTGATTTCTTCATGAAAGTTTTATAATTTCCTTCCTGATGACCATCAATCGCAAGAAGTAGTCTACTAGAGAACTAATTGGTGCATTTGTCTCTCCTACTGCTAAGTGAGCGTAGGATTCTATGAGGTTTTCTTAATTATTTTCCTCTCGATTAGAAAAATTTCTGCAGAATTTCAAGAGCTGTGAAATTAGCATCTTTAATAAAAGCTATGAGTTAAGAAGGGGAGACTTGAATTTTTCACCTACTAAAGAGACACACAGTTTAAGTAATGGATGAACGTTACATTTCAGGATGCTCATGTCCCTTTAATATTCCAAGTTGATATTCGAACGAAACGAATGAAACGCACCCAGCCACCTTGTGCACATCCGTGGAGCAGGCAATGAACCACACTTCTTGTGTGAGGGCTAATGATGCTACCTAACTGCCGAAACCTCGGTAGATGGGTGACCTAGTGGTTGATAATCATCTCCCTAAACCACTGAATCATAGCTCCATCAAGTTGGTATTCATCACGGACTGATATCACTCGGAGGACCACTGAAAACCTGAGAGCACCGGACAGCTATTTCGTTCCAGCATGGAGCTCCTCATCGGTGTGCACTCGTGAACCCACCAGGGGTCGAACCCAGAACCCCCAGGTTCGGTGACTAGCACGTTTCTAGTGAGCCACTGGGTGATGATGCAATGGTCCACACTATCAGTGCTCCTAGGTCTCTAGTGGTTCTCTATATGATATCAATTCCTGATGAATGCCAACTTAAAATCAATGAAATTCATTCATTCAAACCTCCGAACTGAATCACTCCAATAGTCGTTTATGTCTGATAGCAGACGAACCCAGAATGGTATTGCTGTTTGTTTAGAACTCGTAAACCGCATATTACCGCTCAATTGTAATTGCTTGATTTAACAGAGAAATGCTAGTTGATACCTGACAACTGGGAAAAGTTTAAAATTACTTGAAATTATTTGGCAAACCAAATACTTAAGGATTTACTGAAATTTTATTTTTTCAGTGTATAATTTTGATTTCAGGAGAAAGTATCGGTTAGTGTGATAAAACTTAAGCGTACGTATTTAGGTTTACCACTTCGTGCATTTATCACCTAGCCTATCCTGTGACTGACAATGGAATCCATCGACCAATCAGCCTCTGGTTCAAAAACTACTCCACTCATTTGTTTGAACAACCAATTAGTACAACTAGTCACAAGTTAGGTATGACTCATGCGTGACTAAATACACAGGAATGTAGGTGGCAAGTAAGTTCAACATTAGATTTATTTGATATGTAGTGCCCAGTAATAGAGTAATGTTTACTTGATGACGTTCCGAATATAAATTATTGCTCATAATCATTATTATCATTATTATTAATAATTTAGATGACAATATGAAATGCAATAAGCGTTTTAGTGTTATGTGCGATATTAAGTGAACTGTTTTATTTTTCATTCAACCTACTCTAGAGAAAGAATTCCTTTAAATTCTCAAAACGAATGTTCAAATAATCTTGTCAGTTAACTGGATAATCAGCATTACTGCTTCGATATTTTTGAGGCTGAATTAGGATCTCAACAAGAAAACTGATACAGGTGCACGTCGATCGAACTGATAGCAGTCAGAAGTACAAATAAACATTAGAGATTACAACGCCATTAAATGAATGCTAAAAATTGCTAACATACACATGAGAGGACGGTTTTCCAGTGTCATATACATAAGACACATGGACTCAAAGACTACTATACGTCTTTCGAGTGTACGTATTCAGGAATTTCAAAACAGATCATGAGGAGATAATGGACAGCACTGAATAGTTTCCAAAATAACTGACTAATCTACTCTAGAACTTGATAACTGAGGAAAATCCTATAAAAAGAAGTTTAGTTAGCTGAGTAGCCGATCATCATACCAGTAATAAGGAAGTCATTCTATGAGTGCTAGTTCCCATTGTTGTCTCACCTCCCAAGAATCTTTCTTAACAGCAATTCTCAAACTCTTATATGGAGCGATATCTGTCTTCAAATAAACGTTTGAAATGCTGCCTACCTAAAGTCTAAATGTATGATATGTTGCCACAATATGAGCATAACTTCTGGTTAGAACGAGGGATCTGTAAATGGCAATCCACATGCTACCAAGCTTTCTTTTCGGTCCTCATGCATCATCTATATAAACATAGGGATTCTTCTATTAAAGATTAGACACCACTGACTTGAACTATGAAGACAGATAGTCTGGATCACAAACTATCATAAACAAATGAACTACTGGTTCTGGACTAATAAACTGTGCGCTCACTCGACTGTACAGAGGATTTAGCCAGGAAACCTAATGTCTAGAGGTCACCACATCATCATTTACCTTTTGGATTCGACTATGATGGCCCTCATATCTCAAATTCACTTATATTTTGATATAAAACCACTAACATCCATTCATGATGAAAACTGTTTGCATATTTGTTAATTTCACCAAAAAACACTTGATTAACTGATAAAAGTGTTATATATCTATTCACTCTTTAACACTGGAAAATTTGTTTACTAGTCGAGCTAATGAATACATAAATGATAGGGTGCTCTGAGTCCAATCTGTCACTCCTATCTCCTATCGAGCAAATAACTCAAGCTATGCATTTATAAACAGTCACAAAATAGTTATCTGGTCTCGCATAGTTTCACCACTTCCAATCAACTCACAAAATCACCGAAACAAGTGCTGCATGCTGGTTAACTCAAAAGGCTTTAGTCAGCGTAACACTGCAGCAATTAAATTCGGTTCACTAACTTGTGCCTGTGAGTCGTCTTCACTATGCTCATCGAAATCAATAAATACAGTATCACACCTTATCGCATACAAGAGGGTACAGACACACACATTACCAGTTTTAACGCGTAAACGGTTTTTGTAATTATTACTTTAAAATTGGAAACTTCGTTGGTGTTATACTAAACATTTTACTTTGTTGGCTAATTAATTGATCGATTTAATTCCAACCAGAATTAGAGAACAAGTTTGAAAAACTTATTTCCAATCAATTGTAATCTCTAATATAGAAATGACAGAGTCTTTGTATCACTATTTACTGATTCATAACGTATCACAAACAACACGCAAGCATACACACACTTAACTAGATATGTTTAAGTACACAGACATATGTACACAAATTCCAATTGTAAGTGTGTCTAGCTCTGTTTGTCACTGTGTCTATGTCAACCCTCATTTTACCCACAAACCCACAGATAACCCGTGCATACGGAGAAATATGTATGCACCTAAGTGTGTGCGTGTGTTAATCAATATGAAATAGTCAAATTGAAAAGGAAATGATACCAGTCCGTGCTTGTATCTCCTTGTAGATTTAGTTGCTACGGTCTTTTATTTCTCATAGACTTGACCTCGGCCACATGACAACTAGGTCATTGCTTTAGTGCGCATTGATTAGTGCACCCCTTTGACTAGAGATTTATTTATGACTTTACACGTGAGTGAAGGCAGCCGAAGGATGAATGGACTTTTTCTCTCTCTCTCTCCCACTGAATTTAAATTTCAGGTTTTGTCTGAGTTGTCTGAAGTTTGGGTTTGATTCTGCCTGGGTCCTATCGATCCATCGATTATAACTCACATGATTGGGTTGGTGTGCTTTTTGTTATCAGTGCCAATAAGGGTGGTAGCATCCCGATTCAGGAGAATGGCACAACGGGAGTAAGGGTGACGGTAGTATGAGTGGGTGAGTAGGTTGTAGGGGTGTAGAAAAATTTTAGGGTGTGTGTGAGCGTGTAGTCGCCAATACTAATAAGGCAGGAGCACAATGAAGGCACAATTCCATAAGGCCAACAACTAAATTGTAAATAACAATGAATGCACACCTACACATAAAACTGAGAATAACGCACATAGAGACTGATTTTTGCACTTACAAAGCCTACTCCTCTAACCCGTGTGCTGGCTCACAAAAACACTGTACCCATAGATGAATGGGTTACTTGCTGCCTAAATCAAGTTGAATTTTGACTGTAGTATAGACTAACAGACAGGCAGCACACCCATCTATCAATAGAGTATAGTGGATTATTTGGCACTTCCGTCCAAAACGAATCAGGGCACTGTAAAATTTAAGTCACATTTATAAATACAAACTGGGAGGTATTGCATTGCTAACTCTGTAACAAAGTGTGCAAGAGAACAAAGCAACTATTTTGACACATAAGTCTACATATTGGAATTCATTCCGGACCAATAAAATACACTTCCAGGTGTTTGGAAATCTCCTTGTCATATTTCAGAAGTGAGTTCCTCTGATTGCATAATATTTAGGGTTATATAATCATTGTAATTTTATATCATATAGGTTTATTGATGCATCCCAGTTGTAAGCTGACGTTGCTTAGGCAACTATGGAAAATCGAAGAGCTTAACAGAAACGTGTTAAATAAGTAAACTGAGGACGCTTATAGGGTTGGAGTCCAGGCCTTTTGTCCTTTATTGTGTGCACTTTAGCCCCTTAACTGTAGAGGTAGGATCCGGAAACCAAGGCTGATAACTTCATTCAGTATTGGGATATATCTGGATTATCCTATTGGAAAACTATGACTTCGTGGGGAACATTTATAGCTTCCGGGGTACTACATGCCCTGAGTCTAACCGTCTAGTGGAAATAAGATATACTGTAGTTAATACAGGCAGATATTTGATAGATTCACTTACTGGTTCTACTATCCGAGTAAGTCTTAAGGGCCAAATCGAAAAATTTGCTAAAGAACTATTGCAAACAAAATCATGTCAGAATCTCTTCTAGGGTTCACCGATTTGTCAGCTAACTTACCAGATCAGACTGCTAACCATGTTCCAACATCAGTCTGCCTAGTATGGTATACGAGTAGTATACAACTGTTCACAATGTGTTGCACTAGCTACTTCATATTATTTTAGTCTAAACTGGACAAGAATGCCCGGTTACATTGTCCAGGACATCCTTGTCTGATAAACGGATTCACCTGTACTAGAATGATGAGTGAAGATGTAGACATTAGGGTTACAGTAGGATATCAAGCAACAGTCTTCACTGACTTTCAACTTCAGTCATAATTCCTTTCCCCACTTCCACCGAAAAAAACATTCTCATTGAGTTAAATGTATTCTTCATCCATTTGTTTTCAAGTCTTTTACTATTATTTGACATTATACTTCCAAAATAGAATAAGAGGTAGAGGATGAGAATTCATTCGGTCCACTTCTATTCTCCTAATATGGATATAATGTTGCGAAGAATAATAGCCTAAATGCTTATGTCGATTTAAAGAGCTTTCAGGGAAAAGATGTAAAATTAGGGTTCTCTTTATTATAGGATTTTCTAGGATATTTACTTTAACTTTTGATGGACATTTATTAGGCTTTCTGATCTTTAAGTGAACATTATGCTAACATTTAAAGATCAGTTGGATGTTACTCTGATTCTGATCGCTCTGATTGTAACAGTATGTGTTCAGGCAAACAGATCTTAGGGGATTTGTTTAGTTTGGTCACATAACTTAAGTTCTTCAACCTAAATAAATTGAATTTAGTTCCATAGGAAGCCATTAAGAATACGCATGGGCTGTCCTCGAATGTAACTATTCCGTTTCGAATTTGAATCTAACAGTTTTTCTAAGTTTCAGTTTCCAACTCCTCTAGAATGGATAGGTTTTTCTCAGGAACTTCTATTACTTCCCACATAGTTACAAAAATGGCCATTGCTAGATTAAAAAACAGACTTCATAATTAATTACCTTCAATGCAAAATCAAGTTCCCAGTGGCTCTGAATGATGTCACTGAATGGTGAAAACTACTTTCGAATGCAACTCAGAAAGGAATAAGTGGAGTTGCGTTACTTGATATGACTGCCCCTAAGATGGCGTAAAATGAGAAAGTAATGAACAAACGGTATGATTAGGGAGTATTCAATATTTAGTGAACTCTAGAGAATTAAACATCGTTTTTATTTTCATACTCACTACTATATATGCAATTCACCACATAAACTTACAGCATATTCCGGTAGAACTGACACTACACAAGGTTTCTGAAAGTATCTCAGTTGTATGTTGTTGTCTGAGTTTTGCTATTTAATGTTCAAATGTTTACTTCAACAAACCACACCTAACAAGCCATTGATCCAAAACCAACCTGTAGTTGATTATACAGTATCAATAATCAAATATCTGTCATCAAGTTCGACAGTGTTTCAATTTTAACACTAAATTTGTAGGCATATTTATTTAGATAATGAATGGGTTCACACTGTTAATGTCAATGTGGTTTAGAGTAGTGTCTCTCTGAACTACACAGCGATTATGTTACCTTCAGAATCTTATGATTCAAAATACAGCTTACATTCTTCTAAGCACTACAGTATGAAGCTTATCTGAGGAAAGACGCTGCTGAAAGTGTTTCGCTGTTGCCTAGCAGATATAAACAGCTTTATCAGAGCAAAACACATTACAGACATTGATTCTCAATCTTCGAGAACCCCGTTATCAGTTTTATGCTTGATAAACCCGAATGTCCAGCTATATATTTTATAAGTTATAAAAATCTTGGAAATCCTGTTTTACGATAGCTAGCCATTTTTCACTCTTATAAAGGTTCTTTTATATTACAAAACAACTCACTGTGCTAAATTAGGAAGTCATTGGTAATATATACTATACCTTAGATGTTAAGTTATACGAGTGGCACAGATTGTTTACTAGTCGTATAGGGGTTCATATGATGGTGCGTAAGCCACACTATTTTCTGGTAGCACTAAAGTGCTCACCATAAGGGAAATAAAATGGTTCAACTAGCTTCGGATTGATACGCCACCCCATGCTATAAGATATTTTGATTTCTAAGAAATTCATACACCTTAATAGATTTTATTTGAATGGAGGCAGTCAGCAGGAAGTCCTGGACGTAGGTTTGGTGCAGATACACCTTGCTGACGAGTGGCAAAAAGTACGAAAACCATGTCCAAGGCTTTCTGTCAATTGTCTCCATCCAAATAACATCTATCAAAGTACATCGCAACGCTGAGTCAACTAGCATGGTGGCCACATTGAAAAATAATTGATAGAGTTCGATCAGAACTTAGGACTAGGTTACATGAAGTGACCAGTCAAATTCATACACCGTTTGGTCAAAGCATGCGGAAGTCCCAACAAATAAGAAGGCTACCGCAACTAGTTTACATAACCAAGGATACAACAAATATACAAGCACAAACTTTGACAACTGATGTAAAAACAGATTCCATTCCAGTAGCAGATAGTTACTGATTATGCGTTTATGGAGAATCTAGTAAGTCGAAAACAGCAGGCTGTCTAAAGCCATCCGATGGAAGTTTGTTTATTACGGTTACCGGTGAGACTGTCAAGACACCCTTCCGTAGAAAAAGATAGGATGATTCTTATATCTAATTCTGTCTACGGAGACAGATATTCATTGGACAATCGATGTCAGTAACATGTTTGAGAAGAGTTCTCTTTTTTATTTGAATTACACTTCCAATCATAAACGCCTACATGAAAAGTGACTGTTTCTTCCCCTTGAGAAGTCGTTTTGTCTTCTTGTCATTAAAGTGTCAAGGAAATGTATAGAATCATTCATTTGACTTCCAATAGTAAAATGAACTGATACATAAGCTCTGCTGAAATAACTCAGAATGGAGTTACTGCATAGGTACTTATTAGAGGCCATAAACGCTCAGTCCATATATCGGCAGTATAACTCCATATTAGCAGTTCGACCTATCAAAGGACCTTTTCTCACTTTTGGCTTAAATATGTCTAAAAATATAGGACAGAATGGTGATTTCATACCCATAAATGGAAAATCGATGATGAAGTCATGGTATGCTTACTTTCTCAGCTTGGCACTAATGAAGTAAAAACGTAATATAATTAAGTGTCTAACACTTAGAGTCAGACTGGCTTGTTTTGAGAAGTGTCTGGAACAAGAACTATCACGTGTTTGTGATGTTCAGAGAACAGATGTAAGATGACTGTACCAGTTATATAGTTTCTTTGATAATTTAATACGATTGCAAAGTAATTTATATAAACTATGATCAAGATTTGATCTTATAGTATGGCAAATATTGGACGTTGAGTAAAAGGTTGACATTAGATATCCCTAAAAGTTCACCAAAATAAACATCACTTACAGTAATCTGAAACATGAACTAGTGACAGTAGCGAAGCAGCCTTTATTTCTGCGTCTACGATCCATGGGACATTTTTCAAATGACATCCTGATAAAATGCCTTCCGTAAATTAGAGGCTACTCCCATCTTCCTCACTTATTTTCGCTGACCACCGCTTTTTCATCTGCAAATACAAGTCATAAGAACATTGACAGATTTGGAAGGAAAATTTGATTTCCTTACAGTCCATAGCTCTCATTCTACTTTGAAAGTGTATTCGCCTCAAAATTGGCCTGTTTTTACGCTGTGTGAATCCACTTTGTAATTGTAGAACCTAATGAGAATTTATTGGAACAAATATTCTTCTTTCAGATTGTTTTTAATTAATGTTATGGGAATCTCTAAATGTCAAAAGTCCTCGCTATATGTTGGAAAATTGTCTCAGTACAGTACAAAGCTTTGTTATCATATTTTAACTGTCTACTCACCTTTTGCGAAAACTCCCACTTTCTATTATGAAGAAAACTTACCCACATCACATTTATAATCACATTAATTCCTCTTATTATGCCACAGTTGCTTGACAGTACAAGTGAATGATCATATGATCACCTGAATAATGAGATCCTTAAGAGACTGTCAGTCTCATATTTGAACTTAGTCTAGGCCTGAAGTTTGATGACATGGTAATATAAACTGACAGGACAAAACAGTTAAATTCTACTTAGCAAGTGAGGATATAATTATACTCAATACTACCTAATTTTCCTAGGTAAGAACAATCACTAGTAAGAGGATAATTCCCACATGATTTCGTGTTGTAGGAAATCGAAACTCTTATATCACTTGAGCTCCATTTGTCAGTTGAAGAATGAAGTTAATTTTAATGTTTCTATGTTTGCTTACAAGTAATTCACTGGCTACTTGATCTCGGATTCTAGACTAAATAAAGCAAGCAGTGCATACTAAATGGCATATGGTTACTTGGATCCATGGTAAAAACTTTTCAGGACAAACTTTATGACACGGTTTAGAAACTGATATCTGTAAATTTGCTAGTGCTGAAAATATACATGGAACTTTTGTGATTTTTCAGATACTGAGAGTCTGAATAACCGATGTTTAAACTGCCTAAAGTCGTAAATACTAACCTTTTCAAAGTCACTACTCATGAATGTGACGATACATTCTTTTTCTATTCTTTTGTGTACTACTCAAAAATTGAATTCCTGACATATGATACATACATTTGGGGAAATCAGATTGATTACTTTTTCAAGCTGAATGAAATAATATTTACTGTCTTTATCCTCTTTCAATTTACCCAATTCGCCAACGAAAAGAAAATTTGAATTCATTTCAAACTCCATCCGTTAAGAAATGGAATATTATGCAATAGTATACATTTTCCAGTGAAAAAGTAGAGCTATTTTTGATATTGACCTAGAACTGGATACGTTATTTCCCATACAGCATGGTAGATTACTATTGTCTCACTCTTGTTATAAGCGAGATTAATAATTGTGACGTATGTTTTGAGCAGTCCTGATAGTCAAAAGTCAACTAGTTCAGTGTCAAATACATTAACAGTCAAACCAAGTAAACCCACAAAGATAAAAAACGTCTGTAGATAGAAGTTGTCTGATAGTTATAAATAGTCGTTAATAATCCAGAAAACCACATTTAGCTCTTTCTGGTACTTATCAGTAAGATGTATCTCCATCCTCAAGATACAGTATACTCCTAGCCAAATAGAGGCGATCGGCAAGAAGTCCTGCTCTACATAGGTTTTGTGCTTGCTGGTACTCGTCAGCAGTGCGTATCTGTTACCTCGACAGAGTTGATGTCATATCTGCGACATGAATTCGTGTTATCCAGCGCTCCAGTTAGAGATCTTAACACTTAGCTATTTGGGCCACGACTGACCTCTTGTAAGACCAGGTTAGGAACACTGATTGGTTAGTGGAGCATAACCAACTTCGTGTCTGCGGCCCAAACTGCTCAGTGGCAACGCCTTCGATTGGGACACTAGATGACGCCTGTCGGAGTCTCATGCGGAACATCAGCTCCATCAAGGTTTTAGACACACCTTGCCGATGAACACCAACAGACACGAATGCCAGCCCCATGGCTTAACCTAACTAATATCGATCTCAGTTAATGGTGATAAGGAGCCTCCTAGCTTCGTGGTTAAATTGCAAAATAGTCCACAGAATCTGATCAGCACCTAGGACTAGACAACATGAAGTTAGTTATCTTCCACTGACCAATCGTTTTACAGTATACTGTTTCAGAGATTAGAATCCACTTCTATCAATGTCACATACGAAAAAATTAAGGACAGAGTATTGCAACCGGTTTTTTGCGATTCAATCTAATTGCTTTTGGTTATTCAACATCAAGCTTTACTGATCATGGCGTTGAATTAGCGAACTTAGTAAGCATAATGATTTAGCTAGCACAACAATATTTGTTACCCATTTAGTAGCTAGCCTTGCCTATTCAGTACTAAATAAAATCAGAGGCAGCTAAGTTTGCTCAGTTGTACCACTAACGAACCTTACAGTGGATCAAGTGACTTTGGAAATCTGACAGACAAGTTCCGTTGAAATTTTAGAGAATTCTTGGTTATAAAATTCTACAAACACACAAGTTAGATCCAGGGTTTTACACTTAATTCAACTTTATTATATGCTTGCACTGGCTTAAAAATGAAACAGAAAGTATATATTTTGGCTATGACATAAGCGGGACTAGTAAGAGATCACAGTTATTACATTTCATATTCTGTTTGATTACAAGATTTTGGTTTCACTTTTTCTTCAGATCAAAAAATAGATTGTTCCTAAATGAGACTTATTGATGGCAGGGTATAATTAAAACATTTTCAAATCTTAACTCTTGAATAATCTGGCCTAATATCCTTTTCGTATGTGATTTCATCTACTTTGTAGTTAGATAAAAGTAAGCAGTCGGTTACGTTTAGTTTTAGTGATAGTGATCTGTTAAAGCCAACTCAGTGAGTAAAGGATTTTGGGCTGTTAGTTGGTTGGAGGCAATCAGCAGGAAGCTTTGAACCTACGTTTTTTGCTTGTTGACACTCGTCAGCAATGCGTATCTGCAACCCTGACAGAACTGATGTTCCCTGTGAGATTCAAATCCACGTGACCTGATGTTGCATTCAGAGATGTTACCACTGAGCTGTTTAAACTCTCCAGTGACCAATCAACTTACTTTTTGGACTGTAACTCGTCAGCCTAGGTCCTTTGCTTCTGACACTTGAGTAACAGATTCACCATATGAAAGATGTGATTCTCAACTTATTTACTTAAGTTATACTTGACTCATAAGTCAACAGGAAGTAATTAAGAGCATGAAGTTTTACTTCCAACGAATCATTTTCAATAGTTGTACAGTAGTAATTATGGTTACAACGAAGAATTAAGCCTATCAGTAGATAATAAGTAAACAGTAGGTTATGAAATAGAAATGTTTTGAATGGAAATAAGAAGGTGCTTCCAGAATTAAAAACACTGCATGACAGTAAGGTGTATAGGAAAAAATATGCATTTGACCACAGGGAAGATTTTTAAGAGTCCATTCAATTAAAAAACGGAGAAAATAAATATTACACGATTTTACAATAAAAATTAGAACTAACATGTTTATTTACATGGGAGTAAATCCTAAAATATGCGCGACAACGAAACAAGGCTAAGAAGAATATGGAGGTAATGAAGGTAGTCAGTGAAAAGATAATGGTAGCGACAAAATAAAAGATTTTACGTACCTCTATCATTTGCATAGCTTGAACTCCATCTGTTAGACTGCCCGCACATGGGTTATATATGTGATGAGTTGGAAGTCCTTCTGAACTGTTCTTTTTGACTTCGTATAGGATTTGGAAGGTGAAATTGTGGTGAAGCGAGGTGACCAGAAGGTCAAGAATACAGCTCTCTCTTGGCATTTGCTTCTAGACAGCCAATCAGGATAGCGTCCGGAAATGCTTTGGGAAAGATAGCACTTCCTCTTACCTGAGTAACCAGCTCCACCAAAGTGGGTAAAGTAATAGGCAAACATAGATCTAGTCCAAAGAACTAACTTGTCCTTAATAATTCCTTGAGTCAGCTGTCGGCTGATGATGACGGCTAACAGTTCGGCAGCGTTGAATGTCCTTCGAGTTGCCTTCGACAACCAACTCTTGAACGATGCTTTCTTTAAAGTGAGAATCCATGAATAAGATACTGTTGAAAACAGCAATCATTCGTTCTTGTTGCTGTTTTGCCTTCATATTATTTGCAACCAATCTTCGAGGTAAGAGGATACCTATTCTGAAGAAATAATCTTCGAAGATTTTTCACCTGTTCTTCTTTTGTGTCATCTGTACAGATTCTTATAGTTTTCCAGTCAGGTTAATTAATTAGGTCCCTTTTCCGACTCAGTGGTATTCAGCTTGATTTAATATGCATTCTACTCCAAGTTGTTGTCATGTAGACTAGTATTTTCAGCGAATCATCTTATCTTGATTATGAAATCAAGAAATAAGATTTTAGGTTGCTGTCCACTTCCATTATGAACTTGGTCGATGGATGACGATCACTGTTTCTAAAAATGTGTCATAGAAATCACTTTTCACACCGCAGACGATTAAATTGTCATCCATGTATCTTCTATATTGGTGGAACTGATTGACAGCTGGATGTAATATGGTTATCTGTCGAATAGCCATGAATCAGACTACTAGAAGAAGGCCAAATAATCACCTTATCACCATCCAATCCTTCTCTCGACAAGACGCATTACTGACATTAAAAAGGTGAATTCGCATTTATGAATACCCAAAAATGTCAGCTTCTGCAAATGGATGTTGTAGAAAGATTATGACACTACAGAATGTCTCATACTATTTTCAGTTTCTTCCTCGTAGCAATAAACCTAGCACCATCTAACCGACACTGCGGCTAAACTACGTTGACCGGAGACATGTCACATCCTGCTTTTCAGTATTATATAAGACATCGTGAGAATAGATTACTGAGATGGTTATCAATAGGATAGATGCTCATACAGCTTTCAAGTAACCAATTTTTCAGCTAGTTAGTAGGGAGAATTCATTTTTAACATGCATCAACGCAAATTCATATCTTTGATTTAATTTTTCTGCTCTCTGTCTAAAACAAAGTATGAAATGATTTTCATTAGAAAAGGTTTTCCCTTACTTGTTTCGTTTGTAATCAGTCAGAAGTAAACCACTTAAAAATACTACATCTGCAAAAGATAGCTGTATTGTCTTTATGGCATCAACGTGAACCTTAATATTCAGCGGTTAAATGATTTTTAAGCTGAAAAGGATTGAGTATTAGCATTGTTATGACTTCAGTGTTAATGAGACCTCCTTACTTGATGATTCAGTTTGTCTGCTTTCTACCGAATATCAAAGTTAGAAGTTAAGACTTAGCAACTGTCATCAGTGTTTGATCGGATCAATATTCATAATTCTTTAAATTTTAGTTTTGATTGACTGAATGAAAGGTCAAGGTTGTTGTAGTGTGAATTGAATTCATTATTTTTCCAACACCGCCCTAATAATGAAGTGGACTCTACTATCAACAACTAAACAGGTTAGTGTGAAAGGCGTTCGATTACTTTATTTGCTTTCATACTTACACCATTTTCGTATTCCAGTCTTTTAGTTCTGTTTGCAAAGTAGGGGAAAGTATACTATCAGGAGTCAATTAGGTAATGCAAATGAACGGAAAATGACGCCGTTCACTTATCACATATGAACTTCAACTAAAAGTTTGCACAGTGTATACCTACTGGCACTTTTATTGAAATATAAGGGGAAATTCTTACGCCTTGCATCAGCATGCAGACAGGACATCTAAGATGTCCATTTTGTCTCACCGAGGTTGAGGATTTGGTAATAAAAAGAGATTTCCTATAGTGGCTAATCGGTTTAACCTCAGTTATATATAGGTGGACCTACAGATTTTCGTGGACCTTCAGATTCCACCCCTTGGTAGTCTCTCATTTTCTTGATAAATGGGAAAGGCGGTAATTTAACGAAGGTGTATGACAACATCAAAAATATATACAAAAGACAAGGATTCTTCATATACTTACGATGGCGTTGGTTATTTTCAGGCCTTTCTAGATTTGAAATATCCTATTGATTTTCGTCCCTTTAATCAATCTGATATTTACACGTTGGTTCATGTGCTTTCTCTTGAAACCTCCGTGCAACACGATTGGTTGTCGAAAGCTTCAGGGATTTAGGGCTTTTTACGAAAATTACGGCAATCTTATTCCACAGTATAACAAGTGGATAACCGAAACAAAATTTAAAGTAATTCCTTGATTTGAATTAAGTGTCTTTCATACAACCAGTAGACATCTTAATCGCATCGACCTTGTTTAAGAATCCTATATTCTTCTAAAATACTTCGGATCGACAATTATTTACTCCACCCTTTGGAATTAGGGGCTGGTGTAATAGCCAGAAACTTCACCAAGCTTACTTCTATTCAGCTGTTTGATATCGAGGTAGTTTGTTGTCTAGTTAGTGGATCACTTGGTCTATTATCTTATTTGATTCAGATCCACTGCCACCTTAACAGGTATTCTGAACTTTATCTTGAAATTTATTAATTGGTGGTTAGATCTTCCATCAGCAACTTTTAGTAAGCACTCGTGGTGAAATACTTGTATTCTTTCCATGTCACTCACATACAACAATCATCCCACATAGATGTATACCAAAAGAGGATACACTGTTGCTTTGCGTACTAGTCCGTTCATAGATATCTTGATATCTTTACAGACCAGCAGGAAGTATAGAACTGAAGATTGTTACCCACATTCTATTCCACAGTGATAAGTTGCTGACTGACAAAACTGTTCCAGCCCACTTGGCAGGTGTCTTCTCTTTACAGTTAATTTAAATACAAGTGCGAACCAATCTTTCGGTATCACTCTGTGTTTTATAGGTGTAAAATATGTACCAAATATTCTCAGGTTTTGACCCCATGAGTTCAAAAGCCTTTTCTTGTTAGACTTCTAGCTGTTAAGGCCATCCCATTCACGCGTCCTATGTTGGTTGCAGAACACTAACTTGTCGTGGCGATAGAGTTTGAACATCACAATGACCCATTGAGCTATGCCTCCTGGAACACTTGCTCCCCCGAGGTCCTACCACACCAGAAAGGTCTGCTGGATAACGGAAAGACAAATAGCAGCTACCGTTGTAGCCCAAATCGCTATACTATGGTGGGGGTCGGAGATGAAAGTCGTACTACTGCTAGCTGGTGAGGTGTGACAGCAGTAAGGTGTTTCCCTTAGGTGACCAGCCGTTTCATGCTGGTGCTGCCTTCCCAATGTGAAGGGTGGGTTAGAAAAAGTCAGTCATAAAATTGCCTGCTATTTCCTGTTATATGGTCTTCCGACGCCGGCGGTATAGGTTTTCGCTCTCCGGAGTTAGAACAAATGAACCTCAAAACAGACCTCAAGCAGAAGTCCCACAGGCTATTCTGTCACAGAAATGTTTTCCTCTTCCAGGTATGTTTAGAAGAAACAGCTTTATACGGTGTGAGAAGCAGGGAAGTGTTAACCACCCGCACGCCTCCAGCAGTTTTCAAGACCTAGCTAAAAACGATCTATCCTCCTTTGTCTTCACTTCTTTGCACCGATATTAAACCCCTAACCCAAGTGCCGCTATTCACTTGACCTCACCTGGCCATTTAGGTGAATATTCAAAATTCATTGTATGAGTATCCGAAAGCCCAGTGGCTAGCTGTCATGAACTCGCTGGTGTAGGCATAGCATTAAGTTTTAGCGCAGAAAATGAACTGCTCGACTGGATAGTAGTCAATAGCTATTTATATGCTGTTCAACTGAATGGATCTGGATCATGAGACCAACAGATCCCTATTAGTAATCTCCACCTACGCGCTCACCGTCTACATTTCAGATGATGCAAAGGATGAATTCTCTCAAGAGCTACCACCTCTTATACAGAAAACAAAGCTTTCAGGTATAGTCATAATAACAGGTGACTTTAACTCCTTACTAATCACAGAAAACAGGAAGCAGTTACGTTTTTGTGAGCTCGACTGGAAGATGAGAACGTGAAGTACGTAGTTAGGGAGGATATGGGTAGGCATTTATCTGAGTGTGACAACAACGCTCATCCTGAGGAAACCTAGTGTGATATTAAGTATGCTGTAGAAACAGCCGTAAACATAATTGGTCACCTACACCCGAAGGTTGGCAGACGTCACTGAATTTCCGAAACTGCATCCGAACTGACTGGTGCGAGAAGACTGATTCCAGCTGGCTCTTTCTACGATGAAGAACAGAAGCAACTCAAACGTAAGTTGACTAATGATCTTCGCGTCGATTGCGAGTAGTGGTGGATGGTGACATCAAGAGGGGTGGAGAAGAAATCAGTGTTGGGTAACACCCTGCAGTTATTTGATCGTATTAAGAACGCCGACAGGAAGAAAACGGCGTTAATGAAACCATCATGGGAGAGGATGGGACACTGATGGCCTCACAGGACATACGGCTAAAACCTTGGAAAGGGCACTTTGACACCCTGGGTAACTGGTCGTCAGCAAACCTTTAGTTACCCAAAATCCAGCCTGAACCTGGATGGGACGTAGATGTCGGTCCTCCTACTCTCGTCAAAGTTGAGAAGCCTGTTTCAAAACGGAAAAGATAAGAGGCTGCTGCACCAGACGGCTTGCCACCAGAAGTTTCTGAAGAACGCTGCATAAAATTATTGGGTAAAGCAATGAAGGTACTAATCATTGTATGGGAGGCACAGATAGTGTCGTAAGATCCGTTCACTTCTCTGATCATCCAGCCTATAAGAAACGAGGGAAGTCTTCTTGTGACAATCATAAGAAAATCAGTCTAAATAATGTCGTGTCCAAGATCATGGGTCCATAGTTATCCGACGTCTAACTGGAGTTCGAGAACGGTAAACTCTAGAAAACCAGGCAGGTTCCAGACCTGGTCAAAGGTGCATCAACCATATATTCGCCATCCGACAGGTTCTGGAAAACAGGCAAACCTACCGGCCAGTGGACGACATGCCATATTTCTTGACTTGAAAGCGGCATTTGACTCAGTCGACCGTGAGGTGTTGTGACGGTGTCTGACTGTAAAGGCAGTACAGTGCCCAGCAAGTATATAATGCTCATCAAATATCTCTACTCAAACTCACACAGCCGCATAAGGGCTTATGGGAATTGACGACAACTAGTGGTGTCCACCATGGATGCCCACTGTCACCGTTCCTATTTAATTTCGTTATAGGCGTACTAATGGACATTAGCTTATGTTTGTCTGACTTCACAGGGACTGACCTACTCCCTGGAGGCCAATCTGGTTGACTCGGAATATGCAAATGATATTTTCCTACCGGCTGAAGACGCTGACAAAATGCAGAGTCTTCTGGACGCGTTGGGTAGAAACCTGAGTATGTTTGGCATACGTTTCGCTTGCACACGTCAAATGTAAGATAATGCTCCAGGACTGGTCTGCAGTAAATATACCCAGTTTAGTGATAGTGAGTCAAGTGGTGGAATTTGTCTACCACTGGAAGTCTTTGAAAGAGATGTGGAAAGAAACCTGCATAACCGTATTAGGAAGGAAGAAGAAAGAAGATAAGGAATGATCTCGACGGACACATGGAAGCTGACAGAGCAGGGAGAGGGGGATGGTGAAGCAGAAGATAAACCAGTGCAAGGATGCACAATGACAAGAGGAACTGAGTACAATGTATAAAACAGTACACTGGGAAAAGAAATGAAGAAGAGTGCATGCAAAGACAAATGACACTTCTACGACACATTGGCAAGTGAAGCAGAACAGGCTGCATGTAGGAGAAACCTGACAACATTCTATCAAATAACCAGGTTACTATCTGGGAAGAGATCAACACAGATGAAACCAATAAAAGATGATGACGGAAATTTAATTACGAAAGAAGAGAAACAAAGGAAACAATGGGCCGACCACTTCAAAAAGCTCCTGAATAGACCACCACCATCACTTGCACTTCGTCCAGAAATACCATCTGCAGCCGCTGAACTACACGTGAACATAAATCCTCCAACAAAAATGGAAGTCCTGAACGCCATAAAGCTACTGAAATGTGGGAAAGCAGCAGGACCAGATGGAATCCCACCAGAAGCACTGAAAACAGATGCAGAGACAACAGCGGACATGCTCACACCACTATTGCAGAAGGTGTGGAAGGAAGGAAGTGAAGGTACCTGACGACTGGAAGAAGGGTTACCTTGTCAAACTGCCGAAGAAGGGTGACCTAAGTTTTTGCAAGAATTGGTGCGGAATCACGCTCCTGTCCACCCGTAGCAAGCAAAATATTAAGCTGCATCATCCTGGAGAGGCTAAAGGATGCACTGGATTCAAAACTACTACCGGAACAGGCAGGCTTCAGGAAGTACAAATCATGTGCGGACCAAATTGCAACGCTACACTACGCATCATTATAGAACAGAGTATAGAATGGCAGTCAGTTCTCTACCTCAACTTCATCGACTTTGAGAAGGCCTTTAACAGCGTCGACCGAGAGGTAATTTGAAAACTGCTTCAATACTACGGAATACCGCAAACCTTTATCCGTCTCATTCAACAACTATATGAAGACGCCACATGCCAGCCACGTAATTCACAATGGGAAGCTCAGTGATGCTTTTGAAGTGAAGACAGATAGGAGTAAAACAGGGTTGTCTACTATCACTCATGATATTCCTGATTGTGGTCGACTGGACTGTATCATGCAACAAACAGTGGGGAGCGAGGAGAGGGGGACATGCTGGACTGATGAAAAGAATCTAGAAGATTTGGATTTCACCGATGACTTGTGTCTGATGTCCCACAAACTTGAAGATCTACAGGCGAAAACTAATAAGTTGTCAGAAGAGGCAGGGTAGCGAAGATGGGACTTCAAGTGAATATAGAGAAGACAGAGGTAGAGGTGATGAGGATATCCAACCAACACCACCACCAACAACAACTACAACAAGCTACAATCACCATCAACGGGAGAAACTTAAAGGAAGTAGCCTCCTTCACCTATCTAGGCAGCACCGTTTCAACTACAGGCAGCGGCACAGACGAGGATGTCAAAGTCAGAATCGGAAAAGCAAGACAGGCGTTCATTAACCTAAAACCAGTGTGGAGATCTTCTGCACTCAACACAAAGCGTGAACAAGATTCGGATTTTCAACACCAACCCAGTCAAGTCAGTGCTCCTGTTTGGTTCAGAGACGAAAGGGATTTCCAACAAACTACAGACATTCATCAACCACTGCCTAAGCTGGCTGGTTCCTGAAGATCAGATGGCCAGAATGATAGGAATAAGCAACAAGGAACTCTAGCTGGCTGTCAGCAAACCAACCAAGAACCTGTCGTCCAACAAGTATGCAGAAGGAAGTGGAGATCGATTGGGCATACACTGAGAAGGCCGACTTGGGACATCACGTGCCAGGCCAGACCGTCGAATGGAACCCCGATGGGAAGCGACGAGTTGGGCGTCTTAGTCGAGGGTGACATCGAGGAGATGGTGTGAGGAAGAAATGAAAGCTTGTGGATAGTCTTGGAGTCAGGTTCAAAAGACTGCAGAGAAGACAGTGCAATGGAGACGTGCTACTGAAGCCCTATGTTCCATTAGGAACGCAAGGAACAAATAGTTATCAAAAATTGTTTTGCTTGGGAAGTTGCATCAGGTCGAACGCGTTGGTTGATGACAGAATCTCAACTCGGATACAGAAGACCCGTTTGGTACTTGCCAACTTGCGTCACCTGTGGTGCTCACTGGCGAGATATCTGGCTATCTATCAAAGGACGAGTATACCGTGCTGCAGTCTGTTTTGTCCTGTTGTATGGCTATGAGGTATGGCAGCTGAAAGTAGAAGACATGAAGCGATTACAGGGTTTCGATCACAGGTGTCCGTAGCATTACTCGCGTTTGGTGGAGTCACTGTGTGAGCAATGTTGAAGTCAGGCGAAGGGTACTAGGCAAGCCGATTGGTGAGGTTGTGAAGCTTAGTCGACTGAGATGACCTGGACATGTACTACACATGCTGAGCCATCGCCTACATCGATGTATCTTGCAAGGGGATATTGGGTTAGATTAGAAAAAGGGTCAGGGTGGCCAAACTATGATATGCCATCAGTTCATGAAGTCCCTAACTGCTAGTCTGAGCCGTGTAGGGAGGTGTAGACTACCCCATTGGGGTCCTCGAGGCAGCAGGAATCAGTGGTTGAGGACTGTTGGTGGGATGGCTGAAAGTCGGTCACAGTGGTCCAGATGTATTTTCTCTTTGACGTCTCCTAAAGCTTGAATGTTTTGACTAACCTTAATTTTCATATTCCATCTCCTCCTATGCACCTTCGTCTAGTTTGATATCAGTCTTTTCCATCCACTTGTTATTTGCACGTTACAGGGAAGTGTGGCAACTTGAACCAATTCACTTCTGTGAAGGGTTTCCCATTGATTTTGTCTGTCGGTCTGTCTGCTTGGATAAATGTTCAGTCTCTGCGAAGAATCGTAAAATATGACAAGTTAATCAAAACTGAGCCAAATAAACATTATGAGTGTGGATATCCCTGCCAAGAGCAACGGATACCATCAGTTTTGGTGAAGATTATCTATAAGTTTTGACATGAATACATGGGTGTGACTAAAGACCGTTCACTATGTTAAATAAGTGTTTGATACTCACTTAAATGACTGAACATTCCATATATCTTGCAAACAACAGTATTGAGTTTTAATTTGACTTCGAAAAAAGGTAGCTATTGTGAACCATCACTACCGGTACAGGTGCTCAAAACTCCAGTACAAGGTAAGTATTCGATCACGAGTCAGATCCGAAGACTGTATAATCGACCCTCACTGGTTACTGCTGATTACAATCAGTTAGACAGTAGATAGCTATGAAGCATTTCATAACTATGCAACTATTACAAAACTTGCTCCACCTATTATGAAGTAAGTAATTCAATAATGGAGACCAAGTCAAATAGACTATGGTTCACCATGTGTCCTCAATAAAATTTGGATAAATTTGTCAGCGATCAGTAGACATTCATAAAGTGTCCAACGGCAACATATGATTATATGATGGTGATCTCCTTTCAGGTTAATTAGAAGTTTCTAGTTTATGACAAGAACAGTAGCTAACATGTATGTATCCCATTCATTTTATTTGTTTAGATAGTAATGAATGCAATATCAAGATACAGCTAAACTGCTACTTAAGTTATTCCATCCATTACTTTAGTCTTCTATTGTAAAAGTTCATTATCCGCTGATCTTTCTCTGGGACAATTTCAATAACAGTCAAATTTCTTGCGTAGGTTTACTATATACATGATTGTGCTCAGAAACTATTACATATGGTCAATAATTTCTCAAACACTCTTTCTTTAGGCACACTCCACTGTTTTCGATCATCACGTATGATATATTTTTTCATACTTCCTAATATGGAAACTAAGCTCTCCTAGCTTCCATGTATAAATGAGTTCCAGCATGACCTTCAAAATCCACTGGATATCTGAAAGCATTGTTTACTCACACAGCTATTCGGATAAACAACTCGGATATGTCGGAATTGGTGTAGGTTCTGTGATCATTTAGTCATGTATCCAAGTTTTTCTTGGATACATACTCAGTAGTTTTCAGAATGAACAAAAGCATGCTCGTCAGCCATGTCTTCCTCACTCTTACTTTGACAAAAATGTTTGTTTGAGTTGGAATGTTTATAAATAAGCTTCCAAAAGACTCGACTCTCTCCAATCAGAAATGTTGGACTTCTATCCTTGCTAACCTGCCGAACGTACTAATTAGCGAAACTAAACCTTTTTGGCAAGACAACACTTTTAAAACTCATGAGGAGTCCGACGACCTATTGCTTTCTATAGAGAGATTTATTTCAGTTTTATTAAAGACTGGAGACGATTATTTTTACTGGTGTCAACCATCACTTTCAGCCAAACGATTGATGCTGATGAAATTCTGAATGTAGCTCTCTTATCATTTCTCAGTGAACTACTAGCGCTCTATTTAACCCATATATTCCCAACATTGAGTTGGTTTTGATGGTTATTAAGCCATATAATGCTTCACCTTGTTTTCTGAGTTGCTGATGAACAGAAAAATGGAGTTAAACACAGACATTACACATGTCTGCGGTAAATAACTCAAACCCATAGCTCAGGATACTAAAACATTTATCCATATTAGCCTTTTATCCTTCATGTCATATGATGTGAACCCACAAAATTTTAAGATCTAGTCTGAAGTGCAGCTTCAGTCAACCACAAATTTAATTCCAGAAGTTCAGACTGCTGAAATCCATTCCAGAATAGGTATGTGTTTAACATTTGCCTTTTAAATAATAAATAGGCTGTTTTAAATTTGACTTTATTTAAAGTATGTAGAGAAAAAATTGTACCGGATCTAAATATTATAGCTAACGTGTAAACTCATGATGCACATGGCATAACGCTCACAAGTAGGTTTGCCGACACAGGGTATTTATTTTGTAGAACTACAGTTTGTTTGTGTCACTTAATTTTTAACCAACGGGTCACTGTTTGAATTTTCCCTCGGTTACGATTGGAGTAAAAGATTTTATTAACTCCTCTATTATTTTCTCGGTATAAATAAATACTGCTATAAGCTGTATATTTTACGTAGAGGAATGTTTAGCTCCTAGATAAATAACAGAAATAAAAACCACATAAAAACCTTTGATTAAAAGTGGAGATTTACGTAGCTATCGCTTTTTATAAAGAATTTTCGAACAACTCCATATTATCGGCGCACTGATGCTACTTTTATGACAGTTTACAGTTATATCTAGTAATGAAATTCCGACAAATTTATTCTAATGTATTTGTGAATACATTAGTAGGGTGATGTTTTATGAACAAATGGTTTTGAATAAGTTGTAGCTTACCGATATCGACAAATGTTGTTAGGTAGAAGAGGGAGAGTGAGACAAAAATAAAGATTGTCCATTTATGCAAATCAATTTACTGACGATTTACGCAAGGTATTTCATACAATTATTTCATCTACTTTCAAAAACTGATTATATAATAGTCCTATACTCAATTAGTATTCAATTTATCTTGAAAGTATTCTGATAATTTTTGAATGCAACCCTTGGAAGTCAGTACTTCAAAACTTCCAACTGAAGTATAAAACGTTTAATCTACTCAATTGACAACAAATATACCAAACGGATCAAAGTAGGAGGGAAAGTTCTTCCCAACTGTTTATTCTCTCTTTATATATATGCACTTGAATCCAATTTTATAACTGACGAACGATTTTTTGTTATCTTAACATATATATAGAATTGTTGGCATCCTACTGAAAACTACCTAATTCTTTCTTGTTTAGGCTTGATATTCTTTAAGGTCTTACAAAATTTGCTACACTAATCTTCGATAACGCATATTAGTCATGAAAGCCGTTAATGTCTCACTGAATTTTCAAAGCTTTTATAAGTCGGACAGGATACAGAAATGATCATTTCGAGATCAGTGAGGTAAAGAATAAAACACCAAATCTTGAAGTGTTCTTACTTTATTTATATACATTCTAAACTGCCACTATTACATGCTGGAAATGGTATTTGAGATTAATACTAAAGAGTTGAAGACAATGGATAATTGTTGATAAGGTGGCTCTTTCAACCTGCTGCTTATTCTGAGAATTAAGTCAATTGTTTAATATTACAATTATAAGCAGATACATAGTTATGAACACAGACACATGCGAAACTTGATTGGTAGGTTTTGTTCACCTTTAGGGGGAGGGGTTTGTGATTATTCAGCGGTTGATTTATTCAAAATCAATATTATTTTAAGTGAATCGGTATCAAAACATGTGTAACAATCAACTGATTTTTTGTCTCTGAAACCATAAAAATGGTTACATATATGTCATATAGAGCGAGTAAACAGATAGATGGGCAGAGAACCTCTTTTTTCTATAGAAAAGGATATGGCTACAAGCAAGTACGATGTTCGATATACAACTCGTGTACCTACACGCGCGTGATTCATAACCATCACCAGATTTAGCCAACCATATGAGAGTGATGTAATATCGAAAGTTTGATTCTGCCATTCAGTATTCATACTTTTCAGTTGGGATTCTTGTATGTTCCGCACAAACTTGACTTTACACGACTAACCCACCCTACCAATCGGTACCAGTGACATCCGGTTACACCAGTAGAACTCATCGTTAGCTTATTTTGACACTTCGACTTCAAAAAGTTTCTACTCTGTCACTCCCAATAATAGCCATTTTACTCCATTATTAGGTGGAGAAAAATCAATCAATTAACAGTAGAACACAGACACTGCAGCATCGTATAATTCCATGTTGGTTCATTTACTTAATCTAATGTACAATAAGACAAAAAATTTTCACACCGTCCGTTGGAAGAAATATCGCTTAGGAATAAACAGCTCACAAACTATTACCGATTTACACACCAAAACTAAAATTTCTCTAAACAGGTCACGAAATACATGGCGTAGTGGACTAATATGAACCAGTGAAGTACACTTGCATGAATTAAATTTTTATCGTCTCAGTTATGGAGCTTACTAAACGATGATCGAATGAAATTTCATCAAACCAATGAAACAGTGAACTGATAGACTACTGACCATATTACCTTTTGGCTAAAACGTCATTTCTGCAAAACTACGCTTCAATTCACGTAGAGTCGATAGTAATCACATCAAGGACACATTTATAAAGCATGTTTACTGTACTTTGACCTAGTAAAACTTAAGTTCCGAAATATCAATATGAAATAGAGAAACTTTTTCAATTCAGCACAAAGTGACTGTCAAATAAGGTAAAAAATATCAACAAAATATCCATGTACTTTAAATATATTGTATTGTTTCTTGAAAACTGTCAGTAAAATGTTCGAGAGGAAACACTTAAGCAGTTCAGCTAATTGTTGAAAACGTTGTAGCGTTAAATGAGTAGCTAACAATAGACTATTGTCAGTCCACCGACTGTCACCGGTATTAGTTGATCGGAGGTGATCTGTACAAAACCTTAGATATAGGTTT
This sequence comes from Heterobilharzia americana, assembly GCA_944470555.2. Taxonomy (NCBI): domain Eukaryota; kingdom Metazoa; phylum Platyhelminthes; class Trematoda; order Strigeidida; family Schistosomatidae; genus Heterobilharzia; species Heterobilharzia americana. Next base: position 110,679,106 of record OX104127.1, read on the forward strand.
CATGCTCGTCGGTTCACGTCAGTAAGGTGTATCTACAAACTCCAGGAAACAATTCAATTTTTGTGGCAAAGCATGGCAAATTTCCTTCAGTGGTTTCATTTCACTATATGCAATACGAAATAAACTAGTGTAATGTCGAAATGAACTCAGAGTGACCGAGTTCTACTCTCATGGCAATTAACTTCCATCTAGTTGTTAGAAACTTACCAAGGATTGTGAATTTTATTAATAACAGCTTGGTTTGCGCAACTTAGATAAGTGAGAAATGACTTTCCATTGCATCTTGTAACTGTTTACTCAACAAAATTAAGTAATTTTGTGTCAACTAGATAAAAAATTGATTTTTTTTATAAGAATTTTTAAGAGGACACAGCAACAAAAGCATAGTACTGTGTATCTTGAAATCCTTTTATACAGGTAAGCATATGTGCTTCAGACATAACTGGTAAATGGCTAAATATGATTTAGGCAATATGCAATGGAATGCATTATAAAAGGTATTTGTTGTTTGTAATAGGTGTACTACTCAATACATCATTCAAAACTACTGAAACTTTAAACGCCTTCTACATACTACTTACCTTAAGACCATTCCATAAAATAGTAAGCGAAATGAATGTTATTTGAAACAGAACATGTGACTTTCCGCATCATTATCAAGCTTATTTTCTCAGATTAGATTTCCGTTAAACTGCTTTATTTATCAGGTGGAGAAAACTAACTTTTATGTACTTTCTACTAATGTTCGCCATTTATACTCAGTTAAAGCTGATTCTTACGGCAAGTATTTTCTATTCTAGCGTTTGTGAATAAGAGAACCAAAGTGGGATGCTCAGAGAAGAGCTGAAAAACATTCAGAAGTATATTTCCATTTTCCAGCACTCAGTTCAGGTAATACATACACACGTATAAATAAACAGAGGTAGAATGAGGTCTTTCCAGTATCATATGACCAAAAGGCGGAAACATAAAATAAGGCTATTCGAAAAAAGAGTTTAGATTACATTGTCAACGTGTTTTACTACCAGTTACGTAGTATGAAGTTATTGACTTCATGTTGCTTAGGTGGGTGGATCAAAGTTCAACATAACATTAATGTTTCCCTACAATTAGTTCTCTTTATCAATATTTGTCAAGTAGGAACAATAAACTATTTCATTTCCTATCCTATTATTTGTAATGTATTCATAGAATTACTGAAATGAAATGATTGTTTATTTTATTTGACAGACTGATGTCGAATGACACAGTTAAGCACTTTAAAGTTTAATACCAAATACTTCAAGGCAGATAAGATACATTATCAGATTGAAAGGAAAACTCTTTAGAGATACATCTCATGGTGACTACAGAACAATGAAATATTCGAATGGGTACCAAGATATGCTAAATATATCTAAAATATTTTTCGGAAAAAGGATTTCTTCATTAATGTTTTCGTTTATGTATCATCCAAAAAAGTGCATGTCTTTTTAGAGGTGGTTTCATGTTTAATAGATATTTTTCGTTTGACTGTCTGAGATAGCTGTAGTCTGAAAGACTTCAGTTACTGATACTGGATGGCGATTGAAGACAAAATGAAGAAATCTGGGTTGTGATGAGATTCGAATCTGTGGCCAGTGTGAATACTATGAATGAACAGTAATACATCACGAATTCACATAACAGTCAGGTAAAGTCCTGGATCGATGAAGTGGAATTAAGATCTGGCTGCCAGATGAGCCTCATAGTGTATCTCATAGAGCACAGGGTCCGTAACTAGGAGACCACTGGTTCGAATCCTGCCACAAACCAGAGTTTTATTTCACTCTCAATCTTCAACCAATATCAATAGTATACACTCAACAAGTGATATGATTTGATGCTGTGATCATACATGGTACTTATCTGAATGAACTATGGGTTGTGATAACAAAACACTCTGTGTAAGAAAGTAGCTCCATTGTTTGTATTGAGGAGACAAGTCCACTTATGAAAGTTAAAAGTGTACTGGTGAAAAGAGCTGATAACTTTAGTATGAAAAATATTTGAAATAGTGGTAAGTTAGGCAACGGTATAAAATAGTCAGATTAAGACAATATGAATAAAAAGCAAAAAACACTGGAGAGACAAGAAACGTCACTATCAAAAGAGAGGTAAATTTAATATGAGCCAAATCTATGATCACTATTATTGTGATGAATATAAGTTGTTGACTACAGTGTAGATTGCTGAGATGTACTCTTCAAACCAGTGAAGACTATTAACTAGGAATCATCAGAAACTGCAAGTTGAGAACCTGGGAGAACTGGACAGTTGTTTCATCTTAGTATGAGACTCTGCAGCAGTACCCACCCATGACCTTCAGGTTTCAAGGCGAATGTGTTGACTGTCAAGCAACTGGGTAGAAGTTCAATGGTTCACAGATTATCAGAAATGATTCAGAAGTGTCTGCAGCAGTACAGTCTTCCTATTTTTGTCCTATAGAAAGTAACTTCGTAGATTTAGGGCTTATTTATTAACCTATTCCTGGATTTATTTTCTTATTTCAATTTGAATGGTATAAACCAACACTCTTAACACTTGTAGGATTTTCCTAATTAAACGAAACAGACAAAATACATAATATAAAAACTATGAATCTCTGGATAATCGGACCAAACTATCTGTTGTTATGAAATATAGTGTTCAATTTAACTGACTTTCGGGATAGCGAATATACTCCCCGAGTTACATTAATCAGCACCTAAAGCGAGGTAAAGGCCAGAGCTAGGAAATCTAGGTTCAAGAAAAGAGGTTTGATGATGGTGAGATGTTTGCTACCATCTATTCTAGATGAGATGACACTGAAATGAAGGTCATCACTTAGAGAATTTTCATAAATATTTCATTGCAGTGTAATGAAAACAATCATGCCTCAGATAAAGAACAATAAGAATATGGCAGATATATTTGCAAGAAACTGAGTGTATACAATTGTACATAAGTCAACCTTAAATCCGACAGACAGACATAACTACACAGTTCTGGTCTTAGAACCAGTTTCTTTGCACACGTTCCTTACTTTACATTCCAGTTTTGTGACGTAAATGGAGTCTTGATAATATGTCAGATCATACATAAGGTATGATGTCGGCCATCTTGTTTCAGTTGTTGACAAACTGAGTACACAAAAAGCTAGAACAGTTCATTCTACTTTAGTGTTTAGCAAAATGTGCTCCCCCCTGCTTGTGCTTCAGGATATAGTTATCCAGATAAAATCATCTTTTGAATTATTTACTTCTGTAAGATTGTTTTGACAGAGATGGAAAATGCTACATAGTGTTCGGCATCAATATTTCTGTATCATACCCCGGTTGTGAAAAATGAAATAAGCCATACTACAATCAAAATTGAGAGTTGTTTAAAGAGAAACTACTCTTTAGCTGTAGCCATTCCAATTTAGATCTATTATTCGAATCTTTGACAGTAATCCTTGTATCTACCTTCTGTTTACTTTGCATAGACAAGTTGTAATGAAAGATTTTTATTCCATGAAAGAAACTCACTTATTGCTAAATAAAATAAATCTTGTCAGACAGACCAAATCAACGTGGAACCTAGCACAAAAGTGAAACAGTCCAAGTTACCACACTCCATAATAGTATATAGAGAAAGGTGGATGGAAAAAGTTAGATCAAAATGTGAGGGAATAAAAAAAGATTAGTGCGAATATTCAAGCTTTAGAAGACGCCAAGGAATGAATACATTTGTGCCATTGTAACTGATTTTCAGCCATGCCCCCAAAGTCCTCAACCACTGATTTCTTTCGTTTCGCGAACCCCAACCCAGCAGTCTACATCTCTGCACACGATTTAGACCGGTGTCAGAGACTTCATTGACTACTGCCACAACGTGATCTGGTCACGCAGAAATCTCTTCAAACCTAATCCAACATCCCCCACGTCGAGTTAGGCCGTGGGTCCGCATGTACAGAACATGTCCAAGCCATTGCAGTCCACTATCCAGTACAATGTATCGGCATAACCTAAGAGGTTACGAAAATTTTGGATAATGAATAAACCCCCATGAAAAGTTGTTCAGTATACGGGTTTTATTCAGCTCTCTACCTTCTAGTAGATTGTGGGTGTGACTTCTGTCCAACAGTTTGGTGCTACTTCACTCTACTCATGTATTCACTGCAGTAATACATCCCCAAAGATGTTCTACAGTAAGCGAAGCTTATACAATATTCCTGTGTTTTAGATCCTTAAATCGAGTGCATAGTTGGCAGTCTTAAAAAAATATATTCTTAAACCATTTGGTTTCAGAATCCTTAAACTACTCATTAGTCTGCATAACCTAGTACCAGGGAAGTCGGATAAAAGATACTATCTGCCTCTAGTAAACTTGAACAGTATCCAGTATTGCAACCCTATAATCTGTCATTTTATGGATAATATTGTGTCTATATTGAAAAACTAACAAATGGTTTTCGCCCTACCAATGATCTTTAATACTCCGTGAACGGGAATTACTAAGTAGATTGGCGAAATTCAAAGAGGGATAATTGGTAAAGATATCAATGGAGTGGTTATCATATCAAGAGATTCGTCTTAAGTGTTTATTCATCTTATGATAATAAGAATAAAAATAATAAAAAAAAACAATAATAATCGATATAAGCTATCATGTCGGATTATTTTTACACCGCATCCTTGATAATTATTGTTTCATGTGCACTTCAATAAGAATGATTACCATAATTAGTTACATAAATGTCTAAAGTAAACTTTATTCCTACTTGTAAACAAAAATAGCAGCACAAAGTCTTTACCACTATTAAGTGATGAACACAAACTGTGAGGAAACATTTCGGTTACCTTATTTCAATCTTACCAGATTTTATCCTCTCAGAAAATTAAATAAACCATCATGTCATTTATTTACTTAAATTGATCATATTAACGGTCACTCGGGGGAAGGGGGAATAAGCATGTTAATATAAAGTGAGATAAACCATTCGGTTTATGTTTTCATACTGACCAGACAAATGTTAGCTGACATCAGCACATTCCTAGACTACTGACTGTTGAGACTTCTCAAAAAGCAGACTTATACAAATTATTACATACAGATTAGCCAAGGTGGTAATGCTAGTAGTAGTAGTAGTAGTAGTAGTAGTAGTAGTAGTAGTAGTAGTAGTAGTAGTAGTAGTAGTGGTAGTGGTAGTAGTAACGTGGAACTGAGGCTCACTGGTTTAGGGAGTCATTTTTCATCCACTGGGTCTGGAATTCGAGCGCCACTCCACCTACCGAGGTTTGGGCAGCCAGTTGGTATCATTTGCTCCCACACAATAGGTGTGGCTCATTGTTTAGTCTACAAATGTGCTCAAGGTCGTAGATTACATTTGGACTTGAAGTACTAACACCTTTGAATATGGTTCAAATAGATTCAAAAGAAGTATCTCCTCACTTTTTTAGAGTTATCGGAATCGCCTTATGAGATAAATAACTTCATTTCTGGTTTGTAAAGTCCCACTAACAAAAAATGGATTGATAATGTGTTATTGTATGGTTTCACCATAGAAAAAAATGCATCCTTTATCTTCCACAGACAGGGGACCGCAGTGGTACGTGAATATTTCAACTTCATTTTAAGCTGAAGCTTGAAGGATTGTAGGTAACTTGTGGGAAGAAAATGCATCGAGTGGTGACACGATTTATTCTCACATATCCTTATATCTAAAGTAACATAGCCACGTATATTTCCTTCTGTCAGCGTATGATTGGAAATAGTCCCGGTGAGTAAGAAAAGGTAGAAATACTCTTGTAATAATACATAAGTATCAATCTGGTTCACCGTGAGGTTTTGAAATAGGATCTATCTCAGAGTCCTTGACATTCAAAGGAATGGTTCATAGAAATGTAACAACTTACACCACCTATATAACGAGTAAAAATCTCGAAACTTACCATTAGAGGAAAACGCATAACAGTAACGCACTTCTCTTATTCATTTGTGAGACCTGTTTGCTGAAGGTGGACTGAATAAGAAGACTCCAGACCTTCACTTTTTGGTGTTCTTGAAGTGTGTGATTGCCTATGTGTGTTGAGACTACTGAGCAGTAGGACTGATTAATGCTACGTGATCAGACTTTCGGCAAGACGGATTAGTCAATCAATGTAGTCTTAAACATATACCGACTACATGAACTCAAGTCACCACAACTTCACCTGCTATGCTTGAGAAAAGGGATATATATATATATATATATATATATATATATATATATATATATAAGCGCTACAACATACCGGTGAGTACATTGAGGTGTATATGGCTCGTTTGTCTTATCATCATACCATAAAGTAAAAAATATGTTTAAGTTCTGTCTTTATTATGCAGTTATACGTTGAAGTTTATCTACATATTTGATGTAGAGTTTTCTGGTGACGTGACTGGAAAACATATGAATCTAATTCACTCCTGTTGTCGGCCTGCACCATGAACATTCAAGGAAAACGCATACAAATGTTTATCAGTGACCTCATGTTTCTTAATGAGCATAGAAAAGGTAATAGGAGTGGGTTAGGCTTCCGGGTACTTAAATCAGGAGACCAACCTTATTCATAATGATGATCTTTATTTAGCTCAATTCCCAATCTATTTGTTGACTTTTGTACGCGGAAACCCCTCAACCATTCGCTTACAACTGAATGTCTTTTTAGGCAGGACACGATAGTTTCAAAATAATTCGATGGATAGTACTTGGTTTTATTGATTAATGTTCTGTTTTTATATGCATATATAAAGAGAGAGAGAAGTATATAAACTGGGAACAGGTATGAGTTGAAAAAGACATTGAACACTTAATCAATAACATATAGGTATACTAGGTAGTACCAATGTCTACTAACAACAATTAGTCAAGTAGTGAGTATGATATACAATATGTGTGTGAAATAGAGAGAGAAACATAAAGCGGACAGAACCACCGTTTCAGTATGTTCCACCACAGGTAAAATAAATTATTTTCATCTGTTTCTTCTCTCACTTTCTTCTGAGTACAAGATATGCTTTACATGCTTTTCTGTAATTACGCCTGTTTAAACGTGTTTTCATTGATGACCTTATTTGACAAGCGGTCGATAAATTTGAATTCTAATGCCTATTTTAGTAAATAAGATGGCATTGCAAATGAATTTTAGCTAATAAAGATAGTACTAACAAGGAGTTGAAAACAACATAAAATTTAAATGGAAGTAAACAAAGAAGGTAGTTTGCACGAGGTCCTATTTTAATGTTTTGAAATCTTTGTTGACACACTTGAATGCAATTAGATCAATAGGTGATTGGGAGTTATTTCTATACTTAGATGCCCGTTTTGACTAGTGTGCATTGAAACTTGATTTAACTGTACAGAATGAACATATACTGAAACTGGACCCAGATGCTTAGTCCTAAAAATATGTAGTGAAATCTTCACCTGTACGTTCCTATTTAATCATTTTACCTAATATAGCACACTTCAAAGTCACGTTGTTTAGCGTTACAGTTGTATTGTACTCTGTGGTGAGAAGAATTCTATTTGCATCGATGAACTAAATGGAACCATGATTATATATCTGGTAATTGAATTTGGTTGATAAATGTATTTCTAGATATGTCCATAAATGGTTGATATGACAAGTTGCACTCCAAAATGTTCGTTTCGATCGCTGCCTGTTAAAAATCCAAATACTTATGAAGCAACTTTTTACTTCCAAATATTTAGGTTCTATCTATTATTATACGGTAAGAGAAATTAGGAGTTTTAGCATAGAAAGAAGAACTTATCATTTCCTAACGATATATGAGCACCCTTCTGGTCATAAACAACCTTCGACATGTAGCTTATTGACTCAGTCTTCAACAAACAGGCTAAGAGTTTGGACGTCGCTCTGACTGCAGAAGTTTGAGTGATCAGACAATAGCACTACAGACCACACAGTTAGTGTCACTCCTAGTCTAATGAGTGGACTTGAATGCGATTGTTGCGCTATATTTCCCCATTCCCCGTCACCATATAAATAAATGGTTTTGCTTCAAGTTTATGATAGTTGTAACTTTGAGTGAAATGAAAATTTAATAAGCGTCAAACACTTCGTTCTCAGACTACATAGCAATGTAAGAATAACCACTCTGGGCAGGTAAAATGGTATGCGAACCCATGACTAGCTAGTTAGAACATGACTATAGAGACGAATGATACAAAACTTCATTGAGTCAGATTTTGAAAATTTCAGCTGTGATGTCTATGTATTTGAACGACATCAGTTCCGATCTAATAAAGGTCATAAATATCCTACAGGTTGGCTGTTTACAAGCATAACACCTAGAAACACGATTTCCAACAAGTCTACTGCATACACAGGTATTAATAAAGCGGAGTGAATGTTGAAATGTAATAGCTGACAGAAAACTCTATAATAGTCTGTTATCCAATGAGGATTATATCATCAGTGAGAATCACCCTTTGCTACCGGTGCACATAATCAGGTAATCACATGCAGCTTTGTATTGTGTTTCTATCGTATTAGACGAACAGAAAATACATTTCAAAATGTGCACACAAATCAATGATTATTTAATGTATGGCGTGATAGTTTTAATTTTTCATAGATTTTTAAATAATTCAATCTTTTGGACTTATGGGTGTGGATTACAGTTAAAAATTAAGTGATGCTGTTATCTGTATTTGTACATTTATGTCTGTATGTGTATGGAATATTCACAATGTAGTGAAATTGGTCCCAACTATATCCAGTTCATCTGGTGGAACCTTTTAGATGGAGAAATATGTATGTAATGGTTTGTGTGCGTGTATGCGTATGCGCAAGCATATCATCTTACTTTATTCATCAACTACAATTCCTATTCATTTGTTTATTTTCACTGAAATTAAAACTCTGTCTCAATAATTATGATCATAAATTATTACGTAAACAATTAAGAAAAATTCCAGGTTAATGGAATAGGGATTTGAGACAAGATCATGGTTACCGGTTGAGCATTGGAGATGAAATGAAAACCTGGGTTATGACAGAAATTGAACCACTGATCTCCATCTAGGTTACTAACTGGTAACCTAGAGGCCACTTGTTCTAGTACTGATTCAAATTTTCATTCAACCTTCAACCACCATCTGATGCCAACTACACCAGTTTGCCAAACCACCGCTACCTGAGATATTCTAATTAATAAATTTATGGTCAATTTGGAGGTTTGTGGGGATTTATTGATTGATTTCAAGATGGTATTCATCACGGACCGAGATCAGTTGGATAGTGGTCGCGTTATATTGCGAACTGACAAAAAAAGGAAACTGGAAAACACTAGACTCCGATCCAGTAGTAGTATGCTGTTCGTGGAACCTGAAAATCCTGGGACAGGTTCCCAGCGAGGTTTTGGGGACGCACTGCTAAAGAGTCGTGTACCAGGAAAAACGCCCGTCCAGTGCTCCCAGATTTTCGACAGTCCTCCAGCTGATGTCAGTCTGAGAAGAATGCCAACTTGAAATTAACAGTCACTTAGAAAATGGAAATCGATAACAGACGAATAGCCGTTCGGTACTAGAACACATTATACACTAAGCTAAGTTCCGTGATACCTTGGATTTCAGGGTTCTGCACCTAGCACATTAAATTTTACTGACTTGGTCAATATGCAAGATAACTGAGATATTTGAATGTTCATAAGGGTTGGGTGCACACCTCACAAATTCTTAATGAATCAATGATTGTTGAAGATTAAGCACATTTAACTTTCGTAGGTATTCCATCACCAATATTCTCTAAGCCTAACTAACATGTATCAGAACAACCAAATTGGCGGTTCTGAGACTAAATTGTTTAACTTGGTTTGAATATCTATACATAGTAACCAATTAACCCTAATATACAACGTTAGCTGGCGTAGGTTTAATTTAGAGGTTTTAGGATGACCATTTTCAGACATGTCATTGACGCATCAATCAGCAGCTTATTGGTTTGAGTTGTCTACCAGACTATACACATCTTATTTAGGGTCTATATAATCACTGCCATAAATGATTTGAAAATCTAGTCGATATGAATCAAAACTTGTCAACTTGATGGGCATATATTCACAGTTACTATTGCTTTTAATCTAGTGCATACCACTAAATTTCTCATTCGATGTCTTACGTTCTCTTCTACTAATAGAAAACTACGAAAGTCGATATTTTCATTACTCCACTTATCTTTTCAGTTTCTGAGCGTCAAAAATATGCAGGCCAGGTAGGTACAAATATGTAACGTGTTTAGTTGCTTTTGTTCATGTAAATGGGTTCATTTCCAGCAGCGAGTTAGGTATGCATAGAATATGACTCAAATGTTTTGACAGCTTCATCACCAAGTTACAGTTTTTCTCGGTCACCTAATTTTCGATATACACGGGAAATGATCTCTTCCTTATCGGAACTACTACTAAATTTTTATTTGCTATTGAGAATAAAACTGAACATGCTGTGTTTTATCCTTTTACTAAATTACAATAATAAAATCCATGAGACCAGATATTGACATTAAAATGCAAAAGTCTTCCCATGAAAAAGAAACACAACTCAAATACTAAACTTGGGTGTTGTCAGAAGAAGGGTGAAGTTCTTTAGATGACAAATTGGTTTTCAATCTGATAGACGCAACATAAAATTCTACACAGAAGAGGAAACTTTATTTGTGAAATCTGTTTGATATGCTTTGAGATGTAACGATGATTGTTTCATCATTCGCTCGATTTACGTGTATTCATAATGCATACACCAAGTATCAACTCTCAGATGAAAGTAAACAATTATCGTCATCATCAACAAGTCTACTCCGCTGTTATCACACCTATGTACTTCGTATAAACCCTTCCCAAATACACAAAAACACGATGGATTTAAGACTTTTACTTTGCTGTCCAATGTGGCAGGCTTAGTGTTGCAATCCATTTGGTTTATTTATCGTGTTGACTGCCGAGTAGATTTTAACTGTCAAAGTATACAACTTGGATGATGTGTGTGTTCGCACCACAACTATTAATATTACTAAAATTGGTAGTATTAATAATGATGAAAACTGCCTGAATAAAATCAAACATCGACTTCATGATATTTCAACTACATATGTTACTGGATTTTAAGATAGAAGCTAAATCTGAACGATCATTGGCTATATATATGCTTTCTAGATCCTCACTGCGGAAATCCTCTTTCATACATCTACCTATTGCTACGGTATTTATTTACCTCAAAAAATTGATACGATATGGGTATCTAGAAATAGACAAGATAACACAACGAAACAAATTTATGAAATAAAAGAACTTAGCATATCAGACTAAGTATGTCATATGTATTCTGTAAGCACAGGCGATACTATCTGCTGGTTTCAAACCTATAGGGCAAAGGAGGGTTCGAACGCGTGGTGGGCTGGCTGATACATGAGTACTGATCTCAATGCACGCCAGCTCCCAGAGGTATTGCGAGAGACAGAGAGCAGCAGAAATCTATAACTAACCAAAAGCTTGTTGGCGGTAGGTACAGCAAACACTGTACGATGCCAAAACCAAGGTATTTAGGAGACTTGACAAGCTAGTTACTATCTAGGCGCTGAATCTGAATCCGGTTATCATTTCATCACTATTGATGATGATTAAAGCTTATTAACCAGTGATAACAAAATAGAGACCATAATAAACTAATGAAAATCATACCGAACCACAATACGGTTTAAATTCGGTAGACAGCCTGAGAAAAGACGTAAGATGGAATCACATCTCCACTAAGTTTCATCAGTCAAGGGATTATTATCTTGAAGAAATATGAGTTTCTTAAAGACTTGAAGTTTTCATTCTTAAGTAAAATATAATCAAGAATGAAGGTAAGATATAATCTTTCACACGAAAAGACTTTGAATACGATAAAACTGCTTTATTCATGCTGAATGTTGGCTACTTTCATTTTTTTTTCAGATTTAAATATTTTACACTCAGAGACGAAAGAGAGAATATAATGCTGATGAATCTGAATAACTTTATGCAAACTCTTCTGCCAAAATCTTCAACACCAACAAAGGAGTTAAGTAGAGCAGATTATATGGATGAATCAGCTGACAACAGTTCAATCAAGACTGATTTATTAAATGCTTACACGAACACATTTTCACCTATCTGTAGTCCTACAAAAAATACTACTCACAATAATGCTAGTAGTAAGAATGTCAACAACAATGATAACCAGCCTGTTATATCAAGTAACGAATGTAAAAGTAATGTCGATATTATACCAAATGATGAATCCAGTAACAAGTCGACTAATTCATCTAAGGATCAAAACAGTATAGAAACTTTACAAGGCTATACACTGATAAATAATCAAGATAATTTAGAAACCAATGGATTGAAGATGCGTCTATTGGCTGCACTTGCCGATATGATTCCACACGATGAAAGTTTGAGTTTACGCCTTCTTATGAGTTATACGATTGATGATCAAGAAAGTGAATGTGTAGTTATTGATGAGACCCTATGTCGAGAAACTAAGAGGGAAGAGGTGAGTGATCACAACTCATACTGTCATTTGTCGAACAACACTAAAATCCGTAAGATTCTGGAAGATGAAAAAAAAGCTGAATTAACTGAAATACCTGCGCAATCTTTATTTACTCGAGGTACACCCTTAGGGTCAGTTGCATTAGATTTATCCTTACATACTGAAATATCAGATCCGGTTGATTGTTGTGTCGACTCAGTGCATGCGGCATCACCAAAAGAAGGTAACAATGCAAAATTATCTACAGCATCCTCGAATGTAGACGCTGTTTTAAACGAAATTAAATCATCCCTAAATACATGCTCTACGCCGTTAAGTTTATTATCGACTAGTTTTGGACAATCGAACTTGACTGCTACAAAAGCATCAGAATCAGTAACAACAACGGCAGTTACAACTCCAGTAAATCAAATCCCACAGCTTGACACTACTCTATTAGCTCTGCTTCCTTTGTTGCAGCAACAACAAAGTGCAAATATTTTAGCATACCAAAATGTGGTAAATCCAAATTCATTGTCGTTAATTTCTACTCCTATTTCACAATCAGTAGCAACAGTGAGTAGTGCAAAACAAAATCAAATCCCTTTTAATCTTACAGGAACGTCAACCAATGCTAATCTATTATTCAATCAATTATATGCTTCTAACGCCACGCATATGCAACAAAATACTAATCAAATGAACAACCTACTACCTACTAATTTAAGTAGTATACTACCAAAACAAGCAGAACCCCCAACTACTACTTCACAGGGAAATACAATAACTAGCCCGTTGATGAATAATGTAGCTAATAACCAATCACTCTTGAATTCAGCTTCAATTATAGGATTTCCGTTATTTAATCCATTTTCTATCAATGCTAATAATATCAATAATAGTAGTAATGTTGATAATTTTAGTGGGCTTCTACCACCCACATCATATTTAGGAACAGCATCAACTTTGACGCAATCACACACATTACCACAGTCAAATGTTTCATCATCCAATCTAGGCACAACAAATACAACAGCCACTTTATTCAGTTTAAAGGACAAACAAATTGGGCTAATTGAAACTGTAGGTGTTATGCCAAGTATGAAGAATCTAAACCAACCAATCGCATCTTTGATTAATCAGTTATCAGTCAATTCTTCAAATAATATTTCATTGAAAACACTTTCCACACTATCACAATTATTTGGTAATGCTATTCCCACTAATAATGTTACGGGCAATAGTAGTCCCACTACGAATTTCAATATTACAAATAATCATAACACCAATATTACCATACCAGCTATAATAAGTACAAATGTTAATAATAATCATATTTCACTAGGTGCTGACGATTTAACATTGGCGAAAAATTATACTAAAAAGTCTTCAAGTTCAGGAAAATCATCAAATCGTTCAAGTCCACTGTATTCAACCAACGGGCATACATCAATTACAACATCGAAACTGAATCACTCAATAGAGAATAAAAAGGATATTATGAAGTCTCCAACATCTGTAATACAAAAGAAAGAGTCTACTAATGGTGATAGTGCTGCTAATAACAACAATAACACCAACTTCTTATTCGGTCGTCGGTTAGCGCATAGTCGTCGTTTTATATGTAATCAATGTCGACGAAATTTCTCTTCACTAGCTGAACTAAATAGGCATACAATTGAGGCACACAATTCTTTTCGATGTACAATCTGCTCAGCTCACTTTACACAAAGATCTAATCTACAACGTCATTCTCTTAAACACGTTGGTTTCAAACCGTTCACATGTAATTTATGCAAGAAAGAATATTATCGTAAGGATCATTTAGTCAGACATATTGAAGTTACTCATCCAACACATGATCCTAAAATGAATATCACTGTTCACTTGACATCATCTGAATGCTTAGATTATTTAGACAGACTGCACGCTGGTAAGCAAACACCATCGCCCCCCACACATAGTCAGTCTGATAAAGATATGGCTGTCACTGCTACTACCGCCAACAGTATTAGTAATACTACTCCGGATAAAAGTAATGATAATAAGAACAGGGAGGATGATTTCGATTTAATGAATGATGAGTCAATGAAAATTGAAGAGGCCAAACTAGAAACGCCAGATGTCGAAATGCACAGTGACAACGATAATAATCTTAATACAGATGAAGACGTCGAAGGAGAATGCTGTGATGCAACTAATTACAGTAATGCAGATTAACTAGCCGAGTTAACTGAATGAATATAGTATGGAGTAAATTATAGGGAAGTGAGTTGCTTTTATCCACTGAAACATAATTAGCAATGGATAACCACCGGTTTCCGAGTTACATTTTGCCAATGCAACTAACACAACTACTGATATTGTCAATACTGTCGTCATCCCTCCTACTCATAGTGCATTTACATAGAACAACAACTCTGTATTATGAATAAATCTAAGTCAACCATTTCCACTTCTTCACGCAAATTCTTTTCCATAAATGTTTTTGTAAACATGATATCTTTGTGTTGATACAACCACTCAAATTCACAATGTGCCTACAAATGTGATTGAAGTATGCTTTTTCCTTAGACATATTCTTTTTTCACGTAGACGAACAGTGAGCAGAAAATCAGCATACAATGCAAATTTCAATCATATTATTCCTGTGATTAATTGACCTTCTTGCTCTCCAAATCCTTTTTTATGAAAAATCATAAACTGCCTTCAAAGTATGTTCATCTAACATAAACGAATCCACATTTTCTTCATCATTCCAGTCGAAAAGTGTTTGAGTAGTGAGAGTTGTACCTGAAGGAATACAACACTCAAATCCACTGTTCTTGTTTTGCTTTTGTTTATCTCAATTTTTGCTATATCTTTTTTTATTTGCTCAAATGAATTTGTAATTTTTTGGTTTTGAGAATTTTCTTGTTTACCACTTCCTTCATTCCTGAGTGGTATTACTACTCCTACTGCTGAAAACAAAGTAGTATCGATCAGAATTAAACCAGCTCATTGTGTACTAATGTTTCATGTCCAACGAATCAGTTCTTTGTAATAAAGTTGTTAGAATTTTGTAGCCGAAAATTTCAAAGAACCTGCAAATTGTGTGGTGGAGGTAGTGTTGTTTTAACATTTAAAAACCGTTAACATCTTAGCACAGCAGATACAACCTACCAATCATTTTATGTCCAATCGAAACTTATACGTCTTTAAGTTGAATATTATATATCTACATGTACGAAGATCCCCACCAACCAACCTAAGTGTCAGCTAAATGTCTATTGATTACTTTGTACACCAATATAAGATGCTGAATTATAAGTCCGTTAAAACTATAAAGGTTGAGTGTCGCTGGACTGTAGGCTAATGATTTTTGGGATTCACCTTCTGTTACAAGCATAACATAGGGATAAGTTTTTTACTTAAACGAAAGCCAAGGATAGTTTTTAGAACCACAATGAGTCATCCTGAAATTCTAAAAATCCTACCTTTTCATAGAGCTAATAGACCAATTCGCCAGCTACCTAAATGTGCACAAAATGACGTCCCCTATCCATGGAACCACAACAGTTTCCAAGTTATAAATCAATACTTAATAAGTTAGCAGACAGCTTACCCTACCAGCAACCTCTCAAGAGGCGATCTGTAACATTATGCTGTTGAAAGAAAAACAGTAATCATTCTATTTTACCGTTTCGATAACGTAATACTGCTGAAATCAACATATCGACTAGTTATCAGCTGAGCGGTTCAACCCACTGAAAATAATTCATTAGGATTATATGATGGTTATCATTCCATCACAATGAGTCAATAGCATACACCTACACAGTATATGTAGAATTAGTCTACAAAACCCCTGGATGATAATCTGAGTCGAGTAAGAAAATGTAGACTTTCAGGTTGAATGCCACGTGATAACAAAAACCCGAGGTTTACGACTTCAGGTGGTATGACTGAAAAGTGAGTACAGTGGTGCAAACTGTTATTTACTTTAACTCATGACATATGGAAATTTGGACCATATTGGTTAACTGGCCTTGCGAGAAAATATCAGCGTACATTTAACTAGACATCAGTTCATATTAGTTAAAGTAGTGAACTGCACAACCCGTGAAAATATCTCAAGTTGTTTCACAGCATCTTAAAAAAAGTTCAATCAAAATGAACGAAAAAGATATGCTATAACAGTTAATTTTATAGCCGAATGATAGCAAAAACGACCGACCTCATGAGAAAACAATGGTAAAAACTACTCCGAAATATCCAAGACTATTTCACCTTCATCCATCAAAAAAAGACTTGAAAGGATAAAAAAAGGTATTTAATGGTAAATTGATTATGATTACACTGGTAGTTAAGAACATACTGAATATGCACGCATATATATACTCATAACAACAGAGTCACTCGTTCATATATTGATATAAAAAAATAAACCACAGGAAAACAAAGTAAATGCGTGCAAAAATGACTATCTGAATCATTCAAGTCGGTGTACATATGCTTTCATCAATGTAAATATAAGAATAGGATAATATTAGTATGCTAACTGAATAACATGATACAAAAATGAAAAGCTAGGACATACACAAGAACTGTCAACAAGAAAAGAAAATTATTCACCAAGTCGATTAGGATCAAGATGAGTTGATGACTGCTTGCTATGGCCCAAAACCTTGCTCAGTTGTTTGAGTAAACGCGGTTGACCCTAAATATTAAGTACAATAAGAAAAAGGTTACAGAAATTATAAATATACCATATAATATGAAGAGTTTACGAATGCTTTTTGAAGTGAAAATGTATAACGAGAGTTACAGTTAGAAACTGATAAAACTGATGCGAAGTTAACACTATGATTTGAACCAAGTACAACATTTCCTCCTAAATTTGAATGACACTATCGGTTTAATAACGTATTACATTATTCATTCTAACTTGACATTCAGTTATGCAATCCTTTGGCCTTGATCATCTTTTAATCTTATTCAACAAAAAGAAATACAACCAAACTCGTTGTGTTTAGGGATTTTTTGACAAGAGAATGAGAGATGAATGCATGAAACTCACATCATACTTAGATGAGCAATCCTGAGAGATGAGAAGGTAAGGTATTGAATGGGTTGATACACAGTAATCAAAAGTCTCGTTGAACACTCGACAGCGAATTCTCGGTGACTGCTTGACGAAAATCACTTGGAACTCTTGATTAACAACTATTTTCAAGAATATTATACCTTTAAGTTTCCAGTGAGTGATTCAACCGAATCGATGGGTTACTATTGGTATACCAACTCTTGTAGTGATGGCTCGATATTGACATACAAGATCAACGTAGAACTCCTCACAGAAGTGACGATAACCTTACGTTTAACATTATAAACATCCAGACTGTAGTTGTTAGGAATGTCTTGGAAGAAGTTGAAGGCCGAGTCTGATTGAATCATAATAAGAGTATATTTTAATATAATCCCAGTGCGTTTAGAAAGTCAAAACGAGATACTTTTGAATGTTTTACTGTGCAAGCCACAGCTTCTTTAGCAGAACATATGGATTCATATGAACATCAATATTTATAGTCAAATGATACAGCAAATATTTAGTGAATGTAAGTCATTGGTTAGGTGGCTTTTTTCTTCAGCCTGAATATTTAAGACTAGTCATCACAAGTTCACGCTTGTTATTGTCATTTGTCAACGAACATCTAGGATAGTCAAAGTGTGTGTATCTATGTATGTTGTAGAATACGAGTTGTTTCTTGTATTATGGGCCATCAATAATTGCCATCAAAGATTCAGTTAGAAAAAGCCATCATTAGTAGGTTTGTCAGATTAATGTTTGCCAAATACGTGACAAATCTATCACTTCTTTTTTGCTGATAGCATTTGATGTTGCTAAAATACGCATGGCTTAAGTAGTTAGTTTTTTTTTAATGTGAATGGAAACCTTTTCCCAATATCTCTACATTTTCAAAGTCAATCATGTGTCCATTTTCAATTGCATGCACAGCCTTCGGTGATCACTTTTCTTACTTTTTTTAATTCATCTTGATTCCTAGGTGTTCATTCACTCTAGCTTTTAAGGGTCTATAACTATCACCATCGTAATTAGCTTTATATTTCCAAATCACTAGGATCAGTTATGATATTTTTCGTCCTGTTTAGTAGGCTCAATATGCCACTTACTTTTATGTTAGTTGGATGATCCGATTCGAAATTTAAATATTTATCGGAATATGTTAGTTTTTGTATATTTTTATACGGAATTTACCTCCAGTCGTTCTTTGGATAAGAAAATCTTAGATTCCCGTCCTTAGATTCTATTTCATTAGTGAATTTAATAGAATCTGAAACAGAATTTATATGTTCTAAAAATGTCTGTTGTTTTACTATCCTAAGAATGACAAATCTATAACGAATTCTGGGTTAGCAGTGGACACTTCTTAGAGCTCTCTCATCAAAAGCCTTTTTATAGAGATTAGCCACAATCGAAGATGCTCGTGAACCACGTGCAACTTCAGTTGACGGTATATTCTATCTCTAAACGTTCAGAAATATCTCGTTTTGATTTTCTAAACATGCTGGGATTAAAATATATTCTTACGTTTACCACTGTTTATTATTGCATCAAAGTGTATATTATAAGGGAGAAGTTTTCAATCACTGGCTGATAAGCTTAGATTTTTGAGAATCGCTTAAATGAAATCTGATGTAGCTATCACTTGTGCATACGTGGTTACTTTCTAACCATGCGATTATCTATTTACATTCTATTTTAACACAAATATCAGTCATCGCCAGCAACACTAGTTTCACTTAGGACAATATATAAACACATTCTCCAAATGAATATGTATGAATACTCGTGGATGATTGGAAGAAAGCTGACTTCTATCCAAAAGAGCTACACTGTCTAACCACTTCAACACCTGTATCATTGTAACTACATTATGCCAGTGAAATAATTTAACTTTATTTGTCAAAAGGACACGAATACCCACTACATATCGTCTAAATAATCAATTAAAGGAAATTATCATCATTTTAACCAGTCACTTTAATTATTTCAACTTACTATAAATTTGTGTCCAGTATTGAAGACAAACGTTGGTCAACAAAAAAATGGCAATAAAAGAGCAGAAAACTACACTTAAAAATCACTAATTATTTCTCCTCGAAATTAACTTCAACTGTGATCGATATCTTAATCCAACTAAGATTGGGATAGTCCAACTCACAAATACATTTCAACAGTATGAAAAAACTAAGCACTCATTTAATTTGATAGGCTTTATGATAAAGAAGGATGCATGACAAAAAGTAGATAAAGTATAATTAACGGTGAAAACAGAAAACCAAGGTAGGGAAAATAGTGGATGCATAGGTAGAAAAAGTGTGGGTAGGACCGTTCCACTGCTCTCAACTCTAGAAAACGTTACTCAGTGAAAAGAGTCAATCGGCAGGAAGCAGAGTTTACCAAGTTTGGGACATGAACGCTGAGATAACTGATGCAAAGCTGTGTTACCCTGTATTTCTAGAGCAGTGACTCATTTCTCTAGGTACTCGACTTCCAACCGACGGATCTCGGGTTCAAAACACACTACATCTATCGGACTCAGTAAACCCAGGTACTATCGTCAGCCCTCAAGCAATAGATGTGGTTCATTACCTAGCGTGAGAAGACGCATGTGGTCGTGAAAGTTTTGGTGTTTGATATTAGGAATCAATTGACCACAGGTCCTAATTGACTTAAATTTCATGCATTTCAGTACTGATCGGCAACACGAATCTGCAAACATGAGGAAACCGGTGTCATGTCAGTGGTTGGAAACTGCATTCTCCGGCATTGAGGTCAGTAAATCTAAAACTAAGTGATTCAGGTCACGAATGAATTATCTTTACAAGTCAATTCGTTCACAACCACCAACTTAGCTTGCCGAGCAGACTTCACACAACACGAAGCCTATAATTACTGACATAATACACTAACCAAAATGCAAGCACGGTAGCCTTGAAGCGAAAAGAGGAAAATATCACAGGAAAAGTCATAGAGCAAGTAGTAGCATAAAACAATAAGACCCATGAGAAAAACAAAATTTTTTACTAGGCTCATTGGATTTATGCTACTAAGCGGTTGTCCAGGTCAAAGTTGAAAAAAACAGATATAAAATCACAAATCAATGACTGAGTAAAAGTGTTTACATAACTGAGCCAAATCTTCTGATGGAACTAAATGACTAGTTTCAAAAAACTTTTACGTGTGAATCAGAAATTTCGCAAAACTTACACGATGTTTCAACGCTGAAGGTACCTGAAGATAAATAAGCAAAAGAAGAGAAAATATTAGTTAAAACCAACGAAAAGTAGTCATTCAGAAGTCGATAGGAGGACGAATAGTTCGTACGCTGCTACAAAGTAAAACTGTTTTTACGGTGAAGGTTAGTATGCTTTGTGCAGCGCAATGACTGTACATACGTACTTTAGCAAAACGGTAAGCTACTACGCCATAATTTAGACAAAGCCTTCTATCTATGACGTATTTCGAGTTAAAGTTGATTTTACTTTAAATATCTGGGCAATAAATTCATGTACTAAGCATAAACAAATAAATGTATAGTGCTGAAATCCTGCATAGTCATGTCGATACACTGTATGACAATATGATAGTGTTTGAGATGCGTTTTTCGCTACCCACATGCAAATTGTTGCACAGACTGGTCTTCAGTGGTATCATGTCTAACAATAAGGGATGAATAGAGAAAGAACAACGATTGGAGCAGAATAACATGGTGTCACTTTATTTCGTCGACTTTTCATCATAAAACTAAAAACATATTACAAAAGAATTGGAATATACGCTGTTTCAGTTACATGAAGTTAGTTAACAGAGAACAAGGTGTAACAAAGAATACAAAAGTCCAGATAAAGTTAACAAGACATGATATAAACTCCCAGTAACATGGTCTCAACAGAAAATTCGAGAAAAGAATATGAATATTGATAAAAGATCATCTTAGAAGATTAACAAATCGCCTAAGTTGATGATAAAGAACAGAAAAATTATGTAGTGGTAAAATGAGTTGAACTCTCTCCATCCTCCCTTTGCAAATGCTAACGCAGATGCACATAAACTTGTATACAAATTAGAGGTAATATAGATAGGGAACCTGTCGACTTTAGATTGTACCAAAGAGCACGTTATTCTGTTCACTGATGCTTCCAGCCATCTATTATTCTTCCAGAGAGATCGTCACCTATGAAGTTGAGTTCAATAAAATGAAACTTCTTGCTTACTGTAATTTCCTTTAATTTATCTTATCCAGATCTTCCAAGTTAACTGATGAACTTCTGTGGATAACCGCTTTTTCATATAGTCACCAAGTCAGTAGTGTACAAGTCAGGTGCAATTTTAGGTGCGAGGGGAAAGTCAGTTGATGAGGTTGTGAACCTTCATCGACTGAGGTGGCCGGGACATGTGTTATTCATGTTTAGCACTGTCCGCCTCATCTCACAGTGTTGGCTGAAATAGGTTTAGGCTGGAAAGCCCAAGGTGACTAGGCTAAAATAGCATCAGTGCATAGTCTTCGACCGTTTCTTTGAGCCATGTACTGGAATGTACACTCCCAGGTAGGAGTCCATTTAGCCACCAAAATCGTTGGTTGGAGACTCTAGACAGTATGGTTTAAAATCAACGGCAGTGACGCAGATACATCCACGCAATATCTCCATACTAATCATCATATCGAATTTCATTATTGTTTTACTGGTTCTAATTCATTCTCTACTCCTTTCGGTTACTGTTTGTATGTCGTTATCTTTCATCTTCGTGACTTCTATCCTGATAAGAGGCGTAACAGTTCGAACCGTTATACAAGAATGCCACGCCTTAAGTTGATACTGATTCACTGAACAAAATGTAACAACAAGCACTTGCCTCAACAGATTAGATGAAAATAGTAAACAAGTGGACGATAATTAATTTCAGAGATATTTTGATGAAAATATGTCTAAAATTATTTCCCGTTAGTGGAGCATAGTAAACTAAATCCCTAATGATAAAAATGTACGCGGTGATGATTGAAAGTGAAATAGAAATCTGAGTCGTGACAGGACTCAAACCAAATTCTGCTAGGTTAGAAACCCGATGCTCTACAAAGTGAACTAAGTGACAACGGCTGACCAGGTCTCAATCTCACTTCAACCGTCAAAGGTTCCACCGAGCTGCCATTTGAAGCCACATGTAAGTATCGGTTCATCGTAATCGCACTGGCTGCCCAGCTATGTGAAGCATCAGACTGGGAACTCAGACGTCACTGATTAGAATCTTACCACGACCCAGGTTTTTATTTCACTGGTAATCATAACCCCACATCAATAATATCAGTCTACCGAACCATGGCTATCTCATATATGCTCATCCAAAGCAAAATAGTGAAGCACTTAGACTGCATGGTTACCTGTTACAAAAATTTACTTGTCGGTTGGTAACCTAAAATTCATGTAGACACAGTTAACATTTGTGAGCAGATAATAGCTTACGATGGCTGAATAAAATTACCTTAATGTAACTCCTGAAGTAACAGAAAACAATCGTTTTTCTCTCTCACTTTCTGGAATAAGTCAGAGGTGCTAATTCCTCTGGTTGCTTTTCCATCATGTTACTATTTGACTGCTACTGGGTTTAGGTTCATTTTACTGGCTTAGGAACTCGGCGTTCGAATCCAGATCAACTAACCTTAATCGCCGTAAACGTGTAGTATCGTAAGCTCTCACACAATAAGTGTGGCTTACAGCCTGGTACAGAAATGACTACCGGAGTTGAGTCACACCACTGTATATGTTTTCCTTATGGGCATTAAAATGATACACAGCATACCACTATGAAATATTACGCTGCTGGCATATATTGCAACCTTACTTCATATTTGTAAATGCTCACATAAAAAGTTTACCACATTTTTATATTTTGGTAACCATTAAAAATGTGAACTGTTCAACATAACGATCAGTGTGGAAGAACTACTCATTAACTTATGATTACACTGAGATTTCATAAGATTAAATGCACAATGCATGAATTCAGTTAGTGACTGCTTTACACATTTCATGAGATTTTCAAGGATATGATGGAATGATAGCTAGAAACTTAAAACTCTTCATAGTTTAAGGAAGGGATGGGAATCTAACATGAGCTACGACGTAAACTTCTGTAATGTTCACCATCTCAAAGATACAGTTACAAAACCAAGGAGTTTAAATGTTTTGTAGCTAGTTCATCAAAAAGAATATCAACGAAAGAACTTACTTTGTTGAACTCTGGTTTATCACTATTATCTGCCCAACCGACATGTACTTTGGACCGACTTTTGAGCCGAGAGCGATTACGGGTGAATTTTACCGGACCAATTGAAGCAGAACTAGCTGTACTTGGAGCAGAAGAAGTACTACCTAAATTTGACACACTATCATTTGGCCTGAGAGGACGACCGTGAGGAACAGCAAAAGGTGAAGAAGCAGGAAATGGAAGTCCATCATCAGAATAAGCATCATCAGCGGAATACGCATCATATCCAAATAAATCATATTCTTCTGGAGAAAAGTCATCACCAACAGATCCACTTAGTGGATAACCTACTTTTGCTGGCATAGTCCCATACTTTTTGAAATTTATTCGAGTCTTACTCATCATTTTTTGCAAACGACTAGGCTGTCTGGTAAACTCAATAGACGACAGAGTCCTGGAATTTTCAGCATTTTTCCTACCAAAGAAAATACAAGAGATTTAGTATAAAACATAAAAAAGGCATGTGTAAAGTAACTTTTAAGAGGAATGAAATTAATCCAGAGTAAAAACAAACTTACTCAGACTTAGTGTCACGTTTGCAATGCTTATTGAAAAAAGCGCTAGCTGCTGAAATTAGTGGAGCACCAGGTCGATGTGTTTTGGGAGTCGTCAGTTTACCAGACCGTTGTTTCCCTCTCTTTGACGTTGAACAGTTCGAATTACTATCAACGGAGTCCTTACGATGTACCTCATTGAATTCTGGAGGTAGAAGACTGCGCATGTGGTTGATCAGTTTTCCTTGCTGTTCTGTAATAGTGGAAAGACGATGAACTTCACGTTCCAGAGTCTGTTGTGCTGCTTCATCTAGTTCTCTAGCTCTTACAGTGGCCATTTCTAACTCACGAGCTTCTTGGCGAGCAGCATCGCGCTGACTAAGAAGTTGTGTGTTATTGAGACGCAACCGCTCCACTTGCGTTCGCAGTTGGTTTACCTAAATAAGAAAGTAGATATGGTCACTGGCACATCGTGTCCAAAGAAAAAATAATTTATTCGTTAATAATCGAATGCTTACCTCATCTTTGAGTGACTGATTATCATCAAGGAGAGGAATGACTTCAGACGAATCTTTAGACGCCTGTTAAAAAGGCGCGAAGATAAAAAGAGGTGAATAAAAAAGCATAGAAATCACTCAGAACATTACATAAAATTATTGTCATGACTTGTTGTCAGTAAAACTTGTTATTGGCAATAGATGTTACCTGAGTCACTGAAGTCAAAATCGGAATTCATTTCATATATTAAAGACACACAATTCATACATTGATCAAAAATAAACTGGACATTTAGGAAGATAAGAGAAACGGAATCAAAGAATGTATTTCAGTTAGAATGAAACTTGAAATAAAACTCACATGAGGTGAAGTAACAGTTACTTGTAATTGATCATTTCTAGTTCGTAACTGTATCACTTCTTGTTTCAAGTCACTGAGCTCACTTTCATAATTTGTTGTTTGTTCACTGGAAATATTTTAAAATAAATTGACGATAGTATCGAAAACATTTTTACATGGGTGAACCATAAATATTGGTCACCTGTTTACATAATATGCTAAAGTAACCTGGACATCTGAGAATAATTTACTAGGGAAAGACGACAGGATCGAACAGAAGAATTCTGTGAACAAAGGAATCTAAAACAGCTTGACAAAAAAATACTAATATCTATTGATAAGAAGCACAAAATGGTTAATTCAATTGAATTCAAACTATCACTACCACTGTATAGACAGTCAAACGAATCCAAGATTAACAAGAAAGAGGACAGTAGAAGGTTCTTTTAACTGAAGTTTACGAAAGAAAAACATGATAATGGCTAAAAAAAAATGTGCGGTATAGTTAGTCAGTGCAACCTTTATAAACACAGTGACCATTGGTTAAGTAATGGAGTCAACAATCATTTACGTTTATTAAACTGCAGTCAGTAACCAAGCGCACATGTATGTGAAGTAGGTAATGAGCCCCATACACACTACGTGACGGTTAATGATACTATCTGGCTACCTATACATCGGTAAATGGAACCGAGATGCAAACCCTGGATACACATACAAATATCTTCAAAAGGAAATTTATTTACTGATAAAGACGTCCAATAGCTTGCTGAAATTCAAAGGACAGCGATTGTCTCTAGATGCCAAATTCACTAATGGTTGGATAAAACAAAAATAATAAACACAGAATTCATGATACTTTTTCGATAAATAAATCTTTATGAAAATGGAACACCGTGAAGCTATGCACTTGATTCCCTGTTTATATCCATCGAACATTACATGACTTGATAAAAGAGGAATGTATGAACGAATTATCTAAGCAACCTAAACTCTTTGTTTATACTAAAATATTCCATGAAAAATAATGCAACCTAAGGGAGAGTATAGATACTCATAAGTGAATTTGGTAAAAATCGGAGGGAAAAGACAATAATTTACCGTAACAACTCCTCATTTTGTTTGTAGTGGATTAGTTCAGTCTGTGCGGCTCTTAACTGCGATCTAGTTGACTCAAGTTCATTTCTAACTTGATCAAGAACAATCTATTCAGTGAAACAAATAATAGAAGGCAATCAGCAATAACATAAGCATAAATTCAATTCTATAAGATATAGGATAATTTCAAATTGGAATAATATTAGACAGCAGTTTAAGGTGTATATGGAGGCTAAATCATCTTACAGTTTGATTTTGTGTAGTGTTCAGTCTTTCTAGTCGGAGTGTTGCATCACGGAGGGAGATTTCAGCGGCTTCTTTTTCATAAGAGCATCTCTAAGTTGAATTTGAGATTCTGATATACGCTGAAATAATAGAAGGTATGCACGCTTGAAAATAAAAGCCAACCCTCTAAAAAACTAACACAACTTTGTAAATTACATTATAACCTTTAACTTTCTATTTAATTGTAAACGTAGTTGAGGACAAATACGAAAGAATGAATGGTAACCGAACCGAAACGTTGATTTATACACTTATTTCTTAATAAACTGATTAGCTGTTCATACCCAGCCTACCTACTCTTCTTCAAAAACCCAGACGAAAATTCGTATCAGCTAAGTAGGCTGCTCCGCTTGAAGAACAATTCCGAAACTATTTCAGAGAGAACCGTTACCACTTCCGAGAGGAAAGAACAAACCATGGTTATGTGCCAACAAAACTTGTTCTACTATATGGCAAAAGTAATCCTGTCAAAAACCAGCAGTTTCTAAGTGATTAAAGATTACTAGCTTTAGGAATCAAAAGTAAGTTAATGACAGGTTAACTAGTGCTACAACTGAAGTATCCTATGGTAAGACAATAATTTATAAAGTAACTACAAAACCAACCTGTGAATCCATTGCTGCCATCGCAATTAAGCGACTACGCTCAGCAATCATAGTGGCTATTTGATCTCGCAGATCTCTCAGTAGACTTTCAGCATTTTCCGCTCGTTCTTCCAATTCACGCCGTTCACACTTATTAACCTCAAGTAAATGTTCTCTCTCCTAGAAAAAAAATAAAAACGCCAGAGAGATTTTATTCCATAGAAATAAGGATGCAAAAATAGACGAACTTAAAAAATGAAATACATTCTAGATGTGATCTTAAGGTAGAAAACGATACAAGTTCGCTGCCAACAATCAAGGAATAACATCTGACGAAAATATGCTGAAGTTGCATACTTTTTGATTGCCAAACCACAAAGCAAACCTTTTGAGAAAATAATCAACGATGATAACATGATGTCCTATTTCACGAAAAGAAATTGTCACCGCAATCCAAAACATGAAAAACGATTGTTTTTTTAAATTCTCGTTCGAGGAATATAAACTACAAAAATCCACTTGCAGAGCGCTGTCTAGTTGTTACAGTATTATTCTGCTTGATTTTTGTCACTACTCTCATTAAAAATTTCTCTGATGACTAACAAACGTTGAGTCTAAGGAGAATATTGTCGAACCAGCTGTTGACAGATTCACACAGATTTGTCTATGCAGAACGTTCCACAAGTTTCATTGAGTTCTGTACTTCCGAATCAAAAATCACAATAATAATATTGGGCTTAAAGAACACGTTAACACTACTGAAAAGAATGTTTTAAACATTTGATGCATTTTTAGAATAAGTAATAGAGACTCAAAGTTGTAGAGTGGTTATGATCTTTCAATAGATATTAAATTTCAAGTTGGTATTCATCGTGGATTGTGGTCGATTGGATAGTGCAACAAACTGTGGGGAGCGAGAAGAGGGGCATATAATGGCTGGACCGATGAAAAGACCCTACAATATTTGGATCTTGCAACCGATGATGATTTATGTCTTATATCTTGTCCCACGAACTCGAAGATATACAGGCGAAAACTAACAAGTTGGCAGAAAAGATGAGGCGGCAAAGGAAGACGGGACTTCCTTCAGGTGAACGTAGAGAGGACAGAGGTGATGAAGATACCTAACCAATAACAACAACAACAACAGGCACCAATCACCATCAACGGCAGAAACCTAAAGGAGAAGTGGTCTCTTCCACCTACCAAGGCAGCATCGTTTCAATTACAGGTGTCACAGATGAGGACATTAAAAAGCAGCCAGGATCTGAAAGACAGCAAGATAGGCCTACATTAATCTGAAATCAGTATGGAGATCTACTGTACTCCATGCAGCATAAAGCGTGAACAACATCCGGATTTTCAACACTAACTCAGTCAAGTAAGTGCTTCTATATGAAGGTTGAGAGATTTGGCGGTGCCTTACGAAAAGCATTTCCAAAAAACTGCAGACATTCATCAAAAGCTGCCGACTACGCTCACTCAATACTGAATACCAGATGGCCAGAAAAATAGGAATAAGTAACAAGGAACTCTGACTGGCTGTCAACGAACCAACCAAGAACCCATCACCCAACAAATATGCAGAAGAAAGTGGAGATGGACTGGATTGGACATACACTGAGAAGACCATTCGGGGACATCACACGGCAGGCCAGTCCGGGTTAGGCTGTCAAGTGGAAGCCAAATGGGAACGACGAGTTGGGCGTCCGAGGGTGACATGGAGGAGATCGTGTGAGGAAAAAATGAAAGCTGCTGGGCAGTCGTGGAGCTAGGTTCGAAAGACTGTGGAGAACAGAGTGAAATGGAGAAGTGCTACTAAAGCCCAATGTTCCACTACGAACCCAAGGGACAAATAACAATAATCACAGCTCATTACTGGCGTGCATCCGGTATCCTTCGTGTTTTTTGCTTCCAAATTCATACTACTTATCAATAGTGAGTAGCAATAGCATGTGTTCCACTCCATCGTCTCATGCGCGCGAAACTTGGTTGCACCATATTTATTCGTCATATGTTAATATTTCAGCGTATCGGCTATTCCTATCAGTTCATGGGTTCCCATGTGCCATATAGTTCCAAAACCATTCGTTTTTCTTTACTCCTTTTGCTGATATTGGGGTTTCGCACGCCTTTTATTCTTAACCGTATTAATCCTTCGGTAGAATCTTGTAGTGTTTATTCTGTATAGTGATCCATTTCTTCGACAGTGCTTTAGGTGGTGTAATGGAAAAAAAAGACACCTCGCGATCCCAGGTTTGCAGATTTATTAACGCTACCATCATTTGTTAATATGGTACCGTTCTATAGACAAATCCCATGTCTTGACTTATAGGTTTTACACATTACTCGGGTGTTCAGTTTTAGATCACTGAAACTTTACTTAAACATTCGGACTTGAAATTCTCGTTTAAATTTTAAAAATATGGTTTTTCCAGAGACATGAGTGAATTCCCTTTCATGAATTTGTAAAGTGAATTCCAACAACCCCCTGAATATCTATGATTTGCATTGAAAAACACAAAGTCCAGGTAGGTTCACTGTACTAATCGGTTGTACAGATCAAATAAGACTTCATCACTTGATTCAGTAGCTGGTAGTCAAAAGCTTAGATCATTACATAACAGAATTACAGATAAATCCTTACTGTCATTCATCTGCCTAAAATCAACTTCAATAGCATAAACGATAGGAACAAATTCTCATTAAACAGTTTCTACTGTTGAGTTCCCGAAACTTTTGTTGTTTAACGCAAAAACGTATGTATCTACAGCTGATTCCTGATTTCTACAAGCATGACATTCTTCCCTATCAAAGCTTTTTTGACTAGTCACACCAAGGAAATAAGCTTGTATGAAGTTAGAACTAAACTAAATGTAATCTGAAATCTTTGCAGAGGAGTACTGACTCCTTAGAACATTTATCCCTAATTCTGACGCTTTATTGCGTCATGACGTGTACTGAGAACCAGTTAATTTCTTCATTTGAAAAAGCAGCTTTTAAAGACCAGTTGCAAACAGCCTTCTCAGCATGATTGAGAACTATCGTGCTTTTGTCTACTAAGCCTCCAGTCATGGGTTGAAAGCAAAACACTCTGTATGATTATCATGTGCAAAATTTACTTATTTGGGTCACAACGAAAAAAAGTGTGTAAATATAGGCATTACCGTGAAAACGATTACTAAGAATTACGAACGATGAGTTATACTACTACCAAGTAGTTGAAACGATGTACACAATATTTCTCACTATAATACATGGTAGGTTATGAACTCTTGTTATAGATAAAATTATGTGACATGTAAAGCAAAGTGACAGTCGGTTTTAATAAGAACCATCAATCTAGTTTAGTGTTCACATACTTCATCTGTCTGACGCATGTACACTTGAACTTATTTTGATGATTATTATGTCACTATATCACTAGTGAACGGCTACAGTATTACGCAAGTGCAACGTTAATTCCTTTTCTGTATTAAAAGATGAGAGGAATACTGTTTGGGATGCCACATCCCCAAAAATGGACGTTTTACACTTATATTTTACAGATTTATTTGATAGAAAATGTGAACTGTCTTTTCGCACCTCTTTCCGCCTACGTGTACGGATCAGCTTAACCGCTTTTAAGAACGCCGTTTATACATTGGTTAATCCTCGCACTTTTGATGTTATTTTGTCCATTCGCTTCAAGGGCACATGCGTTGTATATAAACGCAAGAGTTGTGTCCCTGGGTTGTACCTTCCCACTTCGATTGGAGTAAACTCGCTTCAGTTCAACATTGTCTTTTTCTTGTGTCAACTGAACCAGTTCTCTAGCATCGTTCATCCAGCAACAAGATTACGCATCCCCAATTTGTCGTATCCGAGGATCTTAATAGACATAAATTTAGATGCTTATCAACGCATTTCCTCACATAAGTTTAGCCCAGATCAACTTATATTTTGCAAACTAAAGGTAACAACTCATATCTTTGTACACTGCAAAAGAAAACAGGAAAAAATAATGAAGTTCGCTATCAGACCATAAGATGTTCATGATATTAATTTCAGTTGAAGGACAAGAAGTAAAAAAGCAACATCAAATTCAACAATAACTCAACACAGATGGAATCATCAATTCAAGATAAAATCTACGAATAGTTCACATGAACTACTACAGATAACACATACCTACCAAACAGCGTGCTGCAAAAAACTGGCTCTGGTTCTGATGCCAGTTAGATGATAAAGGCTGTCAAATGATGCACACCGAGTATCCTCATATTATTCGTGATAACCTAAGCACTTCTGCACTAATTACATAAAGCATCCACTGAATACTTGAAACGTTTCCAAAATGTTCAACATGATAGCAAAACCGAAATGTCTGTACACAATAAAAAAAGTGTTGGTGGTTTTATTTGCACTCTATTAATCTCTAAAAGTTTAAGACAATTTTACGTGATTTAGCCTATCTGCTTGCAGTGTGAAAACAGTGAATGAAGTAAGCACGACAAGGAAAAGCTATGGTTTAAACACATAAAAGGCGATAGCCAGGTTGAAGTGATTGAACTCTACCTACTGATGTAACACAGCAAACTTTTTTTCATAATGGATTGGTAAAAGGAATAAAAGGTTACGAAGGTGGACAGGAGCCAAAGGTATAAAAAAAACAGTCACAAAGTTTCTGCTTTCTAAGATTTTTTCTATGGAATATGAGTAACTGACAAAAATCTAAGATGCATAAGAGATAAAGTACATACCATAAATGAATGTGACATCATGTCGGCAACCGAAACACAAGTAAGGCTAATTGAGTAAACTTTATAAAAAGAGATTAACTACGAAACTAATCGATAATTGTCATACAACTTATGGATTATGACTAGGTGGAAAGTTGCTAGTTCATAAGTAATATGAAAAACGAGTAAAAAATAACTGAGTACTTACTGTCGTTACACTATCCAACTGTTTTCTCAATTCAATCAGCTCAGATCCATGGCGTTGGGTTGCTTCTTGCAAGGTATTTCTTAGGGCAACAAGTTCACGTTCAACTTCCTTGTTACGGTCGACCAGGAAACTAAGTTGATCGCTAGAAATGGCGATATAAAACATCAATTATTATCAGGAATGCATACCTCACATTTTACCGCTACTCGGATTAGGCACTACTTAGTTTTTTATACTGCCTAGTTATGATTAAGAAATCCTACGGGATGCTCTTCAGTCTAACAGAAAATACTAAAAATCAAGAGACAAGAAAGCAAAAGTGTAAGTCAGTCAGTTACAGAAAGAGCTATGAGATGTGTTGTATGAGGGTTTACGATACTAGCTGGTTGCCCAGGCTGAAATAAATGAAATGGGATTTGAACCCAAAACCTACTACTGAAAAGTCGAATGCCTAAGCTAATGAACCTCATCTCACCTTTATTAGCATGTGATTGCCAAAAATCCCAAGTGGCTATTCACAATTTGAAACAACAAATGGAAACAATTCACATACTATTTAAATCGACTACTTGATATCTTGAGCACATCGACAAGCGGTGGGTAGACTCATGGGAAAAAGTATAGTCAGCAGGATGAAATCTACACCATACAGTACTAGGTACAATCACTTTTCAGTGACAAATACTATAAATAAAGTCGTGACTAACCTAGCCCAATAATGAACACCAACTTACTAAGGAGTAGTGCTTGGCGTGTATGAACATCAGATGAACGAACCCTCTACCCCATGTTTGTGGCTTCTTATGGATACAAGCGTATTTAACAGCTAACAAAGAAAATAGCTTGTTCGAACTTGAGACAAATGGTAAGAAATCTGATATTTCGAAAACGAAGTTTCAAGTGAATTTAAAGCCTTATCAATCATTTGGTGTGGAAATACAAACTTTTAGAATGATCAGTTAATATGAAACTGAAACAAAGGAAACGAGTAAACACAAATACTCTCTCTAGCTATAATCAAAGGAGTTCGATTTGTTGTGACTTTTGACAAGAAACCTAAGGAAAGTTAATTTCATTAGATGGACTAAGGATACTATCCAATGCTGTAAGAAAAATCGACCTTCGTAAACCAATTCTATGCATGAAAATTTTCATTCAGTGATTAATAAACGACAAAAGTACAAGCACCTTTGAACAAAGGAAAAATAGACAATTTTTTATTATATGAAACCTTACCAGATAAATACTTTCCTTTCCCTCAACTTTACCAATTTTCCAAACTTTTATTTCACGAAATGAGCAACTTGCTCCACTTAGTCGGATTAACATAACAAGGTGAACATGAAGAACTGGGGTTTCCGTCTGTAAAGACCTCTTTGAATTTCAGTGAAGCATGAGCTCGTTCCCGATAAAAGTACCTTTATCTATTACGGATACTTTATATGAAAGCCGCTAGTTGTCAATCGGATAGTGGTTTTGAATTCGAAATCCTTCTATCAACCTAACTCATTTCACTATGAATGTTGGATTCAAATGACAGCAACTGCTCAGAAGCTCAAATCGTTGAACAAATTCGAAGCTGTCTACAGATTCAGACTCGAAGTTAAACTGCATATGCTAAGCAAGCAAATATCTGAGGGAAATATTTCAGGATGAATAGAGACCGAAAAAATAGTAATGAAGGACCAGTAACATTAGAGACAGACAAGAAAACCAATATAGAAGTGTCTTGGTTCACGCTTCCACACTTCACAGAAGTACGGAAAGGAGGACTGGAGGAGAAAGAATAACATTAGAGTAAGTAAAAGTGTATTGAAAGAGGGATAATAGATTAAAATCAATAAAAATAATCAAGACGAAGATGTCAGGAAGTGGATACATTTGTGCCATTGTAAATACATTCGAGCCGTATCACTTAGAGTTTCTAAACATATACACCTATCATCTTGAGGACCACGGAAACCCTACAACTCCTAACACGATTCACACTAACAATCGGCACCACACCTTGGTCAAACTACAACTGCTATGTGACGAGTTCGAAACGCGCTTCACTCATCAAGGTTTGTGCAACCAAATAGTATCACAAGCCCTCACATAATAGGTATGAATTACTGCCTAGTATATGGATCCCCATTAGATCACTGGGTTACACTTCCGAACATTTCACCTCAATATCTCTAAACTAGAAGTTGATGCAGACCACACATGTAGAATCATCCTGCATCTGCAAGTCCACAGCGCGTACCAAACAAACTCAATTATTTTTTCTCAAAAAATACAGAATATTCTCCGTTTTTTCAGTATCCTCGCCTAACAGGACTAAAGTATTTACATCCTGGAAGTCAGTCAGATTACCTTCCTGTAGGTCAATCCTTGAGAAGTCGAACCTACATAGGGTCACCTCCGTTAATACATCTATAATAAAGTTGAATGAGAATGGTGGTAGTGGACATCGCTGGAGGATAATACATAACAAAATCTACGAGATTAAGGAACAAGAAGCAGTGTCCACATGTAAATATCTTCACGGCCATTATTCATTTGCATAATCAACATGAAAAAAAACTGCTATGTTCACGAGAAGATATGATTATGCATGTTTAACTGACAGCTAACTTCGCACGCAAGATCCAGCCACTCCAACTCCGGATGAAATAGAGAAGATTAAACTGAGTGGAAGAGTTTATTCCTCCAAGAATAATCAATAGACCTAAAAACAAGTGTATATACACATGACCTTATCCGGAATTCGAAACAGTAAAAGCAAGCACTAACCAATCAACGAATTACTTCGAAAATGTAGGAGGAGGGGGGAACTACCGTCCACGCCATAAAAATGGCGCGATGTTTTTATGTAAATCAGAGGCCTTCTGACAAAGACAGCTTCTGTTACAGAAAAACTAGCAGGAAGACATACTGTGCAACTTACGATTGTGTTTGTAGTTCGGATGAACTGTTCTGTTTTTGGACTGAGCTAGCAGTCAGTTGTTCAAGTTTCTCCGTTATTTCCTTGTTTTTCTACAGAACAGAGTAGGTATGAAAAAAGCAAATAAATAAATATGAGTTTGAGTTATGATTCCTCCATCTTACGAAATTTCAGAGTAAATAGAGCTGGTTGACATCTCTTGAAGTCAACCAGAAAATCTCATAAACTGTTTTTCGCAAAAGTGATAAAACACAACAGAAAATAGTTATCATTCACTTTATTTAGTAAAGACGGAGGGAGATATAAGAATAATGTAAAACGATTCATATAATAATCACTAACACTTTAGTGAATTCAGCATTTGCAAAAACGAAGTTTGTAAAGGTATAAGTCATGCTACAGAAAACATTCTAGGATTCTTTTGATTTTCTTGACATAACGGTACAGAAATGGTGAGTATGAAGATAACTTCGTTTTTCCGTGTCATAATATGCAGGTTACTCAAATCACACAGGATTAGTTTTAGCATCTCGCTTTATGATGTCTTGACAGTGCTGCATACCCTTAGGCTGCACATTTCAACGAGTAAATAACTACAGACATGACATTTATGCATCAAGGTACTCTGATTATAAAAACTGTATTATCATCACAGGCTAGTTAGCTCTGGTGAGGTGATTCTAAAAAGACTCAGTTTGTTAGAATCAAGTGCTTGCATATTCACCCTGAAACTGACAACAACACTCATAAGCCCCAAGCTTATGCGGATTAACGACTGATAACTGGAAACTCAAGCTAAAGGTGACTACTGCTACGTGAAAGCGTGAAAATGTTAGGTATGATCAATTACGTTAATTAGATAATCAACCGACGTTGCAAGATAAATCGGACTTAATAGAATTGTATTCAATTAGGAGCAATATGAAACCAATTTTTCTTTTGAGGGAGAATACACAAACCTTTTCTTCGTCTTTCAACCTCTCTCGAGCTGAAAAGTATTTATCTTCAAATTGTAAAAACTTGTGGTGTAAATCCCGCTGATAATCTTTTGAATCTTCAAGTTTTTCTTTCAACTCCTACATTAAATTAAAAAAAGCAGTGCTATTAGAAAAAACAGAACAATGGTGAAACTTACAGACAATGAAGTGATGAGGGATGCGCAAAATAAGATACAGTAATCCTGCTGTGACACAGAATTAGTTCTCCCGATATTTATTTCAATACCACTATTGTAAATTCCCAGCTAGGTCAAAACAATAAAACACTATATGAATCATGAAACCCCCCTTAAACAAAAAGTCCAGGAAACAAATCACTTAAATATAGACTGTTCATTATTGACTCATGAAGGTAGATAGTCATTGTTAACATAAGGCTATGTAACATATGAAAAAAGTCACAACGCTTACTCTCAGCTTACTCAAGTTTTAACACAAAAGGTTAGTCATCATAAGTGGAAAGGGATGTGAAGATCCTCTGCAAGGACTACGAGTCACTGTCTGCTGAGAGCAGACGGTTTATTTGAGAGGGAACTTTTATAAACGAATTATCAATGTGTCACAAGTTTTTTATTCGATACAACTCAACTTTGTCCGCAAAACTTTGCATCTTCCCTGTACATATTATCTCCTAAATGAGAAAATAGTAATGAAAACTTACTTTGATCTCCCGATTTAGATTACATTCAGTTTCCCGAGAGCGACGCTGATCTGAAACCAACCCATCAATGGCCTCAACTAGTTGGTTGACTTGTTGTTTCGACTCATCTAGAGCTTTCTTCAACTCAGCATTCGTTGACTCTAAAGTATAACAAGACTGTTTTGCTCGATTAGAAGCATGCTTGAACTGTTTCAGAGCGAAATTAATGAGCCGATGAACTAGTTCATAGCCAATGAGGTTATCCAAAGAGTTGGATGAATGTATACTTGAAAGTGAAGCGTCTGCAGACAATTCAGCTGTTGTGTAAACGGAAGATGGACATAGAGTAGCCAATAAATCGAGTAAATCTGCTTCCGTGAAATTATTTGGCAGTTTGGAAAGACGAGACTGTTTATTCAAGATAAGAAAATAAAATAGAATAATTAGAAGTCATAAAGTAGAATATTAATAACCGTACAGATAATTTATGAACAATGAGAATGTGATTAGGGAATAATTTTGTTTTTATCATTCAAATTTTTTTTGTTGAGAATAGCCGATGAAGAGCTATAACTGGGTGATTTAGTATAAAAAAAATACTCGGCAGTTTCATGATGAGTTACTCTACTGAGTTCTGATGATTCAAAAGCTGTAATGTATTCTTTCTGCAAAGAAATCCATCTTCTAGCTACACTTCTTTATCAAATTCTCGTACAGTGAAGATAACAGTTAGTCAAGACCCGAGGCGCATAAAAATCTTTAGATAAGAAAATAGATTTCTTCAAATTGGCTCAGCAGCCTAATAAAGGTACGTCAAAAGATTTATCTAACATATGTGGTTTTATGACAATGGCTGTGATACATTGGTTAGAAAGATACTTAGCCAAGAAGACAAAGAACCTTAAAATGAACACCTTCCACAATAAGAGAACATTCAAGTATACTGTATATCTGTAACTGCGTGAACAGATTTCCGATACTCAAAATAAGTGAAGGCTTCACGAATGCAAACTAGACTATTTGATCGACCATTAGAACTTGTTTGAAAAGGTTACTACAACCAAGTAGCCAGGTCATTCAGTCGTATCATTTCTTAAACTTCGAAATACATTGGTTCCACTTCTATAATTTTGATCTTCGTAGCTGTCGTTGTAACCAGTAAGCTGTCTGAATTCAGTTAACAAAACAGGAATCAACTTTTCAGTTATAATATAGGTATTTTTCATCAATACATAACAAAACCTTACCTTTAGATGATATTAAAGCATACCTTTTGAAGTCAGGTACGATCGTCTCAAATCAATAACATTCATGAATCTAGTAATGATAATCATTGTCGATTAACAGGCAACTAACTACCTGTACGATCCTCAGGGCAAAATGAAATTTTTTAGCTTTTACTTCAAAAGCTACTCTGAAATATTTAACAACCAAAACTAAGGTGATAGATCAATTTCACTTCAACCGCCTTAAGAACGAATACTGTTTAAATAATAAAGAACAGTGGACAACTTATACCACAACCATATAACATCTAGACATGTTCCTTGAATTTACTTCCCAATTGATATATTGGAATACACTACCTACCTTTCAAAAATCAAAAAAATCGGTAACAGCAACACAAAAAGTTGACAGTTAAAGTATCATACGTTCATATGGGATCTCATATCAAACGGTGAACAACATACCACAGCATACTGTACTTGATCTACGACAGCTTGTGCTTTCTGACAACATTGTAATGAAGCAGTTAGTCGAATGTTTTCTTCATGTAGCTGTTTTATCCGTGAATTCAACTGATCAACAGCAGATCTACAAAAAGTAGAACGTGAAAATGTTAAATAATAAAAAAGTATGCTGATGTTCAGAATGAAAACGCCTGCCCTTCAGGAAGGTTTAAATGGTAGGCTTGACATGTCAGAAATCATGAAATGAATCAGTATTGTATAGAAGTGAAGTTTTAAACAGAAATGATAACATTTGTCATCAGTGATACAATTATAAGTGAACAAATGAACAGAAAAATAAGAGGAAAGAAACTCGCCTTCCTTTTTCCACAACGGTATCAGAAAGAACGCGTACAGCTTCATTGATTTCGTTCAGGACGTGACCATTATCGAATGCACTTACTAATCGTTGACGCAGATCCTATACAAAAAAGGTTACAAAAACTTTTAACTTATACTGTGTAACTCTGAAAATAAAATAACCTCCCGGAAAAATAAAACGATGAAATCAACAATCTTCAGAACCTTTTATTCCAAGAACATATTTTTTTTTATTCCTAAAAGGATTTAAGCTATTTTTATGTCCAGTAGTTCCTTATATTCACAAATTAACACATTCAAATGGTTGACTATTATAACACAAGTTATATCACATTACGTAATGGTACGCAAGGAGCCTTGGATAAACTACATGCATACGAAACTCACCATAATTTAAAAATCCAAATGATTGGACAAGAATTTTAAACAGTTTTAGAAATAGAAACAACCGAAGTATAAATAAATCAATCCTTTAG
The DNA here is from genome assembly GCA_944470555.2 of Heterobilharzia americana. Taxonomy (NCBI): domain Eukaryota; kingdom Metazoa; phylum Platyhelminthes; class Trematoda; order Strigeidida; family Schistosomatidae; genus Heterobilharzia; species Heterobilharzia americana. The sequence continues at coordinate 110,718,297 of OX104127.1, forward strand.
AAACCTAATCAAAGCCGATAAAACAAAGTTTAAGCATCCTTTATCAAGTGCTCGATTAGTGACACTGTAGTACAACCTGAATTCTAACCTAGTGATCGACTACTCGTATAAATAGATTAGGTGTATATGATGCAATGCTGCTTTACCACATATTGAATAAACTTTAAGTAAATCTACACTTTACAGAAAAATAGTTTCCATACAGAAGGTTAATAGGTTAAAGGAACTGTTCTATACTATTTGTACTTGAAACCGTTTTTTCATACTGCTTACTTCATTACGTTACACCCATAGTGCAAAAACTAACAAACGGGTCGTTTTTTTAAGCAACTGCACTGACTGAAGTAGCCCGATACCAGTGTACAAACTCTGCTACTGAACATACTTCATTAAATCCATGGTATTTTCAAAAGTTCTAAATCTGAAATTAGACACCATAGACAGGCAGATAAAATCAACGTAGAACCTCACATATAATTGCATCACCCCAAGTTGCCACATATGAAAGCAGCACGCAAAGAACAAGTATACAAAAAAGGAATGATCTCAAAGAGTGAATACATCTGCATCATCGTTACGGATTTTCAAACTTGTCATCAACAGCCTACAATAATTGACTCTTATTATCTCAAGGACTCCCAGTCAGGGAGTCTACATCTTTCTACAAATCTGAAAATAAGTCATAGACTTCATCGATTTGTGCCACGTCTTGCTCTGCCTACTCTGAGTCTTTCTCCAACTCAATCCTACTTCAGCCAACATTGTACATCGAATTAGGCAGTGGATCGGCATGCACAACACATGTCCAAGCCGCTTCAGTCGGTCAAGGTTCAGAAACTCATCGAATGACTTACCTTTCTTGCCTAGTACCCCACCGTTCAACCTAGGTATTGCTCACGCGGTGATTACGTCATGTGTCAGAAATGCTGCGAAGACGCCTCTGGTCAAAAATTGGTAATCTCTCCATATCTTTTTTATTAGGGGACTTAACAGGTAGCAAGATACCTCACCGGCACCATAGATGATGCAAGTTGGCAAATGCCAAACGGGTTCTCGGTATCCCACCTAACATTTCGTCAGTAATCAACCCATTCGGGTTGGTGCAACCTTTCAAGTAAGTGGAATGGTCAAGGCATTCTAACATCTCCCTCCCTATTCTCAAACTGAGAGTAGCTGCAGACTAGTTCTGAAGTAACAGTTTAGATTTGACAGGTGCGAAACCCATGCCAGACATACCGAGATTTCTGCTTCGGGTGTTCAAAAGTTTGCATTTTGTCAGCTTCTTCACCTAACAAGATGATGTTTTCTGAACCCTCCTTGGTGCAAATCGATCCCCGTAAAGTCGGAGGTACCCATGATTATGTCTATTAGCACGTATAACAAAGTGGAAAAGGAATGGTGAACAAACAGCATGACTCAAAGATCCCTTTATCACCCTTCTCAGAGTACTATTGCAAAAAAACGACAAAATCTTAATACTACGAAGAACATCTAATCATATAGTGTTGAGTAAGTAGGCAGCGAATATCTGAAAATAAACTTCTAACCCTTGCAGAAGTTGGAAAGACTGTAAGTAACCTAAAACGAAAAAAAAGAGCAGCATGCCCTGATGGGCTTGCAACAGATTTAGTTAAGAACAGTAACCTAGATCTATTGATTATCCTGGTAGAAGTTTCAGACCGCATATGGGAATCAAATATGGTCTACTGCAACCAGTCTAAATCACCTAATCCCAGTCCTTGAAAAAGCAAAAAAAACATTTTTTGATAACCAAGTTGGAATCAGCCTGATGAACGCTTTTTCTACGATTGTTGACCTAGATACTTATCTGGAGCTGTTGAACAACAAACGTGCGAATATCGAGCGGAATTTCACAACCAACCGCGAATGTACCAACCACATCTTCATTCTCCGCCTATTCCTAAAACATAAGCACGCCTATCAGTACTAAACAGTAGCTGCATTTCTCGACATGAAGGTGTTTGATACTGTCGATGGACAGATTTTATGACAGTATTTCTCACTGAAAGAGATGGACCATAGGTATACAACACTAAAGAAGGCTCTACGCTAGAACAAAAGTGATTGCAATAGAGACAATGGTGACTTATCAGATTAGTTTTCTGGATCGAATAATGCTCGTCAAGGATGTCTACTCTCTGTTTTTATCCAGCTTTGTCATAGATATGTTACAAAGGCCTCCCTTAACTGACTTTACAACAATTAGTCGAACATTTGAGCACTTCACTCGATTCGAAAGTCGAATCAGTCTTAAAAGGTCAACGACCGACGAAAGCTCTGTGCACACAAGAAGATCAAATTGACCCTTGTCGATTCACGCCACCTATATAACACCAGAAAATAACTGATTGACCACTAGTCATCGAGTGTGACGCATAGAGATTCCCTCCGCTCTACTATATGACTGTGAAACATGGGTAATAAAGGTGAAGGGTATGAAAAGGCCTCAGATCTTCGTTCATCGTTGCCTTTGTAGCATAGACCGCGAGTCATCGAACTACCACGTCAGAAACGTACAAGTGAGGCGTAGAGTCTTAGGCAAGAGAGGTTAGCCAATGTATGAGGCTACAAGGCCACATCTAATTAGGAGGCTGGAAAATGGGTTATGTATGTTTAATCAGTTCATCTTGTTGAACAATTTTAACTAAAGTAGGCTTAGGCTGGGTAAAGTTAAAAGTGGTCAAACTGGATCATTCTATCAGTTCGTCATGACTGTTGATTTGAGCCGCTTATTAATGAGTAGGCTTCCAGGCTGAGATCAATATGACAACTGAAATCCATGGTTCAAAATGTCAGGTGACACGGTTCAGAGTCTATGTGTTCCAAATGCATCCCCATATATTATCTTCATCACAACCATTACAGCACACTGTCAGTTACTTCATGCACCCCCCTTCCTCCCTCATAGCTTCCTGCAAGTTTTGATTACGCTACTTGTATGTGTTCATCTGTCGTTTTCGTACTCGGTATCTCGATGGGGTGTGGCAGCGTGGACGGTTACGCAGTAATGTCAGTTCGCATGATAATAATGACAGACTGCAACAGAAACAATGCATAGAAAAGGAAATCGAACTGTTCTGAACGTAACCACTTATTAGCGAGCTCAATAAGTTCGCTATGCTATAATATATGTGGAATGCATGATGTTATGAATACAGACTAGGTGTTGATAGAAAAACTTGTATGACTAAAATTACGTAAATTCACAGGTTAGGATGACAGATGGTAACCAACTAGACCAGTCATTTAGTGCTGAAATCGAAATAGAATGGTTAATTGTTTAAGCCCTTTTGTGTTAAATAGTTAAAATTAAACTTTGTATCTTGTACTTTAGGTAAATTCATGCACCAGAAAAGAGCTAAAGCACTGAGTATAAAAAAACTGCTACGTTTGACTTTAAAATATCAAAATTAAAACGCATGTGTAGTTAATTTTACAATCAGTAAGACTAACATTAACGACAATGAGAAAATCTGAGCATTAGTGGAACGCATAAATACGCGGTTACACAGATTGACAAACCTCTGATTCTTTATTTTCCAGTCGTAATTGTTCAATTTGCTCACAAAGCTGCTGATTACGCTGCTGAAGTTCGAACAAGCTGACAGTTTCAGGGTAGCTCTTCTTATCTGCATCGCTACGCTGTTTTGTTCCGGAATATCCAGCACTGTTATTGAGTGATTTAATCAATGAATCCCGATGACCACTAAGTGTACATCTGCGAGGTGTGCTAAATAAATGAAATGTGAATATGCACGAAACATTTTTTTTTGTGTTAACAATAATGCCATAATAATTAGTTGTTATAAATACAAGTGAGTGAGTTTAACAAAAGAAATAAGAATAGAAGTAATGAGTTAAAATTCATCACGTAACTATGGTTCGTCTTCAGAATGGATGGCTACTTTTCTATTAACTAAAACACCATGAAACCCAATACAAGACATAATCAGTGAGGAAAACAGTTAGATTAAACTTAACCTTGGTAGACACCCATGACGAACAAACGATGGAGTCCTTCTTCCGATACTATACCGTGCCCCGCACAATAGTGTCTCAAATGTAAACAATCAGCAGGTTAAAACACTGACAAATTTGATGGAAATATTGTAATTACTGTCACATCTGCTATAGCGAACTCGTAAAACAAAATGTGTAGGCTAAATTGAAGCAATAAGTAGGAAAACGTATGGTACATCTAAATTAGTATTCATCACCTCATAGAATAAACGAATTAAAAATCATTTCAATGTCGGTTGTTTAAAGGCTTTAGACACGAAGAGAAGATTAATATACAAATTTTTCAACATGTAAGAACACTTGTACGGCCTGATTTCTTTAATGAAAAAAGATAGGATTAGCGTATGGGTCAGCATGCCAAGAAATTTTCGTCTCCCATAATTCCCCTACTGATAATGTGTCACAGTCCACACTACTAGTTTTTGCATACAGTACCCAAGGTGTAGTACAATGAAGGTTGATTTGATTAATCAGAGATGTATGTATAAACTGCCAAAAGTGACAATCCGAATGTTAATTTGCACGAAGGACGGTGGATTAGAATCACAACCCTTTGATATCGACAAAAATTTCACATTCATCAACACTAACCAAAACTATGCCGGCTAAAACAAACATGTTGAATAGTGTCTGAACAATGTAACACGTTTCTATTTCCTGTATCTCCTTTTCTCATATCGTATTTTGCAACTGTCGATACTACTGGTTTATGCTCTTCGCTTTTTTCTTGCTACCTCTCATTTTGAGTACAGTGTGATAAACTGTAAAATTATGCCAGTTCTTATGCTGACAGTGTATATTTTACTGACCATCGATCATACATTAATGGATTGGATCTTAACATATGAATAACAATTTGCACTAGCAGTATGAGAAATTTGAAGATTCAAGAAAAAATAAATAAGACAGATTGCAACCACTCCGCAAATTATCTATACTGGTTGCTCAGTGGTCAACACGTGTGCGAAGGATAAACTGCTACTGTTAGCCACTCCAATGTGCATATATCAATTCACTTGCTCCTGTGGAGCTACGTACATAGGTTGTACACAGAAGCAGATTGTCCAAAGTTGATACCAACATTTTCCACCACGACTCATGTAAATATCGACACAGATCAACCGAAAGCTCCATATTTACAACACCTATTTGATAGCCGACGCAGTTCAAGGAAATTTGTTTGCAGCAGTCAACAGAGTATAACGTAATCTTCCAAAGGGTGTGAGGAAACGTTTACTTGGGATAACTCTATAAATACAAAGACTGAAACCTGAGCCATGCATCCCGAAACAACTCCCCCCTGTCCTTATTCACTTTTTAATTTATAAACTTCCCAATTCCTAAACCTAACTACACTTTTTAAGCTTCCTGTTGTTATTACGCAAACGTTTTTCAGCTCAGTCACGAATTTCTTATTCTTTTCGGAGGTCTGGGGGATTTATCGATTTTAAGGTGATGTTTACCACAAATTGGCATAAGCTGGCGGCCAGGGAGAATCTGAGTGAACCGGACAGTTGTTTTTCCCTAATATGAGACCCTAACAGTGCGCACCTGCGACCCCTCCAGGGACCGAACCCAAGACCTTAGGGTTTCACGGTGAGTACAGTGCCACTGAGTCGGAATACAATGATCCCTACTTTCCTACTTCAGTCGACTTGCAACCTTCATCCAAAGCCATCGTTGAGTGTTTGGTCCCATGTTCGACTTGGTTTGCACCACAGGTCACACTTCTCATTAGAACGTCGGGAAATCTTATCTCGAAGCATGCCACTCATGAGCGCTATGCAGTAATTCCAAACGAATTACTGATCTTTCATTCCTTTTGTCACTGATAAATGTCTACTCACTTTGATATGAATTTTTTAGTTCTTGATTTCGATTCATACTTACTCGTATTGTCATATTTCTTACTTCCACTCCTATATTATTTTCATTGCCCCAAACTACTAACAATTATTGATTAATAAGGATATGTAGATTTTCAATCATTCAGGTTAAAATGCTTCGTGTTAAACATACCAAAAATGAATAACGATAAAGTTGAAAAAGCCTTCCTACGCAACGCATCCACGGGTATTATAGAAGCACTCTAACTATCTACGTAAATCTTGTTATATGATAAAATGGAGAAAAATAATACTTTTTTACTCGTACTTGTAACCTTCTGTTGCTATACTAGATCAAATCCAGGTACATACAGTTCACAATTCTCAAATAGGACGAGACGAGCGTCTTGAATTCCACTGCTAGCCACTACCAAGCAAATTACAAATTAGTATTTTTACCTTAAATTCTGTGAACACACTACACAAACTATTTCAATATCGCCGGAACATTCTTAAATTAATGTGTGCCAAGAAGACTGAAATTTGTGTTGTGCTTGGGCACTTAGTTAGGGGTCATAAAACTGGAAAAACTTCATTATGATTACTGAGGTCTACACAATGACATGCAACGTTATCATGTTTACAAAATAAAACCTTTCACAGCTCAGCACATAAACACATTAACGGTTGCTAGTTCATTTTCTAAGCGATATTATTTCTAATAGATTCTAATAATAAACATCCTGAATAATTTTTCGCAACTTAACACTTACCTAATTCAGTCGTCTGTCAACAAGTATTATTCATGTGGGAAATTTTCAGTCGCAACACCTACAGAATTTATGACCAAACAAACATGAAGACAACAGCCTTAGATTCCACATCATACATGTCATACTAAATTCTGCAACAGGATTAACCTAATGATAAATAACTGCTTAATTGTCTTGATAGGCGATAGGTGGCGAATCAGAAAGTTAATGAGCACTGAAACAAGTGGTTTGATATTCTCTTAGTAGTCTGGGATCTTAGATGAGACGTGCATCGATTAGGATCCTGCTAAGTGGAATCAAGATTACTACGACCAGTAGCAATTAAGGGCCATACAATGTTACGACTCATCAAGTGGACACAATATCTGATGACACATCATATTCGAACTCCGTAATCAAGCATGAGACCAACTATTACAAGTAGACACTAACCAGGTTCGCTTCACATTTGAAGGTGAACATTTTCGACAAGTGGATGGTGTTATTGTGGGTAGTTTTTTAAGAATTTTGTTACCTGTCGCTTATATAATATGCAGGAATTTCGGCTGGTGATTTAGTAAAGTTCCTGCATACAGGAGATATGTTGATGACGTCTAAGGAATATGCTACACATAGGATGATGTTGTTTTACCGACCAAAGAAAGGAAAATATGAATCTCAGACAACCATGATCCGTCGCATTATTTCATTTGTTTTAAAAGGTATTTTACTCAAAACTTACAGAATTTTCGTAGAGCCGAGAGATTAGTATCAACTCCTTACTTATTTCCGTACGAGGTAAGGGCCCCAAAATACTGACTGATGGAGATTAAGCAGTTGCAGTGCTCGAGTTCATTTTTTATGTTTACTATCGGGCATTTCATTTTTATGAACTATGGTACCATGTAACGACATAGTTCAGGATATCCTTACACATGGTTCTAAGAATGGCGAAAATATCCACTTGTCTTCTGTGGTACGAAGTATAGGGTGGTTAATTCGAGCGACTAATCCATGGATTAATCATGCATACGTACCGAGTTTCTCTAATGACCACTCTAGCAACCGTCAAAATAGCTAATTAGGCTTAGATATTTGCAAAAGAATTATATTTTCAGCTGAAAAAGGCTTAATTGGTTGTTTCAGCAATCGTTAGTGTGGCCTTTGAAAACACACTGATCGCATTTGTGTGAGACATTAATAAGGACCAATCAACGCGATACTGACTTTACGACAAAAACCTTAAGTCCACCCTAGTAACTGCTTAGTTAACCCATTAGACTTCTGTGTTTCGGTTAGAAGGGCAGTTTCTTCATAAAATAATCAGATTGGTTACTTCAGTAGTTGGCAAGGCAACCTTAGACTTATTGAAGAAATCACTTGGCCATAAACTTACCATATAGAAGTGGACAAGCCTATAAGGCGCAAATTAACAAACACCAATTTATCGTGCGAAGTAAAATGACAACCACTGAACTTTTCTGAAAGTACTATCGACTAAGGAAGAGGTGTCAATAAGATGATCAGTCTGAAGAGAATTCAGTTAGAAAAGATTACCTAGATTTCGAATGCAGTACAAATGGGACTTTTAAAAACCATTATTCAAGATGACTCAACGTGCATGCAAAGCAGATAGTCAAAGAATAAGTAAAACATAGCAGGGACACTAATCAATAAAGAATATGCCTCGGAGACTTTTAGTGGATGCCAAAACTACTCATGAAGCAATCCGTTTAATATGAGTGACCTTAAAGGCGCCCCGGCAACTGCTGAAAAAACCAATTGGAGTTTGGTATTTCGGCCGAGAGGGTGGTTTTTAATAAAATAGAGATGCGTAATTGGTTATCTCAGCAATGGTCAAGGTGGCCTTTAAAGTCACTCCCTTAATATTCTTTCATTAAAAAGGGGTGTGTACGTCACACTACAATGGAGGGGGAATTGAAAAGTGTGACTTAAAGCAAAGGTCTAATTCAGAACGTATTATCATGCGGCTACACTTATCAAGTCTGGTTGAGAAACCAATGTGATTACGATGAATGGACAGTTACATGTCATGGATTCACATTACAACCGAGTGAAAACCTTGGTGATTGAAGTGGAATTAAGACCTGATCAGCAGCTAGGTCTCGTAGCTCATTGGTAGAGTGTCTGTTCAGCACCTCGAAAACCGTTGATTCAAATCCTGTAGCAGCCCATGTTTTTACTTTCACCTTCAATCATCATCACTTCGCATTAATAACACCAGTCTGCCAAACCATGATTATTTTAGATAGTCTCTCACTGATAGTAATTGAATTTGTGATCAGATTATTCGAAATGTATTGTGCAAATACATCACACTACACAGATGAACTTTACCTTCTTATTACATATATTGTGCAAACTCACCGAACAGACAAACTTTTTCCAAAATATTAGAATAAAAAAGTATTAAATATGACAGATACGGCATCATGGTTAAATAATGAAATATGTCTGGCACCTATACAGGTTTATATCAATGTACGAAATCAATGAGTACACCCTGGGACTACCACACTCAGCTATATCATACACAAAAATACTGCTTAAGAATGACAAAAATTAAACTTTACCTCAGGTTATCTACTAACGATGTTCCAACATTGGCGACAGCAGTAGAAGGGTTTTGCTTTTTGGTAAGGTTGCCAAATAACACTAATCCAGGCGTATACGTGTAGCCTAAGAAGGGCAAATCTCTGACACATTCAGAACCTTGCCATTCAATGTCCTCAATCTCTTCGATCTCTTCATTGATGGGTACAGCTGCTGCCTCCTGAATCGCTTGTCTTTTTGTCGCTTCCGAGGATAAAATGGATTTTTGTGGATCAATATTCTCCTGATCCTCAGCTACATTCTTCAATAACACAGTTTCATCTCCTTCGTTCCCTTCCCCACTTAAAGTTACACACTGTGTAACATGTTCATAGTGAACAGATGGTTTTGTGAAACGGCTTGGGGAAAAAGTTTGATTTGTGGAAACATCCAATATGGTCTCATCACGAGTACGTGAGCCACCGCCAGAGAAATTCGAGACATCATCCACCTCCCCAACTGGGGGCAGGTATGGCGGAGTAACTATATAAAAAGATATGATATGATGGATAAAAACAATGGCAGATATGAAAAGTAGTAACCTCGAATTTTAAGAAATTTGGGATAACTTTACTCACGTTTCACGAATTATCAGTGAAATTGGTAGAAAACTTCCTCAGAGCTGACAGATAACAAGAGATATCTCGTTGAGATTCAATATGACTTAAAAAAACTTAACAAGGATGTGTAATAGTAGCCAAGACCATAATCAATGATTACTGAAATACCTTAAGATAGTGGTGGTATACAGAAATTTTACCAAATGAATGAACTACCCGTTTGCCTAATTTCAACCCGAGTTGCCGAAATGTTAATCAAGAATGAGATAAAGTGGCTTCCGGATACCTGGCACTTGGTTAACATCCAGTCGCAGGTAAATGGGACAGCCTCGGTTAAGCATATTTACGATGAACGTACCAACACCGAGAAACTAATTCATTGCTGTATTTTAGATATTTTATAACCTTTAGCTTGACCTCTAAATGAGTTACAGAGTAATGTCTTGTGTTTAATACTCTACAAATTCTGTAGAATGACAAGTTTATTCGGAAAAAGGTTAAGATAGTAAAACTCTGCAACAGTTGAAGTTATTACAATTCAAACCATATCAAGTGAGGAGGGATATAGTAAAACACCAAAGTAAACAGAAAATGACAAAACGAAGAGTAAGTGGATGTAGAACTGGATGTTTTCCATTCACAGTTTGGCAAAAGTTGGATACATAAGTTCTACAGCGGAAGATTTTTAGTCAGTTCATCGGTTTCTGATCATCAATTTCTACTGCCTTACGCATCGGAACTCAGTTGTTCACTGAGCTTCGTGGCTTGATACGTCTCAGGTTCGTTATACTCAAATATTTCATCATCTACTCGATTTAATTTCACATTACGAGAAAAGTGATAATCACAGACACACTAAAAAGTATGCAAATTCACAACTTGATGATTTAACTCCCTCACCTAAAGCTCTAATAATACTCACTATTGGTCCTCTTACACAAGCAATCTATGGTATCTTATTTCAAACACTTGCTCATTTCCGATGCAATCTTTCTTTAAAACTACTTTCCGCTGGCGAATAGCAGAATAGGGATAACGTGAGTAAGACATCATACACCCCTCAACTATTTTTCTATTGGTCAAAAAAACTATGAACGACCTCGAACAAAGAAAACATATGACTCCATTTAGAAAAACAAATTCAGAAGTGAATACATTACAACATTCTTTAAACAGAAAATTTACTCTGCATAGACTCCACTGTGAAAATGATGACTAATGAGTTAGCGAAAGTCCTATTAGACCCTTAACCGAATTTAGGAGTAAACTTTCAAACAAACTTGTATTTCCTGATACGCAAATACCAACAGCTATTTGAATATTATAACGATATTTTACCTCTCATTGTGTCTTTGTTAAGGTAATAATCTAGTGTTGTATATGTGGGATTGAGTTCTTCTGATCTTCGTTGTTCGTCTCATATCTTGCTGACTTCCAAATAAATCGTTAAACGTATTACATAAAGAAGCTGAAAATCTCCAGCATAACTCAGCCTCTACTTTTATAACTTATTATTTCATGTATTTCACCTATTCTTCTCTATTGTTCCTCATTATTCTTCCCTGGTCTACTAAAAAAAAGACTAAGTTATAGTGTGTTCGGCTTTAGGAGCTGTCAGTAGGTTAAGTGCTGGGTCTCTGGATTAAATGATTAGCACTGCAGTTGATAGACATTTAAATTCAAGCAGACAACTACAGCTACAGTCATTTTGTCTGACACTAAGCATTCACTTTATTCACAGCTCTCTCCTTGCATCTCTTCAGGGAGGACAAGAAATTATATAAGATTGCGCTCGCACGGCTAAATATAAGAATTCAACTGTGCCGTACCTAGCACGCATCGTATGTAAGGAAGAGTGCTGCAGCAGAACTCATCAACTTTGTAACAATAAACAATCAGTCTTCCTAACATTTTAACCATGTACAATTCTGCTCGTTACTCATATTATTTGTATAATTCAAATTGCGATAATTAACATTATCCGAAATGTTATCAAGGTGTATATTTTTGTTGCAATACTACATGCGGAGAATTCCGAACTGTATCAAATATTGTTTGAAATAAAATTGTTATCATTATTATTACTAACCTTGTCTTAATGCAGAAAAATCAATTTCCTTGAAAAATGGATGCACAACGACATCTTCATATGTTAATCGTTTCGATGGGCTAACAATCAGAGACTTAATCAGGTGAATTGCACAGTCTGTTATTTCAGATGTTGAAGGGAACTTCAGTGTTTTCTTAAGAGAATAGAAAAAGAGAAAACGAAATTTAGCTGGTCAAAGAAAAGAATTATAGAGGATATTACCCGATAATCCATAATCTTCTGCATCATTGTATCATCATCATCATCGTAGAAAGGTGTTTGACCGTAGAATAGTTCATAGAGCAAGACGCCGATAGCCCAATAATCAAATTCGGGACCAACAAGTAATGGTTCTTGATTATGTCGTCCACGTTGCCTTAAAAGTTCAATATTCAGGTATTCTTTGGTCCCAACCATTGTAGGACAGATGCACTGAATAAGTAAATTTTTTATGGAAAAAAAGAACAATCAGATCAACTAGACACGTGAACATTTGTATGTTTTTATGACAAAAAAAAAGATTAGAAATTGTCCAGGATAAAAAGGTTAACAGTCGCTGTCATGTCAAACAGATGTTATTATTTGGCCAGATGATGGACATTCGAAGAGACTGTGCATAATTCTTTGCGTGAGATGTCTCTTTATTATAAACTGAGAATATAAGTATACATACAAGTATATATATATATATATATATATATATATATATATATATATATATATATATATATATATATATATATATATATATATATATATATTGTCTGATAGTATGCAAACAGAATCGTTTTAACACAATATAGAGAAAGGTTAGGAAAATTAAATGAACAGATACCTATATGCATAAACAGAAATTAAAAGTTAATTGATAGGCAGACAGGTGATCCTGAGATTCTTGAGTCTACATAGCATATTCAGTACAAAAGACAATAATAACAGCAGGCAGTTTAGGATGAAGTTAGTTAAGACATGCAGCATCATCATTTTTCGTTATTCGAACAAGGGCGCGTGTCAAATTACAACACAAAAAAAAAGTATTTGTCTCTTAGTTTACTTTTAACAAAACAGATCTACATAGCGATTCACCAACCTAATTAATTCGGTTTCAACCACTATGCTGCCAGTTACTATTAGTTTCATCTACCTCTATTTGAGCGATCAAGTCGCAACCTTACTCAAGCTAAAGCGTGGCTTACAATCTGGTAAACAAATCTGTACACAGTTAATGAGTTGTGATTACTATTTCTTTTCTCTTTTAAACGATGGGTAACACTTACATGTTTCGTAAAAAAGGGTAAATTTAAATACACAAAAACGCCTATTGTAAAAATAGTATATACCTAAATGATCTCGATGTATTTAAACTTATATATTTTTGGTGTAAACTCTTTTATTTAGGACTTAGACAGCTTTATATCTATACTGCGAAGAAGTACGAGCCCATCGAAGCATTTCTTTGAACTGCTTAGTGTGACACTATTTTATTCATTAAAGTACAACTGAATAATCATACACACTACTATAACAGTCTGCACAACACAATTTGTAAGCACCAACCAATGCTAGTACCAAAAGTGTACATCAAAGTGGAGCAGCTTTGAACACATGAAGGAATGTTTGCAAATAACAGCTCCAAAAGTGAAAAACAAACACTCAGTAACTATCTTGAAAAAAATACTTCGCTGAACCTCATCAGTACATCGACCTAAACGACAGAAAAAGAAAGAAATCAAAAGCAGTAGGAAGCCGCAAGAGATGAAAAGAGAAAACAATGACTAATCATCGCATGAGGATTTCAAAAATGAGTAGATGCATCTCCACCACTGACATCGATTATGAGTAATAGCAAAACAAATAGGTTTTGTTGTCACATGCACCACAACCGACAGATCTACACATCAAAAGACAGAACAGAACAACCCAAACCTCAGGAACCCATAACACGCTACAGTATACTCGGCTCTACCATATTCCCACCCAAACCTATTTGCCTGTAATTGAACATTAAAGTAGTGAGTGACAAGGAACCTACGGTAAAAACTCACAACCCTCAAAAGGACACTTCATACATTCATAAACACAGAATTTAACTACACACAGGCAGATATTTTATGAGCGCTAGGATGACACAAATCTTTTCCTCATGCAGACACCTCAAGAAGAAACAGCCTTCCGTGGTGTAGGGAGCTGAGAAGTGTCAACTGTCCGCACGCTTCCTGTAGTATTCTAAACCAAATCAAACATAACCCATCCCCCTCAATTCTGTCTCCTCCTTTGCCTTCATCTCTTGACACTAATATTAAGCCTCTTACACCTTCCTCAATCTCTGACTCTGCAACCATTGCCAACGAAACCTTATTCCTAGTCTTCCAAGACCTCACCATCGATTTCACGTAGGAGTTCTCAACGTCCGAACTCTATATCGAATTGGACAGCAAGCATCGGTCGCCAAAACTCTGGAATCTCGAGCCATGGATGAATGGTGAGTCTCTAAGACACGTATACAGGACCCGTGTGTGGTTATTAAACTGACCTCGCCTGGCCGTAACAGTAAATCTTCGAAATTCACCATGAGAGCATCTGGAGATCGAATGATTAGCTCTCATTGACTCGCTGGTGTACAGGCATAACATTGAGCCGTAGGGCAAAAGGTGCGCTTCTCGACTAGATACTAGTCAACAACCGTCTATGTGCTATTCAACTGAATGGATCCGTAAGGACTAGGAAAAACCGTTAGACCAACCGACGTCTGTTCGTAATCTCCACCTACACAGAGTTCTCAGGTAGTGTGTGGGAATCAGAGGAAGTGCCGTCAGACTAGTGCACTTCACTGATAATTCCAGTCTATAAGAAGGAGAGAAGTCTTGTCACAACCATAGAGGAATCGGTTTGACTAATATTGTGTCTAAGATCCTAGGATCCATAGTTATCCGACGTCTAACTGGAGTTCGAGAACGGTAAACTCTAGAAAACCAGGCAGGTTCCAGACCTGGTCAAAGGTGCATCAACCATATATTCGCCATCCGACAGGTTCTGGAAAACAGGCAAACCTACCGGCCAGTGGACGACATGCCATATTTCTTGACTTGAAAGCGGCATTTGACTCAGTCGACCGTGAGGTGTTGTGACGGTGTCTGACTGTAAAGGCAGTACAGTGCCCAGCAAGTATATAATGCTCATCAAATATCTCTACTCAAACTCACACAGCCGCATAAGGGCTTATGGGAATTGACGACAACTAGTGGTGTCCACCATGGATGCCCACTGTCACCGTTCCTATTTAATTTCGTTATAGGCGTACTAATGGACATTAGCTTATGTTTGTCTGACTTCACAGGGACTGACCTACTCCCTGGAGGCCAATCTGGTTGACTCGGAATATGCAAATGATATTTTCCTACCGGCTGAAGACGCTGACGAAATGCAGAGTCTTCTGGACGCGTTGGGTAGAAACCTGAGTATGTTTGGCATACGTTTCGCTTGCACACGTCAAATGTAAGATAATGCTCCAGGACTGGTCTGCAGTAAATATACCCAGTTTAGTGATAGTGAGTCAAGTGGTGGAATTTGTCTACCACTTGTTTTACTTGGGAAGTTGCATCAGGTCGAACGCGTTGGTTGATGACAGAATCTCAACTCGGATACAGAAGACCCGTTTGGTACTTGCCAACTTGCGTCACCTGTGGTGCTCACTGGCGAGATATCTGGCTATCTATCAAAGGACGAGTATACCGTGCTGCAGTCTGTTTTGTCCTGTTGTATGGTTATGAGGTATGGCAGCTGAAAGTAGAAGACATGAAGCGATTACAGGGTTTCGATCACAGGTGTCCGTAGCATCACTCGCGTTTGGTGGAGTCACTGTGTGAGCAATGTTGAAGTCAGGCGAAGGGTACTAGGCAAGTCGATTGGTGAGGTTGTGAAGCTTAGTCGACTGAGATGACCTGGACATGTACTACACATGCCGAGCCATCGCCTACCTCGATGTATCATGCTAAGGGAAGTTGGGTTAGTTTGGAAGAGGCCTCACGGTGACCAGACCAAGACGTAGCAGCAGTCAATGAAGTGTCTTACTGTTGGTCTGAGCTGTGTGGGGAGATGTAGACTGTCTGGTTGGGGTTCCTAAAACGAAAGGAATCGGTGGTTGAGGACTGTTGGTGGGATGGCTGAAAATTGGTCACAATGGTGCAGTTGTATTTACTCTTTGGTATCTTCTAAAGCTTAAATATTTGAAGTAATCTTTGTCTTCAAATTGCTTATTCTCTCACACAACGTTTTCTGCTTTGATATCACTTTTTCTATCCACCTGTTCTTTGTGTACTACTGTGAAGTGTGCTGACTTGAGGTGATGCACTTGTGTTGATTCTGTCTGTCTGCCTGTCTATATTTCCCATGCTATCTGAGTTGGTGAAGGTTTACAGCCTCATCAACTGACATACCTTTTTTACCTAAAACTCTACGACTGTCTTCTGTGCTAGCATCTAGTCAGATTTATCTGGATGAAAGAAATCCTATTAATTCTAAGAGTTCCTTTTCCTACTAGAGACAAATATTCTCGATACCTAAAAGGCTGAAAGTTAGTCTTATATGCTAGTATTTAACCTTGAGATTACATTTCCATTTAGATAAACAGCTGGAATTTACATATACTACTACAGCAGCTGATCGGTAGAAAAGCATAACTGTTATCAATATTAAAATGACACTCTTCTACATCACTTTTATGTCCACGAAATATCACGTAACATATTCCTTGATCACGCTGTTCACGAAATCTCCAACAAAAATATCTCAAAATATTTTTTTAAATCACTACCTAGATATACGAAAAGTTGTTGTAATCATTAGAAAGAAACTAAAACCACCTTTCCATCCGCATCAAGTCTGATGGCTGAACCAAAGTCGATTAACTTCAAATGTCCACTTCTTTCAATTGCAAAGTTTTCAGGTTTCAGATCGCTAAAAAATAATTTTAGAAGACAGCTTGGAATCACTGTGTAGAGTAAAAGTATGTGGAACTTTTATTTCATGCGATAATAAAATATTAAAATGAGATCCCCACATATTAGGAAGGAAAAGAATTGCGTGAAAGTTCTTACTTGTATCTTTTGGAAAAGGGGAAATGGAAAACAATATTCGCCTTCAACTACATTGTAATCACCAGTGATGACTATGAATTTTACACTTTAGTCCTAAGCTGTGAAAAAATTTGAAGCGAAAGAAAATTCCCTACAAGAAAAGACTTTCGATTATGTCACAATCCTAACAAACTGCATCTCTAACGAGACTGATCGTAACAACGGGCAGGCTTAAAGCGATCTCTATCTCAATGGGTATTTGATTGGTATGTGCGTCTGATGACCACTTTGCTTAACACGCACAAGCATTACGCTGCAACCGGTGGTTTGAAAGGCTTTCAAAAAACGAAGGACGGTTGGATAGTCATTAGGATATCTAAAATGGGAACGCACTCAGACAAAAAGAAATCACACAAAATGAATTAGGTGAAGTTATGACTTCAAGCAACACATCAGAGTAACAATTAACTAAGGAACTGTGCCATCGGATAGGAAAAAACTTCATAAAACCCACTCAATTTAATCATTCTCTCAAATGCAGCCAGGAATCAAACTACAGAGGTGAACAGTCAGTCTTTCAATCAAACGAGATTTTGCGACTTGACTTTACAAAGGCTAAATGGTTAACCTGATATCGATGATACACACTTCTTCGTCTGATCACGTGTAAATGATGAAACCAATGTGTTAAAAGGACTGTGGATATTGACAGAGAATCTAGTCATTATAGAACTGTGACGCAAAAATACCATTTTGGTGACCGATATAAAAAATTTTCATCAAAATCAGATCTGGGAACATGGTTAGTGTTTCAGACTCTATAGAGCAAGCTAACACGAGTTCAAACCCTGCTCCACCTATCGAGGCTTGGGTAGCCAGGTAGTATTATTAGTCCTTACACAGATGTGGCTCATTGTCTAGAGAAAGAATATCCACAAGGTTGTTAAGTATATTTTGACTTCGATTTTCAAACAGTGTAAGTGTGCGTACTAGGCACTGAACCATACCCATTGTATTAGGGCTAGAGATACCACCTGGCTGTTCAAACGACGGTAGGTGGAATGAGGTTCTGAATCTGCAACCAACTGATTGAAATTTGAGTGTCTATCGAAACGCGTCAAAGACCAAGTGGTTATAGCTAGAAAACAAACAACTTACATCCTATTAAAGTTGATTTTTAAGCCACTTCTGAATGAAGATATTTGATATTCAGTGAGCAGCAGCCGAAAGTTCGAGAGGGAAAATTCGTTCTTAGTTATTGACTTCGGATACACTTTTAATTTAGTACATCGAAAATACGAATACACATTGTATAAATCAACGAAGTTTCCGTAGAGAACTACTGAGCTCACAAAATGTGTACCATACAACTTCAAAGATGAAAACCGGTTATGAAAAAAGTTTTGGATTCATCTTATTACATAACATCTGGTGAGACTTAAAGTACAAAAACCTCCTGCATCTATGGATGTGCAATAATTTACCAAGGTATGGTTTGAAAAAGATGACTATTTAATTCCTAAACATACCAGTGAATGTAACCCATTTGATGCAAAGAGTGAACAGCTTCTACAGCTTCGGCAGCATAAAACTGTACCATCCTTGAGTCCAACAAATGACCAACTCTGAAAATGAAATACAAGATATTTAAGTTATACATACTGTCATGTAGTCATTGGCGGAAAACCAATAAACAGTACACGATAGCCAGATGAGTTTTAACTTCAAACAACATTAAGTTACGACTAGGAACAACAATAATAACCAGTTAGTCAGTACGACAAAGCTTATCCATGATATGAAAAACGTTAAAAGAGCCAAAAATACAGCAAAGAAAGAAACCTGACAATATTCACCCTAATTAAAGATGATCTACAAAAATCTGGATTTTAAACGGCAGTTTCTCACTGCATTACAAAGTTACAGCGAAAACAAATTGGACATGGAAATAGTTCTCCACTAGTTTAAGAACACAAAAGTATTTTCTTTGCTCTTACAAAGTATTTGGTGAAAATCTCAGCTCCTGATATCAATGTGAGATACCTTCAGTTTAATAAGTACTAAGATCAGTTACACACATATTTTTGGCCATTAAGGCACCTCGAAGATGGATAATTTATCAAGCACAAATTTACCTATTATCTTTACTGGAAACACATTTCTTACGACCTCATTCGTAAACATGCAGATCATCCACAGTAGTAGTATACATGACGAACAATTAGTTTGAGCAGTATTATGGCAGTCATACTTAGATGACGTTCCTTTCATTTAACAGCACAAATGCCTTGTGACATTCCATACTACTCAAAACTTATTTTGTTAACTCGCTGTCAAAAAAATCTTTACCACACTTGTAAAACAGTATAAGTTGGCACACTTCACAGTAGATCAGAAAGAGATCCAACGA
This sequence comes from Heterobilharzia americana, assembly GCA_944470555.2. Lineage (NCBI taxonomy): Eukaryota > Metazoa > Platyhelminthes > Trematoda > Strigeidida > Schistosomatidae > Heterobilharzia > Heterobilharzia americana. Next base: position 110,737,663 of record OX104127.1, read on the forward strand.
AAATGGAAATTAAATTACGATATGAGACGAGTGCGAAGAACATACAGATGTCCAATAACAAGAAGTTCAGCATTAAGAGATAGAATATAAATAAATTTTTAGCACTGGGTGAACTTATAGTCTACACAGCCAGTTTGTCACACGCATCTTGAGCCCCGACTAAATATAGTAGTTATGACTAAAAATTAAAACTAAAAACTTTAAGAAAAATGAAATGCAGGCCAGCAACCATCTACATTTTTGAAGACTAAGTTATGAATTACAATTTTGTATGAGCTCTTATAATACTAACTAGTTGCCCAGACATCAGTAGATGGATAGGGGTTAGGATTCAAAACCCACCGGCTGAACTTCAAGAAGGAAATTTTACAAAGCAAAAAGCAGGCATGAGTCGATCCAACCTTTTATAGCGAAGTATCCCATTACTGTTAGGTGATTCCTAACGATGGATGGATGACCAGTTGCATAGTGACTGAAAGTAATTATTGAACCAGAAGTCAACACAAAAGCAGGAGTCACATACTTGCTTAAAAAGATGTATAAGTCGCCACCAGGTTCATAATCCATAACGAGATGCAAATGCTTTTCATCTTGAAACGCATAATGTAAGTGAGGAAGCCAAGGATTTTCAATGGCAGCCGCTTGAGCTAGTACAGTTCTTTCAAGCAGAATTTGAGATCCCTCCTATACAAAAAATCATGAGAAACGTATAAAGATTATACAAAAACCTACCGGGTCATGGTGTAACCAGGCTCCCTTAAACTGGGACTTCATTGCATATACCGAATGAGGCGGTGATACTTCTCGCACAACACGCACTATACCACAAGCTCCTCTGCCAACACAGGCACCAAGTTTGAAATCTGATAATTTCAGACGAAGTTCCGATAACCGAGCGATGATCGGTTTAACTGTAAGTGAACACAAAGATAAAACGCCGATCAGTAATGTGGTACAATATTCAATGCACAAGAGGTTGTCATCAGCAATAATTACTGGTGCTTAACAAACTCAACTAAAATGCGATATTTAGTTGAATCTGAAGTGGGAAGCAAATCTGCACAGAAAAAGAGTAACTAACAAAATTCTTCTTCAAAGCTGAGTAGTGCAAACATCAAACAAAGACTGAATTACCTCTTCTACGGAAGAATTTCGCAGCCAAAACAGTGGGTGAATGCTCATATTCTTCTGCTGTCCGATCGTCTGCATTGTCCATACAATCGTGATAAATTTGGTCAACCAGTGAATTGGTTACAAAAAGACAGTCTAGAAGTCCATCAACTGATAATAGACACGGATCAGGGTCGATTGGACGATTACGTTTTTGAGTGGGTAAAGTCCATAAAACACTTTTCGACCCCTTTTCGAATGAAAGACTGATTCCCATACTGGGTGAAAAAAGTAACGGAGGCCTTGTTAACAAGTCAAATAAATAACTCGCACGTTTAGAAGTCCAATTCAAGCGAATGACATCTTCCAGATATGTCACACTTTCCCTTTCTTGACCATTGATCTTACACTTTAGCACATCTGTATCTTGAGTAATCTTCTTATCATCTGTTTTTAACTCGTTATCTACACCAACAGCTTTCAATTCCATCCGTTTTGAATCACTTTTACCGTTGGTCTGAAAGTGATGTGGTGTAGATGAAATCAGAATATTATCCATAGATTTTATCGGTGAAGCCATTCACAACCTAAAAGTAAATCTTAAATTATAATGGAGAAACACTGGAAATAGAAAAGAATGTGTGTAAAAAAATATTTATTCAGTATACACTTGACAAGTGATTACTTCGATGAGACTGGTTTCGAAATGTCTGAGGAAAACGAAGCAGCAATTTTAAAACAGGTAGAAAGATATGAGAGTTGGTTGTTGTTGCTCGAACATACTACGCGTGTTAACATTGAGGAAAGAAACTTTACATGACTCCCGAACTGGTCAGAAAGTATTTCTAATTTTTCTTTACAAATTGAATTATTAGAGCCTGAAGACAGATTACTTATCCACAAGTCTTGTAGTTGAAGACCCATGCTGCAAAGATTATGTATCTCTGTAAAAAGTAATGAGCAAGATTCAGTTAGTAGACAGACAGATTGTAATTCACTGATTAAATTATTGTGGTCCTGCACAAGATCAGAAAAACTAAGCGTCTCAGGAATACTGAAATTGATATCCTTGGGATATGAACAGTCAGGAAGACACCATTTAGAGGAAAATTGAATTCTGATAGCTTCAATTTTATGCGCCAAGAAATCATGTAAACTTGTGAAAACGAATAACATTTTGATGCGTAATACAATAAGATAATGATCAAAGGGAAAATGTTTTGACATTTCTCTTCTCAAACTGCTAAGACGTAAGTTCTCCAGACTCCATTTGGTGTATTTGATCTAAAATATAAGTAATTTGAAAAATAATTAAGATGAGGAATAACTTATTGCAGTTATTTCGATATCACTTTGCAAATGAAATAATGATGTAAAGATTACTATACCATAATAAATACGCATACTCTTGTTTAGTTTCTAGAAATAACCAAAAATATAAATGCTAAGATCTGACTACTACACTTACGAATACAAGAAAAAGGTAAACAAAAACGAAAAGTTGATGGAAACAGTTAAGCCCTATGGTGCAAAACTAATGAGCAGATATAGTTTTACAACTAAGAACAGTGATTGAATACATAACTTACCACTTCTGATCAACAGGTGTGACTATTTCAAAAAATCTTATCCCTACAATCTACAGTTCACAAAACTTTTTAAGCTAGCAGTTACAGTTCGTTACATTACCTTAGTCTGACCATATTAAGAACTTTTTTAGTTCTTATCAGTGCGAAAAATGATTGATCTTTGTTTACTTTGATACCAGTCCTTTTCTGTCGACTTGTTCTTTACATGCTACTGTGAAGCGCGGCAACTTGAACCAATACACTTGTGTGCGAGGCTCTGTGCTGATTTTATCTGTCTCTCTGACAATCCTATTAGGTTGATAGTAGATTTCAGGGTCTACCAATACTAATGCTTTACATTTATGCCCCAGATCCACTCTAAGTTTTGCTCAACAAGCTTTTGCTAAAATATGACTTACTTTTATCTTTCCAGAACCCAGATACTGGAGGATATTTAAAGTTTTTACTGGCTTTTACAGCCTTGAATCACGTAGTATAAGTGCGTACAAAAAACAGTCCACTAATGCCATATTCGAATTAACTATTCTGAAACCATGTGTAATTTGAACCTAGTATAAAGTTCAAACTCTGATACAGACTGTAAGAAAAGTAGATTTGGATGACCCAGGAAGCTCAAACTATTGATGTATGCTGTGTCTCACAGGTCCACGTGCAAGGTCCCGGTGAAGCGTTTAGAAATAGTTAGTGATCTGTAATGCTCGTAAAAGAATGTTTCTAATTAAGTTCTGCACATATATTTTCCCATAAAGAACAATTTTTCGTAGAGTTCATCTACAGTTTGAATATACATTTCGAGTTTGTTAATCAAGTGTTTTGCATTTAGTCGGCTTTTCTATGGATTTGAGAATTTGTGAGATTCGTATGTTTCCTACGAGCTACACAGTGATTTCCGCCGTAACATTCAGCCCAAAAAATAGTAAAATCTTTTCTACCCACTCCGCCCCCGTGATATCTGCACCAACGATGTGGGTACATAATAGGATTTACACAAAACACACTAACATACCAAACTTCTAAAAAGTTATACACAAAGGACTTCAATATGATATTACTTCAGCACAGAGGTCACGTATCAATAAATCAACTTTCCGTTAACTGAAAAAGAAACAGCCACCAAAAAAGGCAGCTGGGAAGTGCTACGACATGACATAACATAGTAAAACTAAGAAGAACCTCGCACACACGTGCATCAATGTAGTTGAAGGCGAATATTGTTTTCCATTTCCCCTTTTCCAAAAGATACAAGTAAGAACTTTCACGCAATTCTTTTCCTTCCTAATATGTGGGGATCTCATTTTAATATTTTATTATCGCATGAAATAAAAGTTCCACATACTTTTACTCTACACAGTGATTCCAAGCTGTCTTCTAAAATTATTTTTTAGCGATCTGAAACCTGAAAACTTTGCAATTGAAAGAAGTGGACATTTGAAGTTAATCGACTTTGGTTCAGCCATCAGACTTGATGCGGATGGAAAGGTGGTTTTAGTTTCTTTCTAATGATTACAACAACTTTTCGTATATCTAGGTAGTGATTTAAAAAAATATTTTGAGATATTTTTGTTGGAGATTTCGTGAACAGCGTGATCAAGGAATATGTTACGTGATATTTCGTGGACATAAAAGTGATGTAGAAGAGTGTCATTTTAATATTGATAACAGTTATGCTTTTCTACCGATCAGCTGCTGTAGTAGTATATGTAAATTCCAGCTGTTTATCTAAATGGAAATGTAATCTCAAGGTTAAATACTAGCATATAAGACTAACTTTCAGCCTTTTAGGTATCGAGAATATTTGTCTCTAGTAGGAAAAGGAACTCTTAGAATTAATAGGATTTCTTTCATCCAGATAAATCTGACTAGATGCTAGCACAGAAGACAGTCGTAGAGTTTTAGGTAAAAAAGGTATGTCAGTTGATGAGGCTGTAAACCTTCACCAACTCAGATAGCATGGGAAATATAGACAGGCAGACAGACAGAATCAACACAAGTGCATCACCTCAAGTCAGCACACTTCACAGTAGTACACAAAGAACAGGTGGATAGAAAAAGTGATATCAAAGCAGAAAACGTTGTGTGAGAGAATAAGCAATTTGAAGACAAAGATTACTTCAAATATTTAAGCTTTAGAAGATACCAAAGAGTAAATACAACTGCACCATTGTGACCAATTTTCAGCCATCCCACCAACAGTCCTCAACCACCGATTCCTTTCGTTTTAGGAACCCCAACCAGACAGTCTACATCTCCCCACACAGCTCAGACCAACAGTAAGACACTTCATTGACTGCTGCTACGTCTTGGTCTGGTCACCGTGAGGCCTCTTCCAAACTAACCCAACTTCCCTTAGCATGATACATCGAGGTAGGCGATGGCTCGGCATGTGTAGTACATGTCCAGGTCATCTCAGTCGACTAAGCTTCACAACCTCACCAATCGACTTGCCTAGTACCCTTCGCCTGACTTCAACATTGCTCACACAGTGACTCCACCAAACGCGAGTGATGCTACGGACACCTGTGATCGAAACCCTGTAATCGCTTCATGTCTTCTACTTTCAGCTGCCATACCTCATAACCATACAACAGGACAAAACAGACTGCAGCACGGTATACTCGTCCTTTGATAGATAGCCAGATATCTCGCCAGTGAGCACCACAGGTGACGCAAGTTGGCAAGTACCAAACGGGTCTTCTGTATCCGAGTTGAGATTCTGTCATCAACCAACGCGTTCGACCTGATGCAACTTCCCAAGTAAAACAAGTGGTAGACAAATTCCACCACTTGACTCACTATCACTAAACTGGGTATATTTACTGCAGACCAGTCCTGGAGCATTATCTTACATTTGACGTGTGCAAGCGAAACGTATGCCAAACATACTCAGGTTTCTACCCAACGCGTCCAGAAGACTCTGCATTTCGTCAGCGTCTTCAGCCGGTAGGAAAATATCATTTGCATATTCCGAGTCAACCAGATTGGCCTCCAGGGAGTAGGTCAGTCCCTGTGAAGTCAGACAAACATAAGCTAATGTCCATTAGTACGCCTATAACGAAATTAAATAGGAACGGTGACAGTGGGCATCCATGGTGGACACCACTAGTTGTCGTCAATTCCCATAAGCCCTTATGCGGCTGTGTGAGTTTGAGTAGAGATATTTGATGAGCATTATATACTTGCTGGGCACTGTACTGCCTTTACAGTCAGACACCGTCACAACACCTCACGGTCGACTGAGTCAAATGCCGCTTTCAAGTCAAGAAATATGGCATGTCGTCCACTGGCCGGTAGGTTTGCCTGTTTTCCAGAACCTGTCGGATGGCGAATATATGGTTGATGCACCTTTGACCAGGTCTGGAACCTGCCTGGTTTTCTAGAGTTTACCGTTCTCGAACTCCAGTTAGACGTCGGATAACTATGGATCCTAGGATCTTAGACACAATATTAGTCAAACCGATTCCTCTATGGTTGTGACAAGACTTCTCTCCTTCTTATAGACTGGAATTATCAGTGAAGTGCACTAGTCTGACGGCACTTCCTCTGATTCCCACACACTACCTGAGAACTCTGTGTAGGTGGAGATTACGAACAGACGTCGGTTGGTCTAACGGTTTTTCCTAGTCCTTACGGATCCATTCAGTTGAATAGCACATAGACGGTTGTTGACTAGTATCTAGTCGAGAAGCGTACCTTTTGCCCTACGGCTCAATGTTATGCCTGTACACCAGCGAGTCAATGAGAGCTAATCATTCGATCTCCAGATGCTCTCATGGTGAATTTCGAAGATTTACTGTTACGGCCAGGCGAGGTCAGTTTAATAACCACACACGGGTCCTGTATACGTGTCTTAGAGACTCACCATTCATCCATGGCTCGAGATTCCAGAGTTTTGGCGACCGATGCTTGCTGTCCAATTCGATATAGAGTTCGGACGTTGAGAACTCCTACGTGAAATCGATGGTGAGGTCTTGGAAGACTAGGAATAAGGTTTCGTTGGCAATGGTTGCAGAGTCAGAGATTGAGGAAGGTGTAAGAGGCTTAATATTAGTGTCAAGAGATGAAGGCAAAGGAGGAGACAGAATTGAGGGGGATGGGTTATGTTTGATTTGGTTTAGAATACTACAGGAAGCGTGCGGACAGTTGACACTTCTCAGCTCCCTACACCACGGAAGGCTATTTCTTCTTAACGTATCTGAAAGAGGCCTGTCATACACAGCCGTTTGTGGGTTGTTGGTTCGGGGTTTGGTTCCTGTAACGCTGGAGAGAGAAAACGTATACCGCCGGCACCGGAAGATCGTGAGGCAAGGAAGAGTGTAGTATTTTGAGTCCGAGTTTTCCTACCCACTTCCTCTTCTGATTGGGAATGCAATATCGGTGTGACACTGCCTGGTCTTCCAAGGGGAACACGTTGTTGCTGTCAACCCATCCAGCTAGCAGTAGTAACTTCACCCTCCGGCCCCCATCATAGCGTAATAAGTTACATTACAGTGTAACTGTTTTTCGTCTTACCACTATCTGACAGGCCTTTCTGGCATGGTGGGACCTTGGGGGAAAGAGCGTTTCAGTCACAGTAGCTCGTTGGGTCATTGGCGCAGACCAACGGTCAAACACCCTATGTACTGATGCCGTGTTTTAGTCTGGTCCTCTCTAGCTTTTTCTGGTCTAAACCTACTGCAACCAACCTTGTGTAGTGTGACAGACGGCTACCAGTCACGCGTAACACATGTGTCGACCACCTGAACTGATGAAAATTCACAACCCTATCAACTGACTTTCCTGTTCCCTGAAACTCTACAGCTGACTCCTACATTACCGACAAGGTGACACCATGACACACGCCCTACGCTACGAAGGCGAAGGTGATCGAACACCCAAAGCCTGGTATCCTCTAGTTTTAATGGCCGTTTCATAGTCGGTAGAACAGAGCAAACTGGAGCATAGTACACTCGATTCTCAACAGATAATGGGAAACCATGGCGGAACCATGAAAGTTGACGAAAGCCGAAAAACTGTCCATGAACAACAATTTGTGTTTGAGTGGCAAGAAACGTATTCCAAACATTATTAAATTGCCAGGAGATTCTCCACCCTAATAAGACTATCTCATTTGCGTACCGTAGATCCACCACAGATTCTCCTGCGGTTAGATTAATTTCTTTAAAGTTACTCCGACATGCCCACGGGTTTTCGAGTACGGAGCCTTCAACAGAGTGATATACTCACTTGGCACCTTTTTCAGTGAGACTGCCACAACACCTATCGGTCGACAGTCAACTGATGCCTTCAGGTCAAAAAATATGGCAAGCATCTACCACCGGTATGTCTGTGTTCTGAAACATGATGATTGATGTACACACTTTGTTTTCAAACTATGGTTTTCTCGACTCTATCAGACTATCACTTAACGTGTGCAGAATAATCTACATCTTGTCAGCGTCTTTATCCAGAAAGACAATCATCTACGTACCCACGATCCCTAAAGAGTTCCCCGTAATAAGATTAATGCATGTCAAGTCAGGCGGAGTGACACCCGAGTAAGCACGTTTATGACGAAGTTAAGTAAGAATGAAGAGATTGGATGATGTATGTTGAAGATGCTTCTACAATTCTCAAGTACAAAGCTATTACTTCAGAACTAGTTTGCTCCGACTTCGCCTTCGACAGCAGACAGTGAAGTGAATAAATTTGTATATTTCACTCGAATGATCGCATTATTTTTTAGTGGGATAGTGACTGGCTAAATATGACTAAGGAAAATTTCATTTGTTTTACTGTAGTGATCATCAAATGGAAATGTAACTCACAACAATACACTATGGGAAACTATCACGCGGGGCTATTGATAGGACGTAGCTGTTTTCACTAACTTCTCTTCATTTGCCTCTCATCATCATCATCATTATCAACATAGGACCAGGCATTACTGCGTCACGGTCCGAGTTGCCACACCTCATATCAGCACATCAAGTAAAAAGGTAGTGAGGTGAAGGATGAAGATAAGTGAATGCAGTCAAAAGAAATATAAAGTACGAAAAGAAAGGAAAGAGGAGTGACAAAATAGTGAGATTCGGTATAGCGTTGTTAAGATGAGGATTATGTGTGTATACATCTGCGCCACTGACTTCGGTTCTGAGCCATATCACCTAGGGTCTCCAACCACTGGTTCCTCTTGTCCCGTGGACTCCAACCACCTAGTCTGCATCGTCCTACATGGCTTAAACCAACAGTCAGAGACTTCATACATTGGTGCCATGTTTTAGTCTGGCCACCTCGGGCCTTTTTCCTGCCTGGACCTACTTCGGCCAACATTGTGTGACGAGGCAATCGGTGACTAGGCATACGTAGTACGTGTCCCAACCATCTCAGTCGATGAAGGTTCACAACCTCGTCGACTGACCTACCTTTTCTCCCTAAAACTCTACACCTAACTTCTGCATTACTCACATGGTGACACCACGGAATACGTCCTATACTACGAAGCCTCTCACAATTATAGTTTTTATTTATCCACCTGCTTCTGGTGAATTTCTTGGAAATACCTTGCTTTTCATGCTTGTTGTCTAGGCCTACGTTAGGTAAAAATTGGTTTGTCAATGGGTAATTCAAGGGCTTAAACTAATGAATCAATGCTGCACTCTTCAACTTAGAAAAACAGTAAGATGCAGAAACAGCTGAAAATAACTGCAGCGAATCCCTTTCTAGTTTTCCAAATTAATCTTGTTGACAAAGCAAACTTTACTGGATCGCCCAAAAGTCCGCACAGTGATCGCGAACAGTGGAATTTGGAGAGGGAAAAGGAAATGTAAATTCCTGATCATTAGATTTCAGGTGGACCAGTAAAAGACTGTGACTAGTGACAACTCCTAGGAAACCAAGCATAGACTGGAGCACATCTAGGAGAATATAAGCGGTTGGAACTTATCAGCTGCCCATACCGTGGAACGTCATTCCCTCAAAAAGAAACTAGAATGGAAGCCAAAGGATATCTGATTGAGGTCGGCCACAAACGACCTTTAGAGAATCACACGATTCATATTTAAGCGCGTTGAGTTCTGATTACAACAAACCATACTCCCGACACCGGGAACCCACAGGACAGGGAGCGTGGCATTTCTAGAACTGACCTTTTCTAACACCCTCTCGATAAAAAGAGGAATCATTAGCACGGAATAATGATTGTCCGCGGTAAACACTTTAATACTCATTGTCCAGTTAGCAGTAGGACTTCGCCCCAGAACTCCCACCATAGCGAGAGCTATTTACACTGACGGAAACTGGTTTCAGCCTAAGCACTATCCAACAGACCCTTCGGGCATGATGAGTCCCAATGAATCAGTCGTTCCGGTCGGCATACCTCGTTGCCAAAGACGACGTCAAGGAATGTTGAGCAGAGCACTTTGAAGTCCCGACCAACTGAAATGAAAATGAAATGCATTCGGTAACCGTGTGTATGCGCCCCATATAGGTAACCAGCCACATCTGTTTGGGATCTAGTGACTACCTAGTTAGGTGCAGTGGGGTTCATATCAATGACCCATCGGTTGGGAACCGAGTGCCTAGACTAATAGGCCACACACCAGCAAAACCGACTAACCGTCACTGGCCCTTTAACTGCAAGACATCCGATCACACTAAATAAAAATCCCATGCTGGTCCTCAAACCTAGGCCTGAAATAATAAAATTCATTGAGTTCTGAATCAACTCTTTTCAGATAGTGTGGCCCACGATTTGCAGCGTCGTTCAGTGTTTTACCTTAGGCAAGGTAGTTGGGAGTATTGCTATGTGAGTGGTTGGGTGGTAAGTTAAGTAGATAGACGAACTAATGTCAGTTTGCATAAACTGTACTTAACATATTATGATGCACCAGCTACCTTGACTCGTAATAACTGGAGGAACAGCAGCATGGAGAAAACTTAAGCGTGGTGCCTCTGAAACACGTAGGAAATTCCTGACTAAACTATACACAATAGCTCAGGTTTCCTGTCCACCACCAGACAACCATGGTTTGTGACAAGAAAACTACGACAACGACCTGAAATTAAGTAGTCGATTCCTTTCATTCGTTGTATTTACTTATAACTAGTGAAAATATTACGTAACGTGCGACATCACATACGTTTGTGCACCAGGCCATGAGTGACACCTTATGTATGGAAATACGGCTAGTTGGCTTAGGAAATGTTTCCAGGCAAAAGGTCCCGAGTTCAAACCGCGTGGTGCCCTCAGCTTCCATACAATGTGTACCCTACAACCTAGTACATAAGTTTATACTAAGGCCATTTTCACAATTGTGACGACACCTGATGCTGAGACTGGTATGCAGAACGGACTTTGAGTTTGAGATTCTAGTTAAAAATCGAAGGACTATGCTGACCAGCTACAACACCTGATTACCATACCTTTTTATTGCCTACATTTCGTTTTTTCCTTCGTAAGTTAACATGCGCTTGCTTCGTTTCTTGAAGAAATAAAGTAAACAAGAATCTGATTTTGCCTTCGGCCATTGCTTTCATTTACATGTCATCCTACGACGGGATCTTCTGTGGAGCTATGACACTGGTTAGGGCGATTGATTTCCGATCGATAGGTGGCAGGTTCAAACCCAGCTTCACCTAACGAGGTCTGATCGGCCAGGTAGTACCACCAACCCTCACAAGAGATACGGCTCGTAGCCTACTACACGAACATGCACAAGCGTGCAGAATGAATTTCGACAACTGAACAGCATACACCCCTACCGATTGAGTTACTCTTAATGCTTCTGACAAATACACACACCAACAGAGTATTCAACTAGTGAATCGACTTGATGCTTTCCCAATCGATTAACTACACAACAGAAAGTATGTCACCGAGAGTTGTTTAACATCAAGCAAGGCTAAGTCACCTTATCAATTCAGAGACAATTTATTCAAATTTACAAATTAGTATGAATAGCCAACGTACCTGAAGCAGGAAAAGGAATACACCATTGTAAACTGTGATACTTTTTTCATCCAAAATTATATTTGCAGGCCAGTCTACATGGTAGTTGAGACTTAAATCCTTGATCAAATCAAGACGTGAGTTTGTGGATCGACTATTGAATGAACAATCCATTTTCTGAACACCAAATACAAAGAAAGAGTATTCTAGATAACGAAAAACATTCTGTCCCTGAGAGTTTCGGGATGTATCGTTGAAATATCCTTGAAGATTGATTGTGAGTCCTGCCGAATCAAGCTTTCTATTATTTAAAGATGAAACAATGCAAAAAAATTGGCGTGCAAAGTCATTCATCTTGTCACCAGCACCAAAAAGGTATACTGCTCCCACAGTAGTCAAACAGTCTCCAATACTTCGTATGCCGCCTTCGCTCAGATGAGGAAGAGTAATCGATAATAACTGCTGATTGATGAGCATTCTTTGTTTACATACAAAATTTTCTAGCTCCAATTTCAACGACTTCGCACTATTATTCGGTCTGTCGAAAGTAGAGTATGTTTGTAAGGAAACTGGGCATTCATAGCAGTCGGGTTTGAAAGCCTTTTGTTTTTCTGATAGTAAATATAAGTAGGTGAGACGGAACTCATCACGTACCTGAGAAGGGTCTATAGCAATTTTCTCCAGAAAGGAATAGTCTGCGGTCTCTTCACAAATTGAAATGATCAAAAAAAGAGCTTTGATTACATCAAATATTTGGTCAAGGACAGAAAAAAAAATACATGGCACGTCAGAAATACCAATCTTTTTTTTCTTAGGTTTCAAAGCAGTGTGCCAGAACCTAGGGTCATTGGGTGGAATATTATGGTCGATGTCAACAAACAGCTGGACGAATGAATCCGAATATGAAGTGGATCCTGAAAACAACTTGAATAATGAGGAAAGGAAAGGGAAAAACGTATAGACAAACGTAGTATGAAGCATGAACACGGCATATTGATCGAAATTACAGTCCTCCATAAAAGCTGCAGTGGAGTATATTGTATCTAGTAGCTTCGCGACAGTATGCGCCTCTCTCAGCCTCCGCAAATCACTTTCGATAGTATCTCTTATAACTTTCGTTAGAATTTTGGCGCGGTTATACCAAGGAAGCAAGCACTGGTGAAGACTAATGAGAGTAAAAATACCACAGCCACGACTCTTACACTCCAGTTTATGCAGGAAATGATCAAGTTGGGACAAGAATTCATTTACACAGTCAACGAAGGCAAAAATACAAGGATGGGACGTGAAGTCCATCTTGCTTACCACAAACTGAACTAGGAATCTAAGAAATTGTACATGATCATTCCAGCTAGCAAACTTGTGCAGAAAGGAATCAAGAGCGCCATCAGACAAGTGGTTCAGGCATACGAGGTGGGGCTTGAAAATGATATCTCCCTGAATCTTTGTTAACTGTGAAACAAAACTGTTTTCCGCACCAAGTAGGACCCAAATGACTTCACGTATTAGCTGATATTCAGTTAGCTCATATCTTTTGTCGAAATGCCCCACGTATTTAGTTCGATGACCTGATGAATATCTGTTCCACCAATATTCAGGTTGTAGGCTCTTGAAGATGGATTGCAATGAAAAACGAATGTTGGTGGGAACTTCAACATTTGAAGGAAGGTCGTCCCAACGCACTGGATATGACTGGTTATAACCATACTTTTGGTTTTGCTTAGAAACGTCTCCATCGGAAGATTTCGAATCGAAAGTCTCAGATGACGAGGAAAGAGAAGCAATATCGACAGGTAGCTGACTAAACATAAATCCAGCAGAAACTCATACGAAACCTGACTCGAGGATTCAAATCATATTTGCACGACCTAGAGATAATAAACAAAAATGTAGGCAAAACAAACAATAGGGACAGCACGCTGAATGAAAATTCTTTTTTTTCTATCTTTTTAAACGATTAACCGTCATAATACACCATTCTTTCTGAAAACCGTGACTGTCACTTCTATATAATGGTTTCGAAATGTTAAAGACGGGATACCAAGCTTCAATTAACAGTGTTCCGTATCTTTGATATTGTACACAGGCGTAAGTCTCAAAATTAAATCGTGATTAATTCGTTTCACACACTTGTGCCTAGACCAAAAGTATGCGCTGAGTTTCATTTTAAAGCTGTCTATTAAGATTAAGTCGTCCATATAACCGTTGTACTCAACAGCTTCAAAACTCTTCAGTGGGAGAAGCTCTATTCCATGTACAAACTGTGTGATGACTTCTATTCTTAGAACGTTGCCTTAGTAAGTGCTAGACCAATGCATGAACGGGTGGATGATAATGATTGCTGAGTAGGTTATAAGTCAACGTAGGGTTCCTATTATGTCTGTTGTAATCCAAAGGACACAGATTAGTCGTCGGATTCTGTTCATGCGTCTTCGTGGCCAGCCCACAGACCAAATTTTTCGAAACTCTTCTTCATGCATTTGAACACCTGATAAAACCAAATATATCCCTTATAGAACTAGCGGACTGAAAGTCCCTTAGATCCTTCCGCCTGGGCATCGAAATGGGATCTTCGGAATGGGGCCTCATTTATACTTGCTTCTCAAGGGCCCCAACAGGAGCAGTAGAGGAAAATATTAATGGCTTGCCATTCTGGTTGGCACCATTTGGTGTAAGAATGCGTTGAGAGCCTTCCTTTCAATCTCACTGGTATGCAAATGGACCAACATATTTCAACTGAAGGTGTTTGATGGTGTGATGTTCTCTACCTTCTAAAGTAGGTTACATCTTCCAAACATGAAGGAGGTGAAGTGACCCTTTGAACCAGCTCTTTCTCGTCCATCCCTGAAATGATGTCTTCTTGCACTAAACCTACATCTGAATTATAAAAAGGGTTACGTTTGGGTAGGTATAACTAAGAACAGTGTAATACATCATGAACACATGCGTCTGATCGTCCTTTAATGTGAACACCGGAGGTATACTTTGCTGAGCCGAACTGAAGTTTTGCATTTCTCTATCCGATCACATTTTCAGTCATCCAGTTATGGACCCATAAAAGGATAATGTAATTTCGTGGCACAATAACGTAACTACCAAGTTTGCCTCCATAGGTTTTGCAGGTATACATGCTGTTTTGAAAGGTTTAAACAGAAATGTATAAAAATGTACCCGTAGGAACTAGGATATGCTGTGGGCCTTACTGACAAATAATCTGCAACGTTCAGAAATCTTGAAAGTCCCTGCATGTGAAACCCTCGAGCCCTTCTCAGAGGCTAGATAGAATTCCCTAATTTGTTTTACGAAGCAGAATGTGAATAAAATGTCATTCTGCAGCATTAGTTTTATATTCGCCGCGCTCATGTGGAAGCAACTTCACCAAGGGCAACTTGCATAGGATATTCACGTCCTCATCAGAAGAGAATGACACCTACCGGCTCGCAAATTCACCGCCAAAATTTCGAATCACCTGAGCTAAATGATAACAGGTAAGTAAAACGACCTGATGGACCACCAAAAAGGCTAACGGTAGCAGAAAACCGAGCAGGAGGTCCCGTCAAGCCCAACCATATATGATGAAATGGTGACATGGTGATGGCCGCAAACCCTGAAAAGTTGATTAGGCATCAAAAACCACGATTTCGCCGTCCTTCATCTGTTTGAATTTACCCAGAAACTCACTTGCCGGCATCCAAACAGCCTCAATGCTAGGCTTAGGGGTGGATGGGCCTACTTGGCCTCGTTTGTCGAGCCGGTTATCCTCAAGTTTAAGTGGCTGCACAACGCTGTTTACCTACGCCGTAATCTTACGCCTAACTTTCTCCACGAGGTCCTCGGCCACACCTGATTTTATTGGACCAGCAACATTGTATTACCTTACAGTGGTCTCGATCGACAAAGATGTTTGAGACACACTGGTGTTTCTAAACGAAATGCTTACCGCAAAGAAGTTTATGGATGCTGAGTCTGAGTAAAGAATTTGATTCCATGTGTTCGTCGCGGATACGGAAAACTGGGGCAGCTTGGTCTATTGCTGCGATGTTCAATTTTTTGATGAACTCCCAGTATGAGTGCAGGTAAAGACAGCAGCTAGCATCAGGTCAGCCAGCAAAATTTCAAGTCTTTGATGGCACATGAACCCCAACCTTGCTGTATCTACTAGTTGCCAAATATACTGATGTTTCGACCTCTGTATGAAGAAGCACTAGAACATGATGATATAATCCGAGTAGAGCACTTGCTAGAGAGTCAGGTAAAATCACGTACCCATTAGTCAGAACAGGTCGGTTTTAAGCGTTTTTACTTATTCCATCGAATCACTCCTTTCATGCGTTTACGGCGTTCATATCACTGCATCCGTTTCCTGAAAATACGAGGCAGCCTTAGTAGCATTTAACCTTGGGGCAGAGCACCAGACCCCACATCTATAACCTTCTGGGATTAATGATGATCACATAATATTTCCTGACTTCGGTAGCCCCCATACCGACCCTCTTGCCTCACCACCATCTCCATAGACTCGATTCAGTGTTATTCTTCCGCGTTAGACGCCCTACTTTAGCATACGCCATATTACCATTAATACCAACAGTGCTTTGACTTCCATGCTCTCTATCCCAATCTTCCTTGTCCGTTCCTTTCTCTCTTTACCCTCCATAATTTAACCATGTTAATCCGAGTTATCTATTTTATTGCGTTTTCCGTTTTCCTTGAATTTACAATACTTGCCCTCCAATTTCCCTCTTCTTTCTCTTGTTTTCATAAGTCCCCTTTTGGTTCTTTTAGATATCCTTTCGCTGTCTCCACGTTTCTTTTAAGACTATTTCGAACAGCCATCTGACGAGTCCGTCTGCACTACAGTCCCGGGACAGGCAATAGACCTGCTACACGTTTATTCGAAATCCGACAACCCGCTTGCAGACCTATTAAAATAACCGGTGCCCCTATTGGCACCGGCACGATCAAATTTACGTTTCTGAAAAAGTCGCAAGGGTTGTGTGCATCCTGCCACGCCAGCGACGCTTCCAGCCGCATCGAATACTTGTTTCGAGCAAAGAATGTCCTCGGTGGCTTTTCTTCATTCGGAGGTAAACGAAGGTAACACTCTCTGTGTGGCGTTTAACCAAGCTAGGAAAGTGAAGGTCATTCGGAAGTTGTTGACAGATCAGGGGGGAAACCCTTATCCTTCGTAGCTGCTGACTATCCACCAATAAGATCAAGGAAGAACACGGTGGAACAGGCAAGAAGGAACCAAATATTTGATGAATCAGGTCAATATGATAACCTGCTTTAACCAGAAGGTTTCACTCTGATGACGGAAATGTAACGTAAAAAGAGACTTCCGAATGGTGCGGATGGCCAACCAAGCGTCTTCAGCCTAAAATACCAGGTAAAACCGTGGAGGTCAGCGTCAGTGCTGAAAATAATCAAAAGTCGGGTCACTGAACTGAGTTATCAAAAGCAAGATAATGAACCCAGTATCTGCTCACCCCAAATGCTACTCGTGTGACCGAATATTGGTGTCCGGAGCGACGCGCAACTGCTATGCAAAAGTTGAAATCGCATGCATAATGCTTGCTATTAGTAGCGCACAGCTAATTAAAAGAAACCATTTGGAATTTTCCTGAGACTTATTGGTGCTTTAAGCTAGACCGAGTATAACGCACTCACCGTTAAAACGGTTACCGCGTCCTAAAGGCGTTAAGACGGCTCACGATCCCAAGTTTAATATTTGAGATCGAAAATTAGTGGCGCCGGAAAGATCTACTCAACCTAGGTCTTAAGCTCACCAACGGTTGACCATCATGATCAGTTCCATATTACTGCTTGTCGCGGAAGCGTCAAACATTTTATTCATCATCAAAATTGTTAGTACGGTTTCTTAAGGCTACCCGGTTGGTCTACATCATGACTGGCCAGTAAACAGCCCAGCACGTTCACTAGGCCGCTGAGTCAGATTGAATAGGCGCTACATATCATGGTCAGTTTATTATCTCGACATCTTCGTTATCCGAGGTTTACGAAGTATGATCATGTATTAAAAAAGTCCCATTGTCAGAACTGGCCGCAAAAATGTGTTTGTATCATCATCAGAGCGGATTCGTCAGCACTACCATCAGTATCACCGGCATTGTTAAACTGAGAGCAACTCCACACGGCATATTCCTACATCATCTGCTAGTGGTAATTCACTGGCTATATTGAGCAACATCTTCATAGTAGAAATAAGACTAATGCGAAGCAGCAAATGGAGTGCATATGGCGTACATCATAGTTGCCAAGCCTAGCACAACGACTGAAGATCATTAAAATCACCAATATACCTCTCTTTGCTTTCCACATGTTTGAATATTTGGTGGATATGCAGTACCCAGTAAACTTGGTTATGACTTCTATCTGCTGTAAACTTTGTATTCACTATTGGCTACCACTGAATGAGGAATAACATTTAATGTACTTATTGAATTCGGCCTGCTTAACCTGTCCAACAGAGTGCTTTGAATAAACACATTGTACTTCTGTCACTACCTTCTTGTTTGCTACGTCATGGTTGCCTACAGCAAACTGTTCCGAGTGTTAGCCATAAGCCCCGGGGTCCATTGTTGATGAGTCCTACAACGTATATTCTTTGCGTTCACCCAGTTTGATCGTTTATTTAATATCTTTGAATTTCAAAACTCCGAACTTATTGATACTGATTCCAATATTGTGAGGGAGTTCGTTTGGTCGGGGTTGACACTTTAGTCACTACTAAGAGTCGATTACCGGACTTTGATAAGCAAGAAGCAGAACTGTGGTTTGCTCAGCTGGAGCATCTTTCACCGACACAATGTGAGGTCAGAAAAACCGAGATACGAGAACCTGCGCTCCATTCTTCCTCTATCAGCAAGCAGAGAGGTTTATGACGTCATAGTTAATACACCTGACAAACGACCCTATTCTCTGCTTAAACGCGAAACAATGAGCCACCTATCATCGTCAGACAGCAGACGCATTCAACGTCTTCGACGAGGGGAGACGTTCGGAGGAAGGTTCCAGCCACATTCTTGGGGTACTTGCGAAAGATAGTGGGAGAAGCCACCCTTATTGAAGGCCGGATTGAGACACTGCCGCATCATGTCTAGTATGCACTTGACACACAGGACCCGGAAACCCCGCCTCCAGAGTTGGCTCAAGTTGCAGATCGTATTGTGGAGAGGGGAGCAACCAGGGACAACCACCTATCACTGTATACCAGTCATAGCTCACCTAAGGATGTTATTAGCACCGAATTAGTAGCAAACGTAAAAACACCAACGAGGGCTGCGGCTCGGATCTAACTAGGTCAAAGCCAAAGGGGCAAGTTGCCGCTCAGACATAGATCGTGAAGTAAACCAAGACACTCGGCAGTTCGGACAACTCCACTGGTATCAGTGGAAGTACGGTGCACAGTCTAAACTACGTACAGAACCATGCGCCTGGCCTAAGCAATCCCCTGGCAAATAGGGGGACTGAACGATCTTTCTCAGGCGGTGACTACTGGGGGGGAGTGCCCAAACGACCACCTATTTTATGTCATAGACAGAAATTCTGGCGTAGAACTCTTGGCGGAGGCGGGAGCCTCTCTCAGTATTCTCTCACGAAACGAGGCGGAGCACGGACAATAAAGGTCCACAGTCACACTACAGGTCGCCGATAAAACATGAGTGATGACTTTCGGACAGGCGTCAATCACCCTGGATCTTGGATTTAAACGGCAATTTTCTTGTGTCTTCACCACAGCAGGCCTAGACCCAGCGATACTAAGTACAGATTTTTTGAGGAGGCAATAAGTTTGAGTCGGCAGGGAGAAGCAAAGTTCAACGCTGATGGTGGCTTCTAGGTACACTAAAGGAAAAACCGATACAGTCACGTCCTTGAGCCTGATACAATCTCTTCCAGCATCAGCCGAGAGGTTTACAAATATATTGGCGGGAATTCCAAACCTGACGCTATCCCACGCGCAGAACTCTCACGTGAGTCTAAGGGAGACATACGGAGCAAAAACCCAAAGCTCCTCCGTATTCGTAAAGCCCAGGAGAGTAGCGCCAGATAGACCGAACGTCACAGGAGAAGAACTGGACTATACGCCTCGGCCAGGCGTCACTTGCTCCTCCAAGAGTCAGAGAGCCTTCTCATTACATATAGCGCCCGAGAAAAATCAAACAGACCGGTGAACGTGCGGTGGCAGTAGAGCGTTGAACAAACAAACCATTCCTGACAGGTACCTACTGCCTTATATTCATGATTTCACCGGCTGTCTTGAAGGCGTCGCTATGTTCCTTTTAAAAAGACCTGGCCCATTGGAGTTCCTTTATTTGTTCCTATATCAATAAATAAATAAATGTCTTATTCTCACATTCTCATATGGAACTTACAACGCATCAAATACACTTCTCGAATGATGCCGCCTATGCTAATAAAAAAGATGCTCGAGGTCTATGGACTATTGACTGTTTCGACGCCTTTTTTCATCCAATACAACAAGTATTCCCAGCAGAATTAATCTATATCGCCCTTAAAAGTAACATGGTGTCCTGGATATGCATTGATATAGCCATACACGCTGGCTATATAACTGTGGGTACTTTATTGGTACTCCAGATTGCATAAATGGGTCCTTTGTGGTTAGCAAAATAAAAACTGAAGATCATTCTAAGTAATAAACTATTATATTACTAATCAGCAAACTATGCGAATGGACTAACAACGTCGGTTGGTCACAACGCAAACTTTGAACACTGCGCGCTTTTGATATTGTTGATGGAACTTATCTATGTGATGGGAGATGACAATCCATATTCGTCTCATGAATTTCAGCAAATTTCGATAAGATTATGCACACTAATGACTTGATATGTAAATTATTTAATACTAGATACTTTCAAAAGTTGCGAATTTGACGGTGCTTGCAAACTGGTATCCCCCATGTTAAGCCTGTTAAATGAAGGCGACATTTACTATTATCTAAACTTTGACTCTCTATGTACGCTGCAAAGTAATATTTCCTCGGTCTTTTCTTAACTAGCAGGACCTTCGGCAGTTTTTTAATTTAGTTTAGTGACATTCCATCAGTACCACTCAGGGCTCAAGTCTTGTAGATATTTTGAGATGTATCAACGTGATGAAGCCTGTGAACTGGCTTCTCTCATGTTAAAATCCTTTTTTTAACACGAGAATAAAACATTTATTTATTTATTTATAAAAGACTTAACATGAGAGAAGCCAGTTTACGGGCATCATCACATTGATGTAACTCAAAATATCTACAAGACTTTACCAGTCCTGAGTGGCACGAGGGGAATTTCCTTAAACTTTATTTAAAAACAGCAGAAGATCCTGCTAGTTATAAAACGGACAAGGAAACATCACTTCATGGCTTCTACAGCGTGTCAGAGTTGAGATAATAACAAATATTATCCTCATATGATGGGTTTAACATGAGGGATGCCAGTTTACTAGCACCGTCAAATTCATAATTTTCGAAAGCTTACAAACTGGTTTTTAGCATTAAGTAAGTAACATATCAAGTCATCAGTGTGCATAATCTTACTAAAATCTGCTGAAGTTCATGAGGCGTGCATGAACTTCCACCTGCCACTACTCAGATAGGCTCCACCATTAGGAACAAAAGTTCCCAATGTTCGAAGTTTGTCTCATAACCGACCGACGTCGTTAGTCCATCTGCGCAGTTTGCTATTTGGTAGTATATCCATCCATTCATTAAAAAGTTCTTCAGTTTTAGTTTTGCTAACCACAAAGGACCAATTTATACTATCAGAAGTATCAGTAAGTATCCGCAGTTACATAACCAAGGTGGGTGTCTAAGTCAATTCATTTCCTGCTAACCATGTTATGTTTGAAAGCGATAGAAATCAATTCCACCAAGAATATTCGTTGTATTGGATTGATTAAGACGTTGAATCGGTCAATAATCCAAATGGCAATATTTATACATAGACTTCGGTTACTTTTTGCAATAGCGTAAGCAGCATCATTCAAGAGGTGTATCTGTTGCATATTGACTCTAATATGAAAAGATCACCTGATACAGGGTGATAGAAAGTATGTAGTCTGGAGCCACTGCAGGTAAGTTGCATTCCGGCCAATAGGTAAACTGGTCTCTGGTTCAATCATCTGTTCAGAATGTCTCTGCTGCTGATACTGTTGGTTCGTCGCAAACAAAAATCGTGACCGATAGGCTAGGCAACCGTGAAGATGGTCCAGAATTCCCGAAAAAGTGGGAGCAGTCCAATAATTGTCGGCGTCAATGAGCAGGTTTCGTTTCCACAAAGTAATTATGTTCAGACAGAGTTTCAGCATAAAATGCCTACATGGAGATGTCTCTGTAAATGTGACAAGGAGGAAAAGGCATGAGCAGACATGGAAAAAGAAACTAACGTGCTTTCCAGTTTGAAGCAGAGAGAAGTCCCCATTCTTTTCGACTTATCCGGACTTTATACACATTTTCATGCATATATGTTTAGTTAGTTACATAGTTTTTCATTACAAGGTCCTTGAAATTTTCTGCATTTGGGGTGTACCGTGGTGGCTTTGAGAGGAAAATAGTATTCGTTAGTTTCATTATACGGAGAGGACCCAGTACTTACACCCTCGTATGCAATCGTAAAGCCATCAGCATTAAAGGAACTCAAAGACTTTGATAACTCCAATTCATATATTAAGAGGTCTAGGTACGTTCACAGTGGACGCAATGACTCGACCATTATTACGTGCAGATTGCTCCACTATGCTTCCCATCTTGCCACCGAATTGGATGCACTTTGTCGTAAATAGGTTGGTGAGTTCCATCAGACTTGAACATTTGAGTTTTGTGCGTTCTGAAAGGTTGCTGTCCTCACTGAACGGGAGAGACATCGCTTCCTTGGCCAATTGAGGTTCGATGGATGTGTATAGTCCTGTGACATCGAAGGATATCATTAACCCGTCGTTTTCTATGTTAATGGTTTTGATCTTTTCTCAGAATTTCATTGGTGACTCGATGGAATGTCCACATGATTGAACGACGTGTTTTAGTTTTCTTGAAAGTTCTCTTGACGTGTTGGAGTTCCCGGAAGCGAGAATATTGGTCGTAGAGACATATCGGGTTTGTGTAGTTTTTGTCTGCCGTAGAACCTAGGAAGGACGGGTTCATTCGATTTCATACGGTGAAAAATGTACACTACTTCCAGGTCATCTGCAAAGAGGAAGGTTTTCCTTGATTAAAAGCAGGAGCATATATTTGTATGTATTATAAAGAGAAGGGGTCCCGTGACGGAGCGCTGGATAACTCAACCAATGATATTTCTGGGAAGGGAATAATGTGAGTCTGTTTTGACAGCTTGGATGAGGTTCAACAGAAATGAGCCGATCCAGTTATTCAGCTTGCCACTTATACCGAATGAATTCAGTTTATGAGGGAGTGGGGGGTGATGCTCTTTGTCAAAGGCTTTGGTGAAATCGAAGTAGAGCGAAACGACCACTTTTCTATCATCTCCACTGTTAATTACGTGTTCAAAAAAGTCTAGGTGACACATGATTCAAGATTTCTTGGACAGAAATCCATGCTGCGAGGAGTTCATAAGTTTATGATCTGAAAGATGAGAAAAGATGGTGTTTTTCACCACTTTCTCCATTGTACGTGAAAGGACAGATGTTATGCTGATGGGTCGGTAATTTGCCAGACTGAGTCTGGAGACTTTCTTGAAGGACGGGGTAATATGACTAGTCTTCCATAAAACTGGAAATGTGCCGGGGTTTAAGGAAAGGCTAAATATTTTTTGCTGGCAATACAGGAAAGTCCGTGCTACCGTTTTTAGTGAAAATGCCAGCTACCTTATCTACTCCCCTACTAAGAGTGAGCTTCAGTGAGCTTATTGCGTCACGTACGTTTCTTAGTTTACACCCAACTTTCGAGATTTTACGCGCTCCAGTGTCACTGGGTGTTGCAAGGCTGTGATTGCAATCAGCGAAAGAAGGGCTAAACGTTTCGCTTAGTAGTTCACACATCTCTGTGGGGCCTCTAACAGCCTTGTTGCCTACTTTCAACATGTTCACCATGTTAGGTCTACTATGGAGCTACGTCTTAAGAGAAATGGCGGGGAGGTCAGTTTCATTTACGTATTTCAGAATTTTATTTTCAGAAGAGGTCTCACCTTTTGGTCCGGGAACTCCCAGGTCACTGAAAAACGGCATGGATACCAAGAATGGAAAGAAAGTCAAGGGCTGCAAAAAATTGTTTTCTCAGTTTCCTTGGTTTTCGCCTGAATGTAATAAGGATGTGGTCTTTGATGTTAATATGCGACTTTTGTGCTTTCTTTGGGGTTACGGAGTTGAGACAAAAGTTTGAATTGAGACAGAAGTTCGCAAGAGTTGCTCATATCAACGAACAAAAAGAATTCGTTCCACTCTGCACAGCGCATTGAGCATTGTGGGCTTGGTCGATCGACGTCAAAAAACTTCAGCGAAAGTCTTGTAGGCCTTGGTAATGTAGAAGTGCACCTACATGGTGCAAAGAGTTAACAGGCTACAGCCTTGTGGTCACCTTCACGGAATCCGCCACCAGTATGTATGGTGGATGGTGGTGCATTGTGTAAAGAAATCAGTTCAAGCATATAATTTCGTCGAGTGCAGCTATTAACAACCTGAACCCATCCATTGGCCTCTGAGGTTTGAAAAAATGGTTCGATACGAGATAGTCCTTGCAGCATTTCCCATATGATACCCGGCATATTAAAACCACCGCCTTCCATTACAAAGGTCGGTAAGGATGACGGCAGCTTGAATATTAAGTTGATGTGTTCGTCAACGGGAGATTCAGCGTGCGGTGACCTATATAGGCGACCAGCGGTAATTTTGTGATGTCAAGTGGTAATATTCATGAATGCTGAATCATCCAAAGGGTTCCAACCTAGCGGAAAGGCTCTCGAAGACGAAAAATCAGAGCCAGCATAGACGACGTAACCTCCACCTTTAGAGGTGCTGCGGTCATTACGATACAAATTGTAACTACCCAACGCGAGCTTGAGGTTTGCAGTGTCTGACTTACACCAAGTTTCAGAGATTAAAATGCAGCGTGGTTTGACCAAACAACCTAGTAATTTTAGATGATTTAACCTATTGCGAATTGAACGGGAGTTAAGCAGAAGAACAGAGAATTCTGATGGGGCTATGGAAAGGCTAAGGTCATTGACAAGATGGGATAAGTGTTCCTTCATAGCCGTCGCTTGAGTCAACGAAATGTGGGGCTGGAAATTTAGAGATGTAGTCAATTCCCTTAGCGTTGCATCCCGGACTACCCGTAGTTACCTCGGACGATGACCAGTCAATGATCTCCACTGATCGCTACCCGCGGTGAGTTTGTAACTTGCTTTACATTTACACGTGATCTGTTATACTATAGCTTTAACGTTACCAGTTGTTCGATATTGTACTTTTGAGCACCAGCAGTTACGTTACGTTGCCCCTGCATAACGTAGCATTTGATATCCATAATTTCCGCGGTTTAGTAAAAGTCTGTATGAAAGAAAGACTCGGAGCATATATTGCTTCTTTTTCTCTGAAACTCAACTTTCTGAGCATCATATCCCTCTTATGGAACGTTAAAGGATATCACCTTCAGGAGACACCCGTTTTGAAATACTCGGCGGGGCCCAAGGAACTACTGCTGGGAAAACAGGAAAACCAAAACGAGGACTAACTTAAAGAAAAGTTATTCGTCCGTAACACTTATTTTAGTTACGAACCAACGCCGCTAACTTCCAGACATGATAGTTCCGCAATATACTTTACCTGAAGTGTAAAGAAACGCTTGTTGATGACCGTCATATTTGATACGTAAGTCGTGGCTAAACCTCCTTGACCGCTGGTTATTTTACTTGTTTCCCGGCACTGACGAACCCAATAAACGTGTAACTACTACTGTCCCACCATGGTCCAGCCTAACAAATGTATATGTGCTGTACACACACTTAAACTTAATCCTAGCCCCTCAACTAAAAGAGCACGTTCACTAGGTGGTTCGACACCAAGCCCCAAAAGAGGTCCTGAAGTTAAGGTAGTCGATCCCATACCGGAGCTATATAACACTCCGCGTAAAAACAGGGAAAACTTGATAACCCTTCAGAAGTCACTGCAAGACATGAACGCTAAGCGTGAAGTCGTTCTGCCACTGCTGCATCTTTGTCAGCCTAATCTAGAAGCCAGTGCTGAAAACCTATTGAAAACAGAAAGTTTCCTAGATTCCATTGCTGCAGAGGTTAATAAAAGGATTATGTCCTCAAATAATTTATTAGTATACAACATACCAGACCACGAACCGATCAAACAAGTTAAAGCTTTATGTCTGCAGGCTTGTAACATGTCTTCTGCAGAGTGCCAAGTTACTCGTCTCAGCAAGAAGTTGGAGAAATATACCTGCCCCTTGTTGTTCAAATTTAGTGGCTCTTACGACGCCACACACTTCCTATCATCCAAGCAACTTATTAGTGTATCCACATCATATAAAAGCGTCAAACTTTCACAAGACTTAACACCTTGTCAAGGACGTAGTCGCACAAAAATACCAAAAGCTGCGAACCCTAGTCAAGCTGTGGTACTCAAAACAGCAACACAGTCTGCTAGCGAACTGGTTACCGTACCGAAACAATGGAATGAGGGACACCAAAGCCCATAAATTAGCCTACTCACACACAGACGTAGTAGAGCCAATGACACGACGGTAGGCTTAGACAAATCGATGAACTACACTCGAAAACAGGCACATGACCTAGCAAAGTGATCTCAGTGCCTACAGAGGTGGAAAGCCAGTCCTCATCTCACCCCGCCACACAGGTCACCCTCAAACCAAGTGCTACACTATCGGTTCACCAAAATACTGAAGACATCATTACATCGTCACCAGGTGTCACTCAGCCTATAAGCATACCCAGCACCAGCCACAAGCACCCTGTTATCATAGGACCGTCCCAAAGCCTAGCGTGAAACAGTCTAATCTACCTCCACTTCAGCCAGTGCATAACTTATGTGCATCAAATGGGCAGATGACAGAGAGTACAGATAGCACTAGACACTCTTATACAAACCTCACTATGCACCCACCCAGGTTCAATAAACTGCCGAAAAGGCAATTAAGCAGCCAAGCCTATAGACGAAAAAGCAACACAAATGGCCGAAGGGCCATCGCACCCTCGCAAAGCCACACTGAAGAAAATGCCGAAAGGCATTTTTCAGGTCATCCTATGACCAAGTCAAATAACTACTCTCCAGGTGATCCACACTTCTTAACACTTCCGCGGTCACTAGCAGACACACACCACGGCCATACCACCCAACAGTCACAGTTATTGGATAGGGAGCTGAATGGTAGTCACAGACTATGCTCTCCGTCTCACCCATACGCCGAAAAACGTGGGTCGCACGCCACACAAGGACAAACTTACAACAGATCCCCTAAAGAGAATCTTGGTGAATATGAGTTTGGCTGTGACCATAATGCACAAGACAACCAGCGGATAGGTGTGCCACACAACCTATCAGTCCCCGCTACTTCTTATGGACAGGGTTTCTTCGGACAGCCTCCCTTAGCAACGCCACCAGTAATGCAGGCGATCCGGATGCTGTCGGATCATCTGCTCATTACCCTGACCAACAGTCTCTATACCAATCACAATGTGGCGATACCCCGCTCCTTCCGAGTCAAACAGTACTGAATCGTCGCCCTGTACAAAAGGTCATGACATCGCTAGCATAGTGTACGCAAAGGACCCACAAGAAATGTACAGAAATGCTGACTTTTTTGAGATATATCCAAACACTTTTGTAGTCCTAACCAGCTCTCGTTTTGCCTGATTGACGCCCGCTCTATACGCAACAAAATGAAAGAGATTATGCTGCTATCTCTGGTAAGTGATCCGTCCGTGATAATGGTTACAGAAACACGGTGTACCTCTGATATTTGTGATGCAGAGATCTCCATCGACAACTATTCCTTGTTCAGGAAGGACAGACTGCATGGTAGTGGAGGAGGGTGCATTACCTACATAAAGTCCGACATCACTGCTGCGCAGTACCCAACATCTGAGCTGAACGAGATTGACGACTCAGTATGGGTTATCGCCAAACTTGCTCGCTCCACTTCCCTCCTAACGGGATGCATTTACCGGCCCCCTTCCTCCTCAGTTTAATACGACGACAAGCTAACAGGCGTGTTTGCTCGTGTGGCAACACTACCACACACAGCGAAAATTACATGTGGTGACTTTAACATACCGGATATAGTGTGGCGACCGTTCAGCTGTCCAGAGAGCCTCGATAAATTCATAAGCACTCTTGAAACAGAGGGTTGGCAGCAACATATGGAACACCCTTCCAGATACAATAGTGTCCTGGACCTAGTCCTCACAAACGGAACTGCACCCACAAATCTCCAAGTGGGTACACAATTTCCAGGCAGCGATCACAAGGAAGTGTGTGGATACTTCAACATATCCAGCACAAAATTAACCCAATAATCAGGAACAGTACTAAGTAGAAACGAGTATGCCGAATGCGTCAGACTACAATCGTTTCTGCGCTGCCTGGACTGGAGCCCCTGCTTTACCAACAATTCAGCCGAAGAGCTCCGTGATCTACTCTATGAATATATAGGCACAGCTCAAGACTATATTGCTCCACCGCTCCAAAGAGAACTTAAGAAAAACAGGGTTGACTATATACCTACGAAAGTACGCAACCGACTGCGAAGCCGTGCCACAGAGTACTATAAGTCGAATGACCTTTCATCACTTGTCACGCTCAAAGACACATACGAAACATTTGAGGTAGAAAGAGTACTAGAAGCCGTTAAACAAGAAAGCATCAAATGTAGCAAAACTGGTAATACATAAGCACTAGTGAGACTGATAAAAACCCGCCGAACAGCTCCAGAAATAGTACTCCCAGTTTAATCATCGACAACGGCATCCTCTACGACGACCCACTACAAATCAGCTAGCTGTTCGGTTACCAGTTTGCTAGCTGCTTTACACAAGAGGACGAAATCAAAGTCATTTGTGTGCCGTAATAACCAACTTACTCGATAAGCACTGTGCTCTTGAATAAACAAAACATTTCTCTAGCTATAGCATCACTTCGAACCTTATACATTGCGGGACCTGATGGAATTCCAACCATCTAACTAAAAGGAGGTGGCGAAGATATACTGCTGATTCTCTTGAAGCTCCTTAATAAGTCCCTCTCTAGTGACAATTACCCTGAGAAGTGGAAACTGTCATACATATGTCCCAAGTATAAATGTGGACCAACATCTAATGTAGAAAACTACCAACCTATAAACATCACGTCAGTAGTATCCAGGACTATGGAAAAGGTGATTGTGAAAGCAGTTGTCGACTACATGACGACAAGCCGATTATTCTCTCCAGCACAACATGGATTCTTGAAAGGCCGGTCATGCGCTACCAGCTATCTTGACCATCTAGACGATGTTACAAGCATGCGTGACCAAGGCCTATTTGTAACTACCCTTTTCTTGGACTTCAAGCAGGCACTTGATAAGGTGCCTCACAAACGCCCGGTCAGTAAGTTGCAATCATATGTTTTCCAAGACCCGTTACTGTCCCGGCCTGGAACATCCTTATGGGGTCGCAATGACATAAGTATACAATGCCGAAAACCAAACGCAATAGCTAAGTTAAAATCTAATTTCTCTGAAAAAAAAATGACCAAGACAGAACAGAAAGCGGAGTGCGACACGATATGCTACAGTGAACTCATTAGATACTCAAATGTAACCTACCTTTCTTCATAACCTAACTGACCTCACGGCTTAACACCTATTTCCTAAAAATCGCCCCTTAAAGTAATCTCTCTACTCCGAAAAGATAAAAGAACTGTCTGTCGGTGCATTTTCATAGCATGCAACTCTTTATTATTTGCCCTTTGTCATCAGTACTTACATCTAAGTACTCTGCACCAACATAGTTTCGGTAGCCCCGATGAGGTAATACTCAACAGGCAACACCATGATCATCCCCCTCGTGACCATATAAAGGGTGGTTACCGTCCCCAAAAAACCACGAATTTCGCCTAAATGTTTATAACTTCATCAAACGCTTGTACATAGGTATATAACAAGTGAATACCTGGTCCAGTATCCTCTAATCTTTCTATTTCATAGTGATATCTTCAGCTTCAGACTGACTTTCATTACTGTCGTGCGCACCTTCATCTTCTTCCACCTAAGCTTACCTCTAAACAGTTGGTTCTGGACACTTCCTCAAGTAAGTTTAACAGCCAGTACAAACTCACCCAGATGTATCATGGTTGATCTACTCCTGCGTATTTTTGTGCTCCTGTTACAAATTTCGCCTGCTGCTCGCTTTTGTTATTCACTTTACAGATTTACTTAACCAGTCCTGCATTCAAATGGAATCCTACAAATCGCATTCATCAGCGGGAAATATTGCCATCAAAACGTTATGACCAACGCGCACACCTCAAGGTCATGACTGTGATGCGGCCTCACCTTCAAGAATATTGGACGATTCAAACGATGACCGGATAATCTTCAAATTCGAACTGAGCCTGCTTCAACACACCTCCTATATGCCATAAATCACAGCATCTAATGTATAGCATAACATTGTGCACAATAGTCATCTCTCATTACCAAAGTGATCAAACCTGTAAACTGGTTTGTATTCATGCAACCTTTGTTGTATGAAATATATTGTTATTATTATAACTTCATAGACTTCACATTAAATCAGCGGAGATAGGAACGCTTCAATAATACCTGGGCACTGACGTCATATTTATTACAGAACCCCGTCCATCACCAGACACTTTCGATAAAAAGATGCATGTCACGGTCATAGGACTCTCCCGTAGGGTTGGGGAGCTCAAAGTGGAGGGTGGGGTGCTTCTGTATGCAAGCTACCGTCTGAAGGCAAGGGTGGTGTGCAACGTTGCGCTCATCCACTTCCAGACTCCCTGCTGCGCCACCTCACACTCCATTGTGCCAGGTGCTTGTTCGGGCTCATGTCAAGGTCACCTGCTGAAACTTCTGACCTAAATAAAATGTTCGTTGGGACAGACTCAGCGATAACCCCTGCAAATTACGACTCAGTGATCCTCACGGGTGACTTTAACACTGTTCATCCCCTCCAAGTCTCAAGTGGGTATATCGTGTCATTGGGACGGAGACCGGGGCCGCAATTAAGGCACCCAGTCTCTCAGAGAAAGCGGGTGGTATCCAGTGTTGAAAACCTATCGATATTTCATAACACAGACTACGTTCTGACAAACGGTGGGGACGTAAGTGTCCAGCTACCTCTTGGCTTTTTTGGTGGTATGGTAATAGCCTCCACCGTCATAACTAAGAAGTGTTCCAAAATAAACCCTTCAAATGGTCATGGGTAACTCGCGCAACCCAAGGGTAAATACAGGGAAAGAGGAAGGCGTGGTTCCGGTGGCGTACCTCACGTAAAGCATCGGGCTTCCATAGCCACAGGACGTTAGGCAACTCATGTAATGTGAGAATTCGTAATGACAGATACACATACCACAGCAACCTGGCTAAGCAGCTAAGCTTCAACTCGAAAAGTCTGTATCGGTTTGTGTCAGAACACAATTTGACGAATAAGGGTTCAAACCTGATCACGGGGCGGGCCGGGCAACATTTGAACAACAGTGAGATAGCGGAACTGTTGAGCGGTCTATTTGACGAGCAATTCAGCCCAGTGAAACATCCACTATCAACATCTAGTAACGTAATGAAGTCCCAGGACTGCGGGACGAGGCTGATGAACGCGAAGATTTCGTCAAACCAAATGTTTGCGAAACTTTCAAAATGGAGAATAGGGGAATCCCCGGGATGCGATGACATAAGACCGATGGTCCAACACAACCGTGCCGAAGTGCTAACCGTGCCCATATGCAACCCATTCATGCACTCGGAAGTAAGTCAACTCCCCAAAGAACGGAAACGTTCCATCCTTTCACCAATCTTCAAAGGGAGGAGACCGAAAAAACCCATCCAAATACAGACCAATAGCACTACTTCCCATACTTTCCAAGGTACTGGAAAGCCCGGTTGCAGATACTGTTTGGGACTACCAGAACAGAAATAACATCGTTCATCCCACCCAGAATGGCTTTAGAACCGGGCGGTGGTGTACCACAAAGTTGGTGACCATTTGAGGTAACTGGACCACGAGATGGAACGACAAACAACCAGTTGACGTTATCTCCTTGGACTGGGGCAAAGCTTTTGATAGCGTCCCACGCTGAACTATACTCGCCAAACTCGGAAAAGTTGGTATCAGTAAACCGCTTGTTGTATGGTTTACAGCATACCTAGAGGACAGAATTCTGCCGTAAAGTAGACAGAATTCGATCAGCGCGGAGGAGTGCAAGAATAGGAGTTTCTCAAGGAGCGATCCTTGGGCCACCACCATATTTACCAGTAAAGATCTCCTCATCCATCCTCCTATTCGCCGACGACATCAAAATATGGAGGACGATAGGTGACGAGGAGGATCCTGAGATACTCCGAAACTACCTGTCACAGCTGGAGTCCTGGTCAGCTGCAAACGGTTTGAGCTTTAACCCAGAGAAATGCAAGGCGATGTATCTTCACACACCAGACGCGATGAAAGTCAGTTACGCTCTTAACAAGCATACAATCACCGAGGCATCCACAGAGAAGGACCTAGGACTAAACTTTTCTGATACCATGGATAATACTGACATTTATAAGGGAATGGTAACAAAGGCAAACGCCTCAATACACTTTCCAAAAAGGCGGCTTGGATTGTTAGCCCCATTATTATTCCTTGTGGTATTTAAAACCTATGTTAGATCACGCCCAGAAGTGTTCAACACGATAGCCTCCCTGGTATTAAAGAGAGACGTAAGTGCTCTCGAGAAGGTGCACAGAAGAGCAACAAAATCGGTTATCGGACTAACAGGCAAAACCTATGAGCGACACCTCAGACAACTCAACCTGCTGACACTAAGCTATCGAGGGAAACGAGGCGACCTGACAACAGCCCACAAGATTGCTCACCAAGTGGACCACCCGAATAGGACGACGTTATCGTTGCACGACCGACAATCTCGTGGGAACCCCACTCTCATACCCCACCATAGGGCAAAGCGAAGGGTGAAATCTTACTTCTTCTCTTACAGAGTATGTGCCTTGTGGAACGGTCTGCCGAAGGAAGTGGCCACAGCTACATCAGTCAACTCCTTTAAACCACTACTGGATGAGTATATGAGCGCAAGTAGCTTACCATCGACATTTTTCAGTAGCAACTGATGATAAACCCTCTCACCCTTGTATTCTCTAACCCTAGTGTCTGCGATAAGAAGCATCTCTCCCCCATATAATTACCGGTTACATTTATCTTTTCATAAGTACTTTTCACTCCTCTTTTTCTCATTCCCCCACTCGCTCTGTTTCTATCACTTTTTGAATAACGCTTAACACCTACCCGCAGGTGCCTACAACAACAGGAATTCTAAACAGTCAATTGATCTTATCAGCAGCTCCATTGCGCCCCCCCCCACCCCCCCAAAAAAAACAAAAAAAGCTACAATTTGCAAATAAAATAACTTCAAAAAGACAACCATTGCCTCCAAAGCTATAAGCAGGAAGACGCAAAGACTTCTGCTACCATCAAAGGAGTACAATCGAACAAAAATAACCGGGCCTCAAGACCTAGAAGCGAGAACTCAAGAACTACAAGTTTCCTCTACTCGCGGTATTGATTTCTGATGTTGGACAAGAACCTTGGAAACTAAGCCACTGATACAGCAATAATTCAAAAATGGATTTCGTTCCGGAGGAAATTATAGAAGGTAGATTAAAGGATAAGAAACCATATAGTACGTGATACTAGTACCCGGCTTACCTAAAGATCTAGGGATTGAAAAGTCTGATTGTGCACTTTATGAAATCCCTAAAAATGCTTTGATGTTCCGAAATATTAAGAAAACTAAAGGAACTTCAAAGCTGAAAGTAATGTTCAGTGACATGGATTTAGAATCATCTGAAACTGTATCAACTTAGACATTCCTCTTAAGTAGGTTTTCCGTTTAATTTGCATTTCACTAGGAAAATAATTTACAGTAAGCAAAGTTCTCATATGAAGTATGATTACTTCTCTGTTATTGCTCTAACTGTCAATTAGAAAGCGCAATAATATCATCATTTTGCTCAATAAGCTTGCTAAAATAGCCAGAAAATACCATTTTTCTTGCGAAGTGTCAGTCGAGGATGAGAAACATTTAAACGAATTTAAGAAAATCGGTCTAATATTATTAAACGACGTGATGGCAGTTTTTGAGGAAGCAGCTTCACAGGTTAGCCTTCAAAATTTTTTGACTACGATAGATCCGCTCTGAACACCAAGAACGTAAAGACTTGCTCCTCACTGTGTTCGAGAGATACAACACGATTCTGAAACATCTACTCAGCGTTTGCAGCAAGTAAGTAGTCGTTTCAGAAAAAAGTACTGCTTCAGCCTCTATGTGGCCGTAATTTCAGGTAGAAATAATCTTCATCTAAGGAATACTGAAAATCTAAGAAATAAAGACAACTTACAGAATGTCTTGAGGTAAAGATGTCTTAAAAGTTATTTTCTGGTCAGAAGTCTCAACAAAGCAAGATCAAATAACCTGAGACTGCGTTCAGTGATTGAGGGCCTGAATTCAAAGGTAGGAGGCTTTTGATGTTGCACATTGACGCTTAAGTGCAGATTCTGCGTGCCATGTTCACTACAAAGTCAAGTGAGGCAGCGATATCTAATATCCACAGATTGTATCAACTACAACTTCAAAGGACTGAAAATGATCACAGAAAACTTACGCTAGCAAATCACCACTGTTCTCAGATGGCACTAAGTATAGTCCAAATGGTAAGTTTGCTTGGTGTGCTTTTTTTTAGGACACGTCTATATTGTTTTCGAATAACTGCAATATTAGTTTTGTCAATTGTATTATCCCCGTATATTTATACTTGTATTATTGTTTGAATTATACCCGTCACATAAGAAGTGGCTGTAGTAAACCAATGGGCTTGTGGATGACGCTGTGCCATTTGAAGCGACCGGTCTCGGGTTCGAGGCTTAGTAGGAAAAACATCGCTCACTGAGAAGCAGGTACGTCCAACTGACGATTCTCAAATAGGACAAAACGCGCGTTCTGGATTCTGCTGCTACCCACTATCCATCGTTAGCATAATACAACATTGTTTAAAACAGATTTACTATGATCAGACGAAATATCTTAACAGTCACAGTCAACATAGGAGTTATCGAAATTGCTTTGTAACAGACTGAGTCGCTGCACCTCTATTCAGTATAATTAGGTAATAGAAAAAAAGCTTTTAGGATTTGTCCTGGTGCGAACTTGACAGACGCAAAGACCAATCACCAATTATTCGAACTTGTTATATACCCACGAATACGAGACCAAGGAAGAACACGATAGTGTAGTCGGATGGAATAGTATATTTGGATGGTTGTGCCAAAATACCGATGCGTTCCAACTAACTGGCTAGATAGTCGAATACGAGCAATGCAACGTAACACGACAACTTGCCAAATGGCGAGAATGCTTGACCGGGTGCCTTCAGCTTAGCGAGTCCAGTTAAACTATCAAGGTCAGCATCAATGTCGAAAGTCGTCAAACCCTAGGCTATTGATTTTAGGGAAGTGTATGACGCTACAAGCTGAAGGTTAGGAAACAAAGTTAATGAAATTAAGTGTTTCTTAAAACAATAAAGTTAGTGGAACGGCTTCAAAACAATAACGAAGTGTGATGTGATGGCTACGACGAAGATGAAGTATGAATATATTTGCTTTACTCTGATCGATTTTCAGTTGCATCACTTAGTATCTCGGACCAAACATTCGACTTATTTCTCACACCATAACCTGTAAGTTCATATCCTCTACAAGGCTCAGATGGACTGTTAGACACTTCAAAACTTGATGCGATATTTACGTGTGATCACCATAGGACAGAGTAGGTTTGATTTCGAATCCAAATAAGTGTGATCATGGGAAAAGGTATCGAATTTCCTTTTAGAGAACAAAGCTTTAACTTCTTTTCACTCTCCAAACCTTATCCTCTTTCATGAATGCAGCAGTTGTTTCGAGAAGGAATGAAGAACTTTTAGCTTCGTTGAGTAAAAATTCATGTTACATTTAATTATAAAACCGTGTATATAACACCTGTATAAATTATATGGTGGTTCCACTATGCACTTGCAGTGTTTAAAAGAGGATGGTAATCAAAACTCTGAGAAAGTTTTCACATCTTTCACTTTTAGAGATCAATTTTAAAAGTGTACACAAATAAAGCAAACAGTTGTGCAGTACAACTGACCCTCGGTAACTAGACGAATATCCTGCCAACAAAAGGCAAGCGGGGTTTTGGGTGTCCATATTTTATCAGACATATAAATATTAAATTTGGTGCAACTACTTAGGGAAATGAAATCCTGAATGTACAAATTTCGTTCCTTAGAGGTGATTGATCTATCAACGGATACACAATTTACATTTTAAAGGTCAAAAGAGTATTTCAAACATCCTCAAATTCTCACTGTATGTATTCTATAAACTTTGTGGTTATTCAGCATCTTCATCCAAAGAAACTGTAAAGTTCACAAGGTCTAACTTCAAAAAAAAACTATCAGTAAAGTCAGTCTGCATGGAGGCAGAAGACAAGAAGAAGACCCATATGAAAACGTGTAGGAAAAGCCTAATAAAAATTAAGAAGGTAGTCACCTTTGACAGACATCGCCTGTCGTAGACATTACGGCTGATAGCTTGCTTGAGTCACTGATAAAACGAAAAAGGTCTGAATATTAAGCATTTATTAAACTTATTTACCTGGTAGAAACAAACTTTAGTGAAGGATGCTACCAAAAGACTTCCCGTTGGTGTGGTTAAATTTTTTCAAAAGGTCAAGTAACGTAGCTGATTTTGGCGTTAATTAGTAAGCCTGTGCCTAAGGCTGTAGCCGATACACCTGTAGTCATGTTTAGCTTGCTTGATTCTCTCGAGTTCGCTATCCGACAGCACCATTTAAGCATCAGATGATTTTAAGAGCTAATACGAACCTTTTGTCTCAATTATTAGTAGGCGTTTTGGTGTTAAAAATTCGGTTCAGAAAAAAGTTTGACTTAAAATTCGCAAAAGTAAGGCAGATGTTTTCATCTTACCACACTCTGTATAATAGGAAATTATTTTCGTGCTCTGGTTTTCCTTTAGTCTGTGTTTTTGACGAATTTTAACGACCTAATTTTATACATCATTTCGGAGCATATAGGTTATGATATCACTACCTGAAAGCAGATTGTTGTTCTTACATTCACTCATGAACACAATTTTGAAATTCCCAAAAGCATGTCATTCAGAAGATAGAACTACAACATTAGTTAGTTTGTGCGCAGGTTTAGATTTTTCTCTTCCGGTGATACTTGCTGGGAACAATTGTTTAATTTCTCAGTGTAGTTATGAGTAATATCAGTAAAACCATAAAAATATACCCTCATCTTTAAAATAGTTCTCCGCCGTAAAACTGCAAAGGTAGAAAGCGGTATGCTGAAACGTTCAATAACTAATTGAAACCAATCATTCTTGTTTAATAAGGCGAAAAAAATTGAACCTTTGCAGTTACTAAGCAAGGCATTCCTGTAAAATATCTTTTCTTGAGTAAATATAAATAACTGTTGTTTATTAGCATCCAGCTTTCGTGAAAGTAAAATACACAGCTATGAAGTTGAAGGCAATACATAAGTGAAAGAATGAAATCAGAGGAAAGATATAACAAGTGATAGGACAGTAATCGTAGTGATCGGTCGTAAAAGTGATTAATGAGATCTCATTGCTCAGAAATCTACGCTGATATAAAAAAACTAACACTGATCACCATCATTTTATTTTCCACCGTATTTGAGAAAAACAATGTCTCCATGTAAATTTAAGACATTAGCTTGGAAAAAATTGAAAGTTTTGCTTTCCACTGAATCATGTAACGTATTTGTGCATCTCCTGGTGTAGACATGATTAGGTTTCAATCATGATAAATACTGCTGTCGTTCAGTAGTTATGGACAGTGGTAGAAGGCGGTCAATTCATTTTGCTACCTTTATAAACTTGTAATTCATTTCATTTGCTTATTAGAATATGTGTTAATCGCTGTGCCAGTTGATATCGTAAAGATATATTCAGCGGATATGACAGGTTTCTATATCTAAGTACTAATCTTTATGGACATACTCAAGCAATCCACCTTATCTGCAGCATTTCATACAGAATTGGTAGTGATCTGTAGAACTTTTATCAATGAATACAAGGAAATCAAAAGTTGAACAGTTAGAATGCTTATAATGAGAAGCCGCAAAATACTTTCTATTTTATATATTGTATAGATTTGAAATGTAAAGATATTAAAAGTAAATTTTTGCATACATTTAGCCTTTGATTTCTTAGAAATTTTGCAACATTTATAATGTGTTACCTAATGACTTATCTTTAGACTTGCATGCAGTTTGTTTAAACTCCTCGTAACTCCAACGCAACGCGAATCAATTATCAAGCTTATAACTTTTTTAAAAGAACATACATTTTAATTCCTCTTGCAAAAGTACCACAAATATGAATTGGGAATTAAATAATATTAAGAGTTAGAATCATAAAATTACTGTGAGCTAAATCAAAGTCAGTCTGATTAGTTTAATCTGAAAGACATTCGATAAAGTATCTTCAACATAAAAATATATCATAAGGTAGTTTTTGATATTTTTTTGGTGATCATTGTATAAAAGTTATCATCAAGGTCCATATTTCATAAATCCTTTGTAGTGCAACGTTCTTGCTACTGGTAATTTTTACTGAATAACAGTGGTTTCCTTAACTTCATAGGCCTTTTATTGACTCATATAACTATTGAACACTTCTGTTAGAAGTTTGATAACTTTGCTTTATCTTTAGCAAATGTAATCATTCAACGAGGTAAGTTATTTCATCTAAACACTAAAGTTCCATGGATTTTCTTCTCATAAAGCTTTATTTAGGAGATGAATTGTAAAAAAGCTATCCATAAGCTTAAATCTAAAAAGAGAAATCAGTCAAATACACTCTAAAGCTGTGATACTTTTAAAGTAACTACCTAAGACTTGGGTGGATATACTTTCTACCATACTGT
This sequence comes from Heterobilharzia americana, assembly GCA_944470555.2. Lineage (NCBI taxonomy): Eukaryota > Metazoa > Platyhelminthes > Trematoda > Strigeidida > Schistosomatidae > Heterobilharzia > Heterobilharzia americana. The sequence goes on from OX104127.1 coordinate 110,776,531, forward strand.
GTCAGTATAGGTCAGGTTAGTATGAAAGAGTCAGTCAAGGCGATAAGAACTTACTTCACAAAGCCTTAAAGTTACTAAGTGGCATTTCGAGTCAAGAAGACTTGAACTGAAATATTAAATATGACAGTAACTTCTTAACGGTAAGGAATCTGTGACTCAAGTGAAATTGCGTTCGCTTTTGAACTGAACATATTCTTTGATATGAAACTTATTTTCCAATTAGTTTGGCAGCTTACTGCCAGACTCTATATAAAATTCAAAAAGCTGCCAACAAACTCAAAAGTTATGGGTTTCATGTAGATAGGAAAATCTATTGTACAAATGCTGGGGTTATGGATGTTCTATGTAGCAAATAAATGGTTACCTCTAGACCTCAAACTGGAAACCATATTCAGTTGAGTGAGATTGCAGAAAAAGTAATTCTGTCTGGGACAGTTTAATTAGTAACCAATCTCTTTTAATTAGTTTTCCTATTTAAATTGTTAAACAGACACCAGATAAATCAAAACAATCTGTTTTTTTACATATATGTCAAATATCTTTAGTTTTGCAACAGAAATATGGTGACCATTTTAGATCAACTTCAAACATCTAAAGATAAATGGTTATTTACGTATGACAGATCATTCTTATTGATGAGAAAGTTAATCACACAATTATACGAAACATTAACAGCAAGCACAGAAGGAATTGTTCGGTTTTCTGAACATCTTGAATATTTGTTTATGTCTTCCAAGTATTATTTAAATGAATTATTAAAAACAATTGAGAAATTTGAAACGTTTTTGCATTCAGTTTTTGAAGATGATGTAAAGTAAGTATTATATATTGTTATTCTTGCTTTTAATAAGTAGTAGTCTTTGAAAACAATAACTGTGACAAATCTGTTTGCTTGAACTGAAGACCTTTCGTGTAAATAATCCCTTCATACTTCTTTTCGTTTTTTTTACCAAAGGTACACATATTTTATATATTGACTATCTTGACACCTAGGGCTTATATCGTCTTTTAGGTTCGTGTATGAAAGGTAACTCAGGTAACGCAAAGAAATAACATACACACTGACTTATATTCGTATACCACAATTATTAATTGACTACAAATAACTGATAGTTATGCTGAAAACAATAACAATCTAAACAAGATTGAACCAACCGATTTGACCTCACTTATAATATTGTAATCATGACCATTCACCTGAAGAGGCTCCGACAAGGTTTTAAACGAAACTTTCGGAACATTTTATTCCCAACAGGTTAAGATTTTCACAAATATAACTCAAACCTAATGTCAAGTCTTCACTCGGTGTCCAATATTTGTGAGAATATAAGGTCAGACCATGACCCAGTTAGTGACTAGAATGTTTATTTATTCTTCATGAGATTTTATATAAAGTCTGTTAATTTCCCACTAATTTTATCAAAACTGAATACGGTAACCTGGGAGCTTGACATCACATTCATATTCTCGAGAAGGATCTCCCTAGCAAGATTGAGATGTTGGTAAAACACACAAAATATTCGTCTTTTTTCTTATTTGTTCAAATATACCACGCTGCTAGAAGACAAGTACAATACACTAAATGCAATGCGTACATTCAATAGTCGGAAAACTTTAACTTCAATTAACACTGAAGATTCAGAGAATAATGCTTTCGATCGTCCCGTGGCTGACTTGGCCGCGTAACACAGACCCACTATTGTTTGATCTCTGCTCAGTTAAACCGAATACGGTGTCAGTGTAGTTAAAAATAGCTAACCATTTCAAAAATTAGCTAACCAGTTGGCCATTAAAGTTGAGAGAAATACACTTCCTCAAACTGTTTTTCAGTATTGTTTGGGTGTGTTCTATAACACTTTTCGATTTTAAGCTCTTGGAATGAAATAATTTACAGTCATACGAAAGAACTCAAGTACAGAAGTTGGCTGACTCTGTCAATGGACAGCAATGCAAAGCTGCAGGAGGTTTCTACAAAGTGTGTACGGAGTTTTTCCCATTCAATCGTTTTCTACAATGTTACGCCCTTATTATACTCTCAAAATTGCTTTGATATGGTTTTGCGATGTCACTGGTTATTCAACATCATTTGTTAACCAGTTGCCTGTGGTCGTTACTCTTAAGCTTCACTAAAGTGTCTTTCACACTAGAGAAGAAAGATTCACTTTTCAACTTCACAGAATTAAGCATGCGTTCAAAACTAAAAGTTTCTTTATCTAATGATGTTAGAATACACGAATACTAGATCATCGGCCTCTGTTTTATTACTTACGTACACTTGACACGTTCAGAATCTTTAATTAAGTGTATTTACACCTGACGAATATATTAATAATCTGGTGACAAGATATTTATCAGTTTTACTTCAAATTATTTAACCCACAAGAAATCGAAACCTGGAGTATGCAACGCGCGCCAGTGTTCATCTAACGGACATTCAAGATACAGCTCAAAAGGTTAGTCTTTCATAGTACTGATTAATTAATTTGCAAAACACTTGCATACAATAATCTCAAGGTCCCTTTTTCCTTCATAATTTACGGTAATGTTGTCTCTTATCTAGGAATTTTTATTGATTTTGATGGAATCCTAAACAAAGTAAAACTATATTACTATTTACTGATATACTTGTAATTCTCCGTTGTTTTATTGGATCGAATTGTCCGATGCTACACAACCAACCAAATTACCATAAAAGTAAAACTTTGTAGATATTTCACTTTTCACTCACCATCGCTTTGAAAGCTATAAAATCAAGTTCACTCTCCATATACAAATCGAGAAACTAAGCATGAACAATCAACCTCCCAAATACTCCCTACTCTTATCAGCAATGAATTTGCGACTAATATTTTTATAGATAGCTTTCAAAATATATCTTGTTAATTTTAATGAATAAACTAATTTAGTATAATACTGAAATCAGGTCGGTAAAACACAATGAAAACTTTTTAAAGCTATACAAATTCATGGAAATCACTAGAAAGATCGTCTTCACTGAACTAATCTTCTTCCCTGTGCTACATGAATATCTTCAATGTCCATTTTATAATCGTTGAAGAAAGCATTGACAGTGATGGCAGATTTCATTTGCATCTTCTCCAAATTCATTTGCTCTTCAGTACGAAGGAGAATTTCTTTATAAGATTCACCAATGCATATCGATAAGCTAAAAATATTTGAATCTCATCAACTAACTTAACTTCCTTTCTCAGACAGACGAACAAAATTACCGTATAACCTTGCACACAAGTGCATCACCTATAAAAAGAACAAGTGCATGGAAAAAGACTGATTTCTGAGTAGACGAAGGTGAACGGAAAGAAAAGAAGCATAAAAATGAAGGTTAATCAAAACATTCAAACTTTAAAAGGAGTCAAAGGGCGAATACATCTGCGCCATTGTGACTGATTTTCTGCCATACCACCAACACTCCTCAATCACTGATTCCTTTCATCTCTAGAACCCCAACCAGACAGTCTGCATCTCCCCACACAGCTCAGACCAACAGTAAGACACTTCATCGACTGATGCCATGTTTGGTCTGGCCACCCTGAACCCTCTTCCAACATAATCCAACCGCCTTTAACATGGCACATCGAAGAAGGCAGTGGCTCGGCATACGCTGTGCATGTCCAGACCATCTCATTAGACTAAGCTTCACAACCTCATCAATCGACTTGCTTGACTTGCCTAATACCCTTCACCTGACTTCAACATTGCTCACACAGTGATTCCACCAAACGTGAGTATTAACTATGAATAAATCTGTGACCAAGACTCTGCAACCACCTCATTTCTTCTACTTTCAACGATCACGTCTCACAGACATACATCAGGACAGAACGGACTGCAGCACGGTCTACTCGCCCTTTGATAGATAGTTAGATATCTTGTTAGTGGGTGCCACGGGTGACGCAAGTTGGTAAGTGAGAAACGGGTCTTCAATATCCGAGCGGAGAATTTGTCAGCAACCAACCCGTTCTAGCTGATGCAACTCCTTAGAATTTTAGACCTAACCTAAACAATACTTAGTGGAAGGAGTGAATTAGGATACCTTTAACGTTTACCAACACTTCTGAGAAACCATAGAATACGTGGAAACAAGCTGTCAACTTTTGGAATTACCATCTGCTAGACAGATATCTTGTTGGCGAAACAGATGGTGTAGGCTGACCACAAATACTTCGAGAAGAAACAATTACGCACTTTTTGTGTTAATGCGTAATAATAATAAACCTCTCACATACGACATGATTTGCTGTGGCTAGAGGCGACTTATAGCAGAATCTATTACATATATGTGTCTACGTTTTACAAATTTGAGGTTCATTAGGTAGATATATTTGAATTAAAGTGGTCCAAGAGACAACGGCGATAGCTGGAGTGATATTTCCCGGGTGCAAGCCTCGGTTGAAATATTTATGAATATCAAGACACGGCAAGTCAACAATTGTCAAATGGCGCTATCAGAAACTAATCAATGACAGAATCTATTTATGCTTATCCAACACGTATATACCAACTAAAGTAAATAAACTACAGAAAAAAAATTGGTAGTTAATGCAACACTATAATAACGAATAAAATAAAGTTTGCCTGTCAGCATTACCGATAAAAGTGCTGGCAACATCAGGGTATCCGCAGGAGAACCCATATGCCGTTTGAAGCGACTAGTTTTGGGTTCAATTCATAGTAGAGACAGCATCCTTCACTGAGAGGTAGGTACGTCCAGATGACGAGTCTCAAATAAGACGAAACGCGCATCCTGAATTCCACCGCTAGCCACTACCCATCAACAATATAAGTCAAGTAGTTCTAAGATAGATGATCACTCGTGCTTTTACGAAGACAGGTTATTGGGATTGGGATCAGTCTAAAATATTTTTATTGCATTTTGTATCATTACCACTAAGAAAACTTCCTCATGGCTGGTTGGCTTGACAGCCGGTAGCTAATGTGTTGTTACCAACATATGACTTAATTTTTTTGTTAAAAAGCTGTGAAGATTCATATGAATCATATCGTTTAATAACTATTATATTATCATGCTGTGTTTAAGACATTTACGGTCAAAACTCTAATGTGAACAGTTACCAGTCTGTAGATGGGTATACTGGGAGCGCTACAGACTAATCGTCAACGGCATGAAGTTAGGACAGAGTACAGAACTGTTTGTTAAAACCAGAAAGTGTTTTCAGATATTTGTAAGACGTGTCAAATACGAACTCATTATACTAACTAACAAAGTGTAACAAGGTGCCACACAGAACGAATACTGGACTGCTTACCTTCAGTTGAGTCATTGTAGCAGAAATGCAGAATCAGCATCAAATGCTTAGTATTAATTGAATTGGGATCTATTGATTATTCATGAGCTGTATACACCTACATCTTTTTTTTCAACATCATTTAATCATTTGAATGATTGAACTGACTTATTGTTCTTCTTAAATTAGAGAGCTAAAGGAGATAATAGACTGGTTGATAGTATCGAGGTTGTCAGCTTCTATGATGGTATAACTAGTATATTATGTTTTATCAGCTAAAACGGCTATTTCTACAACTGATTCCTGTTCTTTAATATAAGAGTAAAACTTGTGCACTGTGGTAAAGTGTAATTCCATTTTAATTGATTTACCATCTTGATATTTATTTATTTATTATCTTGATATGACTATGGACAATAAATTGTGTCCGTAAAGTAATCCAGTAAACAATACTATTACACTGTGTGATAAATCTAATAAATCAATAAAGGTGATTCTTGTTCTACAGACATGTTGACCAGTGTATATGGCTAGACTGAAGCTATACGTAGTTTTATCATTTCAGTAGACTTTTATGTATTGTTTGCTTTTTAAAGTAAACTATTTATTAGTATCCACTTTGCTGAGATTATACTGGATGGTGTAACGCCTGCATTAAATACGGGTGTGATACGTTTGTAATATTCTCTTTTTATCGACTTGTAACATAAAAGAGTGCCAGTGAAATACTAACTTAATGATGAAACTTCAAAACTTGTTACTTTCTTTTCAGGTGCTAAATAAAATAGGTGGATTGTGGACTGTTAAAAAACATGATCTGATCAATCACATCGCTTTGAATTCTGGTCAGTATGAGGTTAGCAATCCTGAAACAGAAGATAATATTAACCACAATAATGATAATGGTGATATCTGTTATACAGACAAGAAAGTCAAGAATCCTGCAAAATGTAAACAAAAAGGAAGTGAAACTGTTAACACTAAACGTTACAAACCTAGTGCATTCAGTTCAACACTAAGACTAGAGTGTAGTTCACAGAATGCAGCACAACCTAAGTTCTATAAACAACTTTTTAATAATACCAACTATGAGTTAACTTTATACGATTTAAAATTACTACTGAAATCAGCATCAGATGAATTTCATGAGTTATTCGTATTTCTGAAAGAGAACTTAAATAGTCAACAACCATCAGGACTGTTTAACTGGTTTAATTTAACAAAAGATATTAATGGTTTGGAAAGTGTTTACAATGTAAGTCGCAAAGATTTATTGAGTGTTCTTCTTTGGTGGATGAAACAGACTAACGGGATGCTACATTTCAAGCTTTTTCTGTAGCGAATTAATAATCGATTCGACTAGTTCTGGGTTCACTTCATAGTTAGAGACAGCATCCTTCACTGAGAGGTAGGTACATCCAGATGACGAGTCTCAAGTAGGACGAAACGCGCATCCTGAATTCCACTGCTAGCCACTACTGATCAACAACATAAGTAAAGTAGCTCTAAGGTAGATGATCAGGCTGAACCTTAACACTCCGTATACGCTGAAAAGTGGTAGTTTCTTGCTCATTTTATATCTTGTGGAATCTTCTGATGTTTTTAAGCGAATTTAATGACCTCCCTTCTATACCATCCAGGTTCCATAAAATCTTGTAGAATTTTCAACATATATCAGTGTGATGATGCTTGTAAACTGGCTTCTCTCATGTTAAATTACTAGTATGAGAATAAAATATTTATTTATTTAAGTAATTGAGAATTATGCAAATTCAATTAAAGTGTCCAGAGTTCATGTTAGCTTTGCATAAACTTTATTGGGAATAGTAGACAGGATCATGAACAGAAATCAGCAAAAGGCATCCTAAATGAATGAAAATAATAATAGCAGTAATAATGAACCAATGAGAAACGAATATGGAGAACCGGTGAAGGTGAAAACCAGACAGGTGTAAAATAATTAGAAACTGCACGTTAGGTGAAATAGGATTAAGATATATCCATTCCTCTGAAACCGATTTTGAGGTGGATTAGCTTAGATCTTCAACCTTGAGTTTTGACCTCTGTGTACTCAAACTAAGAAAGTCATAGTTTCCCTAGGTGGTTCAGGTTAACAATTCCTGGAAGTTACGTACTTGTACTACTTCGATCTGATCACTACGATGCATTGTTCATTCAGCTCCGAACCATGCTAAAACAGCTCAACACAAATGTAGGCGCCTGTCAATATACACTCAAAACCGCAATGATATCATCAAATTGTTGCTTTTATTTGTGCAAAATTTGCAAGGAACGCTTCAGAAGTCACCAGTTGCTTTAAATAACTCAGTCGAGACAATAGTCTGTTTTTTCTTAACAGAAGGAATTGATGATTATAAAAAAAGTAGTATCTTGGCATCTTTAGCACACAATGAACTAAGAAAGACTAAGTCCAACCTTTTTCTATAATTATGCAATAACATTTTTCCTTTAATTGACGATTTCCCATTTGTATTGTATTCTACTTACCTATACTACTGCGCTATACATAGGTGACTTATTATCAACTCTTCTTTACCTTCACCTTTTCATTTGCTGTCTAAAGAGGTTATCATCTATTCTGACAATACAAGAGCGTAATTTGATAAAATTAATCAATCTATATGACCTAGGTATATCAACTTTTATTCATATGATTGAAAAGTTAAAGAATAATTTGAACAATGAACAAGATGCTGGACCGTTTTATGATTTGAAACCATTGAAAGAGAAGTTTGATGAATGGAAAGATTTATTAACATTAGATGCTTCTCATCCAACTCAATATGATCCTTCAGTGAATAAAACATCTGCAGATGACAAAGAAGTCAACTATACAAACGATAAGTGAGTGAAATTGTTCTAATTTACGGAATGATTTCATTGCTCAGTCACTTTGTGAACTGAATTTTCATTGTGTTGTACTTTGAAATGACTAGTATCAGATGACTCCATAGAGCAGAAGAGTTTAGAATGAGTGATTCCCATTAATTTTGGATTAACACGAAAACCCTTGTTTCATAACTCAAGTCTAAACATACTTCCAAACCTTAAAAACTGAAAACGAAATCTTATTTCTTCACACCATGGTAAATTTCTATAAAGGCTACAGTTCCGTTATGGCGTGAAACAAATGTCTGTATCAAAATTATGACCCCTGAAAGCAGAGATAATGTCATCTATCATAATATCACAACAACATGTCTACTCATGTACAACTACTCATGCTCATTGTGTGAAGGCTGAGCCATCAGATGACTGTATAAACCTCACTAGTTTCAGGGACGTTGAAAGCGATCTAACCATCCTAGTAATACATACCTCTACAGTAGCAGTTACAGAATCAAATACTGCATTTAAGTGATTGAATAACCTATTTTAGCACGCTGATGTAACTGCAATCAGTATAATTTTACTAAAACATGACTACCTACTTACTCTAATTAAGCAACCACCTTTAGTTTTGTATTTTTTTTATCCTGAGTGACGATTGAACGTGAAATGAAAACTTAGAACGTTGTTGGATTCGTACCAGCGGCTACCGGGTTTCCGGCCCGTTGCCTATAATTTTTATTTGTCTAAGACCATTGGCATGATGAAATTAAATAGAGTTCGTGGTAAATTTTCATTTCCATAAACACATCATGCTGTTAGAAACACTGACAAGAAGTTAAATATCTGACGCCAGTTAGTTAGACAGACATACTTCCATGGAGAACCACTATTTATAACCAAAAGAAGATACTATCCACAACAAGATGCAGCCGTCTTTGGTGTATTATTTTCCTTCTCTGTATATAGGTGAAGGAATTCTAGTAGTCACCTGCTAGGTAGCTTCGTTTTTCATCTCATGTACCTTTTTTCAGTACCTTCGGAGGTTAAGAGTTTTAAAACTGCTTGAACGAAAACATTTGGAAGATTTTTTCCATCATAAAATGAATTCATCTCCTAATATTTGGCACATTTCAAACCATACGCAACCAGGATTTAACTTATATTTCTGGTATAACATCTAAGTAGCCTTATGTGATCGGCCATTGTCAGCATTATTAATACTGTGCCCAACATTGTATCTGGCGGTACTTGATGGATATGGTTGCGCAGCATAGAAAATAGTTATTTCATCGCATATCGGTTTCAGACCTTATTGGTAAGTCTACCTATCTTACTAAAACCTCGCTTAACCCTGAAGTAAGTAATTCATCGATTTGACCGTACCAGATACATGTTTATATTCATTTTCTGTGGAGTTTCAGCCATACCATTTTTATCGGCACACAGTAGAAAAGAATGTCGTGTATTCACTCATCCACATGCATGTGAAAATCTCATAGGCACCATGAATGACAAAATCTGAAAATTACCAGTCAACTGAATCCAGTATCTGTATCAGATGAAGGAATATAGATAGTGACAGACAGACAAAATCAAAGTAGAACTTCGCACACAAGTGCACCACCTCAAGTCCTCACAATTCATAGCAGTATACAAAGAACAGGTGGATAGAAAAAGAGTGATATCTAAGTAGATAAAGTGGTTTGAGAGAATAAACGATCCGAAAATAACCGATAATGTAAATATTCAAGCTTTAACAGGAGTCAAAGGGTGAATACATCTGCGCCACTGCGACCGATTTTCTGCCATACCACCAACACTCCTCAATCACTGATTCCTTTCATCTCACGAACCCCAACCAGACAGTCTGCATCTCCCCACACAGCTCAGACCAACAGTAAGACACTTCATCGACTGATGCCATGTTTGGTCTGGCCACCCTGAACCCTCTTCCAACATAATCCAACAGCCTTTAACATGGCACATCGAAGAAGGCAGTGGCTCGGCATACGCTGTGCATGTCCAGACCATCTCATTAGACTAAGCTTCACAACCTCATCAATCGACTTGCTTGACTTGCCTAATACCCTTCACCCGACTTCAACATTGCTCACACAATGATTCCACCAAATGTGAGTATTAACTATGAATAAATCTGTGCCCAAGACTCTGCAACCACCTCATTTCTTCTACTTTCAACGATCACGTCTCGCAGCCATACATCAGGACAGAACGGACTGCAGCACGGTCTACTCGTCCTTTGATAGATAGTTAGATATCTTGTTATTGGGTGCCACGGGTGACGCAAGTTGGTAAGTGAGAAACGGGTCTTCAATATCTGAGCAGAGAATTCGTCAGCAATTAGCCAGTTCAAACTTATGGAGCTCCCCAATGAAGTGAAGTGTTCAACATATTCCACTTCTTCATTGCCTATCATTATACTAGGAGTATTTGCAGCAGATCAATCTTATATTTGACAGGTGCAAGTGAAACGCATGCCAAACATACTCAGCTCTCTGCTCAAATCGTTCAAAAGACTCCGGATTTTGTCAGCATATTCACCCTGATAATGAAGGTACTTTCATATCTAAATAAAGATTATTATCTGATCAATTCATTTTATATTACTGTTAAAACCTGTGTTTTAGGCTTCCATACTATTTCCTGACCCAGCACTAAGTAATTATCAGTTTTAAGGTAAATCAGATAAGTTTTGTCACGTTGATTCCTCCACAGTCGTCAAGAAAGCTACTTCATCTTAGAATTCCTTTTTACCGACATCGTATATCTTCTTAGTCGTATCTTTGTCGTCAAAAACACCGTAAAGCAAATACGGAAAACTGAGAATCGTTTTTCATGAGTCAAATTTCACTTTCTTCCTTATCTACCTTGAAAAATTGATTAATGTGTAACTTTTTGTTGGTTAATATATTCTGATTTCAAATAACACACAGAAAAAAGGAAATTACAATGTCATCCATAACTGCATTGAAATTCAGAAAAATGTAAAACAAGGAATGCAATTTATTTATTATAATCTCTTTAGTAGCATATTCATGCAGAATATCAATGTATCATTTTTCTGTATGAAATGATGTCTTGTCTGTAGTTGATCACTATACATTTATTCCAGTCGTCACTAAAGTCACTGACAGGTACATCTGCCTTATAAAACTTTCATTTCTTTAGTGTAGGAAAGCATTTTAATTTTAATTAATTTAGGCGACAGGAACATTGTTGCTCTTAAGCACTCTACAGTATGTCTTCTGTTCTATTCTGCTTCATGTCTACATCACCTAAGTCATTTTTCTTCTGAACAAGTGAACTAAAAGTTCAAAATCAAATTACCCGTCACCAATCGGTTTTTAAAATGTAAGCTGTAAAATAAAAGTAGACAAACAGGTAGTTATGTTCAATAAATTAGATTCTCTGAGTGATATTTGTTTCAATTTTAGTCCTTCTTTCTTTCAACGTATATGTTTTTATTTGTTTATACTTGTACTTCCTCCCTGTTACACTGAAACTAATTGATCGGCGTCTGTTGACATGGGAACTCCTATTCAGGTGCCTCGATAGTTCCTGAAGAGGAGCCGATATACCACCAGAGATCGATCATTTTTATCTAATATAACAGCGGGGAATTACAAGTACCGACAAATAATAATAGCTGATACCCGTTGCATTAGAAATGCATCTGATATCTCAGTCACCTAGTAGATAACACTGGCGTCTGAAGCGATGGGTACGGGGTTCGAGCCTCAGTGAGTAGACCATCACTCACTGGAGTGCAGGTACATCCGGTTGAGGAGTCCCAAATTGGATGATGTTTTAATCTTGGATTCCACTATCAGTCACCACTAAGTGAATTGTGAAGTAAATATTTATTGTTTTTTCTGTTTTTTAGATCTGCTCAAACATTGTTGACCGAAAGCTATTACAACCAGTCGACGTTAGACTTGATCATCAATGTCCAACAAACACTGAATCAAAGGCTAAGTGAATTAAATCTCAACTTAGTCAATAATGTTAATAGAATAGAAAAGAAAAGATCAATTATATGTCAAAAAATAACTTCAAAATGGATATCTAGTGCAGTTATATGGATTTGTCTAAATGATTATACTAAGAACAGTCATAATAATAATAATAATAATACAGTGAAGGATCAGTTATTTGAAAGAATATCCAATCATAACTTGAACAAGTTGTTTATGAAAATTAATTTTGTAGAAGGCAATGATATAGAAACATATCCAATTCCAGGAAATAATAATAACAGGAAGACTGAAAATAGTATAACTGAAATCAATGAAAACCATACTGTAGGTACTATTAGTGCTAATCATAATGGTAGTATCATAGCTGATGCAAACATTAATGAGAATAATAATGATGATAAACATGATTATGAATGGATAACTTTATGTTTTAAGAAATATTATCAAAACTTACAAAATCAACTGAGTGACTTCCAAACAAAGTACAACCTAAATGAAGCTATTCATCAAATAATCAATGAACTTGATGATATATCGAGTAATTTGAATATGTATGTTTAAATTGATCACTTATATTAGTAATACTAACATAGTAGCTTGGATGAATTTTTAGAAGTTTACTACTAAGCTATAGATGAGTAATTGTGTACGAATTACTGGATAACTCTTTTATCATCCTCTGTTGATGTCCACACATCTATAGGTATTACTTTTGTTGACTGACCAGTCTTTTGCTTATTAACTCCTTATTATCTCAAGCTAACTGAGTCATTCACAGTGAAAGTAGCCAACAAGAATCAATTCTTTTAGGGGCCTGCTTAGATTTTTGGGTGCCGAGATTTTTCCACCTTATTTGTTACATCAAATTCTACCCTTTCAATTTGTCTTAATCTTTTGAATGTCTTTTAAACGCAACAAGTACTCTTGGACACTTTCAAAACTGTCGTTTTTCAAGCTAACAACAGAACAAAGAATAAACGATACACTGGTCATAGATGGGCTTATAAATGCGTAGAAATACAGTGTATTACTATTCCCTGGATCAGTATGTCGAATTGAAGATTTTGGTACTGGCTGAATAAACTACCATCACTAAAATTATGATCGATATTCTATTCATTCACCAGTCTAAACCAGCCCAAAATGTAACACTGTGTGCCCGTTTCACTTTGTGGGTTTTACTACTATTATTAAGATTATTCAAATGTAATGATTATTTCTTTTAAAGAAATTGTACAAGGAATGAGTTCTTTTGAACCATTGCAAGCTGAGAGTTTCATACAGCACCACACTTGTTGTTTGGAATAAACAGTGTCATTCACTTCAGCTAAGCTTAGTAACTCAAAGATTTGATTCTTTTGCTGCAGAGGCTGAAACATCTAAAGTTAGTCTTTTAATGATATTGTGGTAAAACGACCTACCAAATAACTTGTAGTCGCCAGTATTAATTTACTGGGTGCTGGTGTTTTACTACAGACTTTTCGAATACTTATGTGGGTATAATTACTATCTGTATGGTTTCAGAAATTTAATAAAATTACTGTTTCGACTAAAATACAACCGATTTTTCAGGTAGTTTATAAAATACATATATGATCTTTAGAATTAGTTAAGTTTAATAAGATAGATGTAAAATTCATCTTCTGTTATCCTCGGAATTTCAAGCATAATTAATATTGCCTGACAGATATGTAAATAACGATGGATAGAACTAATTTCCAAGGTGGTATTCATCATGGACTGACATCAGTTAAAGAACCATTGGAAACCTAGAACCCTTCGATAGCTGTTCCGTTCTAGTATGGAAGTCCTTAGAAGTACGCACCCATGAGCCCACCAGAGATCAGACTCCGAACTTTTGGGTTTCGCGTAAATACGTTAACCATCCAGCTGTTAGGTCACAGTTCAATGATCCACGGTTTCCTACTTCTGTCAATTCACAATCTAGCACGACTGTCTACCAAGGACAACACAGTTGTTCAATACCCCCAGGCTTTTAACAGTTATCCAATTGGTGTTGGTCCGTGAAGAATACTACCTTGAAAGGAAACCTCCATAAACCTGAATCATAAATAATTTTATCACTTGCAGGTTTTTATAAAAAGCTCGATAAAATTAAATGTCCTATAGTTCATAGTGTTGTTTATTTCATTTTTAATAATATGACAATCATTTTTAAGGACACGAAATTATCTCAACTTATCTACTTGCCTATCAACTGCAATAAATCGTTTAAGCTGTTAAAATGAAGTATGAAGTTTATGCATTTAAGGTGCATCAAGAAATGGTATACTTATAGTTTATCATGAGATGAAAATGAATAACTAAATTGATTTCGGATAAGTACAGACTATTTGATTTCTTTTATCCTTATTTAAAAATACAAGATTAGTCACGTGACAAATCACTGGATAAGTTGCATGCTTCAGTTAAAAGAAGAACAACAGTTTGATAAATTATTTAAGGAGGATTTCGATCCCATGGCACACGTGGTTATGCTTTGGGGAATATGAGATGTTCTTTGCAGAAGCTGATGCCTTTTAGATATATTTCATTCACACAGTTATTTATCTTTAATTATCAGTATTCATGAAGTATTTTTCTCACGGATCACTTTGTCCTATGAATACTTATCACATTTGAAACTATTCAGTGGTTACGGTTAGCGAATATGTTTATCAAAGGGAAGGAAGGTAAAATCATTATTCGACGCATAATTCTGTTCCCAAGTGCCTATAACTAACTGTCTTTTACATTTGTGCAGGCAGAATTGACTGCTCACAGTATAACTTAAAGTCGAAGGTTGGAAAACAGATGAATACAAGCTATCATGTAACTTACTTCTTGTGAGAACTGAATTTCGATAGTGTTTCATTGTGCGTTTGACTTTATCAGTGACTGTTAACCTGCTTAAAACAGTCAAGTCATTCTTGTCACACTCTTCATGTATGAGAAACAGTAAGAAGTTGTTTTAATACAGAAATTCACATCTTAGAACCTTAATTATTAGCGATGATAGTTGGAGTGAGATAATAAGGGTTTCAAACTAGACAGCATTGGTATCAAAATTTCTCTCTGTTAGAACCATCGTTGAATATCACTGAATGTCATACAGAATATTTTCGAGGTCTAACCATGTTTCACCCAAGTTTTAAACGTAATAAGTAAGCTAATTGACTGAAAATCCCAATACACTATATCAGGGGCTAACTGGCTGTAGACAATTTGTGGCAAAGCACAGATAGACGATGGACAAAAAGATATCAATCTAATGTTTGTAGATCAGATTGCCACATTTTGCGCATGATGAAATCAATAAAAATGATGCGATCCTAGGCATCATATATCAGCACAGGAAGCCGACTGATAGTATAACCAACTTTGTAAGGAATAAGCGACACGTTTATTTTATTGTGTCACTAAGTACAGCTTCCCAAATGTTACAGATACACTTTGCTACTGAATGTAAACAATTACGAAAGGTGAATGCATTGTGTCTTATCGGTTGTCTTCAGCGCTACAGCCTCATGATTCACTTTACAGAAGAAGTATGTTAGTTTCTCAATGTCGATCCAATCGACATGATGATGATAGGTAAAAGTGGGTGCCTCGGAACTCTTTTTAAAAATTCAGTATTAGTTGGCAGCTAAATTTAACCACAAATACATATTTTATTCGAGACTACCAAAGTGAGTAGAAATGATAGTCAGAAAACATTTGTCTGCATCAAGAAACTACCAATTATATTTTCAAGAATAGTTTCATGTTTATGTACTTACTATAGCATTTATGACCGCATAAGTAAATGAGCTAGCAACTGAATCAAACGAATTGAGGTTATGAGATAAACTTATCAGTCAGTTATTCTTAGTAGGGAAGTTTACATCGGATTTAGGTTGAATTGATTGTGGCGCATAAATATCAATCTGTACAGTTTTCAGCTATCTAGATATGCATATCTTACATTGCTTTCCTTAGCCTGCAAACTGGTTGGTCCAAAACTTCATTCTATAATAAGATTGGGCATGTGAATCCTTTTTGTAGCAATCAATTTTGGAAATTTCGAATCAATCGAATGATATTCATTGAACACTAAAAGTTTCTGCAAGCTGGAATCCATGTTCCGGTTTACACTGAAATCAATACATCCTCAAAAAACTCCAAATTGAACTACTTTCTGGAGCTCGTCAATGACATATTTCGAGGTAGATTTCCTGAAGTCCGAATATGAAGTGGCGAATTGTGAGGTCAACCAAGTTGGTTGTGAGGACAAAAACTCACCAATGGCACTGGATGATGAAGTAGGTAAATGTGGGTTATTGAATTTTCCAGTTGCTGAATAGCTACATGACTGTCATGAGACCTGAGGGTTATGGGTTTGACCCCTGAGGAGGGGTCGTTTGTGCATACTGCCGAAGATTCCCATTATGGAACGAAACAGCTATCCAGTGCTCCCCTATTTTTAGTAGTTCTCCGAGTGGCATCAGTCCGTGGTGGACACTACCTATAGATCTATAGATCTATTCTTGTGTTCACTTAATTCAACAGGACGCTCGTTAGTATATCTGTCCTCCTCCATTCTGTCCTAGATTCGCGTCGTAGAAAATTTTATGAGATGAATTATAACAGGTTTATAATAATTAGGATGAGCGAAGTGAATCCCTAGTGAACACTATTGGAAAGAGCAGAATATCCAAGAAAAGTTAAATCTTACTTTTCATTTGCCTCCCAGATAAGTCCCAGATGCTGTAAGTCAATCCGTTTATCTGAACTGTATTGCTAGATAACGTTAAGTTCGTTTTCGGTATGATTGTAAGCCCCTCTTATTATCTATGAGAAAGGCATATTCAACAAGCAAACTAGCCCTGGCATCGTGACTAACTTCTGCTGTTATGGGCAAGAACATTTTCAGACATCCAGTAAAATAAATACTATAATATCTAGAGTAGCTTTAGATACGGAATTCAAAGGTTCCCAGTGTATGAAAGTTTAATGTTTGAGCTATAATCATACTCATACTCTGATATCTACAAACTGATCTCTGATAGATTTAAAGGCTTTGGAGACAAATTAAAGAAGAAAATGGACAAAATACTTCACCTCCTAGCTCAAATGGCAACATAGTCGATGGCTAACAGCACCTGGTGGCAAGCTATGTTGTGGAACATATTCTGACATAAAAAAGGACACATTCGTGAAACAAATATTAATTTATTGGAGTAAATTTTATTGATGCCAGTTTATTCATTGTATGAGCAGTAAACAGAATTTTATTAAATTTTAGAAATACAAGTTTATCTAAGTATTTCAAGGAGAAAGAGGATTGTGAAGTATGGGAACAAGAGAAGAATTATTTAGAGGTATTTACTTTAGTTTTCAAATTTATTAACAAAATAACACAATAACTTACAGTTAACCAAAACGGAGTTTATCCAAGCTTGGTACAACTTATCCAATGAACTATTCTACAATCATTCTGAATGTGCAGAAAGTGTGAAAACAGATTCTGCAAAGGTAATACGTGTTCAGGCAATTTCATTAGCACTCTTCATTGGATTAGGAACACGCGCAACGTGAAGACGCTTACTGTAATACTAGTTTCAACCTGGATCAACTGCGTGAGAGAGATCACAGTGAATTATTCTGTATTGACTCACTTGACTATCTCAACAGATTATATGAGTAAGTTGCAACATATATATATATATATATATATATATATATATATATATATATATATACACGGTATATGACACAAATTTTCAAGCTTGCTAACTCGTTCCACTCCAACTATCATTGTCGAATAGATATTCAATTGGGAAAACAATGTGAAACCAGTTTCCTTAGACCATAATATTAATTATAAACATCCAGGCAATAATTTTTGCAAATGTTCTGAGAGAAGTTGAGCGCCGAGTCAGGTAGATTCATTACATACGTGAGTTTTTATATAATCCCAGTGTATTTAGAAAATCGAAAACAAGATTTTTCTGAACGTTTTGCGGTGTATGCTACAGCTTCTTCAGCAGAATATTCGGATTTTTATTTAACATCAAAACATTTACCGTCAAAAGGAACATGTAGAAATTTCTGTCTTTATGCCATTGGTTAGCTGTTTTGTTGTTCAGACTGATTCCTTACAGTTAGTCATAAATTCATGCAGTCTTTGTCATCTGTCATCAAAGAACGATTCAATAATCAAAGTGCATGTATGCGTATGTGTGTAAACTTTTTATGGAAAATGTCATTCGTTAATAATGATAAATTGGTTGGTTGTGGCTAGCAGAAGAATCCAGGACGCGCTTTTCGTCGTAGTTGGAACTCGTCATCTGGATGTACCTGCACCCCAGTGATGTTATTCCCACTGGAGCTCGAACCCCGTACCCATCGCCCCAAGCGCCAAGGCATTATCCACCATGCCACGGAGGAACGGTAGCCGCTTCTTGTACGATGGATAGTAGTTATTACTATTTATTGACATACTCGTTATTCTCCGTTGTTTTGTTGGATCGAATTGTTCAAAGTTCTTTTGCTAGGCACAACCAACCAATTTATCATAATTAACATTCAAGCAATATCGAGGTATCCGCATAGGAGCCCATATGCCAGTAGAGGTCAAACAATTCTATCCAACAAAAACAACGGAGAATAACAAGTATATCTATAAATAGTAATTATGTCATTCGTTGTTTATCATATAAAAATGAAAAATATGTTTGTATATCTACAACAATTGATACATGTTGTTTTTTGGTTTTTAAAGTGCAAATTTAAATCGTGATCTTTTTTTAAAGTTTTTGATTAATTATAGTCTGTCATATAGGTGACAAATCAACACCTTCCTTTTTGTTTACAGCATCTGTTGATGTTAAAATATGCCAGGCTTCTGAGGTCAATCTTTGTTTATGTGTAAGGAAACCCTTCCCTAGTATATCAACATTGTCAAAATCTATTTTGTGCTCACTTTCAATGGCGTACATTGCTATTGCTGACCTCTTTTCCAAATTTTTCAATTTCACTTCATTTTTTGGTGGGTGTTCACTGCACAATCTATATTCATTCAGTCTACTTTCAGCTGCCTACAAATTTCACCAATATAGTTGGCTTCACATTCCGTACATTTTATCTTATATACACAGTTGTTTTGTGCCATCTTTAGGACCACATCTTTCACTTTGACTAATGTTTTTTCCAAAGAATTTGAGGGTTTAAAATATGCCTTAATACCATACTTTACACAAACTCTTTGCATTTGATCTGAAGTACCCTTTCTGTATGGAATTGTTATTGTTGATGTCCATGACTTCTCCTCTCTCTTAGTTTTCTTGTCATTCTTCAGAAAATGCCTTCGATAGTCAGTCATTCTCTATCAATACTTTTCTTATTTTAGGAATTTCGTTTTCTTCATCTTCCGTATCCGTCACAATATTTTTAGTACTATTTAATAGGTCCAACGTTACTGTGGTTTTAACGTTCATTGGATGGTCAGATTGAAAATTTAGATATTTATCAGAATGTGTAGGTTTTCTGTAAATTCTAATTTTAAATTCTCTTTCAGGTGTTCTTTGAATAAGACAGTCTAGGAAATTCAACGTTCCTACACTCGATTTGGTTTCATTTGTAAATTTTATGAAATTCGATATTGAGTTTAAATGTTGTAAAAAACTTTCAAGTTCTGTTTTGTTGATGATCACAAAGATATCATCTACATATCTATACTAAAGCTTGGGTTGACAATGAAAACTATTTAAAGCTCTTTCTTCGAATGCTTTCATATATAAACTAGCTACAATCGAGGATACTGGTGAGCCCATCGCAACGCCATTAGTTTGACGGTATAACTTGTCCCTAAAAGTCAAAATTCGATCGACTACTAAATCCAAACAAAATGAACTCAAATAAAGAAAAAAACATAACAGATTCGAAAGTGGTATACAGTTTATCAAATAGACAGCTAAATGATAATGAAATGACAGTACTTAGAAAGGGACTGAATTTTAATCTAACGAGAAGACCTTTGAACGCGATAGAGCTAACTCCCATTATAGAACCAGTTATAACGCTGTTACCAAAAGAAGAAGCAGATATGGTGCAACAAAAAATCGGAGGTATCATCTCGAACCAGAAACCTGGTATATCAAATCTCACAAAGCAAGAAATTTATGCTCTAAAGGCTTTAAAATGGAACAAAGCAATAGTGATAACCGATGCTAACAAAGGTAATGTCACAGTTACACTAAACAATGAAGATTATGATAAAAAGGCATTGGAACATATTAATTCAAGTCCATATGAACCAATACCAACAAATAAGATCTCTAACACACTAAACAAAATGAAAGCCGAAACATGCAAATAACTCAGACAGTTAAAACCAAAACTGGAGAATGCAACATGGCTTTCGTTAGCATTCAAGACGAATTCAGCAGCAAGATTTTATGTGAGACCAAAAATACATAAAATTGACATCCCGCTTAGACCAGTTGTGGACTTCACTAATTCAGTAACATATCGTCTATCAAAATATTTATCAAAATTATTGAAACCATTGGAACATGAGATTACTTCTAATATTAGAAACTCAGAAAAATTCAAGAATAAACTAATGGTTAACACGATAAGAGAAGAAGAAATTATGGCAAGTTTCGACGTAATTTCTCTTTATACCAGTATTTCTATACCTGATGCACTTAATATTTTAAAAAGTTTACTTGATAACGATCAAGTAATACTAAATGGATATCCCTTATCATGAGGAGACATTATGAAATGCTTAAGATTATGTTTAGAGTCAACATATTTGACGTTTAGGGACAAGTTATACCGTCAAACTAATGGCGTTGCGATGGGCTCACCAGTATCCTCGATTGTAGCTAGTTTATATATGAAAGCATTCGAAGAAAGAGCTTTAAATAGTTTTCATTGTCAACCCAAGCTTTAGTATAGATATGTAGATGATATCTTTGTGATCATCAACAAAACAGAACTTGAAAGTTTTTTACAACATTTAAACTCAATATCGAATTTCATAAAATTTACAAATGAAACCAAATCGAGTGTAGGAACGTTGAATTTCCTAGACTGTCTTATTCAAAGAACACCTGAAAGAGAATTTAAAATTAGAATTTACAGAAAACCTACACATTCTGATAAATATCTAAATTTTCAATCTGACCATCCAATGAACGTTAAAACCACAGTAACGTTGGACCTATTAAATAGTACTAAAAATATTGTGACGGATACGGAAGATGAAGAAAACGAAATTCCTAAAATAAGAAAAGTATTGATAGAGAATGACTGACTATCGAAGGCATTTTCTGAATAATATTATTAAGAAGAATGACAAGAAAGAAACAGACAAGAAAATGTTGACACAACATTTTAGCAGTTGAAAAACTACTTAGTTTTGAGATACATCAACATAAACCATTCAACTTGTCAATTATTTGCAGACTGATCATCCTGTTTAAAATATACCGGTCCATGAAAGTCAGCTAGCCAGATTCAGGTGGTCTGTACAATTCAGCTCTGTGAGCTGAATTTGTTCTAGTACACCGCTGATGATCTCGGCCCTAGACAAGTAAAACGACCGTTCGGTGCTCAGATCACTCTGATCTAGATGGCAAAATCCACAGAACAACCTGAGTGATTTATAACCACTTTGGTTGTTCAGTAGTACATTTCTTGAAGAAATTTACTGAGTAAACTAACTTAAAATAAATCAGTCGGCTTCAAATATAGTGAGTTACTTGGCCAAACCATAATGAGATAGATTGTTGCTACGATACACAGGCGGAGAGAAATAGGTGTTATCTTGCTTATATTTATGCAGTAGCGAACAAAACTAACGAATGCTACCACGTTTGCACCCTTGAAAGTCAGTATAGTGAAGCATCTGAAGTAGGAACAGAATAGTAAATTCAAATAATGACATCAGTTCCTTGGTAGTCTAGTAATATCAGCACCAACTTCTAACCATTAGTATGTTTGGTATGCCAACGATTTTATCCTTTTTCTATCTCTAAAAGTGTAGAATGAAAACTTTCAAGTAAAGCAGCTTCCAGTGTTGAAGGAGTGATAGTCTTACCATTCACAAAAAGAAAATCTATAGTAAATCAGTATGTCAGTTTTTGTTTATTGAATGCAAGAAGTCTACGCTTGCCTTCAGTATTCCGACCTTTTTCAATACCACGCGTGACAGTTCTATACATTACTTTCACGTGTCCCAGACTAGTTGCACTTCACTGGTCAGTAATGAGTGCACAACAAGTAATCGTCACTGGAAGAGTTCCCGAAGTCTGAATGAATATACGAGGTCTGTATACGATAATACTAATGCCTCACTCATCTGCATACACTTATTTCTAGTGACCTGTTACTTTCTTCAAATATTTAGTTCTTTATCTTAAGTGCTTTTTACGTGATAATCTAACACCACTTTTCAAGGTATACCGCTTTAATTACAAGTTCGTAGTGTTACTGACTAAGACAATTAATACAAATCAGTTCCTCTCAAATTTTCAACTTTATTTCCATTTTCTTTATGTCCGCATTTCAGAGCAGCATCGGAACGTAAGAAGACTGTTGTAATAAGACGTAAAAATATAGAAGAGTCAATGAAATCTAAACAAGAACTGATTAATAAACTTGAAAAAGAAATGGAGGATGTAGACCAAAAGTTAATTGAACTTCGGACGAAATTGGGTGAAACATTTGAAAGCATACAATCAGAATTTGAACTAGAAAAGTGAGTAATTGCAGAAATACCTTTTTAACAATACCGAAACCGAAAAGACATTTTCTACAGATCTTCATTGTTATTACTATTATTTTCGTTTGTAATTTAACTTCGTAGATTTATACTTAATAAAGTGGGAGTAAAATAAAATGCTGAATATAAAGTTACATTTCACTGATCAAAACCGCTAATGAATCATAATTCCCTACCCCCCCCCCCCTGTTCAGTTGAGTATTATCGTTAGGCTTTACACAGTAGACATGGATAACAGGGAAATGAACATAATCACAGTGTTGTATTTAAACCCGTAAATGGTAAATTACTTAAGTTTGGTAATAAGTTTATCTGGAAAAACATAGGTGTTTTGGACATGAATTCTACCCATTTATCGAACGACAAAAGTCAGGTAATTTACGTTATAAAGGTGAGAGTGAAATCTGGAGGGGGCAACATATCAGAAGAAACAAGGTTAAGTGTCATAGAGGCGAATATTGATTTCTGCATCCATATAACAGGATGGAAAAACCTAGAAGTGATAATCTGGGAAGGTCGTATTGTTAGCGTGAAAAATGCTTGTGTTGAATAATGTATTTGAATTGATGATCACTGACTCATCATATATTCCAGCTTGTTTTAAGAAACCCACCCTTTAGGATATTTATTTTCAGCGGATTTTGTCGGCAGTTTATGAAACAAACTTAACCCGAAAATTCCTGAAATGCCTCTCTGCTTAGTTTTGATTCACGTCTGGCAAAGCTGAACCATTTACAACAGTGACTATATGAGCACACTCAGTTGTTCAGATGATTGACATTTACCTTTTTTAAAATCTAACCTGAGATTACTGGAAGCTTCAAAGAATTTCTCAGATTGTTGTCTCGTGTAATATCAACCTAAATACTTGTTCAAATATCGTCTTAATACTGTACGGAAGCTCTAAATGTGTTTATGAAATCCCTCCTAGTATTGGAAGCTAAACAATATCAAACGGACACTGTGAAAGAAATATTGGAGTTAAACAGTTTGCAAAAAACTACCTTATGTGTAAGGTGTGGGTAACAAAGTGGGGCCAACCTTCATGATAAAAATTTGAATTCAATCAGCAAAACATATCAGATACTTCAAAAGAGTTCTAACTTCATAAGTTCCGAAACCATTACATTTAACAAGATACTTGCAGATATTGATATGCACCTACGTTAATAGCTTCTAATTAATGTTCATATATATATATACTATCGCCACACAGCTATGTTTACACGATCTGATCTACGGGTGGCAATCAATAGACCTCTCAAGTCATAAGTGCTGGTGAAGAAAATCGAAAAAGGTAACTGTTTCATGTTCCCTGACCCTCGAGGTTTGTTCTTCAACGTTTCATTTCCAGGCTAGGGCGACCTCATCATTATTTACCTCATAAAGAAGGTTCAAAAGCTTGCGGGTAAGCTAAGTGGTGCATCACAGTGGCGCGTCACATTCCGGAGCTACGTTTCACTAGTTAATCGACAGGCCACAGACTACATGTTCTTACTCATCAACAAGACAGACATATCTGCGTGCCTAGTGAAACTTATATTCCCCAAGATATTCGAGCATAATACCCTTGGTTATCAAATTAGGTATCACAAGGTTCCACACAGGACCTACTACCAATGAATATATATATATCTGTATATATATATATATATATATATATATATATATATATATATATATATATATATATATATATATATATATATATATATATATATATAGTCAGAGAGAGAGAGAAAAAAAAACTAAGGGTCATGAGATCTTGCATTTACAAATTTAGGAGATTAAAATTAACAAGGTGATGCAATATTGACCACTGTGTGTTTCTAAATACATAGATCAGGTTTGAGTCTTTTAATTGTAACTGTTCCAGCAAACCGCAAAAGAATGGGCTTCATTTGTTTATTGATCATTTTGAATGACTTTAATACGTCGAATTTATGTCTAATATCAAGCAAATACCAAGCCATTTCACGAATTAAGCCCTATGAACCCTTAAGACCCAAATTCTTTGAGATATGTTCATGAATGCGGACAAGAATCCTTCTCTCTATTCTTCCGGTGTATGCGCTTTGCCAAGTACATGTGAATTGGTTGATACAATCGGAGGTAACAAGAGTTGAGAGTTTTCCCACTTTGGACCATCTCAACGAGCGTTTAATGTGATATGCACAGACTAACAGGTCGGTTGGATACGTCCATTTTATTGCTGCACTCAGTCTATAACTCATCTGTGTGGCAATTTCATCCCCTTTGAAGGCAAGATATAGACAGACGAGCTTCTTGTCAACTGTACTTTACTTAATTCTCTTCGCTTCTATCCTATCGTAGTTATCAATGAATTTTCGTGGGTAGCCATTTTCGCGTAGACAGTTTTTGACAAAGGTCAGTTCTTCCTCAATTTGTTCTTCAGAGCACAGTTTACGTGTACAGCTGAAAAGTGTTCTTATCAGACATTTTTTGGTAGTGAGTGGGCAAAAGCTGTTGAAGCCTAAATAAAGCCCCCCCCCACGTGTCTTTCCGATGAATGTATCTATGAATCTTTCCATTCGCATGGCACTATTGACTGAGGTCTAGCGAGTGTAATTTGTCGTTATATTCAGTTTTCATGAACATATCCCAAAGAATTTGGGTCTTAAGGGTTTATAAGGCTTAATTCGTGAAATGGCTTGGTATTTGCTTGATATTAGACATAAATTCGACGTATTAAAGTCATTCAAAATGATCAATAAACAAATGAAGCCCATTCTTTTGCGGTTTGCTGGAACAGTTACAATTAAAAGACTCAAACCTGATCTATGTATTTAGAAACACACAGTGGTCAATATTGCATCACCTTGTTAATTTTAATCTCCTAAATTTGTAAATACAAGATCTCATGACCTCATGACCCTTATTTTTTTCACTTTGATATGTTTCAAAACCTACTCTAGGCTTCTGAGCTGGATTCATTTGTACTATATATATATAAAACGTACTTTAGTAAATAGACAAGTATTTTTCGAACTGAGATCGAAGGTAAAAAAGATTTAGGTTCACCAACACGCATGAGGGTGTTAAGACTACTTACGGTGCTGTTAAATATACATAAACTGATCACCAGGTGGTACTTAACGTAGCGCTCCGATTCTACGTGTTGTTTGGATTCTACCGATCAAGCTTACAACCCATCTGCTGATTGAAACGACATGACACAGAAGTGCGTTTTGTTTCGGCATCAGGTGTTAGGAGTCTTCCAGTAGAAAGTCCTGAACTTGAGTTTGACACTTGTTGGTACCCTTCATCCCTAAATGCTATAGTGACGTACATTATAGAAAATCACTTTAAAGTGTTTGAAATACACCACTATGACTGCTTTCTCGGGAGCCCTAATACGTGTATTTCAAGTGTATGTTTACTCTAAGTTCTTTGGTCTTTGTGACAAGCTTATGAATAAGAGATAAATCTAAAATGATTGTAGAACTAGACGTTCTGAAATATTTAGGTTTTCGTATCCTTATCTAGACATAATTTTAGGTAACGAAAAACTTCCGTGATTTTAGTATTTAGAAGTCTAACTAATGTTTAACGCAGAAAATCTGTAACACAAAACGACTACTATCTCTACGTCATTCATCGGTATTAGGTGCCTCAGAAGCGTAATAGCATTTATTTAAGTAGGAGGTATTAATTTACGGAATATACTAAGTTCTGAACAATTTAAAGGCTGAAGATATTGTTACCTGAGAAGTATGGCAGTTAATAGATTTCAATCACTTAGCTTGACAGAAATTGTATGACTGTACATTGTCATGAGCGAATTCAGTAGAAAACTAGTATTTCTACAAGCTTACAACTATAACGGATTGTGCTATGATCTATATACTGTACAAAATGGCACATATGTACTACTGACATTTGATGATTTGAATTTCGAGCCTTAAATTGATGTTGCATTAAACTGACGCGTTATCTCAGTCAGTGACACCTGTGTGATGGGAAATACTTTGGAAACAAAGTTTTATTCTCATTTAACAGGAATTCTGTTGACAATTCAACAGATTAGTAAATATTCTTCCAGGACGAACAAGTTCATTTTTAACGACAGGGATAAAGTGATTCATAATTATAAAAAACTTAACTTGAGGTAAACAGTTTATTCTTGGAGATATCCAATTAAAAAGTCAAAGATAAACAAACCCTGATGTTGTTCTGATGTTAAGTTCAACAAAAAATTCACACTTCATATGAGAATAGAATTTGGGCACTGTATTAGCGTATAATTCCATTATAGTTATCAGTAAATAATGTTTCATTACGTGATACATATAAAAAAACTGTGATGAAAATTTATACTTCATTTATTCAGTAGTAGTACCTGCCATCGTTAAAACTCAATTATTAGGATTTTTATTTTGCTTAACTGATAAGAAGAATCTTTCAAAAAGATAATATGGTTAAACGTATTAAGCCAATCTAGATTTTAGAAAACCAAGTAGTTATGATCCATATACCAATGGAGGGCGAAATATTGATTAGATAGCTATATTAGCGCTTTACCAACCTGATAACAACAGCTGGCTTTTTAGCCTCACATACGTAGGCAACCACAAGTACTCAACATATAACCCTTGAAAAAAGGTATGGTTACGGCAAGCAGTATGTTAGGAACTGATTGATTTCAATATGATTCCCATCATAGATGAATTAGAGAACTTTTGTTAGCCCCTGAATAAGTGACGCATCTACATTCTATACTCGCTATGAGATATTCAAACAGTTTAAAGAATGTTGACTCTATGACAATACCTTAATTCTCCTTTCATCAAAGTCTAAGCTATGATTTATCAATCATGTTTTAGGTATGATCACACTAATTCCGTATAGATCAAATAGGTAAATGTGTAAAACAACAAGTTTTCAGGATACGAGGACAATCTTATGTTTTTGAAACTAAAGAATTCAAAGTAATATGATCTCATATTTCCCTGAAAACCAAAGAGTGGTTTCTTGTAATCTCCTGGTATTAAAACCTAATTTATCACATAATATTTCCAGTGACTTGAAGACCACATATAGATGTAACAGAGAATGACCCCTACATTTCCCACGATTGTTGCAGTATTGCCTGGCTTCCTAGACTTTGAAAGACAGAAAAGGATTCTAACTCATGGCCTAATGATCGAAAGTTGAGTGACTAACTAATGTACAACAGCTCCAAATCGTATTCTTTGACCTACTATGAGTTCCAGGAAAGCGTTCCTCAATGAAAACTGAACGGCATCGGGGAGGATCCAAGGGAGTTTTCTAAAACAAGCTAGCTTAAATCTACGTAGTTCTCATAGACCATATTTATTTAAAAGAGATGTGAGACAAATATTTCCTTATGGTATGAAACGCTTTAACAGATCTCACTTCTGATTCCGTAGGTAGTCAAGCTGAGGGCTTTCAGACATCGTCATAAGCGTTATTCACTCGTAGGGTCACAGTTTGATGGTTGGTGTTTCCCTACTCTAAACTATTCCCCATTTGCTGCATGTATATTCCATAACACTAAAAAAGTATTTTTCCCAAAGATATTATTTGACAGTGGCTAGCAGTGGAATTATTAAAGCACGTTTCGTCATATTTGAGACTCCTCAGTCGCATTTGTCTTCATTCATGTTAACATTCTTACTGACATTCAAAAACAGCATCCATCGCTTCGAGTCTATCTAAGGAACTACGAATTCGAGTAACTGTAACTATATTGCTGAACAGAATGAGTAGTTGGACACTAACCACACCACTACAGCTCGAAATTTGCTACTATCATCATCCGCACATTAAAAGAATATGTGCACCTCCTTCCATACTTGAAACACTAGTGAAATTTAGATGAAAAAAGATAAATTCATTCACTATGTGTCTAATATAATTTTATGTATTTTGGAAAACAGCAAGTTACACCCAACAATGGTACAGCCATTTACAACTTTACATTACTATGCTTAGACAATAGGTGAATTTCGATGCAGCAAAAATATGTACAGACAGTTTTTTCCAAATGGCGAAAAATGTATTCTTAGTGAATTCACTAACAGCTGTAACAGCCATAATCATAATTTAAGAAGTGAACCAAATGTGATAGAAAGGTCAGGTAATTAGGTCATACAGCTGGAAGAACCGCTCTGGAAAAAGAAACTTAAGGTCAATCACGTCTAAAGGTAAAGCGAACTGAAAAATCAAACAAAATAAGACTCAAGACATATTCTTAGAATCAAGATGAAAAACTCTAATGACATGTATTAACTTTTGTTACTGAGTTACGATTTCAGTTACGACATTGATAAAACTATAGGAGCGATCAAAACATAATGAAAAGAAAAACACTTGTCACATTTCACTCGGACTTATTTGGTCATTTCTTATGCATCCCATTTAGAGGATGAATGAGTAAGCTCTAAAACGCATTCACAAATAGAATTTTTCATAATTCTTTCTTCTGTTATCAACAATGAAACCGAAATACATCAAACAATGCATTCTCATAGCGTATGAATCAAGCAAACAATACATCTATCTCCGAAGGAGTATCTTAAGTTGCAGGTATTCGGTATACAGAACATAAGCTGTAGGTCGTCGCCCACATATTTTGGTTATACCATGCGAAAACTGAAGAAAGTACATATTCTGCCTTTATCATTTTAACGGTATTTTCCATGTACTTGTGAAATAATATCCATAAATAAAACCTTTCTAAAAATGCATAATTCTTCTTTCAATAAATCTGGAGATTTTGTCCCAGAGAAATCGTTCTTCAAGAAGTTTTAAGTCTACTGGTGGCCTTGGCTGCTGAGTGGATCCGTTTGATTCTGGAGCTTATCATCCTAGTCTGACTAACCGTTTCTGGCATCATAACTAGAAAACGAAATATGCAGTTCATCTGTTATTTGACTTAATTCCTTATAGATTTGCTCTTATCTGCTAGGATATTTGATCAAGTTTTCGAGACGGCCATTTCTAACCTTGCCAATATATCCTGTATGAATGAATACCTGAAGGTTTGGGGTGATTTATTGATTTCACGGTGGTATTCATCACGGAATGACAATAGTTGGGGACCCACTGAGTCCCATTCTAGGAGGAATCAGCCATCCAGCGCTCCCAGGTTTTCAGTGGTCCTCCAACTGATGGCAATCCATGATAATATCCTAATAAGTAAAATGATAGAAAAGAAATACAGCTCATGATGAGGACGATGGGGGTATGGTGTTCTCTCGTCCTTGATATTTGAAATTTGTTAGAGCTTTCAGTTCTATAAGTTTATCTTGACGTTTTTGATGGATGAGAACCTGATGGGTAACCTGCAGTAACCACATATATCACACTGTTACATACGACCTGTAATTTGGCTCTAAGTCTCGAACATCAATGTATGAAGTCTTTGACTGTTGGTTTGAGCCATGTGAGGTGATGCAGACTAGGTGGCTGGGGTCCGCGGGACAAGAGGAATCAGTGGTTGGAGACTCTAGGTGATATGGCTCAGAACCGATGTCAGTGGCACAGATATATCTACACATTATCCTCATCTTAACGACGCTATACCGAATCTCACCTCTTTCTCATTCTTCCTTTCTCTCTTTTCGTACTTCATATTTCTTTTGACTGAATTTTCTTATCTTCATCGTCCACTTCACTGCCTTTTTACTTGATGTACTGATATGAGCTGTGGCGAATCGGACTGTTATGGAGTAATGGTTTGTCGTGTGTTGATTTGGATGGATGATGAATGTAAGTTTCGAGATTAACTTTATCTGACATTTAGTTGAGTTTTCGATGCCAGCTATCTTTGCAATGATTAAAATTCGGTCTTTGCAAACTGTTTACAGAACACACCCAAGATTGGTACTCACTAGCAGGAATACTGATGTTTTCACGTAAGTGGGAGAAAACAGTTGTTTTCGAAATATTGGCAGATCCCAGCAACTCATTCGGAAGTTAACTTGTGCAAAATCTCTATTCCATCTAGTCTTGAACAAAAAAACACTTACTCAGTACCTAAAAAATTTGTAAAGGCATTATCCCTATCTTTACGATTTTAATTTCGTAACATTCTACCTACAGTCATTTATTATATTCAGCCTTGTATATTTGTTCATTTTTGCAGAAAAAGTCTTCCAAGCACATAACATAGTTTCGTAATTCCTGTTATGAATCTTATTCCTATACTGTCAACAAGATTGGGAAACAATTTTACTTTGTGTAATAGTGCTTAAACCGGACAACAGATAGGTACACAAATCCTAAATGTGAATTACCCGAAAATCATTTCTCCCACACTGAACTGTCGGTCGGGAGGAATTTGTACTTTTAATCCCCGAGGGTAGACCATGTCTAATTTGAACGCCATACAACATATGGGACGATATTTAACCTGTTCCTACGTGATACAGTAACTTTATATGCCTGGCTTACCACAGTTGAATTAATCGTCGATTTTCTTTCTATTCTATTGGCAAGGAATTCCACAGGGACGACATTATTCTACTGAAGCTATCATATCATTATAATAAGCATAAATGAACAGACTATTACCATAGATATGTTATGTGGCTACCCAGTAATTCTACTCCAACAATCTGCAAGATGCACAGTTGAAGCCAAGTGTGTCTCGTCAGACATTTTTACAAGCTACTTCAACATACTGTAGTTGAAAAGAAGTCTGGATTTTTCACCTAACCGGTAGCTGCTACTTTGACGTGATGGTCGGCCTTGTATGTCACAATGACCCAACAAGCTACTCTGGCTGAAACCCTTGTTCCTATTATGCCAGAAAGGTCTGTCGGATAGTGGCAAGACGAAAAGCAGTTACCGTTTTAGTGTAAATTGCTACACTATGACGGGGGTCGGAGGCCAAATTCGTACTGATGGTTGGATGCAACGTGATGGCCGTAAGGTCTTTGTTTCCCTTGGATGGTTAAAAGTGCTGCCTACCCCATGGGAAAAGGACTTAAAGAAAGTTGACCCTGAAATTAGCAAACTCCTCCTTGCCGCACGAGCTACCGATGCTGGCTTTTTCCATCCGGTATTAGAACAATCAAATCTCACACCAACAATCCTGAAAAGATTGTGTGACAGGCCTCAAGCATATGTCCGACGAGCTCTGCGATCACACAATTTTTTCTCTCCACGTACTTCGAGAAGAATTAGCATCCCACGGTGTGGGTAGCCGGAAGTGTCAACCACTAACACACTTTCAGTGGTGTACAAGACTCAATCAAAGGTAACCTATCCTCCTCAACCCTATCTCCTCCTTTGTCTTCACCTATTGATACTAATATTAAGCCTCTTACACCTTCCTCAATCTCTCACTCTGCAACCATTGCTAACCATCAAAGCCATCGAAACTTCATTTTTCGTCTCATAAAACGATCTTGTCGACATCACATTCCAGCTTTCAAAATTCAAACCCTATGTGAAATCGAACAACAGGCATTGCTCCCCAGAACTCTGGAATCTCGAGCCATAGATGTATACCGTCTTTACTGCAACCCCTACATAAGACTCCAGTGTGGTTAGTAAATTGACATCATATGGCAATAGTAGTGAATTTTCACCTTAAGACTATCTAGAGTTCAAATGGTGTGCTCTTAAGGACTAACTGGTGTAGGTACAGCATGGAGTTGTAAATCAGAAAGTGAGCTTCTTGACTGGAGGCCAGTCAACGGCTATCTATGTGTTGTTCGAATGAGCGGATCTTTAGGAACCAGGAAGGATCATGAAACCAGCCGACATCTATTCATAATCTCCGCTTACGCACCCACCAACTGAAGTTCAGATGCAAAAAATGAATCCTATGAGCAGCTGTCAATTTTGCAACAGAATACAAAACGTTCTGATATAGTATAACAACAAGCGACCCCAAAGCCCAAGTAGGGAAACTGAGTCATTGCGAAAGGCATCCTGGAGGTATCTATGGAATCCCATGCCAACGAACCGACAAGTGTGGTCGTCTGGTGTAATTTTTTCTGATAACCACTTGTTTATGGCCGGCACTAGCTTTAAGTATAAGAAGAGACACTATCTTACATGGCCTCCGCCAACATCAAACCATTGTGGACAGACAGATCATGTTGCTATATGCTATTGTTGAAGAGGACCGGTGAAGGATTCCCACCCTATGAAATTCCTGTCTGGATTCCTATAACCCGTTAGTACGAACATGTGCATATCTGCCCTTTACTGGTTGCAGAGAACAGGTAGCACTAAAGTACAGCCGTGCTCGATTGGAAGACAAAGACGCCAAGTATGCATTTAGGAAGGACATAGGTAAGCATCTATCTGAATGTGACAGAAATGCTGATCCTGAGGAAATTTTATATGATATCAAGTCTACTGTAAAAACACCTCTAAAGACAGTTGGTAACCTACATCCAAAGGTTAGTAAACGTCAATGTATTTCTGCAACCCTATCCGATTTGATGGATGGGATAAGACTCGTTCAAACTGGCTCTTTGCACAATAAAGAGCAGACAGACAGGCAAACAAATAAAATCAACGTAGAACCTCTCACAGAAGTGCATTGGCTCAAGTTGAATATTTACATTATCCGTTATCTTCGGATCCTTTATTCTCTCACACAACTTTGATTTCATCCTACTGCTATCCACCTGGTCTTTGTATACTACTGTGAAGTGTGACAACTTGAGCCAGTGCACTTCTGTGAGAGGTTCTACGTTGATTTTGTCAGCCAGTCATAAAGAGGGTGAGTGACAGCTAATCAACACTCAGTTAACCAAATCAGAATAACTAGCATATAGGTAGGATGTCCATTCTTAATCCTCTACTGTTTACACAAGATAATGACAGTCGGGCGAAGCCTCAGCTTGTTATTTGTCCATATCTTACATGCATTTGGTCGTTGAGCTCGTCTTTTTGTCACTACTGATGGTTTATTGTCAAGATTGTAGCATAAGTTGTAGGTTCATGTTTAATCTTCCTTTCAAGACATTAGCGGATGGAGCTGAGATTATACTGCTTGGAAGGTAGTTCTAAAGTTTCTGGACTCTGAATAGGCAACCTGTTGTATTTCAGATCTCAACTGTTGCATTCCCAATTTTTGACGATTCCTCTTAACCGTTTGTAGTCGTTTACTCTGACCATTCTAGGTAAACGGTGTTTAGGACCACTCAAAGCTAACCATAACCTTTGTAGTCGATGTGAAATAGGTACACCCTTTCATCAAAGAAATATTACGGATGCTCAGTAAGGCCTTAGCAGCTGTCGTTTAAACCTTGTAGTTGCTAGTCCTGCATCAGCTATGGCGCGTATGAGATGGTCTCGTATTCCAGATGTGGGTGTTGCACAGTTACCTTTCATGAATCCAACAAATACTCTAAGGAGTATTCCCAGAATGGATTCATTTTTCATGACAGTACAAGGTATACGTTTAAAACCATTGAGACTACCGCATAACAGCATTTATATATAGTGCCACTCATTGATAACCGGTAAATTTCTGAAAGAATAGTTTTGAGCTGGGTAGTGTCTGATACTCCACTATGTTAGGCTGAATCGCAAGCAATTTACTGGCACACACTTAGTCGCTGTTGTTGCCAATTTTTCGTCAAATCTTTGAGTCACCTACAAACAGCACCTATAATGATTCAAAACTAGCCCGCAGGACAGGACCTATAGTCCTTGCCAGACTTCAATCATACCAAAGAGTTGAAATGAGTAGCAGCCACTGGCCTTCTGTTTGGAATAACGCTTCTCAAGGCAGGCAAAAACCAACAAGTTGACAGAAGAGACAGGGTAGCGAAGATGGGACTTCAAGTGAACGTACAGAAGACAGAGGTTATGAGGATACCTAACTAACAACAACAAGCACCGATCACCATAAACGGGAAAAACCTAAAGGAAGTAGTCTTTTTCACCTGCACCTACCTAGGTAGCATCGTTCAAACTACTGGTGGCACAGATGAGGATGTCAAAGCCAGGATCGGGAGATCTACTGCACTGCACTCAGCATAAGGCGTGAACAAGATCCGGATTTTCAACACCAATGTCAAGTCAGTGCTTCTATGTGATGGTTCAGAAACTTGGCGCGTTACGAAAGGCCTTTGCAACAAAATGCAGATATTCATCAACAGCTGCCGCCTACGCTCACTCCATACTGAAGATCAGATGGCCAGAAAGAATAAGCAACAAGGAATTCTGACCTGGCAACGAACCAACCAAGAACCCATCGCCCAACAAATATGCAGAAGGAAGTGGAGATGGATAGGGCATACATTGAGAAGACCATTTGGGGATATCGCGTGACAGGCCCTCGAGTGAAACCCAGATGGGAAACAACGAGTTGGGCGTCCGAGGTGAGGGTGACATGGAGGGGATCATGTGAGGAAGAAATGAAAGCTTGCGGGCAGTCGTGGAGCCAGCTTGAAAAGACTGCAGAGAACAGAGTGAAACGGAGACATGCTACTGAAGCACTATGTTCCACTAGGAATCCAAGGGACAAATAATTATAATAATAAGTAGTGAACCATTACCCTAAGCTTCTGACGTCAACTTTCTTAACATTTTCGTAAAGAGATTACATCTTCGCTTCATGGTGCAAACCCCCGAACAACCTGGCAACAAAGATATGTTATTTATCTCCCCATCCAGGATATCACAACTTTCAAATTAATAGTGGAAACCTAAAATAACCGAATTAAAGTAGTTTCTAAAACTTGAAATCCAACAATTATCTATCATCACTTCAAATGGCTTAAGCGTCTACTAGATCAGATTAAAACCAACATGTTAACCAAAATCTTATTCCTAGATTGAGCTGTACCGGATGATATTACCCGGCCAACTGGGTAGTGAAGTTAACACGAAAAGGAAACAAAAGATAAAACAGGAATGGAGAACATGCGAGATATCCTGACTAGTACGCATTAGACCTAAAGACGAAATATGAGTTTAACGTTAAGATGTCACCGTTTACGGAGTTACACAACAATCACATTCACTCTATGTCCATAAAGTGAGTCGAAATCATACCAAATATATTAATACCTCAACAAACAAAAGACTGTAAGCTAGAAAATTACTTAACTAACCACAAATCTCAGTAACCATGTGGATGTTCACCCACTACTTAATAAACCGCACCCACTGTGATGTCTAATGTATCTAATTGCTTAATCCTTGGTAGATGAAGTGGGCTTCGAAAACGTGACCCACTAGTTGAAAACCGAGCGCCTAGACCAGCGACTCAGCTCCAGCAAGTAAATTGCCAGACAACACATACAAGATTGAGACGTCGCTCATCACAAGGCAGTCCAGAAATCGTATGGAGTTAAATACCCCTAGGGCAGCTAAAATTAAACCATGACTATAATGCATGATTGCCATTCTTCTGAAAATGCCCTAAAGGCTCTGTCAGTATTCAGTCAGGTGATTGGATCACGTAAACTACTCTACCTAATACTATTGCCAAAAGGCTAGGTCACCTTGGCAAGATCGACAAATACTGAGAGAATGAGAATAAAACCTGTCCCCGAACACAGACCACGTTCCAACTAGTAGTCCCCTGGGTAAAAGCCTGATAGTGCCAGGTCTTATGTTGCTGTATGTATCCAGACCGACAGAAAACAACACCAGCGCACATGAACATATCAAACTTCCTTGCAGTAAGATCTTACTGAAGCTTATTAGCAAACGAATCGGTTATGAAACTTTTGGCTGAAGATAAGTTATCTTTGACAGTCAATGAACGGCTTCATAAAGGAACTGGTGAGACTAACTACACCACCGCCGACAGAAAATATCACATTACGCGTAACTCTTTACTAGTCTAGGAATAAAAAGAAGAAACTGGTGTACACCACTTTTTATCAAACAAGGAAAATCGGGGGCGAAAACATACCGGGGAAATATACAAAGGGAGCGTTAACTCAAAGTGTCTACAGTTCATCCTTTTCTTGATCAGGTTGAGGGGGAGGAGTTCCTGACTGTTGGTAAAGAGAAGAAATAACTGGCTGGACGACTTCATCAAATGCCTTTTTCTTCTGCTTTAATTCCTCTACTTCAGCTTGAGGGTTGCTGTCCAAGAAGGAAATTGTCTCATCTATAATCTTTTCCAACGTCTTCTTATCATCTGCTTTAAGCTTATCTGCTAGTTGGTTTTTGTCAGCAATTTGGGCTTTCAAAGTGTAAGCAGCACTCTCAAGTTCGTTTCTGGCATCGACACGTTCTTTCAGCTTCTTATCCGATGCTGCAAACTGTTCTGCATCATTAATCATTTTTTCTATCTCTTCAGGATTCAGGCGGTTTTGTTCCTTATTGATCTCGATTTTGTTTTTCTTACCCGTTCCTTTATCTTCTGCTGAGACCCTAAGTATCCCGTTTACATCGATTTCAAAAGTCACCTCAATTTGTGGAACACCACGTAGCGCTGGAGGAATCCCAGTCAAATCAAATTTACCGAGGAAGTGGTTGAATTTCGTCATTGCTCGTTCACCTTCAAATACCTGGATCGTTACGGTTGGTTGATTATCAGCAGCTGTAGAAAATATTTGCGATTTCTTGGTCGGAATGACTGTATTTCGTGGGATGAGTTTCGTCATTACACCACCAACTGTTTCAATACCAAGTGTCAATGGACAGACATCCAGTAGCACGACACCTCCAGTATTTTCTACACCCCCTATAACACCACCCTGAACAGCTGCACCATAAGCAACTGCTTCATCTGGATTAACTCCTCGGTTAGGCTCTTTGCCATCAAAAAAGTCTTGAAGTAGTTGTTGGACCTTTGGAATTCGAGTAGACCCACCGACTAAGACAATCTCATCAATTTCTTCTTTTTTCATACTGGCATCTTGCAAGACTTTCTTCACAGGTTCGAGTGTTTTTAAGAATAAATCCATATTCAGCTTCTCAAATACTGCTCGCGTAAGAGTTTCAGAGAAATCTTCACCATCTATTAGAGATTCAATCTCAAGCCGGACGGTTTGCATGGTACTTAGAGTTCGCTTTGCCTTTTCAACTTCTCGCCTCAACTTTTGTACAGCACGCTTATCTGTTTTGATATCCTTACCCTTTTTCTTAAGGATTAGCTTTGCGAAGTGGTCAATGACACGCTGATCGAAGTCTTCTCCTCCAAGATGTGTATCACCATTTGTAGCTACTACTTCAAACACACCATTCTCTATGGTCAGCAATGAAACATCAAAAGTACCGCCTCCAAGATCAAACACCAAAATATTCTTCTCACCTTCTTTCTTGTCCAGACCATAAGCTATCGCTGCAGCAGTTGGCTCATTGATAATTCGGAGTACATTCAACCCTGCAATAGTACCAGCATCTTTTGTTGCTTGACGTTGTGCATCACTGAAGTAAGCAGGCACAGTGACGACAGCATGAGTGACCTTCTTACCAAGATAAGCTTCAGCACTTTCTTTCATCTTCCCCAAAACCATTGCAGATATTTCCTCAGGTGCAAACGACTTAACTTCAGAGCCAACCATCACTTCAACATAAGGTTTGTTCTTCTTATTGACGACTTTGAAGGGGTAATGTTTGATATCATCCTGTACTGACTGTTCATCAAAAGTCCTTCCAATAAGTCTTTTAACGTCAAACACTGTGTTTTCGGGGTTAGACGTAAGCTGGTGTTTGGCAGCATCCCCTATAAGCCGTTCACCTTCCGTAGTGAATGCTACATAAGATGGAGTAATTCGGTTGCCTTGATCATTTGCAATGATTTCCACCCGACCTCCCTGAAACACACCAACACTAAAAAAAGATAAAAGGGATATGCAAGCGGGACTTACCAGGAATATGTAGTGCCTAGATCAATACCAATAACCGTCCCATAATCTTCTTTCTTATCTTCACACAGAACAACACAAAATACAGATGATAATAAAAACAGTGCCGAATACCACATTCTCGTATGTTTAGTGACTACGATAATACCGAACGTTGGCAAAAGCTGCTTAAATTACTATGGTAGTCGATGTGGATAAATATGATTGGCTAGCATAATATACGTCATCCCTTGAGAACAGTTAAACAAATCTGACCAGGTACAATTAAACTATACTATCGCGTAAAGATAAATAAGAAATAATTGTTCTCTTAAAAAATATTTGATACCCGTAGCGTGTAATAGGTGGATTTTCAGTATTGACTCACACAGCCTTCCAAACTGTCTGTGGCAATTTAAAGAAATGGACAGAGTATAGTGAGCAAATAATGGTCATTTCTGTACGACAAACGTTCAGGCTTGTTTTGGGAATGTGAAGGAGCAGTTTTAGTATCCTACACTGTGGCAGGCATTCTTATTTCCACATTCGACCCATAAAGCACGCTCCTAGGAGTGCATAGTTCGGCTTAGGTTTTAGAGTTTCCTGCAATTTCCTCTCCAGAGATAGTCCACCGGGAGAACTAAGAATAAGATAAGGTGGTAGCCCAACTCTCACTGAAGTATGTATGGCAACTATGAGGTCTGGCCCAAGCCAGCGGTACTACAGATCAAACAGGTCAGAACAAAACAGTCACTCCTGTGATGGCTGTAAATGATTTGCTAGGGAATAGATGATGGTATTGACCACTCACGCTTCATAGATAGAGGCAGTAATGTGCCGTTTGCTGTTTGTGCATAATTCGGAAACAACGTTGAGTAAGACATAGGTTTGTAGTAATTCGTTCTCTGAGTGAACACTCAGGGGTCAAGTCGGCAAAACTTAAAATTTTTTGAGTTCCGTGGGTTATTCCAAAGGACTTTTACAGAAGGGACGATTTTGGAGTAGTTGGGTCGCTGGTCAGTTTTTTTCCACCCTCTCAAACTGTTCTAATAATGGTGACTTCGTATATCAAACAAACTCGTCTGTCTTTCATATCGGCCTCAGTATATATGTATAATGCACATTATTTGGAACATACCTTCGTAAAAAGTCTGGTGGTCGTTCTGAGTGGGACTTATGCCAGAAAGCCGATGCACCTGACATGATGTCTTCTGCAGAGCCTCTGAGATGATGGCTCTCAGCTATTCCTAAGTCCTGACTCAGAAAACTTGGGATGTAACACAACTGTTTGTGTGGTCAAGCGGATTTCCACCATAGGTGCTCGTGAATAAACTGAGGTTGGCTCCTAGAGTTACTTCACTGACTCTTCTTATTAGTGTGTTACCGATGTGATCCTGTAACAGAAGCCTTTTCCTATCACTCTGCACAGTCCTTCAGATTTTAACATCTGCAAACACTAACGAGGTGTTGTGAGTTCATGGGTATTTAATGGACATGGGGATCAAAGAGTAGAAAGCCTTTAAAATACGGGCCTCAAGCAGCGCCAATCGCCATTAGTTTCCGTGGGAACAACATGCTGTTATCCCCGGTCTTTCTTCTTGAGATAAATGTTTATTGAAAGTCTTACGGAAGTGAAAAATGACAATCGGCAAACATGATCGAATTGATTGTCATAGCCGCGGCCTCTCGCACTACGTAAGTCTTATCAAAGATTGTGCGACAAACTTTGGATTGACACTCCATCTTTGCCAGACGCCAAATTCTTCCAAAAAACTTCAGAAATACGCCAAAGAGGATTCCATTCGGGAGCACGATGCCCAAACTTTGCAGAGTTATCCAGCGGCCAAATGCGCAAGGTCAGTTTTATAAGCTATGGTGTAATTAGGACTCCGTCAGTCTCTCAGCAGTTCCGGCTGAGTCACTAAAGTGTTAAGCAGCAACAATAACAGTCCAGTGATTATATAAGCCATGGACGACAGTCCAATGGCAGGGGATGAGGTTCGTTGGATTGGACTTCACCCATCCTTCACTAGTCAAAAAATCCCTCCTGACTGGCTAATTTGCTGATGTTGCATATCACTTGAGATCTGCTACATCTACATCCCAAACTTTCTGTCGAAGTTAGATATGGTAATAAACCTTATGCTTGAATCTAAAGTGACAGCGCCACATAGTGAGTGTTCAACTATGGAGAGTCGATGACAAGGCGAGATTAACCGTCACACTTCTTTTTACATACGAAGCCCAAAGATGAACCTGAGTCAAACACATTTTTCAAAGAAATGAAGCGTCAAGCTAAGCTGCTTATAATGTCTCCTTAGTGCTAGCAAATTAAAAAAACCATAAGTCTCATAACATACGTAACGTGTTTCCACCTGCAAATCTTCTCCTAGCGACCTACATACCTACATACATGTCTAACTGGCTATAAAGGACTGTTGCTGCCTGCGTCAATCTAACTCGCGGCAATCCCCTGACCATCTAGACCGCTAACCATCGGCCATATTCCCCGACGATACTGGGTAAAATAAAACAGGCATTTCGCCACGTTGTGATGACTGCACTTACTCTTATAAATAGTTGGGTGACGCCTAACTTATGATAATAATAATAGTATTTATTCCTGAATATACAGGCACACACCTTTTTTGCAGGTATGAACAGGTTTATACATAAATTACAAGCATCTTCATGGGAGGTAGCCTCAATCCTCACCCAAAAGTGCTGCATGTTCATATGATGGAACATCCCAGAAGAATAAGTGAGCAAAAATTTACAAGTTGGACAATTGGAAGTATTGTCTTCGCATTAACGAAAAAACCAGGTTTGTATCTCGACACTACATGTAATGCCTGGAGGAAAATAAAGCTTGAAGTTAATACTTCTGTTGTAACACTGTACTTTTTGTTGAAATAATGACAAAACGTTTATAAGGGAATGTATGCACAAATTGTCTATTAATTGTATTTCATTGATGATTCCAGAACTGTATAATTCATGCATGTTAATACCGTTCCACATCAGAGATATAAAGTCTTGATGAATATTACGACTGAGAGCCAAATATCCTCACCTTTCTAACTCCGGCGTCTGGAAGTGATAAACTTGTTTGAATGCACCAAGTGGACTTCCAGGACATCATGTCCGCCGTCAACACTGGTCGCGACAGCCTTTCGGTCGGTAAGTGTTGGACTTACCTGGCCACTTTTATAATGAGTAAATCCCAGATTTAGGTAGTTATGAAGTTGGAGTCCAGTGACCACTTTTTATTCCTGTTTGTTGTAGTTAGGGATCGTGAAGGCATTAAAACTGGTTACCCTCCACGAAGGGTAGTTTCAGACAAGGTATGTTCCTCAAATAATTAATTCTCGATGACGACCAGGCCAACATTCAGAATTGGATAGCATTTCTAGCGTGAAAAATAACAGAAAAAGAACAGCCGTCAATGCTGCAAACAAATTGTCATGGCATGAACTTGATCTTCCTCGTTTACCTTTTCTTACACGTCGAGGGTAGTGCGAGTTGATTTTATCCTCCAGTGCATCAAAAACTACACGAGAAGACATTATAAGCTTAGATTCGTTAATAATACCTTCCCTTCCCTAATGTCACTGGTTACAATTTGCGAAAGATTTGAATGAAAACAGAATCTATTAGGTATACCGCAGTAAAAGACCGTTTTTGCCAAATCTTTTGAACGTAACTATTAGTTAGGCCTTTCAAGTTCCAAAGGAATTCACATCTGGTTATTTACGGTCGGAGATAAGATCTAAACCTTAACTGAAGTACGTCGTGCACTGTTATATCACCAGTTCACAAGTTCCTCTACATCATAGGAGTTCACTAGTGACAGAAAAATACCAGTCTTATTCGGTTCTTCCGTCAGTGTGATGATAAATAATACTATTGCCGATGGATCCATACGTACTGCTAGCTACGGTGGGCTTCTCAAAATCATGTTATAGATGGGTTTCTTGCGGTTTCTTCTGACGGCTATCTAAGTTGTTCTTTGCATTAATTTCTGCACAGAACTGTCCTGATACTTGGAACTTACCCTAGTCCCCCCAGTATTATCAGGCACTCTACCAGCCCTTGCTGACCGACATCCCCCAGATATTACTGAAATCGTACGGAAGAGCACGGGGGAGATTCAAATAGACAAGGCAGTTGGATGCTTACTGACAAATATAATATTGTCCCCCCACAGCATGCATTTCTTTGAGGTCGGTCACGCAGCACCTGTTCACAGGACCACAGAAGCCTGCAAAGTGGTTTCCCTAATGTCAACTATATCATATTCGGATAAACAGATTTATTTATTTATATGATAGACAGGGTTGGATCACCACGAAGTCAAAGGATCTTGATTACAACCGAAAATCCATAATTGGAATGCTGCAAATGAATCACAATCCCATG
Source organism: Heterobilharzia americana (assembly GCA_944470555.2). Lineage (NCBI taxonomy): Eukaryota > Metazoa > Platyhelminthes > Trematoda > Strigeidida > Schistosomatidae > Heterobilharzia > Heterobilharzia americana. Next base: position 110,819,609 of record OX104127.1, read on the forward strand.
GATTTTATTTGAAATCGGTCTGAAAAGAAGTGATCAAAGTCGTTAAAACTGCACCTAAAGTGCAAAAAGAAAAGCTTTCGTGGCTTTTCCGTTGTTTCTGAACAAAGGACACCAGAAATTTTAGCAAGAATTGGGTGAAAGGCTGGGTCGTAATTTTCGAAAGCAAGTGCTTCTGGCCTTAAGACCCTACCAGTAAAAGAAAAAATTCGATTTGCTAAGTAACGTTTGGTGGCTACAGGTTTAAAACACTAATAAAACCAACCGATCGGGCCCAACAGGGTTATAAGAACGTGGAAAGCGTCCAAATTTAGTATCATAGACCTTGTTAGGATCCAAGCCTCGAAGTGTCGGACCTATTACAGTCCGTTCAGTAACACAAACACATGAGGAAGTGGGACGAAGGAGAAGTGGCTAGATGAGTAGGTAGTCTCAGTGCTGAATGTTTACTGACGGGATCAACACCTCACCAATACAGTAGGGTTGATGGAACAAATACCCCGGAGGCATGAAACATATCGCTGCTTTAGAAAACAAAGAACATCAGGAAGTAGAACTTGTAACAGCCGCATTTTAAAAGCATCGCAGCTACTTGGATGTGGGTCCGTGCGGCATAGCGCACCGAAAACATGCTGTGCTGCTCTGTGTTGCATAAGACACATAAACCATATATGGAATTGCATTCTACCACAAATCCTCAGACTTATCCGTAATTCACAGTGCATTCAAAGTTACCGATTGACTCCATTGTTTATTCAGAAGCTATGCTATCAAATTATCCGGTCTACTGTACTTTTTTATCATATACATATTAAGAGACAATCCTCGATATTTTATCAGAATCGTTGCCAGCCCTTCTACGTGCCAATTAAATAGGAGGGGCTGTGGAGTGCGGTGGACGCTGTCCATTCATAGATTAAATAGGACTCGTGAGAATCTTTCGGCATAATTCCTTGAATAACAGCGGAATTCAAATATCGAAGGGTGTGAGCGGTCTGTTGGCTCGGAGTAACTTGTAGCAACCTTCATTTTATGCAATTCGTTCTACTTCCTTCCTCCGTGCTAATGACACTTGCTAGCAAACCATCGCCTCAACCTGTGAGACCAACATCGGGTACTCTGGTGGACTGACAACTAAAGAAGAGGCTCGGTGTATCGCATGAGAATCTGGAAGGCTCGTTGGTCTTCTGCACCAGGGTATTTTTATCATAGAAAATTAGTTCTATTTAACTTCCCTCCTGCGAACATTTTTCGGTGTTACTTCGTTAATGCTTAACAATATATCTGTCATGCGAGATTCAGAACGAAAATTCCTGAAGCAGTTTGAATAGCTGTAGCTTAGTGTCTATATTTATAAACTAGCCTTTGACTAAGTATTAAGTTCCTCATAAAATGCAGTCATCCTCATAGAAGGATAATCTGTATATGCTGACGAATTGAGTTGTTCTTCCTCTTAGATGTCCCTCTTGACATTTTCCCACCTTAACAGCACCAGTTAACTCCCCAACACTAATAACACTATGTGCGGTTGGATGACCTAAGATACAGCTTCAGATCGATAACTCGCCAGAACAAAGTTGTTACACTTGCTGTATTTACGTAACATCCATGTTGTATCCCCGACTGTCTAAGCCGCCCTAATTCCGTGGTTTAGACGTTCATCAACAAGGGCGCGTTATTTCTCGGCAACGGGACTATGCACGGCTGTTTGGGAATGTATTGAATTTTCCAGCGTAGTTTCATCCTTATTCCTTCTGTTGTGCAGCAGACTGAAAGAGACATACTAAATCACAAACCTTTTACCCTCAATGTCTACTACTACGTACTAGATCTATTATTAAGTTGCTCGGTAACTTTATGTTCCGCAAAATAACAGTTTTATCGCTAGGAAATTCATGGGTCTCAAAACACGCCGTGTTGAGTTCTATTGGGTGGTTTAACGGTAAATACTAAATACTGAGTCGAAAATACTTGAGAGGGCCCAAATGACACCAAAATGAAAGAAACATAAAAAGCAATAAGGAATTTTAGTGGCTAAGTAGATGAAATCAGTAGTTAACAAAGCAAGTTTCCAACCCGCTGTTGTCATAAGCAGGGCCAATAAGTGGACGTTTCTAAAGTTCATATGACACCAACATTCAGGTTGCAGCAACGGAAAGCGTGAAGGGAAAGCAAACAACCAAAAAGGAAATCGGGTCTCACAAAGTACAAAAATAAACGTCGATCTCATAAATACAAAAAATGATAAATGTTATTACTTCTTGTGATTTGATATTATTCTACAAATGTATCTAAAACATTGACCACTCATTTTGTTTGACTTCATTCAATTGGCTTGTACAACCATATTTAACCTCTTGTTTCGATTAGTGTTACAATTGTATTTCGTTTTGGTTAGAAACTGCAGTAGCCGTCAAAATTGAAGGTTTGTAACTAAGTTTTTGTACATATATTTTGTTGTAAAGAGCGATTTTCGCAGAGTTCACTTGCTGTTTGAACATACATTCGTTTTTTGGTAACCAATTGTTTTGGATTTGGTCGGTTTCGCTTTGGGTTTTGGGGACTCTGGAAATTCGTATCTTCGTTACGTGCTACTCAATGGATTCGACGTAACATAAGTCCTTCAGTTCGGTCCCGCTCCTCCCAACATGTCTTTGGATCCCGGAAACCGATATGCTAAAGGAGTTCACAATGCTGGATCTAGAGATAGGAGAAAAACCCCACCTGTGGACAATAATTCGGAAGTTCCTAATACTTTGTGTGATGACAAGGAAGATAAAGTGAGTGTTGATGGTGTTGGCATGCATGGTTCACGTAGTATGACCAATCCTATTAATTATCAAGCACCTAAATCCTTGTCGAAGGAGAAAGGGCTAGAAGGGGAATTAGGATCTAGCGTTGCATCGTCGTATGATACATTAGGAGTTGATAAGACAGGCAGGCACTCTAGGTCTAAGAATGCTGTTAGATTACCTGAAGTCAGTGATATACAATATGACCTTGCATCAGATTTAATGGTAGTAATGATGGATCGTGGCTAGCAGTGAAGTCCAGGATGCGCATTTCGTCCTACTTGGGACTCGTCAGCCGGATGTTTGAAGCGATCACTCCCGAGCCGAATCCCAATGGGAACAACAGTCACTGGGAAGCAGGTACATCCAGCTGACGAGTCCCAATTAGGACGAAATGCACGTCCTGGATTCCACTGCTAACCACGATCCGTCATAACTGCCACTAGAGCACCGGTAGTATCGAAGCATCCGCACAAGATCCCATATGCCAATAGAGACCGATCAGTTCGGTCCAATCAACGACGGTATGATGTAAAATTATACTGGGTCAGATTTGATAGATTGCTTGACCTCGACGGTGAACAACTCGTTACCAAGGATAGAGCTGATGTAGTCTGATTGACAGCGCAGTCAATACCAGTTGTTTACGAGTCAGTCTAGAAATACGATAGGCTAGACTTACTGACAAAGGCCAAATGTTGTTCTCTCTTACACTTTTGCAAAGGGAAGGCAAGGACAACGATAGAAGCGTGTATTTCGCTCCCTGCTGACCTCGGATATGATAGAGCTAGAGAAACCCTCCATGATTTGTTTGGACAGGAGCATATGACTGCTTGATCACTTATTGAGGACTTGCTTAGAAATAGACAGTCGGTGGAGAATACTGTTGAGGCTATGAATGAGTTGTGTGAAGCTTAGGAATGTGATAATAATGTCACAGACCGGGTATGTTGCGGATTTGAATTCGCCAGTCAACTTGGAGGCTACTGGCAATCGGTTACCTATAGATTTACAAGGTAGGTAGGCTAACGTAGCAGACAGGATTTGGGTCACTATGAAAGAGCCCGAATTTGAGGACATGGTTTGCTTCGTTGAGGGGAGGGCTAGAGTAGCTCGGTCGAGGCATGGCTTGTTGGTGAGACGCAATTCGGAAGGCGATCCGGCGAACGGTTCTGGCTGAATTCAGAAGTAGGTCGCACGGCAATTTGTTGAGAGGTACTACTCATCCGACAAGTGATAGCCACACGTACTGCGAGTTGCATCTTATGTCCTGGACCCCACAGTCTACTTAGATGTCCGAAGCTACTGAAAATGCCAACTGACGAAAGATCAGTGGCCAAACAACTTGGTATCTGCTACAGTTGTTTAAAGAAGGATCACATAGCTAAGTTTTGCAATTCCCGACTTAAATGCAAGTTTAAGGACTGCAAAGTGAACCATAACTCTTTGTTGCATGTGGGGGACACTGAACCCAAAGTAACGACCAGTAACCCCCTTGACAAAGGAAATGAGATCTAATGTGAATTTGACAAATGTCCCAGTGAGACTGACGGGTCCAAAAAGGAGCATAGAAACTTACGTGTCACTGGATAACGGATCAGACATTCATATCAGAAAACATTGTCAAGGATCTTGGCGTTATCAGCAGAAAGTCGTCCCTGAGTGTGACCACGGTTACTGGAACTTCCCAGCTCAAGTGCTTGTAAGTGAGTGTGGCGCCCTGCTCGCTGAGTGGACAGGGTTCAGTGAAAGTACAAAGGGCTTTACACCATTAGTCACTTACCAATATCAGGTGCGCATACTCTGTCTGAACTGCAGATTGAGGTCTGGAGCCATCTGATACTTTTTGAATCCTAATAGGATGTGATGTTCCGGGTGCGCATTGAGCCCTGGAACAGCGTATTGGAAATTGAAATCAGCCGTTTGGAGAAAAAACCCTCTTGGGTTGGGTTGTATTTGGCCCGAAGCAAGATAAGTCCTCACACAAAGTGGCCTCTTGCCAGTTTTCGAATCACTGTAGTGTGTCAGATAGTCTAGAGGGGCTGTACGATCATGAGTACAAGGATATTAACAGTTTTGGTGTAATGCTTTCTGTGGAGTATAAAAGGGCAGTTGAAATTGTGTATCGTTCCTCTAGGTTAGTTGACGGATATTTTGAGGTTGGGCTACCCTGGTGATTTGACAAACCTAGCCTACCCGATGATTATGAAATGGCTAAACGTAGGCTTGAGTGTTTAGAAAAACCACTAGCAAAGAATAGTGATCTCGAGAGATATAAAGAAGTTGGCAGTGTTTCTGGGGGTATGTTTGAGATTCGGAGCTGTGGTCATCGCTGCTGCAAGTCACATTAAAGAAATGTTCTTGCAAATCAGGATTCCGGAACATGACGGACCAGCATTTTGTCTCCTGCTGGGTCAAGAGGCTACTAAACGTCAGTTAATTGTCCATCAGTTCGGTATGGTCTCATCACCCTCCTGCGTAAACTGCGCTCAGGAAGACCATAAACACTTCCTGTGTGTGAGAGCCTAGTGCAACTAAAGAGCTCATTGATGAGAGTTTCTGTGTTGATTATTTAGCTTCTACTGATGACATCTCTAACGCCATTTTCTTATTCGATCGGTCAGGCCATGTTTTTGATAGAGAAGCTTCGCACCCGAACAGGGGGATCAGCAACTATCTGCAGTTTGAACGGTCAATACCTCAAAGTGAACGAAGTCAGGCAATGCGAGAAATCGGTATAGAAAAAATACCAACGGAGTGCACGTTAGGTTTACCCAAAGAATACCCGAGCGAGATATTTTTTTAGCCATAAGGAGTCGAACTTAGTAGGGACCAGGAACAAGCTGAATGAATACTTGAGAGAATGGAAACATGAACTGGTTCACAGTAACCTGCCTAGTAAAGGAATTGACGAGCATTTCAATCCACCGGCGGCAAGCTCCCTGGGGCGGGTTTTGGGAACACGACAACCGTCCATTGATCCCACCCACATCCAGGGTTAAAGACCTAACAGCACTAACTTCAACAAAGTTGTTGCTGCTGATAGACAACTTAGAAGGGTTCGGGGGTATATACAGGAGTGATAGATTTTCTGAGGGACGACAAGCTAATTATCCTGCAGAAATATTACGACAATGGCATAAGTGGACGAATTCTGAGGGAAACATCCAAGTAGGTGACTTAGTCGTGATAATGTCAGACATTGGGGATAGAAATAAGTGGCCTTTAAGACTGGTACAGCGAGTGATGTGCAGTGAAGATAGGTTGTTTATAAAGGTGAGATTAAAAACAGTGAAGGAAGCGCTCGTTAGAGACATTCGTAAGGTGCATCGCAGAGGCATCGGATGAAAGGTAGTCGGTAGGGGAACCCCAGGTGTACTGCTGTAAGTCCTGGGGGCCATCGGGAAAGTTAGTGCAGGGGGTTCCCAGGCGTACTGGTGTAAGCCCTGCCAACCACTTGGGGATATATATGTATATATATACGTGATGAATGTTATTGGATACTAATGGTTGTGAAAAGAAACAAGTCCTTTAACGGGAGAGTGTTGTGTGTGTTTTGATTTTTTTCTTCTAATGTATCTAAAACATTGACCACTCATTTTGTTTGATTTCATTCAATTGGCTTGTACAACCATATTTAACCTCTTGTTTCGATTAGTGTTACAATTGTATTTCGTTTTGGTTAGAAACTGCAGTAGCCGTCAAAATTGAAGGTTTGTAACTAAGTTTTTGTACATATATTTTGTTGTAAAGAGCGATTTTCGCAGAGTTCACTTGCTGTTTGAACATACATTCGTTTTTTGGTAACCAATTGTTTTGGATTTGGTCGGTTTCGCTTTGGGTTTTGGGGACTCTGGAAATTCGTATCTTCGTTACGTGCTACCCAATGGATTCAACGTAACTTTTAGCTCTGATTTTCTTTTGTGAATTTGCCGTATGTGAGAAACTAGTATGCCATCCCGGCAATTTTTAGTTTTGATGTAGCTCCGAGGAATATGATGGCATTAATAAGCCGTCAACGACATGAACAGGAAAGGAGCATGACACAACATGGTGATTGTCCGAAATATCACGTGTTGAGTTGATAATCTGCGTTTTCCTGTTTCATGCTCCTATGTGTAAGTTGACACCACGGGAGGTTTTCAAAAGTCAAATGTGCAGTTGACTAGTCAATCATTCTTCGTAAACGTAACTCCGTAGGATGAATTGCTTGAAGGCTAATGTTTGCTAAATCCGGAAGGAATTGGTGAAAGTAATTAAAATGACTACGTAGCAGTAATTTTTGTGACTGCTCTTCCAAAAGCCATTGAGAGGGATATACAAGAAGAAGAAAAGAAGTGATAATCTGAACGGTATATTTCACTAATCAGTACGCCTGTAGTCAATAATAATGGTCATACATTTTTTTTATACAGCACAGGTTACATAAAAATGAGCCAGTTCACTGGTGCGATCAGTTCGGTAGCATAAATTCACTGTTTTGATCACCAGTGAGCAATATGTTAGAAATAGTTATTTGAGGCATCTAAAGGATAATTTGTTTGGAGGTAACAACATTACTCACTAAGATGCAAGCACTCGCAGCTGACGAGTCCCAAGTACGACAAAAACGCGCGTCTTGGGTTCTTCTGCCTGCCATAACAGAACAAATTACCATTACTAACATTCTGACAATATCTAGGGGTCCACATAGGGGCCTATATGCCAATAGAGGTCGAACAATCCGATCCAGTAAAATAACGGAGGATTAAAAGTATATCAATAAATAAGAATATGAAGGATAATTTTAGTGACAATATTATTGTTTCGCAGACAACAAAGAATAAAATAGCTGAATGCCACCACAAGTGTGCCATATATTAAAGCAAGTTCAATTCGAGGCTAAGAATTATTCCAACATCGTTTGGACCATCAAATAAACTCAAAGAAATGGTGGTTGGTGTAGCCGTGATCGTGAATGTTTTGCGTTTTTTAATAAGTACTGACGGTACAATATGCACTGACAGTTACAACTAGGATCCGATGTCGATGAAGAAGTGATCATTCCAAAACTGACAAAAGTGCGGAGAACTAACGGTGAACAAAAGGGGAAATGCAACAAAACACCATTGTCCGCACCAATGAGGTTTGTCCCCACGGCTTCGCTATTTCGACGCTTTATTTCCCAATACATTCTCCCTTGTGCCCCCGTTTACCCCTTATTTCCCCACGTTTCTCCGTTTCCTCCCTGTTCCCCATTATTTCCCCCCTATCGTCCCCACGTTTTCTCCATTTTTCGCGATTACCGTCAGCTTGGGTTTCAGACCTGAGGAAGGGATATAAAGCAGCAAGTAGCTGGTCAAGTTCAAAGCAGATAAAAACAAAATACTACGCGAAAGTACACCAGTGCTGATATATAAAGGTCAGTTAAATGTAGTGGCTAGGAAAATTACTCGATGCAGTATCCCAAACCAAACTGTTTAGAAGCCAACTTATGATGAAGAATATGAAGTTACATATGGAAGTGAAGAAAGCCGAAGACGTCGCGATAGAATAGAGAGAGGTGAGGATATATGGAAGTAGGTGTGCGCTTGTGCGCAGAGAACTAATGTACACAAGGAAAATGGAATCATAAACATTTTAAAACAACTCAAGATTTTTGCTGTAGTAGTAAATCCACATGTATGTTAGTAGATAGAGGGATTACTATGGCGTTGCCTGTTGAATGTTATATCAGGGCCATTGAAACAACATGGTGGTACGGAGTGTGCTGAGGTAGTAGACAGGGCGAATCTAGACTCGGAGCATTCCCATTTCTACTTACCGTTATTTTTTTCTATTGTTGTGGTTTAGAAACCATGACTACATGAGCCGTAGGTTGCACAAAGACGCTGCTATACAGACAAGGATAATTCGAGTGTATCTCCTCACTATCATGCTTGCTGGTCAGTTGTCATCATCCCGTCCCTTTACTTCATTTCTAAACATGTTAATACACCCCCAATAAAGTTGGGGGCTTGAAATATATTTTCAGCCTGTTCTCAGTTCATTAGAACCGTGCATACATTATTAACTGCATCCCTTGGTATGTATCGCGAATGAGGCAACACTAATGACCATCGTACCTCCACTCACCCCATAGTCTAGCCCGGTTTACCACGCCAAAGTGGCCCGCACGACAAAAGACCACAACCCCCTCAAAATTTAATAAAACGAAAAAGGATAGGTGAAATATTTATTTGTAGAATAGAGCATCAAGATGAGGATCAATAACTAGCTTTGGAGACATCATGACCACTAATACGCATAGGATAGTAAGGAGTTAAATATAAATTATTCACCGCATGACGGTTTTGGTGCAGGTATTTTCGTGCTCTCCACATTCTTAGGTTTTCTGGCTTGGGTCAGCTTAGCGAATTCAGTTGTGAAAAGTATCATATTCCCATATGCGTAAAATTGTGTTAATCATATGAGCAGACAATTTCGATACAGTACACCAACGTCTAACCTAGTGTCATTAGTTGTAATGTAAAGAAATGGTTCAAAGCCAATACAGCAGTGTGTTAATGAGAAGTAAACGCCTCAACAATGGCGGTATTCAGCGACTGAGCACGGAAAAAGTTTGTCAGTAGGATACAAAGTTTAGCACGCTTATAAAGTATAAAAGAAATACAGCAAATTAGGTAGGAAGAGCGGTACCGGCACAAAGTTAATGGAGACGTTATTACGCAACAACCGTATTCATTTTACCCGACAGTATTATCGTTGGACTTGATGGTGTGACTGTGGTTACGTGCTGATAGCTCCATTATATTTTACATTTGTGGATGTAAGGTGGATACCTAGGAATTGATGGGTGTTAGTGAACTGAAGGAATTCACCAACAGGTACAGTACACAGCAGTCCGGTCTGTTCTACTGTATGCAGATGACATAGTCCTGTTAAGTGAAGACGCTGACAAGATGCAGAATCTTCTGAACACTGAGTGAGAATTTAAGAATGTTTGGGATGTCGTTCTTACCACCCAAATGGAAATTTTTGCCCCAGGACTGGTTTTCAGCAGTGCCGCGGCTAACAATAGAGAGTGAAGCAGTTTAGTGTGTCAACTTGGTTCCCATCGATAGACTGAACAACTCAAGCAGAATCAATGGAATATCCTGTCCACTGTTCCCTAGAGTTATTGGATCGAGACAGTCTTCCCATTCTCTTTTTTGTTTCTAATCTTGCAATGATTCCACTCTTCTTTTTGCTGATGAATACCACAATCGCTAGGTAGCTACTGAAAAGTGATACGTTTTTAACGATAGTAGGCATTTCATAAGGGAAATCTGCAAACCGATCATTGAACAGTTGACAAACCGTAGTGGTGTTGTTGTAAACTATGTAGCGTCACACACTTCCCCAAAATCAATAGCCTAGGGTTTGACGACTTTCGACATTGATGCTGACCTTGATAGTTTAACTGGACTCGCTAAGCTGAAGGCACCCGGTCAAGCATTCTCGCCATTTGGCAAGTTGTCGTGTTACGTTGCATTGCTCGTATTCGACTATCTAACCAGTTAGTTGGAACGCATCGGTATTTCGGCACAACCATCCAAATATACTATTCCATCCGACTACACTATCGTGTTCTTCCTTGGTCTCGTATTCGTGGGTATATAACAAGTTCGAATAATTAGTGATTGGTCTTTGCGCCTGTCAAGTTCACACCAGGACAAATCCCAAAACTACATCGTTGCGGAGCGAATACTGTGTATCTCTTGCTGTTTTGGAACACTTATTCCGAAGCAATGTTAGACTACATGTTTTAGGGCCAGTTCTTAAGACTTCCAGTTCCTCATCCAATTCTGGTTTCTCGTGTAAGTTTTTGAACGACTCCAGTGTCTCATGGATTAATTGCAGTGGCGAGAAATCCTTAGTGGTGTGGTAGTGATTGGGCAGTTGCTTAGCTCTTTGGGGTACACAGGTAGAGTGTATTCTGTGTGGTTCTTGTATGTGGTTTCACTGTTTTTATAGGGACAAATGCATCCAGATATGACATAACATGCCTGTAAGACAGGGATATCGTGGTTATCACGGAGTCAGTAGTAAAATAGTCATCCCATGAGGAGAATCCAAGGAGCTATTTGAGCAGTTTCCGGTCGATGTCTTGATAGCTACGATATTCAATATTACGTGAAGAGTGCATACTACACGTTTTAAGGGACGGGTAGACAACAGAATACCATTCTATGGTCCCTATTGGGAAATTCATTGCTGACAGCAGTTACTAAGGTGACGTTATGGTAAAATACTAAGGCCAAAATGTTGTCACCACGAATAGGTGCGTGGACGCATTGCTTTCACCTATAAACATTTATCACAGAAAGTATTTCATGGGAGCTCTGCAGACAGCAACCAGTTATCGAGTTAATTTCAGGAAGATTGAAGTCTCCGTCAATCGATTTGAAAGCCCTGTCATATGAGGAATTATGAGCAAATGATTTAGCTAGAAGTGTATCCATTTCCGCCGTTGAGCATGGTGCATGATATACACAACCTATAAGTATTTCGTATTTACCACCACGTAAGGTGACCAACAGCGAGTCGGGTACTGCATTTAATTTGTAGTCTCCATCTTTATTTGTCGAAAATAGATTGCATATTTTTAATTCCTTTCCTCCCTTGTTCTCGACTACTCCATGCCATGTTAACTTCGCATCCATTTACTATAAGTATATTTGTAATGAATGTTTACATACTATTGTTTTATTTGGTTTTGGTAGTATTTCGAGCAAAATCACCGCCTGTGTCCGATCGCTGGAATTATTTGTTCCATATTTCCAATAATTAGTAGAAGTACGGACAGCAGTTTTGCTGGAAATATTATGAAAACTAAATGACATCGCTGTATGTTAATATTCATTACACATATATTTATAATAAATTGGTTCTCTCCATAATGCACAAACCCTTCGTGGATATAATTAACTTCGTGTTCCTTTTTATCTCTACTAATTTATCATACTACTCTATATTATTGAGTAGTGCCTTTATATTTCCCTTTAATGTTATTCCATCCTCAACTTGACTGTTAGCTCTGTTTAGTCATATCTTGTTCATTAGTTAACATCTCTAGATACTAGTTACTTTCTCGGTTCATGATAGTGTTGGGATTCCTTTTGCTGGCCCCAAATGTTTTACGTCACCTTGAGCATTTGTTTCAGTCATGTCTTCGCTACAAATTGATATGACTATGAGCAATAGTTTATGCTCGAAACGTCACCAAGTAAGTAATAATGTATCACTGTGCGCTATGTATCAAATAAGCAAATCTAATACTGAATTACATTCTACCATAATCCCTAAGTTTTGCATCAGTCTTTTCTTCATCGTAGGAAATCACACGCGTCCTTCACCTTCCCTTTTAGTTGGCCTTGGACACAGCCTTGCTGTCCTATTGTTAAACCATTCTGTAAGGTGCTTTAACAGCGATAAACTTGCAGACACCTCAGGATTCGAGGTTTGTAACTTATAATTCACTATTGTTTGTTCATAAAGAACCATATTTCAGACAAATCATGCGTTTTGGATTTTACGCGTATCTTGAGCGTTTGGTTAATTGTTGCAGAATCGCTTTGGTTCCGAATTTCTTGAGAAGAAATTCATATATGTATAAATCAGACAGACACCGCCACAGCTATAATTTCGATTTTTGCAGTAAAAATTGCATCTATCTATTTATCTATCGATGCATTTTCGTCCGGGATGCAGGATGAACAACATAATTCAGTTATCTGTGCGTCTAGTGATTAAGATCGTTGTTCTAAGGGTAGACATTTTCCAGAACAGGGAACTTGGACTGATGAGCGAGAGTGTAAAGTGGTTTTTGTGGCCGGTGAATTTGCTTGGAGTGTCAATTATATCTATCTTGTTTCTTTCACATCCACATACCGTTTCTGTGGGTGATGTGTAGTTTGTGTTACAAACGAACTGAGACTCCCCATCGGTTTATAGTAAATTTACGGCATCTAAGCCTATTGCATGGGTGAGTTCGCTTATTAACAAGTCTCCAGTCCATGCTTATGTTGCGTGTTGAATTTTGACATCTGTGAGTACCAGTTTGTGTAGTTCCAGTTTTGTGTCAGTGTCCTAAGAACTGGTCCTGTATGGCGTGGGTCGTACATTACTTGTGGTAATCCAAGGAAATCATTAACCCCTTGCTAACGTCCTTAACGGAAGGATTAATGTCCCTGGTTCTTAAGGGACGAGGAGATTAAGTGACCGAGTATTTGTTCTAATGCTCGCAATGCTAGATGATAACATGTTGCAATTCATATATCCCTAGTAAATGGGACATGACCAGTCACATGAGTCATAGGCTTGTTATTCCGTGGCGCGGGTTTAGGTCTCTCGACAGTTCACATTTGTATTGAAGCCTTTCTAACAATAAAGTGATTTCCACCACAATGTGATAAAATGTGCATAAAAATCACTCTGTTTTCAGCCCTTATTGAGCTTAAATTATAGGGATTTCTGACATAATGATTATCTCTAGAGAGGCTTTTGGCCATACCTCTACCGGAATGGATTGCCTTGGGAGCGTTGTCCTCTGGTTCTTCTAAGTTAATTACAGGACTCGCATCAAGGTCTACAGAGGGGGTGTTTTCCAGATGATGTTGATGGATTACTACAAGTTCTTGTTATCAAACGATCTCTAAGCACATCCGATTTTCTTCTAAATTGTAGATGGAGAGACCAAATTTTTTTAAATGCTTCCTTTGTTGATATGGTGTTTGTTCCATCCTGAATAATAGTAATTCCTTTAGAATTAAAATTAGCTCTAGCGCTGTTTTAGAGTTTGGTAAACCTTTCGGTGTCAAACGGTGCTAAGAATTTAAAGCTTACTAGGTAACTGAGTTTCGAAAGTTTCTTCTTTAAGCGTTTACAACTACACAGTAGATTTCTCATGCCGTGGGCTCATAGTATCTTACTTTTAACAGCTTCAAAATGCAAGCGGTCAGGTACATTGCATACTGTGGCTTGCTGAGATGATGCCAGTCGTTTCATTACCTCAGTTGCCAAGAGATCCACTGAATTTTCTGCTATTTGCATGTGACGGCTGGACACGGTGCTTGTTTGAATAAATAAGTAATTTAGTGACTAGAACTTCTCAGACGTCTTTTTGGAATATCATCTAAAATAATATTGATCTTAATGATGTTATTGCGGTTTCTTTCAAGTTTTACATCCATTCATGAGATAAAGCCCGAGGCTGTTATCATCGTTATGTGGAAAGTAATTTTTCCATCTTCTGAACTGCGATATCAGGTATCCATCTCATTAATTTTTGGACGGGTGTCGAAGCACTTGTTCTTTAATTTTCACTAGGACGATCTATTTTCGAATAACTGGCTCTATTTCTTCCCATAAACAAGGTATGGATTTGGCTTTTGTGTAGTACTTTTAACAACAGGTTATCCTAATCGGAAAACTGAATGGTTTCGCTGACCAAATGTGGTAAATATATAGCGCCACATTTTAGTTAGTAATGGATATCACAACACGCAATGAACCGATTCAGGGTAAATGACAAAGATCAAAAGCAAAAGTAACTCAGGTTACGAATGTACTGCTGAATATATGAAAATACACCTAACTAAGGATAGGATACGCCTCCAACTGTGAACTAATCTTATTACCCCAACCGCCTCATTAAGGAGACTGAAACTGTGAATAGCGGACAGGGCGGCAGTGATCTGATAGGTTAAAATGAAAACAAGCCTGGAAATATTCTTTATAGTGTAGACATTGATAGTAGATGGTCTACAGACAATACAACAACTGGTCATACTGTACCTATGGATATTAGCCGTAGCATACCCAGCAAATAGCATTCTACCACCACCAGAAATTCCTTGTTGATGTCAAATTGCAGAACCCTAACTCTAATAATAAGACTATTACGGGTACGAAATTCCCACCACGCAACGCCAATCAAATCACTGACAATGCAATATTTTAACGTGACTTAAGCCTGCAGTGGGATATATCCGATCATACTGCTAAAGTAGAAAACTGCCGCATCTATCTAGCTATTTGATGAAGCTGCCCAAGCATGAACACATGGACACTGCTTCAGTGGCTCGTAACATTTGCCTAAATATACCTGTGCTCAACCTCTAGTAACTATTCAAAAGCAGTAACCCTGATAAATCTCATTTGACTCTAAAGATCAATATACCAATCAAACGCATAACATACTGTGGTTTATTACATAATAATCTAAATCAGGAGGGGGTTCTTTTGCTTAGTATTTCCACACTCACAGCGAAAAACATTCAGTCGGAAAGACTATGTAACAGTCAAACTCGTTTATCTAATTTCTCGTATGAAAGCCTCAATGTATTTACGTTTTACAGGCTTGCGCATAACACCTCTAGGGACTGGTAAACCCTTAAAAGCACCTGCATCGCCAAAATGAATAAAAAAAGGATAAAGGAACACTCTTCTAGCTGCTGCAGCAATTCACCCAAGGTAGTTGACGTAGTTTAAACATTACATATTACGAAATACTCTATCTTATTGATAAATATGCTTTAGAAGATAAGCAAAATCGAAATCTGTTGCAAAGTTATGACGACCAATCATCTAACTAAAATCGTTAATGGAAATGTGAGAATATCAACTTTTTCGTATAATTAACTGCATATATGATTTTTCAAATGATAAAAGAAATCTTGCTATCATGGTTGCTATAAGTTAACGAACTATATTATTACCCGCTATAGAAATCAAACAATCTTAACTAATGTCCATTTGAATGCATCTAAGGTAAAGTTATTATGTAGTGGTACTGTCTCTACAGCATTACACCCAACCGTTTAGGTCATTCTTAACAAAAAATAATTTATTCTGTGTATAGATGATCT
Organism: Heterobilharzia americana; assembly: GCA_944470555.2. Taxonomy (NCBI): domain Eukaryota; kingdom Metazoa; phylum Platyhelminthes; class Trematoda; order Strigeidida; family Schistosomatidae; genus Heterobilharzia; species Heterobilharzia americana. The sequence goes on from OX104127.1 coordinate 110,835,288, forward strand.
CATTCGAAGTTGAGTATTGCTGATTTTGATTCCACGCAGATATTTACCTCTAACGCAAAGACGAGTAAATTTAGGCCTTGTCTTTGTGGAGAGAAATAACTCCACAGAATCCGTTGACTGGGGTTCGACGAGATTCAACATTGATGCTGACCCTCATCGTTCTAACGGACTCGCTAAGCTGGAAGCACACAACCAAGCCTCGGCGCCATTCGGCACGTCGCTATGTTTTGCTGCTCGTACCCAATCCTCTAGCCAACTAGTTGGAACGCATTGATATTTTGGAATGGTCTATCAAATATGTTATTCTACCTGGCTACTCTGTTGTGTTCTTTTTTGATCTCGCACTCGTGGGTATATTACAAGTACAAATAATAAGTGATTGACCTATGCGTCTGTCAAGTACTCGTAAGATCAATTTTTAAATGTTTATAAATTTTTAACCTGTTTATTAATGTACAAAATTACAGTGGTTTCGTTCTACAAGTTCTGAGTTTTACTTCAGTTATCCTTAGAAGTCCCTTATTTGTAAAAAATGTGTTATTGTGAGATCTATTATATTCATGGTATATTATCCGGTCGTTATTATTTGAATAGCCATCAGTCAGTCTATAGATGATACAAACATTGGAATAAAATGATATGATTTTATTCTACATATCTAGTCAATCTTAAAAGGAAAAAATAGTAGGCTATTAGCTTGTGTTAATCTGTGAAATAGTCACCTCTATAAAGAACTCGTTTTTCCTTAAATTTGTTCACCAAAAGAGCTATTATCATTTGCCCCGATAACGAGATTCAGTCATTGATCATCCCATGAAAGAAACGGTACTCCACTCAAAAACGTTTCAACCGTGGTTTTCAGGCCCTCATCTCAGTCTTTGAAGTAATTGACCCTAGAGGCCTTAAACAGATTATATAAATCAACATCTGAGTACTAAAGGCCAGAATTAAATCAGTTGTTTTCTTAAAGTAAGACAAGGGAAAAAGGTTCAGTTTTGCTAATTACTCTCTATAATGAAGGTGAGCAGGACATGTCACCAGTTCAGTGACAACTCTTTGAATCCAATTCTAATTTATCAGCTCACCTTTAAAAACATGGAGTAACCTTCTGGATAAAATACTCTAAATGACACCTTAGATAAAGGGGTGTCGAACTCTAAACATATCTTCAACAAAGTATTTAAACTCTTACAAAGCGACCAGAGCATGTGAAACGCTTTGCCTGCAGAAAAATTACAATTTGCAGTTGTTTTTAGGTTGTGGTTTGTGATAACCTTTAGTCCTTTGGCTCTAGAACCCGATGTTTTGGTATATCATCAACTGAGTATCCAGAAAAGTAGTCACTCGCATTGTGCATTATTGTACTGTTTCTTTCATTCTTCTTCAATGTACTTAAATTTATCAAGGGATGCAGAATGATAATATTTGGTAAATAGTTAACAAAATATTTGGAAAGTCACATCTGTAATTAGTATCTGGCGTTATCGCCTTCAGACTTTGTTCTTAAGTTCCAAATGATATTCAGAATAATCCCATTTTGGTCATCGAGATATTTCGTCAGTTGATTCCTGAGAGCCAACTATTTATTATACTGAACATAGGAAAGGCATATTTTTGAAGCGACCCAAAAATTGTCATAACAACAGAATTAAGAAATACTTAGATTTATTTTTACAGAAGCTTATGCAAATGTCTTTTATGACAGATCATTCATAGATTCGAATGTAATTCGTTTCAAAATACATTATTTTGTTGAACCCACAGTAATCTGCTGCTCTGCATATGATATTGTTTACTGTGCATCAGGAATATTAGTTATTCTTATGCTTATGAGCAGATAGATACTTTCTAATGTCCACAAATATGAGTATTCGTTTCGTTCGTCTAGCCTTAATTGTCCATCGATCAAATGAACAGAAGACAAATATTTAAACAAGAATCGATTAAAAAGTTAGAAAGTTAAGGATGAATTGCTTACGAGTAAAAAGGGCTAAAACACTTCAAGATGTACATGAGTATCAGGTATACAAAAACTTTTGTCGTCAGACTCAGCATACACGATCATCACCATCACCACCAGCGCAAGCATATACTACAGAGCCCTGGGTCCAGACATCGATCTCTACCACATTATCTACACCTTCATGTGGATCATTAAAAAAACAGCAGAACAGTTTATTAAATAAAGCAAATTCGATTTTGAATTCCCTCAGAAAATGCAAATTTCATGAGAAGTCTGCCAAACTGCAAACAGAAAATATGTATAAAAGATCAAAAATTTTAATGACAAAAACTAGACATCATTTTCTTCAGCGACAAAGCCATACACTTTTGATACAATATGGACTTCCTGTTAACAAAAGCCGTTTGCTGAAGTACTGGTAGCATGTTAATAATTTCATACGTTTTTCAAAGATGAACTGGTAAACAGTTGCAAGAAACTTTTAAATTAGTTGAATAAACAAAATTTACGTTCTTTTTGTGTTTATTTCAAAGCTGATTTCTACTTAATAACTAGTGGATTAGTTAAAGAGTGGGTCTGTTGCCTGATTGTGTAAATGGATTACAGTTCACCTATGCTTTTAATGCATTCAAATTTGCAAGCAGTTTCATCAAAACTGAATGGATATTAAACCTTATCCAATCAAAGAAAACTAGTGAAATACTGAACATTATATATATATATATATATATATATATATATATATATATATATATATATATATATATATATATATATTGAAAACTTTGTAAGAAAATATTTTTGGTTTAACTAGCCTACCTATTCTTGTTTAAGTGGACTGTAACAAAATAAAATATAGTTACTGTACGTGAAATGGAACTCAGGTAGTGATCGCTAGTTCGAATCCTATCTCTGTCTAAGCTTTCTTCCACTTGCAGTTATCGTCACATTAGAAAAGAGTGGAAATGTGACTAATTTTCAGTCTTCGAATAGAAAAACAGTGATTACATAAAATGATAATTCGCCTTAAACGACAGTTATCAAGAAAGCATTCCGTAAACCAGAGATTCATTTTCAAATTGCTCTTTTTTTGTTTTAAAAAATAATAAATTGATAGGCAAATGTGTTCGAGGAATATTTATGTTTTAAATGTGTTCAAGATGAACTAATAAACTTCAGTGACTATTAATAAGCATTCCGTTAAGAAATATAACCTTGTAACATTACCATCTGTGAAAATGGCGTGTAGCTGTTAAATTTGGTTTGGTAATAATACTGCAGTGGCTGATTTACTAGAACTACTTTTAAGACTACTCAGAAATATATCATTTTGATGAGTGACTCTAAAGGCCTCCCTAACAAACACCAAAATCATAAAGTGAGTTTGTTTACTGAAAAATTGTATTTGTAGATACCAAATTAAATTTTTGGAGATAAATAAAACAGTGAATAGTTGATAGGAATATAGTGTTGCAATATTTTATTTTTCGTGACAGAGACAAGGATATGAAATTGATCAATAAGAATACCTAGACATTTCAGTCATGATGTCCGGTAATAGGTTTCCGATATTATTAGGTCTTTTGAGTCTTCGTATGTATTCTGTATAACTGTAGGCAATAAATATCATGTCGAAAAAGACTACGCCTTGGCCTACACAATGCACATTTCAGCATTCTTGTTTCATTTGTGTTCACTATTTCAATAAGTGGTTGAATTTTAGAAAATGAAATGTTAAACTACTGCGGAGACATTGACCAATGCAAGAAATGAAATCAGTTCCTTTTGCTAAAATTAACATTAGAAAGACCAGATTACTGTTAAAAGTGTGAACAAACATTCAAGAATAGTTTTCAGCTTCCTGTCAACCTAACGAATAGGAAATAAAAATTCAAGACTAGCGGGAATTTCCATTCAGTTTCACTATGGAAGATAAAATAGAGTTTCGATCAGACGTTAATGAAATATAGTAGCTCTTTTATTGAGAAACCAATCTTTTGTCGAATCTTGAGTGATATCTAAAATTCTACCAAGCTAGGAGGCTTACTTACCATCATGGTGCACTTTAATTGATGTTCTGGACCTAAGTTTCGTGCTTGTGGACACTATTCAGATCTCTATGGAGGTATATTTTAGTTTAAGCCACCAAGTAAAGCATGGAGCATAGTAATGTCCATTGACTGGTCACTGGAGGGCAGCCAATGTAATGTGGTCTAGTCTTGAGTCCTGACCGAATTCTATCAATCGTTTTACAGTGGGGTCATAAAGCTAGGAGGCTCGTGGTGCACTTTGATGGGTGTTAGTTAGTTGAAGACAATCAACAGGAAGTTCCGGACTTCAGTTTCACGCTTCTGCTCACTCGTCAGTAACGCGTATCTGCAACCTTGTGGAAAGTTATGTTCCCCATGATACTCGAACCAGCGTTACCCGTTTTTGCAGGCAGCGATATTACCATTGAGGGATTGGGGCCCCAACTCAGGACTAGACAACATAAGATTGGTTGCTATGTATGTATGCAGTCCAGTCTTTCAGTTGAGAAAGTATTTTACACTTATTCAGTAAGATGGCTGTGGCAAATTCCACTCATGTTTAATTATTAACTACGTAAGGATCCAATAATGATTGAAGTGGTAGCAAGGCACAGAACAACCACAGGTCCTATTTTTCAGTTACTGACTTTCCATGATCCGTAGCATTGACAGTTGATGTTAGAATTCTAGTAATCATTAATTTTGGACTATAATTATTGCAGTTTGAGGTTACTAGACGTATCAGTCAACATTTTCTCGAGGAAACGCGGGGACATTTTCAGAACAGCGGAAAGATCAAAGAAACTCAGAGCATTTTGCGGGAAAACATGGGGCACGTGGGGAAAAACAGGAGAAAATTCGAGCGGAAACGTGGGGTAGAACATGGGGGCGAAAAATCTCGGAGCAAAATAGCGCGTTTCACCCGTGTTTTGGTCTTAGTTCTGCCGCGAGTTTGCAATTCGCAACACACCCTCTTGTTTTGCCTCACGTAAATGTTGACTAGGGTGGTGCAAATGGGCATACGGTTTACTGTTTAATATCCACAATTGCTTGCTCCTTCATTTCTCACTTGCCGTTGGTTAATTCTTTCTGTGTTGTCTTAGCCTGGCAACATGAACAGATTTAATATCATCTCATTTTACCCAGTCTTTTCCCCACTCATATCTTGAGACAAAGTAAGACGGAGAAACGGAATATCAATGGGAGCTATTCCATAAGCCGTACACTACACTGTCTCTCAACAAAGTTTACACTGAAACACCTCATGGCCAAAGTTTTTTATTCAAGATTTAGACATAAAAAAGTACATTCTTTTCTTTACAGCCTAGTTGTAGGTGAAATCAGAATTCAAATTCAGGAGTTTGTTTATTCAGAGGTTACTGTAACACAATAGTCAATAGGACTTTTAGGAAATCAGTAATAGTGAAAATAGACACTTGTGAAATGCGTTAATTACAAACTTAAATTTCTTAACACATACAAATGTTTATCTGTGTGTACCTGGCAGTGATTTGACCTAAATTATGAGCCTGTCATATCTTTCTTAGCACCTTCATACATCTCGATAATGCACTATAGTGTGACACAAGTTTGATGATGAAGTCAGTGGTGTTTCTTATTACAGTGAAACTAGTGAAATCAAGTTAGCATTGTTGTATGCGACAATAACTTCTTTTATGATACACAGGATCTTGCAGTATGTATACTCACAGCCACCTAGTAAAGTAAGTTGTCTTCAAAACAACAGTTTAGGTGAATGCGAAAGCGGCCTGCATCTTAAGTAAGTGATAGTGAAGCTTCAGCTGAAAACCGTCAAAGTATGAATAGGTGGTTCAACCTCTTCTAGTACTCTTCAACAGTAAACTGTCATAAGTCATATCCTTGTCGAATTCAATCTGTATGACGGCAATTTCAGTCGATATATAACGAAAGTCATTTGTGATATAATTCTGTCTTAGGTATCTCTTGTTATGAAATTATTCTTCTGTGACCTAAATTGAAGTCTTAACCATAGAAGGCTGAGAAAGACTTATGACCCAAATTTAGATGAAAGTGTTACCGGAAGCAAAAATCAAATAGCTTACTAAGAGTATCCAAAGGCTGTGTCAGAAAAACTAGGGCTATTATCAAGAGAATAGTTATCACATAAATACTTTATGAATGAATAAAACAGTGAAATTTACATCTGCAAAAGTGAACCTCAAATCACATGCAAGAATATTATGCTTGACTGTACCGCACAATTATTGCAACACCACGCAACTTGAATCGATATTCTTGATTCATTTTGAGCACCAAATCATGAAATGCTATCATTTGAACCAATACAATGATGTTTTCTGAAGTGGCTGATAGAATAATACGAGATACCAGAACGCTATTAACGCAATGACATACTTGGATTGAATACGAATGGCTACTGTTCTTCAGATCTGATACTTCACTGAGCCGTGAAAATCAGAAGATAAAGACCGACCTGTGACTGTAAAAAAGACGACTTTATTTGACAACAAGCAGACCATTTATATACAGTTATTCCTCAGGCAATAAAGCTACTAAGTCAGAAGCTAGATACTTATTTTCATTGGTCAGCTGAGGGACAAAATTGTTCAATTAGGCTTTGCTGCCTACTAAGTAACATGAAACCAAGGTTGAAGTTCAAAACTATCTGGCGGCTGATGACCCAGAGTGCTGGTTTTTATTTGGGCTGCTTCATATCATTTTCAGATTATACTTTAGAAGGTAAAATTAGAGCAGATCATCAGTGAAATGCATCACAATGCGTCGCTTACAGCACCTGGTGTAATGCTGATAAATGTCACACAGATTCACAAAAGGAACTCTCATCTTTGATTCATCATTATTTATTTGGCTAGAATTCGAAAACATCAATTAAATAACAAGAACTGTAGGGTTGTTTTTAATAAAATGACTGGCTTCATGCTGCTCAAGTAGTCTTAGATCAACTCCTGAGAATTCGCTTTCATTGTTAGCTCAATATATGAGTAATTTCAATAACTAATAGATATTCCAATATTTCAATTCCATGGAAAATTACAGAATCTATTTTGGATATTTGAAAGGAAATTTTTCATCTTAATAAGAACATTTTTGGAAAAAATGACCGAAAAATTATTAAACAGATCTAAACAGAAGTGCAGTACATCGAGTTAATACTTTACAATAGTACACACAGCAAATCAAAAAATGTAGGAGGATTTTAAAATGGCCAAGTAGGATGTCAAAAAACAGACAGCAGATGATGAAGGTTTGTTGAGATTTTTTAGATTTTGAAGATGATCAAAGTAAATTCATGTGTCATTGTCGTCGAATTTAAGTCATTTAATCTACAAAGTTTAACGAGTAGTTCTTGATAGCCAAAACCTTAACCAGGTAACATAAATCTTCACATATGGTATATTTCAACTGTTGGTAACTTTATAGGTCTACCCAATACATCTTTGAAGCCAAATTTAGTTTCTATGAATCCTATCTCACGTTGGATAAAATAGCACGTGCAATTAGATTACAGTTAGGTATACATAACACATGTTAAAACAACTCGGGTTAGCCGAGCGTGAAAACTTGTTTACCTAGTACATAACACCTGACTTCTACACTGCTTACTCTGTGGTACTCTCAAATACTAAAAATGCTACAAAAATTCCTTCTTTGAGAAGTTTAATTTCTTACTGTATTCAACCTCTCAGTCATTTGCTATTAACTAGTAAGTGACTGATGTATAGAACATTTGATGTCTAGTTAACGCTTGGATACCTAACTGGCAAATAAAATGTAGTGAAGTGGAGAACGTCAGGTGGATGTTTTGTATCAGTTTCGTGGTTTTGACACTAACCAACATATCAGAGCTGATGGTACTCTTGAAATACTTTTTTTACAGTATGCGCCAAAACAGATCAGCTATGCAACGTAATCTTATGCTAGATATAAGTAAATGTTTTCTCAAGGCCTTAAGAAAAGCCTACATTTTTCTAGCATCTACCTCCCATTTGCAAGTGTGTATTATTTCTGTACTCCAGGTGGATAAGATATTGTTTAGCATCATATCAGTGTTTTAAAACTACCATGTATTCTTTGTATGTTTTTGCGAAAAGTAATTAAAATGTTGAAATAAAAACAATCGAATACATGTGTTAAGAATTTCTCACAACACAGTACCAAGTAAGCATTCCACAGATTTATCATTTCTGTTTCAGTTCTTGAGACTATTATAATACCGCAGTTCTGATGATCTCTAAGTAAATTATAGGACTAAGTTTATTAACCTTAGGTTACTCAATTTTAATTAAGTGTTAAGAAATATGTTTGGTTTTTGGAAAGCTTTGTTGAAAGATACTTTATGTGCTTAAAATAAACGAAGGGGACTAGTTGTCTAGTGGTGTTTATATGCGACAACAATCAAAATGATACGCTGGAAGTGACTTTAAAGACTACTCCTTTGACTACTAGTATACCCGATGTGCCTTTTTCATCCGTTTTGAAAAGATATTTCTTTTCTCAAAATGGACAGACCCGACTGCTTAGTTCAGTTGCTACGATGAACTTCTGAAAGAACCATGGTTGGAAAATATGTAAAAGCAAGTAGACCACAGGAAATTGTTGTTATGATACTTGTAATTTCCCGTTGCTATACAGGGCCGAATCGTTTGACCTCTGTTAGCGGATGCGATCCTACGTAGATGCCTCGACACTGCCGAATAAAAATGTTATATTGATCTTGGTGACTAGTAGAGGAATACAAGACGCGCGTTTCGTCCTATTTGGGACTCATCAGCTGGGTACTGGGTTTCAGCCTCTATGAGGACAACATCGTTCAATGGGGTGCTGGTGCATCTGGCTAATGAGTCCCGAATAAGACGAAACGCGCATCCTGGATTCCTCTGTTAGTCACCAAGACTAATATAGAACCACAGGAAAGTCCACTATATACAGTCACCTTGTTATTTAATTTCGGAATGATTTTTCGGTATGAAAGTAGTTTTCATCATGGACTGATATTAACTGGAGAAACACTGAAAACCTGGAAGCCTTGGACAAATGTTTCGTTCTAATTTTGAAGGGATTTCATGAATTTTGAGATCAATCCTGTTGGGAGTTAGGCATGTTGCATTCGATTACATTGGATGGTGGCCATGCTATATATGAAATTGACAGAGGTAGGAAATAATGATCCGATACTGTATATCAGTGTATCGGCTGAATGGTAACGCAGTCACCATGAGAAGTGAACGTCCTGGGATGGATACCGGAGAATACTAGAGGTTATCACTTTAATCAAGAAGATATGCCACTTTATAATCTACTCCTTGTTCTCCCAATATTATTGGTGGAACTCGCACTCCGCTTCTCAGGTAAAACAATGTGATGCTGTATTTTACTGAATAAGTGCTGAGATACATTCCATATAAGACTGTTTATTTGATATGGCACACAGTGATGCATATTCATACCGATGTGAATATGAGTAATAAATTTTGCACGACACGCCATCCATTAAATAGTTCTGCATTACTGTATACAATCATACATAGAATTATACTGTACCACAGCACCTAAGTTTTACGCTTATATTCTGAGATTCATATTTATGTTTGTGGGACATCTTGAAAAAGGTTTTATAAAAACTATCAAGTAAGTTACAGGATAATTGTTCAATATGGAATGAAACAAATGAATAGGAATTTTAAGCAATATCATAAAAGTACCTATTTCACACTAAAATCTCTTACTTTTTACCTACATATCGTGTTCGATTTTATAGTTATCGACAGCTGAAATCTAACTTGATTTTTGCTTATTACTCTTCTGCAAGTGGTATTTCATCATCTTTCTCTGTCTCACGGTAGACTTCTTTATTGTGATCACTGCTAAAACGCTGACCTTGTTTTTACTATAAACAGGTAGCACGATTTCACCAACACGTCGAGTCAATCAATCCTAATCAGATAAGTTCCCCCTTTCCATTCTTCGCCGCTAATTTCAGTCCATTTAAGTTATTTTCTTGAGTAAATCAAGTGATTTTTAATACATTACTTCACATTTGAGATGTATTAACCCATAGTGAGCTTCAGAACTTAATATTAAAACAAATTTTAGATTTCATAATTGCAGATGCATACAGCTAAATTCACCTCGCTTGTTCTTTGTTTACATAACTACATTTTGAAAGCAAAATGATATTAGACAACAAAATTACAGCTGTACATTGATTGGGAAAACTTTGTTGATTATCCCTGATTCCCTATGTGTCATCCGCAGATAAGATCAATATTATTTTATCCTGGCCACATCTTTGTATATATGTGGCCGTTTCGTTACATCAGTAATGTTTTTCTGTGACTTTCAGAGAGACTGTAGGGGTCACTTTAGAAACGACTGATATTACCAATTAGGTGTTTTGTTTCAGCTGGAAATTTACTTCCTTATAAAATGAACCAACACATTTAGCTTTTTCAGTAGCTGTCTGGGTGGCCTTTAGGTTCACTTGAATTTCATCACTGTTGAAATATATACACGACTTGGTATGTAACTCAGTTTCTTTATATTCTTACAGCTGGATTGAATAGAGTTACCATGTGACTAAGGTGAATCACTTGTATTAAACCATGAGGAAAGGTATCCAGTTTAGTCGCTCAGTTTTACATGCAGATAGTAACAGCAACTTCTATCCACAAACAGATTATACTTTCAAGAGATATTTTTGAAGTTATAGTTACTGTCATCTTTGAGCTCTTGGAACATATGAAGCGGATAAATCAGACTAAACGTAGTGGTATATTGTAGTTGTTCACTGACGCATGAACTAATTAACTGCTGTTTTTAATGAATTTCCATTCAAAAAATAGTTTTGTAAATCACTTTTTATTCCACCATCTGCTGCATTTTTCTACTGTTCTATTCTGATTTCAACGAATTAACCATCCTATAGACAAATATGAATGAATTTAGTCGATGAGATAAAATGGGAATTCACACTTCATTATCACAGGCTTAGTAAGTTGGAGACAAACCATTACAAATTGCCGATCGGAACTGTCATTTTATTGCCAATGCAGTTTTTGTCGTTTTACAGCAGATGGTTTTTATCCTTCATCCCATTTTTTTTCTAATGATGTGAATAAATATCTGTTAATCGCAGATAGGAATTACCTAATTATTTTATGCTAAGTGATTGCATACTCAGCTTGCTATCATAATACAGTGATGAAGAATTTATGAGCATTGAAGAATGAGTCAATATGTGATGATGCACTGCTGTAACAAATCCAAGTGAGAAGATTATGTCATTTAGGGTAATATAAATTAAATTTTTTGTTTGAATAGGGCATTTAACTAGTGAGGGAAAAAACTGACTAACCGACATTCTTTTGTAGGGATTAGATCGCTAATAACATAACACAAACAAACATTCGTTATCCTGGATTTTACTTGAAAACTATCGAAATATTCAGTTAAGCCAAAGTGTTTTCAGTTTGACTATTCTGCAGACTTTTATTGATACTGGGTGATGATTGAAGGTAAAATGAAAATTTTGGCAGTGGCAAGATTCAAACTAGCAGCCAGTGCTGTGATCCTAGTAACAAAAATAGTGAACAACTATATAGTGATATTTCTGAGCGAATAGACTTCAACATATGAACCGAATTACTAATTTGAATAAAAAACTGACATTCGTGGAAAATTGACAGGTATCTTGTTGGTTCTGTCATCAAACACTAAACAGAAGGCTGTGTAAAGATGTGTGGGGGGGGGATCAGTAGCTTTGGATTCATGTTTCATCATCTTGTAGATAGTGAGAAGTAGATGCCTAAAATCTTTAAAAAGCTGATTTTTTTTCTCGCTCTCATTTTGAAAGCTTAAGATACAGTTAGACTGAAATTCTTCCTGTGGAGCTGTCAGCAAGGTGATCGGCACTGTCATCATATATACCTGTTTGGTACCACAGCAAATCATGTTCCAAAGCACTGAATTGTACGATAGCTGAGACGATTGTAGTTAATAGGTATCAATGAGTATTTAATTACAAAATCAGAAAATTAAGACTATTTCTTCGATTTGTTATAAACCTTATAGTTCAGTATTGCAACATGCATCGAAATTTACTGCATGGTGGAAGCTAGACAGCTGAGTCTGACACTAATTAGTTCAATTTTTACATGCTGCCAGTCTGTAATGACCGGTAGTCTACCGAGTAATACGCGGTTAAAATTACTTCACTTAATACCGAGACATGTCTGCATTGGAATCTGCTTCAGTGAGGAATCTGAATCGATTACCTTCATCTTTATAACCGAAATGTACTCCACAAGCCAAATAAGATTAATAGGTATCCACTAAAAAATCACATCTCAATAAGCAAACAAAATTCACATCTAGCTTTCTGCGAAAGTAATGAATTGGTGACCTCAAAATCATGCAAAATATCACAAAATAAATTTTGGATAGTTAGGGATACAGTGAATAGCTGTAATCGGAAGACAGTCATTAGATTTTGTGCTGAATGACTTCAATGTTATGTATTCAGTCATTCGGAGGCTCCTCATAAATTAAAGTGTTGGTATCACTAGTGAATGTCAAAGTTTACAGAGTACTGAACAAAGCTCTTACAGATGGTATCATTCATGTAACAACAGAACTCTCTGAGAAAAAATTTTCCTAAAGTTATCTAATTCAAAGTCTGCTTGTAAAGTATAAGGTTACAAAACATTAAAAGAGTTGGATCTGATTGAAGGTAGAAATTATTCAGTTTAAATTGCCAGTGATATTATGTAATGCAACAGACATTGCATTCTCGTAAATTGGAAATCAATGCTCACTTAATTCACTTAAAAACCACTTAATTTAGCACTGGTTTCAAGTTCTAAAAATCTCCAAGTGAATTCACAGAATTCCAGTTACTTAGTTCTGATGCAATCAGCTTCTTTTGTCAACACCTAATTTTGATCTGAAACGGATCTGAGATGAACACTTTTTCTAAGTTCTGAAGTTAACGGGTCAGTAACACAACCTTTACTGGTTTCTAGTGTTCTTTTGTGTTAAATCAATTAAAATGATAGCCATTACCTGGTTCTTTTAGAAAATTATTACTGATGAAACATTTTTTTGAGTTCCACTCCCAGTTGTCTTTATAAATCGACAAGATATTTATATTTGAGAACTCAAAATGTGTCCTAGTTTTAAATTCTTCTCTTCTAAATAATTAATTCTCTTCATCAGTCAGTTTTTATGGTTTTATATCTTAACAGTGACTTGACAGAGAGTGAATTATGTATATCTGGACACTCGTACTATGACCTTCAGATTCCACTCTTATCGGTCACTCAGTTTCTTCATAAACAGAAAAGGCGGTAATACAACAGAAGGTATATTTATTACGTCAACGGCAAAGTTAACAATATATAAAAATTACAAGGTTTATATATATATATATATATATATATATATATATATATTACAATGGCCTTGGCTGTTTCCAGGCCTTTCTAGATTTAAATCTTATTGACTTTTTTGTCTATTCAACCGACTTGATACTTACACGTTGATTCACATGTGCTTTCCTGAAACTTAGAAGCAAAGCTATTGGTTGAAAAAAGTTTTTAGGCATATGCGGCTTCTGATGAAGATTTCGTAAATTTTTCTGTACACTGTAACATTGTTTTTAATAAGCTGTATTCACAAAAATTACTGTTCATTGTTTGATATCCTATGAACAGTAAATTACATTCTAAAAATTTTGAAAATAAAACTTGTAGTTCAGTTTACAAGTATACAGTATTTGTTTATGAATAAGGGAAGGGAAAGATTTCGACAGAGAAAATGAGCTCATTAATTTCCACAAATGTTTCATCATTCATTATAAATCAACACTGTCTTGTTGTTCTTGATAACGTATGAAACAAGCTATCAATGAACACATAATACTCGACTTGCACGAAATTAAGAAGTCGAAGCAACATGAGACTTTTTGAGGTGTTAGATAAACTTTGAATTCAAAATATGGATCCAAAGCTTTCTGCCCAGTATTTTATCAAAATCCAACATCGGTTATAATAGTTAATTCTTCATAACGATTGGTGCATTAAATTATCTTAATTATCTTACCCATTCCTACGAAATACAGTGAACTCAAGTACTTTAAAATCTTAGTTTAATTTAACCAGTTGATCTTCATCGTTAACGATAACAAGTAACATATATTTATTCAGCAATATATCATAGAATCGATGAGAACATCAGTTTTTCTAAAGCCTTATTGCATCAACATTTCTTGAAACTGCTTTTCCTAAAAAAAGGTCTAAACATTAGGAACAAACTCTGTTTTATCACTTGCATCCGCATATTCAGAAGATAACTCTGGATCAATAAGAAAAGCAATAGACATTGGTACTACAGGAATCGTTTCACCTAAATAGTTAATGATACACAAAATAAACAAACATGAAGGTATGTCATGGAGAAGATCATCTTAAAGACTTTCTGAAAACAATTCATTTACATTTTTAAAATGTTCGCAACAACAAATTCACATCAGTAATATATTTTAAGATTAATGGAGATCTTAATTTTGAGGTAGTATTCATCCAAGACACATCAGTTGGAGAACCACTGAAGACCTGGAAGCAGTGGACAGCTGTTTCGACTTGTGGGGTCAACCAGTCGGAAAGGAAGCAGATACCAGCCGAAGAACTTAGGTGATACTCGTGCTATATCGCTAAGTAACAGAAGTTGGAAGCTACGAACCAGTGAGCTTTAACCCAGTGGTTGAATGGTTAACGTGTTCACCGTGAAACCTGAAGGTCCTGGGTTCGATCCCTAGCCGGGTCATTGGTGCGTTCCACTGAGTCCCATGTTAGGACGAAGCTGCTATCCAGTTCTCCCAGGTTTTCAGTAGCTCCCTAACTGATGTCGGTCCTTGATGACTACTACTTTATAATTCAGATCAGTATGCAATCAGTCTGACGACGTTGTCGCTCTTTAGACACAGGAAAGAGAACAAAACTACGGTATTCAGAAGAATAAACTAGTCAAAACAATACATAATGAACCAGCTACTGAAAAAATTTATTGTAATAAAGAAAGAGTATAACACAGGAGAAAACCAAGAAGAATCTCTCTGCTTGAAATACTCAGATAACAAGTGAATTTGCTATACCTAGCAAATGAAAACGAACAACATCATTACACTTCGGTTATATCTTGTAGACAATAGCAAAAGTCAGCTTCGGTAGATTTCAATGTTGCTTATCTATCATAGAATTCAGCTTAATCTACATATTTATGGTCCCTATACCTGATAATCACTATGTTAAATAATGATCGGTTCGCTAAAACGTTTCTACCACATAAGATATACTAATGTTCGCTCACACTGACAAATACATGTCATATCGGCAACTAAATTCCCGTTGAAAATTAGAATAAAAATACAACTGTTTAAATGGTACTATGTAAAATTATTCTTACCTTTTACTTTTATTACAACAAATCAGTTAAATTTCTCTGAAACACATTTGTCATTAAAAGATTTCATAAAATCAGAAACTTAAGTAAACGAAAAATGTTGTAATACCGACTGACAGACATATGACTGAAATTCCTTTGCTAAGTCGGAAAATCTATGCAGTTACTGATACTTCCTTCTATCATAGAAATGAGGATATGATAATGTGTACTTCTTTGCATTCATTAGCAAAATATATCTGCGAACATAAAAAGGCTGGTAATTTTCTTAGTTGAGTCAAAACTGCATATCAAAAATTTCAAAATCATAGACTTTACCGCTAAACTTAGTGGCTAACCAAAGGAGTCTCTTTCGAGATCTAGCAGTCTGACGGAAAAATGCTTGTATATAAGTGGGAATATTAGTCCTAGGACATCTTCTGATGAAAACGGTATCTCAGAGACATTTAACCGGTCCGAATGCATGACTGAAACCTAAACACTTCTAACTCACTCCTAACTTCTGAAAAGATTAAGGTATTGAGAAGAATCATCAGTCCCCTGAAATACCGTTTCTTGTTGTATGAGTCAGTAGGACATTTCCCAGTCGATACAGATCTCATCGTAGATCTACAACGTACAACTTTATTTTGTGTCATCAAATTTAACAACCATCTAGCTGAATGAATAAGTAATTTCACAGCTCGTATTTAAATAGTGTCACTTGAAAAATTATTTGATTACTTTGCTTTATTTCTTACAATGTTACTCATAAATAAATTTTAAGTTGCTTACTAATACATCTTAATTATTTTTTTCCTTTCCGTCTAAAAGAATATTACAGAAGAGGTAATTAATTATTGAAAACTCCTAATCACAGGTAATTTGTGGAACAATTATTTTATTCTGCTATCTCTCACCCTTAAGGCAAAGAAGATAAATCAGGCTAATCTGTAAATGAGATTTTCGTTATTTACTCAAAGATGTATTACGATGTTTGTAATCTAGTTACAGTCGAACCAAATTCTAATTTCATCTGAAGCCACTTTTGTGAAATCAGTTAGTTTAGGCCTAGTTTCCCCTGAGAAATGACGAACTCATGAATAAATGGGTATTGAATAACTGATTTATCCTCGTCCAGCGTACCTCAGCTTGGTGCATAATCTAGTCGTCACAAACCACATAAGTGTACATCAGTTCAGTTCCTCTAGTTTCGACTATTGATTGATTTCAAGGTCAAGCTAATCAAGTAATAACACTTGTTGAAGAATTAAAGGAAACATGGAGACATTGAACGGCTGTTTCGTTCTAGTATTTAGCCTATACTGTGAACGTTGGATTCTGATACAGTAGCTGTATAGTAACGTAATCTTCGCGAGACTTGAAACTTCTTGGTGCGATGCCTTGCGGGTTTGTGAGTGAACGCTGCTGAAGAGTCCATTGCTCGAATGTAATAGCTGTCCAGTGTTCCTAAGTTTTTTAACGCTTCTCCAACTGATGTCAGTTTGTGATGAGTATCGTCTCGAATAAAAATGCTTATTCATTAGTCATTGACTTTAAACTGCGTTCCGTGAAATCTTTCCATAAAACATAATATTCAAAATCAGCTATATCAAAATTAAGGACAAACATGTTGTGCTATGAAATAAGTGGAGTTTGATAACGTTGAGTTGTGTATATAATTGTAGGCGCTCACCATTAAGAAAACCGAAAAAAGGGCTAGACGATGTCTTATCGGTGCTCAACATATAGGCGCTTCCAGGTGACAGAAGACTTCAGTAGTTGGATGTATATCAGTTGACTAAAACCTTGACTTCCACTGTTATTTCCAACACAAATCTGTTTATACTTGATTTTCGCAAAAAATGGGTAGTAAAACATGCATCTATAACTTTTAGTGACCGACAATCAACAATATGACGTTAATGTAATCTGGAAGTAACTCAAGTCCATCCTAAATTTATAATTTACGTTAGCCTTTGAAACCTACCGTCCAGATATTTATCGCTAAATTCTTTAATATGCATGTTAATTTGTTCTTTTCACAAAGTGACACTAAAGCATGACACAGGAAAAAGAGAAACGATTTGCCCATAAATTTTCTCATTTCTAGTAATACTGGAAAATGGAGTCAATCAGTGAAAGCATATCTAAAAAAAGAGAGGTTGTGATGTTTTCAAAAGAATCCATTCTAAGAATAGATACGAATGAAATTTGAGGTTTACTTCCAAATATTAACCAATAGTTAATATTTTATAGCGAAAATGTGTTACTACCGTTGGTGGTAAGTATTCTGTTTACTATCACTGCTTCACGAAAACTTTTTGATATAGATGCACAGATTACTACGAGTGCGTAAAAACAAAATTTACTGAGTTAATTGCCAATGCATCTAATTTTACTGTAGAGCATTTGCCTTATTAAATTACTAATTATATAGAAAGATAAAGTAGCTAAATTTTGAGTGGCTCTTAAATTTCAGTTCACTGAAAGATTATTTATGAGTAACATTGTAAGAAATAAAGCAAAGTAATCAAATAATTTTTCAAGTGACACTATTTAAATACGAGCTGTGAAATTACTTATTCATTCAGCTAGATGGTTGTTAAATTTGATGACACAAAATAAAGTTGTACGTTGTAGATCTACGATGAGATCTGTATCGACTGGGAAATGTCCTACTGACTCATACAACAAGAAACGGTATTTCAGGGGACTGATGATTCTTCTCAATACCTTAATCTTTTCAGAAGTTAGGAGTGAGTTAGAAGTGTTTAGGTTTCGGTCACCCACTGGTCCAAAGGTGTCTATATGTTCGCTTGTAGAGCAGTGAATTAATGGTTCAGGCACTCAAATTTCAACTGGTATGTCATGCGTTTGAACCCCTACTGAATTACTTAGGTGTGAGCATTCAGGTAGTATCTCTTACTCTGACAATATGGATGTGACTTATTACCTTGTTTATGAAAATGTTCGTGGTTGCCAAAATTTTTCTTTTCATCCCTATATATTGGCAGTAACTCGTGACAATATAGATGAATGTTTTTAAATTAGCCTGGAATCTGACTTTTTTGAAGCATGATACACTGAGTACTTACCCTGATAAATGGCGTGAAATTATCTTTCTTGTAAGATTCAGAAAGAAAGCATCATGACACATCTGATCACGTTGAAAGCCGAGTAAATTGTGCTTCACAAAATGCTATACTGATATAACATTTAATGATCACATGAATTCTTGGTAAAAAAAAATGCAAGGGACTGGCTGGTTAGGGTAGTTGTCGATTTTAAAGGATCCCAATTGTTTCGACTAGCACTTACTGTTATTTAAACCCCAGTCGTCTTTTTTACCAATCTGAAATATCAATTGTGATCTAGTGAAAATCGACTTATTTCTGTGAGAAAAAGGCAGCATGAAAAATACGTACTGTAGAAAACTGATTTCCTGCATCAGCTAACGTTAACAAGGAACATGAGCCTAATAAGACAACAACAGTGAAAACTTACATTTGGGGTGTAGGCTTTATATCCATACTTACAAGGTATTTTCTCCTTAACGTGATACAACAAATACTAGAATCAAAAAGATTGATATGGGGTGAGTGTAACACCTCTTTTCAGCCGTACAAAGGCTAAAACATTTCATGTAAAAACCTTATGCAGTTAAGGAATGTTTCATTTTCGATAATTTAAAATCTGCTGAAGTCAGTTAGCCAGCTGATAATTTATTCACAATGAACCTTAAACTTAAAAAAATGCTCTCTGCATCTTTAGCTATAAATTCTTGTTACTGCTAAAAGCCATTGGTTCTGGTAGTTTTTATTGTAAATTCCTCTCAAAACGGGTTATTCTCAAAATTAGGGAATTCCTTTTTTGCCAGGATGAAACAGAACAAATGAACTGGTATTATTTGCAGGTAGGCTTAGTCTGGGATCGATTTCATTGTCAACGTCAACACATTTTATAACAACAGTTTATTCGTCTGACATCTTTTCTCAGATTATAGATAAGATTCAGAGTATTCAGAGATTATATGAAAGAAGTTTTACGCAAGCTAACGTGTTTATGTCATTTGAAGCATGTAGTTTGGAACCTACACTTGTCACTTTTCAGTGACTAAAAGAAATAGTATTTCCTTTCTTCTGCTGGTCTTATGACCAGTTCGCCTGCCGTTAAAGATTTGCTTTATCGAAATTCATGAAGGGGAAAAGTTGTTTTAAAAAATATATAACTATTAAAATGCCATTAAGAAAATGTGATAAAGAATTGTATAATAGTTAGATAAGTGGAATAATGTTTAAAAGATACATTCAAATTAATTTTGCTCATCGTGCAGGGTTATTCTCAAATAGAGACTGAAGATGACTACTTAATGATCACTACTATTCCAACATCTGAGCTATGTATGGAATCACCTCACACCGATGATTTCCAGTCTCTTGCATGGTACACCGCTAACTGGAGATAATTTTTCTTTATACAATGATGTCATGTCACATACTGACCACTTGGCGTCCTCTCCTAAGAGGTTTGAAAACCACTAAAAGTGTATGGAATGAAAAGAAAGGAATGCAGCATACATGACGTGTTCAAGCCATGGGAGAAAATGTGACCTCAGATGAACTTCAGAATAATTAGGTCTACACTAATATCATGGACTACACATCGAGTCAAGAAGTGCTACTTTAATCTTCTGCTTTCGCTTACTAATCTTTCTATCGTAACTTCCACATAATATCACCATTTTTATATTCATGCTGTCACACACACTATATACAACAATTTGCGAAACTTACGTGCTTTCCAAAAATTCATTTCTAGTCTCCCATTGAAAAACACTTGTCGCGCAAATCATAAAAGGAACTGTCATTCACTACTGACGGTAGTAAGATTATCAAATGGATAGTTAATATGCAACTAACTAGTCCCCACCAGCATACAAGTCCTCTGAGCAGATACCCAGATACTGAATGATGTTCATCCACGCTGATTGGACATAAAGTTCGACGTTTGAAGAATACATTCAGAGCTCATAGTTTTGTTCGTACCATGAAGTGCGGCAAACAGATGATCATCCCTTCTGTTCAGGCTCAGTGCTAATTCGTGCATCCCGCTGTCGTACAATAATCGATGAATTGAACAGATGTGACCAGCCGTTGTTAGTCAACGCACTAACAGGCACATTGTATCGCTTAGTGTTTGCTGCCTTTCTAGATGGGGATGTAAATAAGGACAATACTGACTGATTTTATTCTTTCGTAGTTAGCTAAGCCTAGCGAATTAAATTTCCTTCTTAATGAGAGCATTCGTCTGCTATTCTTTATATTAAAAGCATTGTGGTTTTTATCAGTTGACGTGAAACATTATTTTTTGACAGGATTTTGCAATGAAGTGAAGTTCTGTTACTTAAAAGTGTGTATGTGTGATCGCTGTCTCTTTCTGGAGACTAAACATCAGTTTGCGGAGGCTTGTATAGTGTTTATTGATAGATCTGCCTTGGTATTTTGGATAAAACATTATAAGTAGCCAGAAGAATATGTTATAGAGTTATTCTTGCCCCCGAAATTCTACTTTCTACTATCAATCAATATTTTCTCGCTCGTCTTTCTTTTACTCCATATCACTCATGAAAAGGAAATAAATTTTTGACGAGAAACCGACCACTAGAAAAGATTATAAGTCAGTTTATAAGCCTACCTCTGTCTTGACATAGATACTGAGAAGTTAATTTTTCATTTACAACATAAGAATACATTATCAAGAAGTAAGAAAATCGATACTTTAAAAACCTTAATTATAAAATGTCCATAGCATGTATATATATATATAAAGGTTTTGGCCTAGAGTTCAGAATGAAAATGACCATGAAATGATCATTATCCTTAATTATCATGAGTCAATAATATCATTCTTATCCATTTTAAGTTGACCTGAATAATTTGAAATACTTTCATTAGCTGAAATGACTCGAATTTCTGATATATATGTATGTATGAAGATTTTCATGTTTCACTTGCTTCATAAGAAATTTCATGATCTAATTATGCTATACAGTAAATACAGAAGGTGAATATTGGCAGCTGGAGATGATGCCAACCAAACAAAGGCAGTCGCCAAGTTACAGGTTGATTTGTTCACTAGAGACCAACCAATTTTATGTTGTCTAGTCCTAAGCACTGACCAACTCTGTCTATCGTTCCGCATTGCGGCTATCAGACTAGGATCCTTGTAATAAATAGTTATCATTTGGTTGGAGATAATCGGTAGAAGCCCCTGGGCCTAGGTTTATTGAATTTAAAACTACCAAGAGGATTATATCAGGAATCAGGACTAGATAACACGAAATTGTTTACTCTCCAATTACCGTTCAATTCCCACAGGAGGTCAGTTGCAGACCAAATAGCTTAGTGGTAACATTCCCGACTACAGCACTATACGATTCGTACTCGAACCTCAAAAGGTCCATCAGTTCACTCAACGCTACGGGCACGCCCTGCTGACGAGTCCCAACAAGTACAAGACTTAGGTTCAAAGCTTCCCACAGATGACCTTCCGATCAATTAACATGATTCAAGTTACTTCGACATCAAATGATTGTTAAAATCTGTGCAGATAAGAGCTCACATTGATTGTAAACTAAGTGATTCCACTTGAAGGGTTGGGGTTTATAGACATGCAGAAATTCTCCCAACCTATACTGATATTCTAACCTAATATTTTCGGGTCATATTTGCTGAATGTCACAGTATATGCCCTTGAGTTATTCAAATAAGTTAGGCATATGTGTTGAGTGACGTTTGTCCCTACAACGTTTGATAGTGTTAACTATATTATATTTTATTTTCCAGATATATCAGCTTCCAAGAAATTTCATGATACATGTTAGCAAGTTTATTTCATCTGCTTTTTCTGATCGTATTTAGAAACGTAAATACTGATAAGAATAGGATTGGCATTATCATTTTTCTGTCTAACCATTACAATTCATGCATCTACTTCGACTGATGTTCACATAATGAAAATAAAGGTTCCATCTAATCATGATTAGCAAAGTAACTGTCATCAAAACAATTAAAATTGATTTCTTCAAAACTACTTACCATGTACTGTTATTGAATTGATCTTTGTATTGTTGGGAATTCTGTTTTTACCCGAGAACCGATGAATGAGGTGATCTTTTTGCATGAACCAAGGATTCTCACTACCCCTAACTGGGCTGCCTGAAAAGTGAACAGAAGAGTTGATAACTTTGTCAACAAAATAAGCTGAAATTTTTTTAGGGTAGTATTATGAGAAAGAACAATGCTGGGAATTAAAGGTCTACATAACACTTGGTAACTTGCTTTTTATCGATCTAAAATTTGTGAAAATTTATTGTTTAAATATCAACTGATGAAGGCTTCAAATCGAAACACGACTCTTTGGTCGATACTATCACTCAGTACGATGTTTTACTAGTCAGGGAAACTTTGTTTATTGATAACAACTTGTGTTTTCAGAACGGAAGCCGGCAATTAGATGGTTACGAAAGTACTTTTAAATGAGGAGCAATCCCATACAGTCTGCATTTTCCAAACTGTTCATCATACTTTTACACCATCTGTCTTTGATGCAATCAGTAGGATGCTTCCCTTAGACTTTTGTGCTTTGATTTGTTGAATCTTCCTAGAAGATATAAAATATGAAACTATGCGTCTTAAAGGCTAGACGTGCTGTTTCATGTAGTGATAATCCTATTTAAACCATTCTATGATGGCTTATGTGTTTACCTAGGTAGTGTTTGAATTTGGGTATTGAAATAGTGGAGAATATTTGTAGTTCAAGTGGGTGGTTTCTATTGCACTGTATTCTCTGAGCTGGGTTGGTTAGTAATGGAGCTTTCATCGTCTTTCTAAACGACATCAGTGGTTAAACAGAGGAACGTCCAACAGGAAAATATAAGAAGTCAATGACACAGCAATCAAAGGAAACAACCAATCACAAGCCACTTTGTCAGGACAAGCTACTGAGTCGCTTTCTGAGAGATACTGACAGCTCACTTCATACTGAAGTCAGTGCTGATGATGTCGTCTAGAAAGACGATGAAAGCTCCATTATTAACCAACCCAGCTCAGGGAACACAATACAACCAAGAATCTGGGTATGTTTGACTCATGGGTACTGAAAAGTATAAATCCAACTTTATTACGATGCAAAACCACTGTTACAGCAGTTATGTAAGGATAAAAGAATATTATGAAAAATTTGTAAGAGACGGATGATATTTATAAGACTTTGAAACAAAAACAAGAGTCTAGTATACCATTGACAGAAGTCTAATGATTCAGCTGACTCTATGAATTAAATGTGGTATAATGGGAAAGCTCCATCATGTATTTGGATGTTTAGACATATTGAAAACAAAAGTAATTTGTTTTCCTTTCTTCATTCATGTTCGAAATGATTCGACATGTAAATGAAAAGTAGTCTAGGGAGAAATTGAACGAATAACTTTTTCTGGGTCTATATACTTCGTTCCCCTGGTAATTCTAAGCGAAGCAGGTGCAAGCAAAGTTTCAGATCGGAATACTGTCATCCTACTTCACGGCTAAAATCTTACTAGGAATTACCCGAACTAATGTATATATAGCTTACTTTGCATTGACATGTTAGTGTTTAAAATGACGACAGCATCAGTAAAAATAGTGGCTTGCATGGCGACATTGGACAAACACTTTATAGCAATTAATTGCCGTTTCAGGTCTGCCCACTTCTGTTTTTTAAATACAAACCTAGCCAAATAATCCGAGTGAATTTTTGGAAGTATTTTATGTTAGTCAATCACCATTTTTTTTTCCAACGTATCTTTAAATAGGAAATAATCACTTACTGTTGTTTCACTAGTATCCTGACACGTATCCGTACTGAAGCAGCTTGGTTACTGTGTTTCTCAACGTATAAAATATGCCACTCAGAAGCGAATTAAATTTGAATTTTCTAAGTTTCAGGTATAATATGGGAAAAGTTGGAAAAAAAGAATGGTCATCATTTATTAGACCAATCCATCCTGAGTCAGAATTAATATTTGACCCGGCGTCGAAGGATGCCTCAAAGAACTCTGTAACCTTTGTTAGATGCAAAAACATATATACGACCTTTTTTCCCCTGAGCATAGATACTAAGCTTTCTTGAGAGAAAAATGACCCTTAGTGACTGAATGTAGTTATTCCATCAAGAAAAAACAAACACATATTGATTTGTCACTAGAGGGTGACCAATCTCATGTTGTTTAGTCCTTAGTGCCGACCAAGTTGTATTGGTTACTTTGAAATGTGGTCATCAAGCTAGGAGGCTCACCATCGCAGTTCACTTTGATAGATGTTAGTTAGTCAGAGGTAATCGGAAGGAATCCCTGGACCTAGGTTTCGTGCTTTTTAGCATTCATCAGCAAGGCGTACCTACAACTACAACGAAACTGGTGTCCACTGTGAGATTCGAACCCGCTTTACTCATTGTTGCAGTTGGCGGCATTACCACTCAGCTATTCAGGCCGCAACTGAGGACTACACAATATGAGAGTGACAAATCGGTACCTGTAGTTCAGTCCTACCGGAGGTCATTCGTGGCCCAAATAACTCAGTGGTATCGTCCCTGACTGTAACGGTGGGTGGTGCGGGCTCAAGTTTCGGAGGGGGCATCAGTTCCCTCAAGGTTGCAGCCACACCTTGTTAACGACTGCCAACAAGCAAAGGACCTAGGTTCAAGGCTTTCTGCCGACTGACCCCGACTAACCGACATTCAGAAAAAGTTAACAACCTAATACTGTAATTCTTATCGGCAGGTGAAAATGTTTAGACAACGGAAAGATAATATTTTCAACTGTTTCGCAGTACAGAGATGGTAATTCAGGTTAAGTAAAGCTTTGACCTCACTATGATCTAAACCACTAACTTCCACCTCAAATAGTAATTGAGCAATTAACCTAGATTGACACTGAGTGAAATTCAGCAACCGAGCAGTATGTTGAGTTGTAACAATGTGATTACTTGCCCCCAAAGTATCTATGTTGCATTTTTTTTGAATCCTCCCATAGTTGAATACCGTCGACAAGTTTGCTATTGCTTATTATGGACGCGTTTTCTGCATATACTTAAGCGCTTACTCTTCTGAACTAAAAGAATAAGATGACAATTCTGCTTTGTTTTGTGCTCATCATCGTCTGAAAATCAGTAACATGTGGCTTATAGGCAAATGACTGTTAATAATGATATATATTTTCCTAATTTACGTTTGAAGATTTTTCTGAATTAAATTTATCACCAAAGTTGAAATGTTATGTTCTTATTTGACGTTATTTATGTAATTTCTCAATATATTAGGTTCTAAACTAACATGGGGGATTTACAAGAAATTAAGGTATCTGTTTTCGAGATGACGACAACATACCCAAATGCGAGATATTTTAAAATTTATTCGCAATTTTTGTCGACAGCTGAAATCCTTTAATCAGAAATTACGATATGCTTGACACGAGAAATCTTATCCTTGATTTAAGTGCATTATTATTTATCGACTTTAGCCTTTCGAAGCGTACAGTTTAGATGCAGTAAGATTGTTTGCTTAACTTCAGCCAAACCCATAACATCTCTCCACTATTCATATTACTTTTTTTGTAGCTGGTGAATTATGATCTCAACTTACTAAAGTCAGTAGCAGACTTTTCAGTAAAACAACTTGTACATTGAATAGTTGAGTATTCGTTTACTTCGTAAGTACTTGTACACCCTAACGGTCAACTATAAAAAGACTGTGTAACTGATTTATCATTCTGAAACTCTTTTATGTAAGACAATTCATCTAAGTCTTAAGCACGATCCTATTCATTTATGTCACTGACGACTTCATGTCTCCGAACTGCTGGTGTCACTAGAACGTGCACAAACGCTTGAATCTAAGAATACCATGGGTTATCCATTTCCTTGAATGTACAAGTCATACATAATCGATTTGGCATGCTGAAAAGTGGTGTAACATAAGTTTGAGGTCCCACAATTATCCCTATTCTTCACTTCATTTTTTATATGCTACTGGTATTCCATTATTTTATACTGATATTATTTAGTTAAAATTTGTTTGGAACTATAAACTAACATGGCTTTAAACCATGCCACTGCTATAGACTGATGCATTTCAGTCACATATATGAAACTAGTTAATTAACATTTTAATCAGGAAAAACCAAGAGGTGGTTGTAGCAAGGAAAAATTCTTCTCTTAGACAAATTCATTTGCTGAGTTGCACATTCGTGAATATATATATGTTACAGTTGGCAGAATACTTCAGAGTTATTTCCGGTCAGGGGGTAAAATATGTTGAATAACGAAAAGGAAGTGGGGTCGTGGGTGCGCACTGCTGAGGAGTCCCATACTAGGACGAAACAGCTGTCCAGTGCTCCCAGGTTTCCTTTGTTCCTCCAACTGATGTCAGTCTTCGATGAATAACAACTTGAAAAGGAAGTTAATTATTGCAAATTAGGTTTCAAAGTAGCAAAATAAACAAGGGATTATGAAAATAAAAATGTGATTATGTAATACGGGATAAATCTAAATCCCACTCTAAACCCAAGTTTGCATAAACTTCCTTTCGTTATTCACTATATTTTCCTCCTGACCGGAAATAATTCTGCAATGTTCTGTCCACTCTAACATATATTGGAAAATGTGCAGCTTAATAAATGACTTTGCTGAAAAGAAAATTTTTTTCTTCGCTGCAACCGTCTTTTGTCTTTTCCTGTGATCAAATGGGTGTTTTCCGCTGTTTATTAATGTTTATTTTTAGAACCTGAATTGCAACATACTGGATATCTGTTTACTTTTGTGTAACTAATTTAGTACTTAGGTATAAACCGCAGAAATCCTGCCTACTTAACAAACGGAAGAAAATCCAGCTATGCTAAATGACGTTTAATATCTGATAAAGAAATTTAATTTTATGAAAGGAGGAACCCAACTAGAATAATATTTTATGCGCTGATTAAGAACTAAAAATATATGGCTCCAGAAATTACAAATTCAGCGTCAAAAAAGAAATTCATCGGTTTTATAAACTTAGTAAAACTGCAATGGCCATTTCATTTTGCATGTTATTCGACAAATACTGAAAGTGGACTAAATTTCATAAGTGCGAACAACAGCTCACATTCCGTGAAAGTTCCTATGAAGTTCAGCCTTTCAATAAAATGAGAACACCAGTCTACTGGAAGTAGCATCTTTTATCATAGATTGCCCCACCTCAAACTTGACTGATATGTTGTCTAAAGAATGAATGAATAGAGATTCAGTATATGTGTATATGAAAAACCGGTAACTACTGTCTAAATGAAAATAACCTCCGTAAGGGAGTCTTTACCAGCCTACACCAGAGTATGAGTGGTGACCAATAATAGCAAACTTTAGGGATGGTTGCATTTTTCTGTAATAACTGTATTTGTAAGGGAAGTAATGATAGTGCATTGGATTGGTATATGTTTGTCAGTTTTG
This sequence comes from Heterobilharzia americana, assembly GCA_944470555.2. Classification (NCBI taxonomy): domain Eukaryota; kingdom Metazoa; phylum Platyhelminthes; class Trematoda; order Strigeidida; family Schistosomatidae; genus Heterobilharzia; species Heterobilharzia americana. Next base: position 110,863,259 of record OX104127.1, read on the forward strand.
ACTTCCAGGTGCAACAATCTCTCACTACACATTTTGACATGCTGTTAAGCGATCTATCGCTCACTCATTGATGTATTTTACTGAATGTAACTGCGAATGTCTACTTTGTGTAGGGTTACTCATGCGATCTGTGTTAGCAGATTTCATCAGTCATTATTTCATGTCTTATAAGGTACTGAGTCCTGACCACCTTGACCTTACCAAGTAAAGTTTCTATAAGACGCAGTCACTTAGATGCCTTCCGGGAAGTAATTGTCCCGAATAGAAATTATCACAACTTGGCAAAATCTGCAAGTTTTAACTTATAAATACGACACAGTAACACTTTTAATGGTAAACCTGTTATGGTTTTTTCCTAAATAATAAACCTCCGAGAAAATGACTGATTAAGAGCAGCCAGAAACACTATGCTCTAGGACGAACACAACAGCTTAATTTTACAATGGAATTGAATTTCCCTAGTATCTGTGTTCATACATTATATAGTACCATCAAACCAAATCAAAATTCATTATTTAGTTGCAACAGCGTTATACTCAACTTCACTTAAAATTCAGAAATCTATCATTTATTAGCTTTGAAAGGAGGCAGAACAGTATTATTCTCTTGAAGTTAATGTCGCCTATAGGGCCCACATTGAAATAGGTACTTTGTTCCAAGTCAACCTACATTTTTAAAAAGATAGATACTATTTGAGCCTGTTCTTAAGACACTTAAATCCATGCTGTAGATTGCAATACAAAAAGACTAACGATTTAGTCTTTTACGATGTTCTGAATCAAAATAGCTATTCAGGAGTCATGATAAAATGTAAGAGAATCGTACCAAAAAGCCGGTATAGAGACCATCATAGGATCAAATCACATAGGGAATTTCAAAAGTGGGACACTTCAAACCAGTTCGAGTGTTTTTATCCAACTAGAAAATACCTAATACTGAAGCCTGTAGAAAGCAAACATCGAATTATTGGCACCGTAGAAAGTTTATGTAGTAAAAATATCACGTGATTATATGACTAATTTACCATGATGGTAGTTGTAGGGAATATTTAAGACCATTAGAAGGAAATAGAATTACGTAAAATCTTTAATCCGAAATCAGTGACGGTTAAGCCGGTGTTTTATAAAGCACACTACGTTCACTCAGCATAAACATCATTCGAAGGTAGTTGAGCATAAACTTAATCTCACGAGTAATAGACAGCATGTATTGAAAACAGCTCAAATTTGGTAACGGGAACTTAAAATAGCACTGCAGACGGTTTAAACTTCAACTTTACGTTTTAGTAATCCTCAAAAAACGTCATCTGTGCATTATAACTTCACTTCAACTTATAGTAATGGTGGATGGTGGCTAGGAGTGGAACTCAGGATGCGGGCTTCATCCTGTTTGTGACTTGTCAACTGGATATACCTGCCTCTTAGTGACCGACGTTGTTTCCATCAAGAAAAACTCTGGATCTATCACTTCAAACGCCAGAATATTAACTGCAAGGCTAGTGAGTTACCTCAACGTGCTGCTGTCTAATTTCCATGTTTATATACCAACGCTCGCCTACCAGTGTAGACTTTATGGTTAGATTAATCAATTAGTCTTTACTTAACTTTTGTATAAATATTGAAAAGAATGAGTCTCTTCCTAACGTGTTTCCTGAAGCATCAATTCAAACTACGACTTGAATTTTTTATTCATAACTTAGAAGGAAAAGTCGTAGTTCGAATAAATGCATACTTCTTTAAAAGATACTGGCCACAGTATGGAAAATCATCCACATTGCTAATACTATACTGCTATCAGTAAATTTAAATTTACAGCAAAAACTGAAGTGGGTCACATTTAAGTTTTTCATCACATGAATACACTGTGATATGTCTGATTCAAAAACCAAAATGGAATTACAACCAATCACACTGCCTAAGTTTAACCCATATATATGGCTGTAGTGAGATTTCAAGATTTCAAACTACATTTAATTGTATCATTTTAGCCTCATATCATATGCGTTGCATCCAGTTATCAGAATTTCAAGACAATTAGGTTAAACACCTTTAAAAGCATACTAATTTTGATTGATGGTAGTTAGTTTGGGTGACAGATCAGCATTAACACAATTCTTTGAACTCAAATTATATCGACCAGTAGCATGCGTAGTATGCTATTTTATTTGTCAATTGAATAACAAATTATTGTCTGAATATTTCGGTTTCCAAGGAAGCATAATTCTTCAGACCGGTGTAGTTCAAACGCTGTGATCATCTTCGGATTCACAGCAGACGTCTTGTACCAGGCCGATCTCCCAGCTAGACCCAACATATGGAAGGCGAATATGGAAACTAATAACCTGACAGCCTCTTCGGAGGACTGGACAGTCATTCCAGAAACCTCAACTGAAGCTGCATGGTGCTCCTTCAAAGAGTTATATGCACGAGTGACCCAACTGTTTATTCCATGGACTGTTCTGAGGGGACGGAAACACTGTCTTCCGTGGATAAACCAAGAAATTTGAATCTTGCTACGACATAAAAAAAGTGTTGGAGTCTTGCCACCCACCTCAGTACACCGGGAGTGGTGAAGCATTACACAGAAGCCTGCAACAAATGTATCGCTGCTATCCGTTGGTCTCGAATATGCTTCTCCCATATGAACTATACAAATAAAATGTGTCCTGGTATGCCCGCCCTAATGAATCGGACCGAAACTGACTGCTTGATTGAGGACGACAGGGAAAAAGCAGAAGCCATGGCTGGATATTTTGCTGAGGTCTTCATACAGGAATCTTCTGTGGACACTTATCCAATAGTAGAAGTATTGACATCCAACAGAATAAACCCTGTGGATATCGATCGCAATGATGTATTTCGGATATTAAGTAATCTTGATGTGAAAAAACGAGACTGGATGGACTGTACCCAAGGCCGCTCAGAGAGCTTGCACTCTGTGTAGCCGGGCCATTGACTACTATATTCAGACTGCCTCTCAGTGATGGCACACTCCCCTATTACTGGAAGGATGTCATAGTAACATTTATCCTCAAGGTAGGTTCTAGGCAGCTCCTATCAAATTACAGACCGATAAGTTTGACTAGTAATGTAGTGAAAATCCTAGAAAGAGTATTCAAGAAAGCCATAACAGTCTATTTAGAGAGCAACACTCTGTTGTCTCGTTCACAGCACAGTTTTCGTGGAAATCTCTCTTGCTTGACGTACCTTCTTACAGCCAGAGAAAGTTGGGTTAAGTCTAAAGATGATAGGACACCTGTAGATGTCATTTTCATTGACTTTAGTAAGGCATTCGACAAGCTACATCATTCCAGGTTGCTCGAAAAACTGGGAAGTTTTGGAATCACTGGCAGTCTACTCTCACAGATAAGAGACTTTCTTGTTGGTAGGAGACAAAGAGTTAGGGTCAGTTCTCAACTCTCCACCTGGAAGTCGGTAGTGCCTCAAGGCACAGTCCTGGGCCCCCTGCTGTTTCTCCTATACGTAAATCAGCTGCCAAATATCACGAAGTCTCCTATGGTTCTTTACGCTGATGATGTGAAAATCTGGCGGAAAATCAGGAACGATGAGGATATACGTGCCTTCAAGGCAGACCTGAACAGCTTGTTTACCTGATCAGAGAAGTAGCTGGTGTCTATCGATGCAGTTAAATGTGTGAACATGCACTTGGGGCACATACACAGCAACACCTACGATATTGATGGGACTCCTTTACCGTCAGTACTGACCCACAATGACCTAGGAGTCACAGTGAGTTACGACTTGAAAACCACTGTTCACTGTCGACTGGTAGCATCTCAAAGTTTTAGGGCTTTCTGGGCATTACGTAGAACGTATACAAAAATAACTGGTGACATGTTCACCATTTTATAAACATCATTAGTTAGGTCTTAGTTAGAAAACTGTACATAGGCGGTTAATCCTTGTCTGAAAGGTGACGCAGACCTAAAACGAGTTCAGAGGGCAGCCATTCATGTGATCCCTGGGATGGCTGGTCTCAGCTATGAAGACCGACTTAAGAAGCTGAACCTCTTCACGTTATCCTATCACAGATAGAGGGGAGACCTAGTCATGCTATGCCGGATTACAGGAAATGACGTTGGACCTGATCTACCTTCTCTTTTTTCCCAATAGGTCGGAACACCTTAGGGGACATAGTAGGAGACTACAAAAGCAAAGAACAAACATAGTCTCCGCAGAGTACTGGTTCTCGTGTCAAGTAATCAACGCCTAGAACCGACTCCCAGAAGAAGTGGTATCCACATCATTAACTGACTCATTCAAGAGGGGATTGTACAAGTACAGAAACCTACTGTAAAAGGATTAATATAGGCTCCTATCCTCAAACAACAAATCTAAATCTGAGTTGTGTACGAAGAAAGTAATGACTATCCAGAATATGAATTGAAACTAATATATGTCTGATGCCATTCAATACTTACAATTAATAATTGGTAATCAAAGCGCGGATTCCGATCACTAAAATGGAGTAACTGAAATTACTGATTAAACGGAGGGATGTCAAACAAACAATAATTTTCAGTTTTAGTAATCAGACACAAAGAAACACGGCATGGCGTACAAGGAATGATTTATGAACAAAAATTCAAATCTTATGCTACACTGAACTGTAAGCAATATTGTTATATATGAAACTGAGTGACTCAAAGTATGACTAAAACAGGAATATTAAAATAAATAGCAACCGTTTCACAGATTAATCACAGGAAAATTAGTAACAGTTATGTACGAAATGTTTCTACCTGTTTCCTTAATACTCATCAAAAAACCCAAATCATTAGAAATTCCCACTACATTTCAAAAGCCATTTGAGTGAACAAAGAATATTCTTCCCGATAACTTCTTCACGTCCTACAGTTATATGCACATACTGAAGAATTATGCATAGACAGTAATGAGATTTTGCTTATCAGTTTGTTAGTAATAGTATACAGTTGAGGAAGTCTTAATGATAGAATCAATTTTTCCTAGGATTCAATTCAGAATAACTGGTCATCTGAACGATTATACTGCATAGGTAATGCTATAAAGTGATAGTTTAATAAAACTATAGAAAGTTGTTTATGACAGCTAAATGAAATAAACTAAGACGGATAATTTGAAGAATACATTGACATAATGTTACCTGGAAGCTGAAAATGAATGAGTTTTAGCTAGAATATTTTAAGATACTTGAGAGATGACTGGAAGTTTGAAATAGCATTTTATATCATATGATTACAAATAGTCAGTTTTGTAACTGTGACTACTTTTATTCAGCTTCAGTTCACTGAAGCCAACCAATTGCGTCTGCAAGCTAACTTACCCAAGGCGGCTAAAGGAAAATTTGATGTCCTTTAGAAATATGTGGTGTCAATGATTTATGACAACGGTAACTATTTCTTGATAGTCATTAAGATACAAAATACTTGGTACACAAAATGGTAATCGAACTATTCTATTCAAACTGTAATGTAACCAAACCGTTTATGGAATAGTTATCGAATACTATACAATTATTTATTGAAGTAGTTTATGAGCAATTACTTGGCCTCAAGGCACTTTTCGCAAGAGACTTATGCCAGTAAGAAAGACTTTAAAAATTAAAGACCACTGAGAACCTCCTATGCTTAACTTTGAAACTAGTCAATAAGGTGCATTTTCATACCCACACGAGACTGAACGACGGTAAACAAGGTTTGAGGTGGTTGCATCATAATCTATTTTATGGTTTTGTATCTAACGATATATCTGATTTACATACACTTGTTTTGCACTTCAAAATCCCAGGCATTATACCAACAGAGAAAGCTTTTCCATAAATACCTATAGGTAATTTCTTTAGTTAAATACAGGATGCAAAGACCATTTCACTGGTGGGTTATGAACCGTGGTAGAATAACAGTTACAGACTTCAGTGATACCTTAGAACAGTTTAACACATGATGATATCATTTTATGGTTTCTATCGCTGTGACAAAAAGCTAAACTACAAGTTGTAATCAAGCCAAACCAAAGTGTGCAACTTGTCAACTTAGATGACTTCACTAGAAGTATAAAGAATTGAACGAAGAAGAATGAAATGGAATATTCGCAGAATCGAAGCAACTGTTTACAAACCGCTCAGTTTGTTTTGAGAATAAAACAAACTGGTATAACACAATTTTGAGATTCCAACATGGATTTTTCTCGAAACCGAAATTTCCAGGACACAAATTGTTGGATATTAAGGATAGATCCAAGAATGCCAGTGAAATGTCTATCCCATGCGTACCACTGATTGACATGAGTGGTTAGAAACCAACATAACCAACAGCGTGGCTTGTAAGCCTGAATTTAGGTGGTCCAAACTACTGGATGACCGTTTTGCTTGTGTGAAGCCGAGCTCTAAAGCAATTTATCGAGACTAATTCAGCTCAAATAGTCAGATACATTTCTGATAAACCTGATCTTAACAAGTGTTTATATAGCCCTGAACAGCATCATAAGCAGCACCGCTGATCACTCAAACTGCTTTCAAACTACTCACATCAGTCAGTAGCATACAGTGAACACAATTGCCTTATGCATAAATCCGGCTTTTTCATTCTCAAAATAACACTGTTAGTCAAAAATAACCGGCAAAATCAGAAAAAAATCTTGATTTCTTTCTAAATATTGAGGAACTTTGTAAAATTAAAGTGATGGTAAAATAAACAATAGGGATTTGTCCTTTTATCAGTACAGTCTTGATTAACATAACTAATAACTAAGTCTACAAAATGAATTTACAGGTGTTTCTGTGTGGTAAAAATAAGTTTCAAACCTTTTTCCTATAGACTCTACTGTTAAAATTTGATAAATGCTATTGTAAGTTCTGTGCAAACCTGATCATTTCGAATCTCCAGAACGTATTAAGACATATCCCGGAAGAAGTCGCCCAAAACTATGTACAAAATCTTTGAGTATTCAAATTATGTTCTACAGTAAACTGAAGCTTTCTGATTCATATTGTCACCGGTTACTACTTTTATTTGTGAGAAGCATAATTAATTAAATCTCAGTAAACTATAGTTGTTCTTTGAGGTTTATTGGAATTCATTTATTTCAAGGTAGTATTTGTCACACAATGATATCATTTGGAGGTTGCTGGACAGCTATTTTTTCTGAATATGGAACTCCTTGGCAGTATGTAACCACCAATCCCGCATGGATTGAACCAATGACCTGTAGGTCTCACGGCAAAAGCGTTTACCATTCAGCCACTGAATCGGATTTCGACTGCTCACGTTTTACTACCTCTGTCAACTCGTGATATAGCGCCACTATCCACTAGGGTCTTCAGTTGGGGTCCACTTCCTTTCCAACCGGTTGGCCCCACAGGTCACGGCTTCTCATTAGGACTTTCGAATGTCCATCTCGAAGCACGTCACTAATGAGCACTATACAGTAATTTGTTTTGGAGTTATTTGGGATTTTATTTATCTTACAGTAATACTTATCAAGGGCTGGTCTTTTTTCGAGTTCTTATTGGATTTTCTAATCGTCATCATGTGAAATTTGTTTGGTTGACGAAGTTCTAGAGAAAGACTTGAGACAAGCAGGTAAAAGATTGATCCTACAGTAACAACTGTTAGTGTATGGCTGGATTAAAATGTGTGGTTGAAAAATTAAAAAGTGAAGTGGTTTAAGCTTTTTATAGAGAGATCTTTAGGTGACTGAGATGATTACTGGATATAGATCATGCGTATACAGCAAAAATAAGGGACAAAGATATTGAGAAACCAATACACATCCAATGTAAAATTTAAAACAAAACCTTGAATGTGACAACAGGTTGATGAACCATTATTGCGACGATCTAATTTGTGCGTGTTCAACGTTTTCTCTACTAACTTTAGGTAGGATATAGAAATTTGTCGACACACTTTTATGATGAGACAAAGTCAGATCTATATTTATCTGATTCTTCATACTTCTCTAGAAGTCAAGCATGACTAAATTCAAACAGATATCCCTTTGACTACAAAGTGATGCCCTGAAAATGGTTATAAAACCTATAATAGAAAATTTTCTCGATACTACAATTAGAAGTAATCCCCCGGGGTTTTTAAAGATGTGAAATTTAGACCCTCCCAAACATACTTCATAGAACTTAAGCACTTTCATAACATTCCTTATCCTCTTTCAGCTTCTTTCTAATATTTCTCATTTGTCTTAGTTGCATCTCTTCATCCCCTGCCAATGACTCAGGTTTACAACGCTGGTCTCGAAGAATAATATTTCTGAGTTCAATGTCCATACCGTCTTTTGATTCTGTGAGCTATGGATATAAATCACGTTCCCGAGATAAGCTTAGGAGACAAAAGTACAGTTATTTAGTCGCCAGTATCGAATTTAATATGTTCCAAATGTCTTTCATGCTTGACCTGGACCACGTAGGAGTAAGCATTTTGGGTGGAATCAGTCAAGTATTAAGAATGTTAGTGTATTTGACGATAAAACTTAGGACTGATGACCATGACGGGTGTGCATCCGCATGCTACCTTTATTTATGTCCTGAAACGTATACAAAGTTGTTTATCGCCTACTTCCTAAGTTGATGCTTCTTTTCAGTGTTCCCAGGACTGCTGGTACTACCATTTCCACTTTCTTTAATTCTCTTGTAGATTATTTTTAGCGATATGGTTTTTAGTATGATGGGTCAAACCGATATGAATTAACGTGCATCTGATATTACTGATGTTGTTTTTGCTGAGATTTCTATCACAGCTGAAATTATTAGGAAGTGAAAAACTAACTTAATTTTATATGAACGATCCTATCTACACCCTACTAAAAAGCAGAAGCTAAATCTTTCAAAAGTCAATAAAAAATAAAGCGTAGACTTAGCTGGATGAACTTTCCCTTGGACTTTATTTCCTTAAGATGCAAAGTTTCATCCAAATTTAATTATTGACTACACTTATGAGATTATTATATTTACTGGAGAGATCATTTTTAAAAATGCTTTAAATGACAGAACTGTCAAATAATGACTTACATTTGTCAGACACTTTAACCTTATCACTTAACTGTAACAGATACCGGCCATGACTATCATGGTGGCTTCAAATTCTTTTACACTCTTTAACTTGGAAGAACTTAGACGGTTTGGTAGCAAATTGACTTGAATGTATCAAACCTTAGGCCTACGAAAGTTTCCTTAGATTATCTTGAGATTTTGAAAAATTTAAAAATTTAACCAATATTATAAGTTGTCTATGAGACAACTTCAAAATATAAAACGATACAGGCAGGATATTCAATTGAGTGATTTTAAATTTATCGAAAATATTTACAGTTTAGTGAATTTTTCGGAAGTGGTACGAACTCCAGTAAGAATATTTGTAATGGAGGGAACAAATACATGTTGGACCTACTTGCCCTCTTTAGACATTCTGTCACTGGTACAGATGTTTTTGTCCGACCTTTTAATGACTTCCTACGATATACGAATGTGAACAGAAAATTATGTCCTATACGTTACCATGTGACAATTTTAATAAACAGACTAAAATGGAGTCTATTAGAGTTGCATGTTTCTGCTGCAATCGCTGACTGCAGTCTAAGTTATCTCCTCCATGGTGGATCTTCCCAATTTCTACTTTAGATTCTTCGGTATTATTGTTGTGTGTGATTGGATCTATTTATAGGCGTACGGGCTGGGAGCTGATCATGACATCAGTGTATTTACGTGTTGTACGAGTACTGGTGTTACAGATGGCTGTTATACTCACAGAATTCGGCACGCAACGTAGGTGGAGTCGGCTTCCAGACTTTGGTCGGTTATTCTGTTTGCAGTAGCCATCTTTGTGTCCAGTGGTATAGCATCATCGGTATTTACGGTATTTGGACAAGCATGATTTCACGTAGTGCAAATCGCCACAGTGCCAGCATGCTGTGGGTGGTTTCTGATGTAGTTAGTTAGACACTGGCAGTACTGGATGCATGTATCTCTGCTGCACTCTGACCATGAGACTGAATCAAAGTGGTATCTTTGTGAAGGTTGGTCAGTCGATGATATTTTTCTCTAATATCCTCAAAAGTCATATGTTAATCCTGTTCTTATCTGTTCAATAGGCGTGTTTGTACATCAATAAACTTCGCGGACTGTTGACAGAGCTTTAACTGTCCTAACAATAGTCAAAAACACTTGAGAGCGATGCTAAGTATATTCATTCTGTATGACCTTAACAACGCTAAGTTCACTGTAAAGTTAAAAGAGTTAACAACCAATGAGAGTCCAGCCTTCAGAAGCAGTGTGAAAAACATGATAGTAACGGTATGAAAAAGAATTGATAAAGCTATTTGAGGTTATACGCAAATACCGGGCGAAATTAGGGGTATGTAGCACGTTAGTACTTTCATGTTACCAGGGTAATTGTTTACTCATCTCGTTTACAGTAACGTTCTTGAAATTATTAGACCACTTTTATTGCTGTATTATCAGTCCTTTCATGTTTTCTTTATGGGCAACATTCAAAAGAACTCTATCTTTTGATAGTAACATAACATTTGTTTAAGACAAATTTTATCATTATTTTAATATACACTCGAAAGTACTGTGTTCACTCCACCGTGAGCAGAATGACATTTGATATCTTTATTTCCGTAGAATCACGTTGTTTAAAAATACTTGACAGCAAAATGGTAAACTAATTCGTCAGCCTTAGTAAACAGAAACGATCTTTGGGATTTATGTTAGTCAGAATATAGGCGAACACATCTACAATGAAATTCTTCTGAATGATATTCAATTTCGCATCATATGAGTGCTAACAAAAAAACAAAATGAACGTATAATTTTGCCTACTTTTAAATCAGTCATTGAACATCGACACTTCTGGCAACTCAACAGTGTACAATATTTTCAGGAAAATATTGTACTCATAAGATTTCCAATCCTAAAGAATAAAAGTAGCCTTTATGATGTTCGTTAATTCCAACTTTCCATTTCGATCATGTATAATATATCAACATATTCAATAAACTGAGAAAGATTGCATTATTTCTGCAAAAATGACTTTTGTACTAATAGTTATTTGAAAGTACAATATGCAATGATGCAAAAGTCGTTTTATGGAGTTTTACCAAGACAGGTTAACCAAATTAGAAGCTGTGTTAACTGAAACTATTAGTTGCGAAATGATTAAGCGAAATTATATCAGCAGTAATCCATGTAACTATGGGGTAATCAGGCATACTGTTTGTTCCAAACCTCTTATCACTAATAATCTTCACCACATTGACTTTGCTCAGCATTGAGATTAACCACTTATTTACTATTCTTCTAATATGAATACTCATAAAAATTCATGAAATATATAGAAGTACAGGGAAAATGATTACTGTCTTGGAATTGTCTTTATATTCTTTAATCTTTTTACATCCTGGCAGAAAGTGATATACGGGGTTAGATAAGTTTCTTAAAAAGATAGTTGGTTTTTTAAATTCACCCCTGCCGTATAGTAGTTGTAAAATGAATAAGCCACATTTTAATAACATTCACTTCATAAGACTTCTACCAAGCATTGCCTTACGCTGCACTTCTCTCGTGATTGTTGGTGTATCCCAGAACAGGCTAGTAAAACTTGAAAAGGCGAGTTTTCTAACTCAAATATACATAAGTTAACTGCAAACCAGAAAATATAAGTAGCAGTATGAACTACATGATTCAAATGAGAAAAACAAGAAATTGTTAAACGGTAATGTGGCTACATCTCTATCATCGGCGATACAAATGATTACACCGGAGCACCAAGTTGAAATACAAAGTATTAAGGAAATTTTGGAAAATTCGAAAGTATTAGTTGTATCAACGGTGATTAAATGTATACTGAGAACTGGTTTTTACCTAAAAGAACAACAATCTACTTTTGAATTAAATGTTATCTTTTCAACTTTGCAAGTTTCACAATTTTCAGAAATCTCAGTGAACTAAAAAAGTGGCTTTTTTAACTAATTTCAAACAACTGTAAGTGTCTATTTCTCTTTCTGTCTGGTAGGTGCCACAGTATTAGGTTAGATAAATTAGGACAATCGTAGGGGTATTCCTAATTGAATGACTAATTAACAGTCATTCAGTATTACGTTTGTACTCATATCGGCGCAAGTTAGACACGACCATTTAAGCCTGCCAAACATAGTGGGTACCAGTAAACACATAGAATTAACAATATATCTATTGAAAACCTCATAGTGACTGATGATTTAGTGAAATATTCATCATCTTGTATATTTCATCTAAAAGTGTGGAAAACACACTGTAATACATTTATTCGCTCAAGCGTCTGACTGGACTATCTGCACGTTACCACCCATTCTTTTTGTCTGCAATTTACCTTCAAATTATTCGAACACCACGAAAAAGCATTAAACCCAACTAGTGCACTCAGAAAACATTTTCATCCGTCATGCGTCAAAAGTTTTGTACACTTAAACAAACTGTAGGGAATTAGTGATTGAAATGAAATAAAAACCTGGTCAGCAAGCGGGTCTCGTTGCTCAATTGGTAGAGCATTGGGCAGGAAACTCGGTGGTTGCCGGTTCGAATCCAGCCACGGTCCAAATTTTCATTCCACCTTCAACCACCACCCAGAATGAATAAATATTAGGCATACGTTTTCTTGGACTGACTAGCTACATTACTTAAACATTTCACTAAACATGCTTTAACTATCACCGGATATGATGACCCGAAGTTTAGTTATCAGTTAGTCCATTAGGTCTCCGTAAACAGCAGTGTGTAAGCCGCTATCTACACTTCGTTTTACCTTACACTTCAACGTAGCTATTTTATTCCTGTTTATTTTCTGATATCCCAGTGAACTAGGTTTCACCAACTTTTGACTTTATTCTTGCGAAGACACTAGCGATTTGTTCCGACTTCAACACAGTAAATGTGTCATTCATATATTTGTATCATACCTTATAGGTAGGATTAACTGCCCTTAAAGCTAAGCATTCCAAGTTATCCAGTAATATGTCTACAACAGTCAGGGATATCCATGATCCCGTTACTAATCATTTTGTTTGTTTTTATTTTTTTCTCTTGAAATCGGAGGACAGAAGAGATCAGATATAACTCCAATGCCAACATGAATTCTTCACCCTGTACCCTAGTTCTGTGCGTGAGTTCAAGATGAATCCCAGGATAGTTTTTGAAGGCCCATAGTTATTTACGGTAAATATATATTTGCACAGCGGTTTATCACATCAAAAACCTTAATTTTTCTCATCTATATTCAAATCACCAAGCCTTTCCTAGTAAATAAAACTGTATTATTATATGCTATGTCGAATTAACAAAACTAGTATGAAATTATATTCAAGTTCAACCCTGGTTCTAGTAAGACAGATTCGTGTGTTCAATGCTTTTTGACATGATATCAATTTCAGAACAATAAAACAAATAATATAGGGTGAGTAACTCAATTAATTTACGGGATAATTACCATTGAATTTGAATCTGATTACAATACTTTTCTGTTAAAACTTTAGAAGAGAGTTGAAAAAAGTGCGTAATGGTCATAAAATCGTATTTATCATGTCACGACTACACCTTTAATTTATGGTTAATTCAAATTTCTACTTTAGCCGTTTTTAACAATTTAAAATGGATTTAGATTGTTAAAACAATTATATTGTGGTTACCATGGCTTGGTAACAAAAGTAATTTATTGAAGCCCCATTGCCTACATTTAGTATTTTTGCAATGTTATTATTTCCTAAAATCCAGAAGTTTTAAAGCTGGAACAATCTCCATGGATAGTGTTCTAACATATGGAAAAACTTAGAAGTCTAGAAAATTTTCAAACAAGCAGAAAAAGTATAGAAGGCAGGCTTTAATGAATCGATAAACTTCTGTAGAAATCTTCGGTTGAATACTCTACAAACGTGATTACACATATACCATGATTTAATACAAGATGAGATTCGTACGTGCAGTAAAGCTAATATGAAGAATAAAACTTGATAAAATAGTGGGTTTTGAACATTGATAGAAAGTGAGGGTGGAAATGAAAATCTGTGTAATTACAGGATTCAAACTAGAGGCCTCCACATAAGCGAACCGGTGTTCCACCAAGTAAGCTAAGAGACCCAGCTGCCGTCCAGACCCTAATTTCACCTCAACCATTTGACGAGTGGATTTATGAAAGGGTTGGAACTGGTGTGAAAATTGACTGAGAAACTTGGTGGATTGAAGGTCAGTTACATCATCGTAAATAAAACTTGGTAACCTGTGGAAATCTAGTAAGCAGTAATTTTTATCTAGCATAAATGCAGCAGCTTGTTATCTTTTACATATTATTATTTACTTGATCATTTTTCCCTTAGGTTCCTAGTGGAACATAGGGCTTCAGTAGCACGCCTCCATTGCACTGTCTTCTCTCCAGTCTTTCCAATTTGGCACCACGACTGCCTACAAGCTTCCATTTCTTCCTCACATGATCTCGATATCACCCTCGGCTCAGACGCCCAACTCGCCGTTTTCCCTTTTGGATTCCACTCGACGGCCTGGCCTGGTGCGTCCCCAATCGGACTTCTCAGTGTATGCCCAATCCATCTCCACTTTCTTCAACTACATATTTGTTGGGTGGTAGGTTCTTGGTTGGTTCGTTGCCACCCTGACAGAGTTCATTCTTGCTTATTCTTTCTGACCATCTGATTTTCAGTATCGAGCCAACGTAGGCAGCTGTTGATGAATGTGTATAGTTTGTTGGAAGTGCTTTTCATGATGTGCCAAGTTTCTGAACCATATAGCAGCAATGACTTGACATAAGCTGATACAAATTTCACTCAAATTCTGCATGCCATAATGTCTAAACTTATGACCAGCTTTCAAGTGGTAAATGATTTTCAAACAATCTTTGATATTAATTTCATTCCAATGGCAAACGGTCTAGTAATTTAATGTGTTGTGAAAACAATAGTTACATTATCAGTGTTCCAACAACCACGCTTGCTTTTCAAATTCACTTTTAGAAACCTTTAATTCCCCAACATAATCGACTGCAAATCCTTTCATATTATCATCTAACAATGCTAGTAAATTTGACAGTATTTATGTCTACACTGAAACTAACTTAACAAACTCTAATCAACAAATGATTTTACATAGGTGGTCGCATATCAAGTCATTCGATATATTTGACTGAATTTTTTTTACCATATTTATCTTTTAAATAAGCATATAGTATCAAGGTGATTTAATGTCAATGTCCTATAAACCTGGATATTTTACGGTTTGTGTTTATCAATAACATCACTAACTGAAAATTCGAAGTAATCGACAATAACTTCTCACCGGTTAGATCCCTGTTTTTCAGTTACACGAAAATAATCGCATTGGTACCGCAAGGTGGCCAGCTTAAACTCTGGGCTTCTGAAAATTTTTCACCAAATTTGTTTCATCAAATAATCTTATATGATTACAATGATATTTGAAGCGCACGTGACAAATCATTGGATGTAATCTATCAAGATGTTGTTTTTATTTCCATCTTTCACTTCGTTTAAGTACATTGAAACTAATGTCCGCAGTACTTCCATTTGAATGAAAGTCCCTATCTTCACATCTGTAAGCCTACACGTAGACATACAAATACACTCACTAGATAAAAGTGATATGAATCGAAGCCATGAATAAAGTTTCAAATCTTTCATCCCATGTGTTTACCTTTATAGAGTTGAAAGTTGTCCGTATAAAATACTGTGTTCATACTGAGTTGTTTTTTGAGCAGAAGTTTTAGTTGACATGCCAACACCCTAAGTTCAAAATATTCCCCAAATTTATAAACATCTCTCTGTCAAGTTGTCAGGGTGCCTTTCTAGAAAACGAATATGTTAGCAAGGATAGTTGGGATAAGTATTCAAGAATAACATCGTCTTTCAAAATTTTTTTGCTGTCAATCGACCAATACAAATCTACATGAACACCTACAAAAGATGTTTTTCAAGTATTATCTAATTTGACTGATTACTTTGTGTATAAATGATTAGTCTTTCCAGCGCTTTATGAAATTCGAAATTTTTAAACAGAAAGAAAGGGTTGTTTAACCCATCTTTCCGGCGGGCATAAAAAAAAAGCTAAAGATCAATCCTCGTAATTCATTGCAAATGAATTTTATATGAATGACAACGAAATCCTAAGGAAAATATCTCAAAAATGTTAGTGAACTGAATCAGATAACGTTCGTTAACCCTAAATTTCATAGGTACACATTTTGACAGAGGTCATGGTAATCTTTGAGAAATTCATCTGTATTTTAAGGGAGTTGTGGGGATTTGGAAATATTTCAAGTTGTTATTCATCATGAGCCAATAGAAGTTGGAAATATGGACCATTGGATTTTGAGCAAGTGGCTCAATGGCAGCGTGCTGGCCACAGAACCTGGAGGTCACTGGTTCGATGCTTGGCCGGGTCGTGGGTGCGCGCTGCTGAGGAGTCCCATACTAGGACGAAACAGCTGTCCAGTGCTCCCAGGTTTCCTTTGTTCCCCCAACTGTCAGTCTACGACGAATAACAACTTGAAATTAATCTGTATTTTACTAGCAAGACTGTGTATTATTCCAATAAATAAACCAATAAAGTTTCAATGGCTAATAAGTACAACCTCAAAATGTCTGTATTTCCCCTTTTCTTTCTCCTAATGAGTTTTAGCAAAAATAGATTAAACCACGATAAATCCATTTCAAACATAAACTTACTTGTAATTACTTTGTCATAAATTGATGTAAATATGGTTATCATGAGGCTGATATATATACGGATTGTTAACATGTTTAACAATCTGTTATCATTCATAACTGTTTCATTTTTTCCTCTCTGGATTAAATGTGATCAGAAAATAATGAGTTAGGATTAACTACGTTTTTCTTTCAGTATCGACATCATTCATTTAGGTACACAAATGAACATTTTAATATTTCGATTGCTCAGATTACCCATGATTATATATCATATTAAACAGGTCTAATTGATTATCTCATACACATATAGCCAAAACACATGCTGCCATGATTTTGATTACGTCACTTTTTTTCTAATATCAATGTATACATGGTATAGCCTACCGATCAATGCATGATAAGACTATTTTGTTATTAATGGTAAACTATTTATATACGGGTAAGAATATCTTTCTTCATTTCCAGACGTAGAAATTTTGTAAATTTTTCATCAATGAGGGTTAATTCCAAGTGCCATTAACATACATAAGTCAGTACATATATGAAGGTCCCAAGAGAAGTCAATAAAATTTGAGTTGATGAAATCAATATGTATAAAAAACTAATATAATGAGTTATTTCTTTGCATAGCATTGTCACTGATAACATATTAGTCAGGGAAACTGAAAGTTCTGGGTTCGATCTATGATGATATCCTAGGTGCGCACTAGTGAGGAGTCTCACACTAGGGCGAAATGACTGTCCATCGTCCCAGGTTTTGAATTACTCCACAGATGATATCAGTAGACGATGAATGCCTACTTGAAATCAGTAAAATTCCCACGAACTCAATCTCCTTATTTGTCATAACTGTCAAATTAGGTTGATTGGTAACTTTCGTTGGCAACATCATCACAAGGACCCAATCAGCTGATTGCCCCAAAGACGAAATTCATGCAACTGGTTCGAGTGATGAAATTTGAAGATTAGATGTAAACAGTATACGCCAAATAAGTGCTACCTTTTTATTATGCAAGATTTTCAGTGACTGATCGCAAGCTTAATAAATAATCAACATATTACTGCAGACATCTGTGTAAGTGTTAATTGTAAGTTGTTCTGTGAGCCACAGCGTTATTTGACAAGCGTTTCCATGTGAGTCATCATTACCAGTGCATCATAGCTTTATGAACGTATGAAGTGATTTTTGTGTAAGAATATCTTTAAAATTCTACCGTGTCTGAGTCTTGCCTAGTTAGTCGCTAATCCAAGACACGCCTTTCGTCTTATTTTGGACTCGTAAGCAGGATGCACTTGTCTCCCAGTGTGTGATGCTGTTCTAGTTGGAACTCAAACTTAGGATTAATTGCTTCAAATGTCAGGCCGTTAACCACTAGGTCACTGGAAATACCCGTAATATCGAGGCATTCGTACAGGAACCTATATGCCAAAAGTTGCCGATCAATTTGGGCCAATCAGCGATGGAGATTAATAAACCACAATATCAAAACTACTGAAATGACATGGTTGACTATTACCTATGGTGCGAATGTGTCTTGTTAAAAGTTTCTCATTTCACATTTACCTAATTTCATAATTTCTTTTCATGTTTTTTAAAAACTACCTATTTGGTTAAAAAAAAATGTGGATGATACGAAAGCTGATGTTAGTCTAATGTCATACAAGATAACAGTATCCCCTAAATCGGTGACAATTCTTAAGTACCTGTTTATCTCTCATTATGGAACTGAAATCTTACAATGAGTAAAGGAAGCATAAATGTTAACTATTACATTCGATAGGGAGAATACATCAAAATCATCCGTATATCATTATCATATCAGTGCACTGTTTGTCAAATCATGGGGAATTTTTCAGCATTCCTTCAGATCTTCAATCATGTACAACTTTATTTGTGGCGCAAATAAATTTGTGAGAAAACAGGACAAAACAGAAAATTCTTTTTAACAATTTTACAACAGTCAAAAAATAAATGCAGACTTCCGGTTTGATTTGGCATCAAACACACATATGATTCTTTTCAAGTTCCGTATCATGTAAATTTTATGTTAAGTAGGTGAGAAGAGAAGAAACAATAAGCTGTTTAACTTATTTTGTGAAATAAACTGAATAATTTAGCTTTTTCAACATCTTTCTTCGAGAAACATGTAAGATTGAGATAATTTACATTATTTTCCATAGAAAACAAATTAGGTAATATATAAAATTGAGATGCATATGTCTCGCAGCCTTTTTCGAATTTAACGCAGACTAGTGCAACACTAAAGTCCTACTCAGTAACATTAAGTCTAGAATTTTTGAACAAGTTACAAAATCAATCCCATCTCGTATTGCCTTCAGGAAAGAACATCGAAAATAAGTCAAAAAGTTGGATATCATAATTGTTTTCTTTCAGAAGTATCCCTGGAATTTATGCATATTTAGAACTCTAGCTTCGAAAGGTGAAATCACCCAGATTCAAGAAAAGACAATTCAATGAAGAGAATTTCTTCTCTGATGACTCATTTTCAGAAGCTGTGCTTTCGTATTTTTAGTTAAAATGAAAATATATGTCCATCAACGGTTAATGGGTCAACACAAGGTCATTGATAGACATTTGTTTCCATTATAATTATGAACGTCAATACATAGCTTCCGGAAATGATTCGTCAAAAATAACATTTTCTTCGCACAAATGTCTTTTATTAATTCCCCATAATCCAGCGGGATTATCTCTAAGACTACTCACGTGATTTCAGTAGTATGTTTTGTTCATTCATCGCCTTCATCAAAAACTGTGGCTTCGATTGTGCAGTTTTGAATAGAATGTTTATTAAACAGATAACTATGACATTCAGTTACTACAGTGGTGTAAAATATTCATAGAATCTGCTCTAAATCAAGCTAAACATCAACCTGGTCGGTCTATAATGAACAGCGATGACGTACTGGGTATGAAGGTAGCTGTATTAAGCAGTAGAACAATGAAAAAAAGCCTACTGAAATATCAAAAAAATAAAGTAATTCAGCGGAAAAAATTTTCTTACAGACGAATCATATTATTAGCTGTACACTCGTATCTATATTTATGACAAATAAACAAGTCTCTTTACTAGTTATTATTAAAAATACGATTGTATAGCTGCTCAAAAATATTCGTCGAAATAAAATTTTATTCGCTGAACTACTGTATTTTTTTAAAGACTTTTTCTTTCATAAATGCGATTCCAACACTGAGAATCGCTTTAGTATTGATATACATACCTACTGGATAGTCAACTGGTTATTTAAACGCTTGAAAGACCATGCTAAGCGTATGTTAAAAGCTAGGTACATTAACCCGGGTCATTGGAGAACAATCAACTGCATGTTGTCTACTTCTAAGTGCTGATCAAATTCTATGGATCATTTTGAAATGTGATTACCAGACTCACTGCCTCAATGAACTGAGATAGATGTTAGCTAGATGAAAGCCAGTGGTAAGAAGCCATTGATCTAGTTTTCGGCATTTTGACACTCATCAGCAAAGTTTATCTAAAACCTCCATGGAACTGAATTTCCACCTGAAACTGCAGCCCAAGTTCAGAGCTTCCCTACGGTCGCTTTCATCCAACCAACACTAAAAATTAGATCGTGTGATCGTGACATGATTTATCCTGTATAGCAACACCACTAATGTATGGATTTATGTGCACTATCTGAAACCGTAAGTAAATGAGAACTTACTGGTTGACTCCTGAGTTTCTTCAAGTCTATGGATTTCTAATTCCAAACAAAGTAACAGTAAAAACTATCGATTATTATTTCACTTTTATTGCCCATTCACCGTAGTTGCAATATGAATCGAAAAAGTACATTACCCATCAAATAAGATTTAGGCTTAATTTTAAGCTACCTAGAATGAAGACTTCAGTTAGTAACTAAAGGAATATTTACAACCTACAAATCTGTTGAAGACAACAGAATAAATTCAAATATCTGAGTAAAATTTATCAATATTTTAGATGGTATAAGAACTAGAGTTTCAGTCACTGGGTCTCAAATTCGACAAACAGTCTACCTATCTAGATTAGGGGAAGTTAGTATTATCATCCCTCACACAATATATGTAACTTGTTGCCCAGTGCGTGAGCGTGTATATGGTTGCTGAAAAACAGACAAGATCTTTTACATGAGCATGGGACCTGGCATTACCGAGTGCTTGTTGTGAAAGTTTCGTTCCCTTTTCGTTGGAGACATCTTGCACACAATTCAGCCACTCTAGTCATTAGGTTCGATTCATAATTAACACAGTTTAAGGTGTTAATGGCAGATTTTATTTCTTAAAATTAGGGCATACGTCACCGCTTAATAGACGCATGAAGGTCAAATGACACGCATGCGTTATCTTGAGCAGTTGTAAGTTCCTAAGCAAACATTTGCACCTAACTTGCTGTTTTATATGTTATATCTTCTAAATGTAGCCCAGAATCAGACGTTTAGGAAAGTTCTAAGTGACGTTTAATGACGTTCAAAAAATATAACCGTCTAACAGTCTATCTTGTCGAATAAAATCCAGGCCTATTTAATCCACCTGTGTCATTACTAGAATTTCCATTAGTCATTGAAAAGTCTGGCTAACTAGTGATTGTTACAATACAACCAAGTCTTAAGACCGATATACTAAACGGAGCACTAATTTTAAAAGGCTACTCAAGAATATTAACCATGTTTTACTGAATGTAACCATGAATTAAATCTCTTCGTTCTAAAAATAGCAGGACAATTCAGTGAAGAAAATGCTTACATCTCACTTCATTTATTAGATGCTTCACACAATGAAACAGTAATAACTACTGGATTACGTTTAGGACACAATTTACTGTCCATGCTCATATCAAAATAACTAACTACACAACTTTGAGACAACCTGTATATAGTGCTAATTTTCTACTCTCATCTATGATGTGACTAGTAGGATTCCCCATATATACGAAACAGGTGTTGAGTCATTCCTGTTGAATGTATTAGGTGTTGAAATGAAATCAAAGATTCAGTCAACAATCTCTCCCTCCATCCTGCTGTCTTAGTTCCAAAGATTTTCAACCTGTCTCATTCCATTGTGTGGTTAAGTGTAATTGCGTGTATAACTAAAATCGAGGTGTTTTCGAAATTGCTTACCTTGCTAAGATCCACCAACTCTTCCCTAGATAGGGTTTCGTGCTCCGTTATTCTAATTGACTCTAATCGACTACTTTGACCTATGCACTTAACCTTACAGTTGTTTCAAGGGATTTGGTCAACTAGATTATTCTACCTGATTGCATTGGATCAGTAGTATCTTATAAACTACAAAGCTTATTTCTAAGTGAGTTTGTAGGTTTGAATGCCACTCTAAGCCCAGCCAGCCTTATTGAGAATTCAAAGTAATGTCTCTGAGGTGCCTTTTTTGTATGGCAATGATGTAGAGATTTTGGATTCTCTCTTTTACCTATATCACAAAGGAGGGTAGAAAATTCGAACGATATAAATCAGGTTTCAAAGTTGTAAATTCACTTTGATATGGCAATGGACAGTAAAATGTGATCGAAACGTAGTTCAGTAAATATTACTGTTTCACCATGTGAAACATCTAGTAAATCAACTTAATATGACTTTCACTGTAATTGGGCAATTTGTATACTTTTGAACAATGAAATATGATTGGCATTTCTAGTGAATTATTAATGATTAACACTGACTAAATTACGATGTCTGACAGTAGTTAGTTTCATTAGTGTTAACAGATTGCATCTAACCGGTATAAAAATAATGTCTAAGCTAACTGGAAAACTGTATTTCAGATGTACTATGTGCTCTTCAGTGGTGAATTACAGCGAAAATTAAAAGTTGAGCAGAACCTCTTAGTGGAAATTCTGTTGAGAATTTATAGTAACGAAAATAGGATTCCTCTTTCACAGGTTAAACAACCAAGAAGCAAACAGCAGTAGTAAGCTGTCTTGTAAATAAACTAAAAACAACAATCCCTGAATGGAGAGAAAAATCTCACATGCTGATTATTAGAGAAACATAAGTACCCTGCTTATAAACAAACTGTGAAATATCATTTCTTCTTGACTTTTGTTTTACGGCTGTTGTCCAAAACGGCAGTCAAGTATTCCAGAATAGACTATTTGGCTTGGAGAATACACCTTCTTATGGCTTCCATACTGAAGAAAAAATTGAAGAGTTCTTTAGGCAAAATGCTTATGAAGTATCCACTACCTACATGATCGGTCAGGGGATGACAGTAATAAATAGGGATCTGTTCATCTGATAGAAGGGTTCGCCATTTCATGGTGAAGAAATCCATAGTGATTATGAAGTTGATTTGCCCTGCATGTCTGCTTCTGTGTTACATCTGATGGTTTGCATTTACTTCATGTTCAATAAATCCTGTTTCGACTAGCTATAACTTCATCCAATGAATACCGTTGACTATATGCGTATATAAGTTCTGAATGAAATTGGTTACGGATGAGCCCTTAGTTGGAAGGCTGTAGTATGTTTTGAAATTTGATCTGTGAACTATTTGAAAACCACGAGTTGTAAAGATAACTTTACTCAAAATTATATTAATTTAACACTGGGTACTGAACATACGACAGCATGTATTCCATCCTTGGTTTAGCTTCAGCATTCCATTTTTTGGGTATACGATAAATATCTCCCAAAAATAGTTCGTCTGTAACACTGAATGCCTTCTATAAGCATAATTTACGATAAATGTTACCACCTGTCAGAATTCAGCAACAAAGTTTATCTACATAACTCGTCGCACTATTTTCATTTAAACTACAAAAACACAGAAAACACGACTATCTTAAACGAAACTAAAGTTATGACAAAAGCCAACTGTTAGTAAGGGAATTAATTCGCAAACTAAAATAGTAATCCAATCAAGTTATTATGACTTCTGCCTTTGAAACTGAATCTTGGCTTCAGATGCACAGTCTCTGTTCGTGTTCAGCTTAAATTTTAGTACACCTTAAGTGAATTTAAAGATCACCATGGTTATTACTGGGATGACAAAACAGATTTCTCTATTTCATAACAAAAGTAACTTTCGAACCAAATTAGTGAAACCCCGACTAGTTATATCATTGGCTTCTAGGATAATCTTTAAAGCCCGTTTCTTGAAGCTTGTATTCAACGCTATTTTTATATTCATTATTTAATACACCCTCTAAATATAAGTACTCAAACACAATAGGAAAAAATTATCAAGGTATGGAACAGAAAAACTAATGCGTTAGAGAAAAATACGATAATATTAGGAAAACAAGCGCGTTGTCAATTGTTCAGTATTTTTAGGCATGAAATCAGTCTCCAAAGCAAAAGTAGACTAACGTGGGTGAACTGGTTATACTGCTGACTGAAATATAAAATAATAAAAAGTGTGAACGTAATTATAATGTTGTCTTGTTAAGATGTTACAATAAAGTTGAAACAAATTCTTTAACAGCTATAAAAACGCATGTTATTTTATGAGTTACATTCAATTTTAATTGACACATTTCAGTAAATTACAAAAATCATTCAGTGAATATTGTTCTTACTTCCTACACACTTTGACGAGGAGACGAAAACCATGTTGGTTAAACAGGCTAATAGAAAGTCATATGCCATCAAGTGAGAAGAAAAAGTGAAACTCAACGTATATAGCGATAACCAAGATAATATATGACAGTCTAAAACATATGACTGAGTCAATGAAGACAAAACAAATTTATTTTATTTTTGAAATAAATAAGGATTTTAATTTAGAGGTAGTATTCATCAGGAACTGACATCAGTTGGGGAACCACTAAAAACTTGGGAGCAATTGACAGCTGTTTCGTCCAGGTGTAGGACTCCTCAACACAATAATCAAGAGTCCCATGGTTCCCCAACTGATGTTAGCCCATGATAAATACTTCCCTTAGATAAATTTATTGCCTCTTTAATGCATAAGTTATTTTATGGCGAACTTGCCATTAAAAAAATTTAATTTGAAGAAATATTGAAATTCAGTCAGCAAACTAATCAGTGATAATGAAATATAACAAATACCTGTCTGTTTTAATCGTTTTCTTAAAATAATTCATTCTAGTAGTAAAAATACTTAGTGAGATTCGTTTTGGAATGACGTACAAAGCATAACCAAGGCATCCGACCATGGATATGTTAGACTGCTTCCTACTTGATGACTCGGTTAACCTTAAAGTCTAATAATTTGTGAGTACTACCAGTAAGCATATTAAAAAGCTTATCAAAATCTGACCAGGAATTATTGCTTTATGACCCAAGTTTTTTTACTTCATATCGAGAAACCAAGGTAGGTAGTGATAAGTGCGAAGACAGCTGAAAATTGTGTAATCAAAGTCTGTAGACGGCAAGAGAGCAGAAGGAATAAAACAAATAAAGAATTGGGATTTCATAATTTTATTGGCAGGAAGTAAAAGTTTGTGGGCAGTTGAATATCTAACTTTTTAACAGCTGATACCTTATGTACTCTCATATGCTATATGTGACCTGTTATAATCTAGTGTGTTCATGGTTCATGTATTGAGTAATCGGTAATCCTTATCACTGTACTAATGCTATAACAGATTACTGATGAGGTCAACAAATGGAGTAGAAATGCGTGTAAACTTCCTTCTCTCTTGAGAGAACAACTTGTGGCTGGTAGGTGGTCTAAATAAGTTTTAAGATGTTATATCATCCGTGTAGTACATTTACGAACTTTTTATCGGAATGAAATACATTTGTTTATTTTTTTCTACCTTTTTCTCTTCACTGCTAGACTATTTAGTTAACACAGTTTTGTCATTCATTGTGGATTGAAATTTAGTGCATTTTCTGTACAACACCTTTTGAGTGTGGATCCCATATTGTATCATGGCTGTTCCACTTTGGGAGGATATTGTGTCTAGTGTATTCCTTTTCACAAGTCGCATGATCTGAGGTCGCCCTTTCTGTTTCAGCCTAGGTGACCGAGTCGTATCCTGAGCCCTCGAGCATGGGATTACTCGGATGTAGTTGAACTGCCCTGTAAACAATGCTGAGGTTTGGCGTATACTACTGTGCAAGAAAGGCAAGTCAATTGATAAAGTTGTGGACTTTCATCGACTGAAGTGGTTTGGATATGCGTATTGCTTATCAAGCCACTGCCTACCTTGACATGCAATGTTAACTGAGATAAAACTAGTTTGGGAAGAAGAAGCTAAGGGAAGTTAAATCAAGAAACATTGTGAACCCATAGTCTCTGAATATTGGTCTTAGCCGTGTAAGGTGATGTAGGCTATCTAACTTATCTCTTTCAGACGATAAGAACCAGTGGTTGTAACTTCTTGGCGTTATGGTACGAAACCGACCACAGTGACATAAACGTTTGCATTCTTTGCCATCTTCAATATTTAGGACATTTTCTTCAATAATCTTCACTCATTTGTTTCCTTTCCTATCATGCATTCCTGGCAGTTTTAAAATATTTTTCTTTTTTACCTCTTTCATTGAAGTATGGTAACTAGAATAGATGCACTTGTGTGCCGTCTCCTATGTGTATTTAAAATAATATAATAATAAGTCTGGATCATGTCTTGGTGCAGCATAACCTTGTAATAAGTTCGGTTGCATTATGCAATTATATTTTGTTGTTGTTGTTGCATCGTTTGTTGACAGACCGTTGTCTGTTTTTCAGCCTTCATACTCAAAGTTTGTTTTAGTTGTGAATCCACTTGATAAATACAAAGTAGTCACTTTAAAAAAATTATTATAATTTTGTGTACTTCGCTAGACAGTGGATAAGTTCATTGTTTTCACCTCCACTATTATATAACATGGGATCATGTAGTTGGAAGACGTGATCATATTCGATATGACATCATTTCAATCATTATAATCGTTTTGTTACTACTAGCTACACATCGGTGTTTTTACCCATAACAAATTAGTAACGAAGATCATACATTTAGTTCCCTTGAAAAATTTGAACAATATGAGAACAAAGACATTTGCAGAATAAAATGAGTTCACTTTATTTCATGGCCTCTCATCAGCTGCAAACACCCAACAGCTGAAATTATTATTAGTAGTAATAATATAACATACTTTAAACACGCAGAAATAAATGGAGATTTGGAATCCAGAATTAATAATAAGGTGGTAGTAAGTCAAGGAAACACAGGATTAGTAGTTACAAATCTTAGTCAAAATACATGGCTATTTATATCCGATGAGATGGGAAATTCTGGAGCTGTGGAGTGTGGGGAAAACGAACAAAAATCAGTGTAAAAGAAGGGACTTTTTAAGGGCTAATAGGTTACGCAATCACATGAAAAACTTGAAAATCATTAAGTTATTAATATTCAAAAAAATAATTCATGAAAAGATGATACGAACAATTATATGCATTTACCACGGTAAAGATTAATTACAGTCTACTTCTTAGTACATAGGTCAGGTTGAAAATGTTTGATGGCGAAAGCTTCCGCAAACCGTCATCTTTTCATGAATTATTTTTTTGAATATTAATAACCTAATGATTTTCAAGTTTTTCATGTGATTGCGTAACCTATTAGCCCTTAAAAAGTCCCTTCTTTTACACTGATTTTTGTTCGTTTTCCCCACACTCCACAGCTCCAGAATTTCCCATCTCATCGGATATAAATAGCCATGTATTTTGACTAAGATTTGTAACTACTAATCCTGTGTTTCCTTGACTTACTACCACCTTATTATTAATTCTGGATTCCAAATCTCCATTTATTTCTGCGTGTTTAAAGTATGTTATATTATTACTACTAATAATAATTTCAGCTGTTGGGTGTTTGCAGCTGATGAGAGGCCATGAAATAAAGTGAACTCATTTTATTCTGCAAATGTCTTTGTTCTTGCATCGTTCACATGTTGTCAAAGTCTTCTCATTTTGTTACTGGCATTCCGATTAGGAGTAGCATGCTTCGTCCTAAGTCTACTACAAAGTCTAGCCTCTTTATTCACGTTCCAACCTTTTAATGCCTACCGAATTTCGGCATGTTAGTATAAACCGTTAGTTGTCTCGACTCGTTAAGTTGTTGCATGCAAAGTTAGTTTCTACCACAATGCAACATCAGTATTGGTGTGAAACTTTCTGGTTGTATTCACTCTCGGAATCCATGTACAACAATGCAGCAAACACTTACTTTTCCTAATAATTAGGCTACTTGTAAGTCACTAGACTACAACAAACTTTTTCTCATTTTCTAACCTAAATTTATGCACCTCTGCAATGAGTCTTGGCTTGCTAAGCATATTTAGTAAGTATCGGGTCGACTTTGGTCGAAATTCACGAAACATTGCAATAATGTTTGCTTAAATGAAGTGACTATCTTAAATACTTCTCATCAAAAAAGTTCTCAGTCCTGAAGCCTTATAATAACTTCAAGAAACTAGTTGTTTAGAAGTAAACAATATCTTATATCTTAAGCATAACCTTTTAATCTCAGTCAAACGGTAAACACACTTCTCTAGGCCTGAAATATTTGTCAGAATGTCAGTCTAAAGTCTAATTCCAAAACTTTCTCAGACAAATGGCAACATATTAGCAATACAGTATTCATTTTCTGGTCGAAAAACAATTTTCTTTTAATCTGACGGACTAGTTATATGTTACAAAATTTATTAGTTATACTGGTTACACTTCTTCATATCAGTTTCTTAAAATTCATAGAGTACATACTTCTCGTAAACCATATTTTATCCGTTTGGTTCACTATCTAAACTTCACATGATGAGGAAAACTTTACTTTGGAACATTTGACTCTCGAAAAACTCGGTCAGAAAACAGCTCAACATTGCAACACATTCTGAGTAATGATTATGTATCACATTTTCCAAATTCGATTGCAATTCATTATGCATTAAAGAAATAGTTAATAAAGCGGTTTTGAATTCAGATTTATGCACCTAGATTTCATCTTCAACTATCAAAAGAAATTATTTATCGCATTTCAAAAGCAGCCATTACTGGGAAGAAAAGAATAGATCGTTTTTTTCGACTCGCTAAATAGATTTATCTCAACCCCAATAAGTTACCATGTTCTAAATAGATTTGAACTTAGCGCTTACCTCTTAAAACACCAGGTAATGATAACTAATGTTGAGGCCATCCTCCAGGAAGTTTAATTGCCACAGACAATTTGAGCGAACTGAACTCTGAGTGTTTCTGAAGTGTAAGCTCGAATAGTGATATGGACATATATATATATATATATATATATATATATAAATCACTTAACAAAATGTCTTTAATTGTAGTTTGGAGGTTTTTAAGGATTTATTCATCAAAAACTGACATCACTTGCAGAATCATTGAAAACTTAGGAGTACTAGGTGGCTGTATCGTCCTAATCCGGTACTCCCTAACATTCAAGGATCGAACTCTTGACCTCCAGGTTGCGTGACCGGCATGTCACTATTGAGTTATTGGGTCAGATCGTCTAACTTTTCCCGTCTTCTGCCACTGGTTTCTGACTCAGTGGCTCAGTGACAATGTGCTGGCTATGGAGTCTCGGGGTCCTGGTTGCACACTGCTGAAGAGTCCCATATTAGGACGAAACACCGATATTCTGACAACCGATTCACCTTATATAGAATGGGAAAGGCTAAATCAGTATAGATGGCATGAGGCATTATCGCATCAAAATTTAAATCTTTATCAAGTACCATAAAATTGGCAAATATAGTTTAATTTGCACGAAGGACACTTAGTACATACACATTTATAAATTTTAAAGTACACATTAGCTCAGTATTTATATAATTTAATATAATTTTACTCAGGATACTTATCTCAAAATAAAGATAAGAAACAATGATTCAGCGAAGAAAATTTTCTTTTCTGAGGATGTCAAAAGGAGGAATTAAATCGAATAACACTTTAATTCTTGAATATTTAGTCAACTTTGAACAAATAACTCTGCTGTAGTCCTCCTTCAATGTCATCCACAGAGATAACAGTTCGAAAGGAGTAAACTTTCAAAACTTGTGCATGGCATAAGCAGCAGTCATTCACCAACTGAAGTTCGACCTCTGCGTGTAGAATAATACGTTCAATTTCATATCTCACCATGATCATACACTTTTGAATCTTTTTCTTTCATATATTTCATCATAATTGATTAGTTGACTACTATCAACTTTATTACGATTCTTGTTTCACTAGTTATCATTTTTACAAATGTTTAGTGGACACATAGTGATCTCATTTCGCGCCAACCAAAAGTTTTCACGTTGTCAAACTTCGCGTCCTTCTCAAAATTTGCTCCTCTTAATAAACTACTGTGCAACTCCATTCCTTTCTTTATTTTATTTTTGTCGCTAGCCTAATGAGCAAGCAATAATCTATTGCTCGATAACAGATTACAACAGACATTGATTGGTCATCGGAGAACAACTAATTTCATGCCTTCCAGTCCTGAGCGATGAGCGAATCCTATCGATCATGTTGAAGTGTGCCGCCAAGCTACTATCTCACCATCGCGGTGCACTCTGACGGGTTAGTTTGAGGTAAAGTGATCGATAGAATTTAGTCTCCACTCAGGACTAGACAGCATGAAACTTGTTGCTCTTTAGTGACCAGTCAGTGCATCTAATCCAGTCCTACTGTAGGCTATTCGCGGCCTAAATCGCTCATTGGCAACATCACCAGCTGCAACATTTGATGATGTGGGTTTGAGTTTCTGCAGGGTTATCAATATCCTCTAGGTAGCAGTTACTTCCAGCCAATGAGTCCAAATAGACAAGAAACCTAGGTCAAGAGCATCCTGTCGATTGCGTTCTACACACCAATCTATTTGTTTGTGATATATAAATACGATTGTGCAGCATTAAAAAGTGATACGGTAGAAAGAGAAAATTCGCGTCGCTTAGCGATCTCACTTTCTTCATGGTAAAGGCTTAAAACTATATTATTCGCCATCTCTCACACATTTGTTGGGCCTTTTTAAATTGCATGGATGCTGATACGGAATATCTGTTACTGCGAGAGTCAGCAGTTAGAGGGTAGTTTTCTTGTCACATGTGCACATTTTTAATCTTACCTTCGTTTTGGGAACACCTTAGAGAAAAGCTCTTACTACTATAAATATGCGAAATTCGAAAGTGATCTCAATATTCGGTTGTTGACACAACTGGTTGTCTTTCAGCTGTCCGGTGTATTTCTGGTTCCAAATGAACAACCACTACAACAATTTATATCCAAATAAAGGACTATTAACATTTAATTAAAATATGTGCTTCCATAAATCCTTCCATAGTCTACACGCATTCGCAGAAATCATGCAAAATAAATTATTACTTCCAGAGTTATAAACAACTAGGCCATAGTTGTTACGAATGTCCTGAGAGAAGTTGAGCGCCGAGTCACGGTGATTCATTATATAGGTAAGTTTTAGTATAATCCCAGCGTATTTGGAAAATCGAAAATTCTTGTTTTCGATTTTCCGAACACGCTGGGATTATGCTAAAACGCACCTATATAACGTCTAGAGTTGTTTATTATGGAACTAGTCTTTGTGGACAGGAAAATGATCACTGAAACCTGAAGTTTTTCCGCTTTAGACCATTATTCATATGAGAACGCCAATATTATATTCCATTTGTAATAACTTTATCGTTGTCTTATCACGTTTTTCTGCTGACGACCTCAAGAGACTTCATTGGAGGCTGATTTGTTGATCATAATATTTTCAATTGTTAGTAGGAATATGCTACAGTCTATTTATTTCACTTTTCTTTCCTTCGTGATTTTTTCCTTTCTACACCAAGTCTAATTATTCACTTAATCAACATATAATAGCTAAAATCTCAATGATTAACAGTTACATTGTGTCAGATCTCCAATTTCAGCTCAATCAGCAGGGTGAAAATGAACAGAACCAAATTGTCATAGTAAAAGTAATTTTACGTATGACAGGAATTATACCGCAATGAGTGTTATGGGTTTGACGATATAATGTGTCAGTATTTAGTGATTCATTTTCAATATAAAAGTATATTTGTACAACAATAAAAAGTTATGTTTAAAGAAAAATGTTAAATAGCTGCTCATACAAACAAAGGAAAACTCTATGGGTACTGTTTTCTTCTTTCCAAGACTTTTTCTCATGAAAGTATAAAGCTCTGAAAAATCTCTTCACATTACACATACGCCTAAGGAGATTATTTGTATATATGATGCATTCCGGCACAGAAATAAAAGCTACAACAATAGATTATTTAATCAGTAATAAACTTTATTATCTTAAAATAAGGAATTCGTGAACAGAACTGCTTCAATCCAGTTCTTTTTAATTATTTATGTTTCATAACCGAAATATTTCAGAAAAAGTAAATTACATTATCTCATTTACTAAACTATATCATGTTCTCATTCAAATGACCTTCTAGCTTAAACTGAAAAGATGATGTAAAAGAACATGTACGCTTGCCGAATAAAATATCGAAGATTTAATCTCATTTAACATGTAACATTTTATGTATTCTGTTGAATAAAGAAAAAATTATCGAGGTAACCAAACAGTACAATTTCTTAATAACTGAATAAAACAGTCAAAGATTCACTGACTCCCCTAAGTGACCAACACTTAAAAAACTAACCTCAGCGCCTACGTACATAGGATTATCTATTCACTACAGCCTATTGACTTATAAATTTGAAACGGTCTATAATATAACTGAATTCGAAAAAGGAAGACTTGAGACGGAATAATAGCATAAAGCAGAAATCCTCTGCTAATTTACCATACTGCCAAGAAGTTTTGTTCAGTTAAAAACTGACAGACTAAATCATTATTTCAATACCTATTAGGTAGAAATACTTTTTTGTTTGAGAATAAAGTATTTGTTGCGTTAACAATAAATAGTCTGTGATTACGTTTAAGTACTGTTCTGAATCCTTGGCAAAATTAAAAGGAAATCAAAAAGGAAATAGTGAATTTAAGAGCTATCAGCTGTTTCAACTTATTGTGAGAAAAAAGTTTTGTTCCATTCTTTACGGAGGAGGCACACTTTCAGTATTAACCTAGTGTACTAACTATCAGAAACTATCGACTAAACATGACTTTTTTATACACTCTAGTGGACTTCCAGTAAAATAAAATCATGACTCTGTTTTCCGATGTGATTGGGAAAGGTTTTATTCAGTGTGTATTTCCACACTAGTAATTATATTCAAAATATAACAGAGAAATGTAAGCGAAATACTGTGTTAAAGACTGAAAGCTACTACCTGCCTGTTTAGATCAAGATAGGTTTTATTTGTTCGAATTAAAGGACTCGGTGTTTAGTATTCGAGTAATCTGATTACTCTTTACAACTCTGGAGTGTCATCACTTGTGTAAAAAATCATTTATCTTTGTATCAAATATCTATTCATTTATATATTTAATAGAGTGATCAAGCTTAAATTCTGTGATCTGAAAAATGAAGAAAACTTTCAATAGACTTTATCACTTACATTATCGCTAAATTTTTTCTATTTGTACAAATCTTATCACAAACCAAATTATTGAAATGATAATCGTACAACAGTCAGTACATGGAACACATGCAAATTTTGCTGTTTAAATACTCGCCATGATAGATTTCTAGTTGCAATCTGGTTAACAAATAACTCCAATGGTTGAGTCAGTAGAGTACAGCTGGTAGTTCACAGGTTATTAATTAGGATTGTTTCATCTTTTCAACTCAACTTTGTTCATTATTCTTATATATAAAAAAAAATAATTTACCGGCTCAAACTGTCTCTTTTACTTTAATCAATAATCTTATTTCCTAAATATATTTTGGCCTTAAAACAATAACCATCTAAAGATTACTTATAAATAAATAGATAGGTGTGCCTGAAATAGAGAATAGATCAATTGGTATAGCTTGCATAAAGTTCACAGTAAACAATGAAAATGCTGTCTAAATGAATTTTTAACAAAAAAAAGCTAGTAAAAACAAATTATATGTTGGTAAGTTTTGTATTTGAAATAACTTTTTTGAGTTTTTTCTTCATTAAAAAATAAACATACAATTATCTATATCTGTAGCCACGATTTCAATTGTCACAAATATTCGAGTAACTGGGAGGCAAAATAAGGAAAAATGAACTCGATTCACTATAGTAACGAAAATTCAGTACAGAATCATGCAGCCAAACCAGTGCTACCAGACATTTTCGTCATCTGAATGGATATATATGAGGTGGATGATATATCAAAATCAGTCGAGTAAAACTAAATGTATTTGATCTTTTCCGCTAAATAATAATTTGAAGTGGAGTTTAGCTTGATCGATCAGTATCATTATAAATGCTTAATCTAGTACAGAAGAAACAATAACATTGGAGTGATATCCTCAAAAACAAGATCAAATTAAGCAGGTTTGATTTTTACATCTAGAAGTTTCCTTAAAATATTATATTGACTTAACTGACAAATGTCAATAAGTATGAGTAAGGATGACGCTTGAGATAGCCAAATGCCTCGTCATAGTTAAGTGCGATGATATAAAAGCACAAAGCATAATTAAGTGGTTTTGATGCTGCTAGCTCGGAAAACCGGATATTGTGTTTACAATGGTGGTCGTGGGTCCAGCCTAATTACGTTACGACAGTGAGCCTTCTCATGGCCCCTCCGGGCATCAACCAATCTACCGTCATAGCTGACTTAGCGTTGGGCTCAGTTGACGAGGTCCATGTGTGCAGATCAGTCTGGTGGGTCTAAACAGCTCGGACGGTCTAGGTCTAGGTTTATCTGCTATGATTCCCCCTCAGTGCTCATTTTCTGGTGCACCTAAAAGGTAAAGAATTCAGTTCTTTAATTCCGCTAGTCACCGTTATTTAAGGAATTTTTAGTGGCGGGCGTAGTTCAGATGCCTCTTGGTAATTACTTACTAGTTGGCAGAAAGTGTAACTCTAGCATTTGTCTTCAACACCGGTCTCAACTTTATTATCTCAGCACCAGCAACAGCACACAATCTGGATTGATTTGATTCACTATTATTATAATTATCACCATCGTTGCTACCAGTCATTCCCACTCTATTCCGGGAATTCAGTGAAAAATTCGTTAATACTATTCCGCTTCATATACCAACTGAAATGACATACATATCTCCCCCACATATTCCATTTCCGAAAATTACCGACTTATCTAGTGTCACCTGTGACTTATTGTCTGATATTTACCATCAAGGAGAATATGAATGGTAGCACGCACACACACCAGCCATACAACAAGAGACTTACAATTTCTCACTGAATGACTAATTATCATACTTTAGAAAGACAGTGACTATACGAAGAGGATCGGACAAAGAGATGAAATACACATCTTCGGATTCATTTCTGTATCCCTGATATTTTAATTTTGACTGTTTCCCTGAAGAAGCTCAAACCAGACGTCTGTGCAAAACCCTGTAATTATATCATTTCCAACAAGCTAAGAATTACACAACTAAAAACTACATCTAATGACTAACATGTAAATTATAAAATGTACATAAATAAATGTCAAATAATGCACCGACGCGGTTATTAAACCTAAGGATGAAATGCTTGTGGTCAAATAATAGAGTTCGAAAAGCGCCTAACGCTCGCTACTTCTATCCCAAGATGAAAACTACTCTTCTCTGTACTCGTCACAAGGTGATTCTAATAAACCAAGAAGAACAATAGTAACAAAACTAGCATGAATGTATTTCGTGGATTCTCCTCAGCTACTTTACAACCTTTAGAATATAATGTTTATGATGAACCATGTGTTATGCAACCTACTTTAATAAATCGAAAATAATTTTTATAATTGAGATCGAAGGTAACAAAGATTTCGGTTGGCCGACATTGATGAAGTTGTTAGGACTCCTCAAAGGTTAACTAGTTATAAAGTGTTCGAATGATTATTCGAGAGATGGCAAAAATTTATGTATACATAAATGGGAGGGGGTTGTGCACAATGTTATTCTAGAATGAGTAAAACAAGACGTCATGGTTAAGTAAGTGCAATAAAATGTCAACAGGTTTTCATTATATTGAGAAATGAGATTAATACAACTCAGAAAGTGAAAGTAGGTTTTGAAATAGACAAGAAAATGAAGTGACAAAAACAATTGAGGCCCATGAGGTCGTGAAATCTTGTACTTACAAATTTCCAAGGTGATGCAAGATTGAAAACAATATCTTTTTGAATATGTAGATCAAGTTTTTGTCTTTCAGTTGCATCTTCAGTAAATCGCAGAAGCGGTTTCGGTTGTTTGTTGATCACCTTGAATGACTTTAATACGCTATATTCTATATTACTGATGGATCTTGGCTAACAGTGGAATCCAGGATGCACATTTCGTCTCTTTTGGGACTCGTCAACTGGATATACTTGCTTCCCAGTTAGCGATATTGTTCCCACTGAGATTCTGACTCGGGAGCGATCTTTTCAAACGCCAGAGTGCTGTCCACAACACCATCAAGCCACGATAACTGAGAAGAATCCATGAAATACATGCATGCTAATTCTGCTACTATCGTTCTTATTGCTTTATTCAAGTCCACGAAAGGGAAGGATTGTACGAGGTTCCTAACCAATGTAATTTGGCTCGTAATTGCTGACATTTATCTCAATCTTTCTGTCAAATGCATATTCATGATGATCGTAATTTTTGTGTGAATTCTTTCGAAGTTACATCGCTGTAAAATCTCGTAAAGTATCTCACTGGAAATATCAAGTTTTAGTAGTACACCTTACTTTAATGTAATAGGTTATTCGATATTTTTACAATCAGGCCGAATGCATCTAAACGTTAAAGTATTCAATAATCTTGGAACAGTTTATTGGAATAAAACCATAATGAAGTAATATTTCATCAAAATTAGGCAAAGGGGAAATCTTACCGAATTCAAAAGTTACGAAATCTTTAAATACAAATTTTTATCTTGAGAATGGCACCAATGTTTTTTCAAATGGACATTGTGTAAGAAATCCTATTTACTCTATGTAACTCAAGGTATGAGTATCTTAAATCTGAATAGAGTAGGAACGTATGTGTCTTGCTTAGAATAACAAACCGAACATTTGAAAATAATCAACTACTTATCGTTTCAGTCATACTTGTCAAACCGAACACCAAGATGTTGTATTGACTTTTCCCTTAATTTTTTGTTTCTCATTCACCTAAACATCCAGCCAGATACTTTGTCTTATGGGTTGCCAATGGTTATTCCATGAGCTGCGTTTGCTCGCTCCTCCGCATACACTCATACCCATACATACAGTTCTGGCTTTAGAGAATCGAAGCCATCTGCTAACCGATGAGATGCGTCCTAATAGTATACATCTCCATGCATTCTGTTCATCCGGGGAGCCGAACGAGAAAAAGCACAACTGCTTTGTCCATAATATCTTCCATAAAAGTAAGCAATTCTTTATGAAAGATATTATCGATAAGTACATATTTATATGTATTTTTGAGATGAATGGGGATTTTTAATTTAGACGTAGTATTCATCATGGACTGACATCAGTTGGGGAACCATTGAAAATCTGGGAGCACTACGTGTAAATTAAAAATACATTACTCTAAAGTGCTCATTAGTGACTTGCTTCCAGATAGATGTCAGGAAGCTCTAGTGAGAAACTATGATCTATGGGGTCAACTAGTCGAAAGTGAAGCGGATGCTAACTGAAGACCTTGGGTGATGGTCACGCTATATCGTGGATTGACAGAAGTTGGAAATTGTGAACCACTGGAAACCGACCCAGTGGCTGAATGGTTAAAGCGTACGCCGTGAAACCTGAAGGTCCTGAGTTTGACCCCTAGCCGAGTCGTGTGTGTGTACTGCTGAGGAGTGCCATACTAGGACGAAACAGCTGTCCAATGCTCCTAGGTTTTCAATGGTTCCCCAACTGATGTCAGTACATGGTGAATAATGCATATTTACATATTTGTAAATGATAATATTTTTCATAATCTAGGGCTTAGATATGTATTTGTTGTCAGCAGATTTCAATTTTGTATTAAAAAGTAATCTAATGGTTAAGTTCCTTCTACTCTAGGTTCGGATGAAGCTACTGAATCGTATAGACTTCCGGTCCGCCATGGTCTATGGCATTATATCTCTTGTAGACATTTTATTTTAATGTAGTAGCTGTATAACACTAGTGACGCGATGCTTCTCATGACCCACGTCTATTATTTTGCACAGCATCACAACCTCACTCGGTTAGCTCAAAAGAAAAATATAGTATATATCTGAAAACGCTGGCTTGATACATGATCAAGATTTGTATCACAATCTCCAGTCTTCAACGAAAACTATCCCAGACAGTCCAACTTCATGTTTGTCAGTCACCTTCCTGAACTAATTCAAACCGCTTTGAAGTGAAATGAAAATGCCGTATTGAGTGTCAAGGGTGGTGATTCAAATATGATTATCTATATCTTGTCAATATGGTGGCTTGACA
Source organism: Heterobilharzia americana (assembly GCA_944470555.2). Lineage (NCBI taxonomy): Eukaryota > Metazoa > Platyhelminthes > Trematoda > Strigeidida > Schistosomatidae > Heterobilharzia > Heterobilharzia americana. The sequence goes on from OX104127.1 coordinate 110,901,432, forward strand.
AAACACACTGAAAGTTGATCAACTGTTAGTTGTTTAAATCCAGTCAGTTAGCTCCAGTGCCCACTTGTTTTCATTCCTCGAAAAGGTATTTTGTAACTCTCAGTCACCATTCCTGAACACCTATTGTAAACTTAAATTGGATTTGGTTACAACTAATATTAGACCATAAGCTGAATGCAAGAATAATATCAAAAGTGTGTTGCACTGAAGGAATTAACAAATTTGAAAGCATCAATGTAAACCATGAATACATGTAACCAAAATTATAAAATAAAACATGATGACTTTTTCCTAAATTTACCTAAGTAAACAGAACAAGCCTGAAATCTATCAGTTTTCGCCTATTATTTATTTATAACTAACGAGATTGGTGAGATAACTTAAGTCTGTGTATATTTACATAAATAAGGTCGCTAAGCAATAATAGTTTTCCTAAAGTGTAAATATACTGTCCTGAATTGCTGTATTGCTTCTTATCTAGAGTTGTCTCTTGTTTAGCTTCTTTTTTCTCCTCTAAGTATGTCTTGCATCCAAATTTCCTTTTAGAATAGTGTACATATTAAGTGACCAATGGAATTAGGTGTTAACAATCTTACATTCACCAATCCCAATGCAGAAAATATAATACTTATTGTCATTTCAATTGAAAGGATATATAATTTGCAAACAAACGGACTAAATATAAAATTCCGTTATTAGTCACAAAAAACTAACTAATTCCCTACTTGTCATTCCATGGGTATTATATCAGCATAGTTCGTATTCCTTAAGAAAAGTACCAAGAATAGGATGAAACATAGTCGTTTAATGTTGACAGAAGATTTAAAAATATAATTATCCTCTAGATTATCTGGATAATTCTTCATTAAGGATAAGTCACTAGTTGATACAACTTCAAAGTATGCTTGCATGTGCATGATGCATATATGAAGACAAATCTAATATGGCTGGTTCACGAAGAGGATTAGTAGCTCCACAAAATATATTCCTTGAAACAGTCTTAAGGAGGTTTAGCACTCCACGTAAGTGTTCTTGCTTTTGTTGCTTGCTATTGTTCTATTTCTCAATGTAAACTTTGTCATGTTATATGTTGTTAATCAACCCGTGATGCATACCAACTTGTAATCAATAAAATCCCCACAACCCTCCAAATTAAATTACTTGATGAGATTTCTCGAGGTTCTAATGAGAAGTCGTGAACAGTAGGATAAAACAGTTCGGAGGTTAGGATAGGCACTCAATGACAGCAGTGGATGAAGATCATCTTATAAAGTGAGTTGACAGAAACAGAAAAATATGGACCATTGAACTGCTACCCAGTGGCTCAATGGTAGCTTACTGCCTGCGGAAAATGAAAGTTCTAGATTTGATGCATGATAAGGTAGCAGGTACACTCTGTACAAAAGTCCCATTCTTAGACAAAACATCTGTCCATACCGCGCGGTCTTCAACGTTCTTCAACTTATGCAAGTCCATGATGACTACCAATTAAGTACGTAACTTTTATATTCTCAGTTCTTATTAATACAAAAATATGCGTATTAGAATTAAATAATTTATCGAGTGAAATATTTAAAGATAGGAGATAAAAATCATGTTTCTGAAGTCAGTATCACTTGAAGTTACTATGGTATTATTTGAAACTCTGCTGCATACCACACCTACCCTGTTTAATAAACTACGTTTCATGCCACATGAAAGAGGTAACAAACATTTTCTACTAATGCAATCTCAGTTGACCAGTTCTATGTCCAATTACGTAATGAACCACAAATAGTTGAATTCATGATGATTAATCACATCTAATTTATGGTTGGATTTGATATAAAATGTGTAAAATATTCTGTTTTCACTCTTCTTGTTTGCTACTAGTATGTTATAAAACAAATAATTGTACCAATGTTTCAACACACAGATTTTCGAAATAAAGTCATATTTCATGGTTATATAACTGTTTAGCGTTCATAAATAAAATTCTTCAAGACGGATTCCACGAATTTTCTATCAGAAACCTTGACGTATGTAGTTAACCAAGTCAGGTGTAAGGACAAATACTCATCGATGGCTTTAGATAGTGGTCGAGCTATATAGTTTGATAACAGAAGTAGGAAAATTTTTACCATTGGGTTTCAACCAACTGGTTAAGTGGTAACATTCTGCTGCTGGAACTTACAGTCCTTGGTGGGATCGTGGGTGTAAACTGTTGATGAGTTCCAAAGTGAAACGAAATAGCTTACCAGTGTTTCACATTTTCAGTGGTTCCACAACTGATTTTATTTATTGATAAACGCAACCTTGAAATCAATCAATCTCCACAAATGATTTACTGAATTTCATGCCCACTTTTCCAATAGATGAATAAACGACAATTTCAGTACAATTTTGTATTTTCGACTCATTGCAGTTCAGTACATATTTATTTTACTTCACTAAATTTGAAGACATTCAGGTAATTTGAAATTTTCCCGTGTCAAAGTATACAAGAATGATTCAGCCATATCCGTAGATCCAAAGCATTGTAAGTAGATAAGCAAAAATACTAACGGTTTACCGCGAAGTTAATTTAACGCAACTGCCAATATACCATTTATTATTTTACTTAAGGCAACTGATACACAAAACCTTATCACTATGTTATGCTTGAAGAAGCGCATAGAATATTAAAACCCATTCAGTTTTTAGGCATGACTGGTTACATTATTGAGTATATTGGCAACCTGTTCTACCTTCTGGCATCCGTTCGACCTAACCTTTGTTTCACAGTTGACACTTTTGAGCAGTCAGTCGATATACAGACTCTTTTTCAGTCAACTATTTATCTTCATAGCAAATGCCAAAATTAATTTTAACTGTTTTATTGCATTGTTTATCCCAAAACATCCTAATCTACGAAAGTAGGTGTTTGTACACAGAAGTAGAACTTCTGTCAATTGTTGGAATCAAAAGAATCACAGCAGTACACATACCTTCTCCAACCTGAACATTAGATTGTTCAAAGAAGGTAATTAATCAGATACTATACTGGATTTCAGGACTAAATTAACACCCACATTTTTATCTGTTCAATAAGTTCGTCTACTGAATATTATATAGAATTGGTTATCGTTTCCACTCTTCGATGTTAACGATCAGTGTCTTTGTATAGTACAAGCCTTTTGAGTAAAATAATAGTCTCTGCAAATTAAGCAAACTAATGTCAATTGTGATAAGAGTAAGACGTGAGCACTGTGGTCAACTGCAACTATAATTTAGTTTGTTGGTTTGATGTATCACAAAACAAAACAGTATTATTTAATGAATGTGGTTCCGAACACATTTTATTTTCCATATTTATATAAAGGTCACTCCTCAACTTTGAGACTTAGTTTGCACAGCTCTAGTTCTTTCTTCTTCTTTGGGAGATAGGTAGCAGAATTCTTCGTGTGTCAAACAAGCAATGAGTCATCCATTTTGCTCTTATCTGGTATTAATCTGATTTTTGCTCTGTCATATTCTGTTGTGCAGCCGTGTGTAATTCCGCACATTGCTACATCCGAGCTTTTCTCTAAATTTTTTATCTTATTGGGGTCTGTCAATCTTGATTTAGTTGTCTTTTTGGGCTCGAAAGGCATAACTGATCCTGGTCAATTACTTTATTAGTATTTGACTACTCAATTATTATAAAATATTCGGTAGACTAAATTGCTTTCCTGAAACAGATAAATAGATTTCAATACTACTCTAAACCCAGCACCACATAGAATTCACTAAGACGTTTCTCAAGTTTCTCATCAGTGTCTTACTCCCATAAAGGATTTGAATGCTCCATCTACACTAACGTGGTTGCTGATATTATTAACACCTGTTATCAATACTATTCGTATTTTTTATACAATTTTTTAAGTCTATATGTGGATAATTTTACCGGATTAGTTGTTGAGGCTTAAAGTATCCCCAATATTTTATATTTCTTGCTTAAGATGTTTTATCGTGATGGTAAGCTTTTTCACCCTGTTTCTTAGACATTCCGGGTGAGATGGGCTAAAGTCTAAGTAACGATTTGAATGTGAGGGATTTCAAGGGACATAAGTGTCCTAACTTTCATCTTGTTTTCCTTTTATCCTGAAACCCAGCATCGCTAGCTAGCTTTCATCATTGCGTAATTCAAAAGTAAATAAGACTGAGTTCACTACTGCATTTTTGTGTAAGCAACGCATTTAAGATTTTTGATTTTTGTACTGTAAACGTTTCAAAACCACTATTTCCCAGTAGAAATAAATGTCTCCAAGGCTACCCGTTTCCGACTATCCATGAATGTTTTTCACGGTAGCGAATATTTTGGTGATCTCATGAAAGTTACTTGCATTTTCTTTGATAACTCAATGTCAAACTGAAAGACTCTGAACATTGGGAATAACCATACTCCTAGCATGATTTCCCAAATAAGCACCTAACTCCGGTGTTTAGTCCTATATTCGATCCGTATACCGATGCAAAGGCTAGTTACATCAAAGCTGTTTTAAATGTTATCTGGTTGTCTACCGTTTAACATATGCTTTGATTTTTTAGTAATAGAAATTTCAGGTTTTCAAATGCTGCCAATTGAGGTTAGTTTATTGCTAATTAGTTAGATATCTTTCAAGATTGAATGTTCCCAAAAACCCATGTTATAGCTTTACATCATACGGATAGCTTACAAACTAGAGAAATACTTTTAGCATCAAATACTGAGAACAATCAAATACAACTCGTAACACTAATAGTCATTACTTACAGCCAAATGTAGACTGCGTTTAAATAAATTAGTGATGGATATTTAATTAGTATCACAGTTTTTAGTAGTATTTCAACCATTATCAAAACTTATCAGTGGGTGTAGACACTCAATACCAAATAAATCATGAAACATTTTGTTAGGTTTATAACTTAAAAATGTTTTGTCAGTATGACTAGCCATTAGTTCTGTTCTATGTATCATTCATAGACGAGTACTTAAACTCCATACGTCGTCGTCAATATCTCCAACAAGAAACCTCATCATATTTCGATTTATTGTGAAAAACAAAATAGAATTTATCTCTCAAGTAAAAGTTGAAGACGGCAAAGTTTACTGATTCCCTTCAATTTGAGTAACCACTTAGACTGTGTGACATAAATGAAACATTTGTGTTGTAAATACACACAGCATTCATAATAGGTATACAGCACACAGCGAAACTCTATATTCTATTGAGTAAATCAGGTAGGCTATCAAAAGGGGTCAAGTAATGACTAGAAAAAAAGTATTACAAAGTTCTGCCTCATTTCAACGAAATAACTTGCGATCCAATATTGAAAGCCTTAAAGATTTCAACTTAGGGTACTAACTTAAGAAAAACCACAAATGATAAGAAATGTGGTGAGACTTTCATTTGTAGCCTGGAACACATGTTCAGGAAGTTTACAGATATAGTAGTCAACATGTAATCGACCATTTAGTTCTAAATCCTGAGCTATCTGTGCCTGAGTTATTAGCCTACTACCGGTTGATTGAGTTCTTTCTCATGTAACTTCTCTTCAATTACACGTCCAGAAAAAAGTAAAAGCTACGAAATCTCTAACCTACATACATTTTATTGCAATCTTAGATTTGAACTAGGCAGTGAAAACGTGACTCTAGGAATAGGATGGCATGAAGACAAGAATTTTGTAGACCCCGAAACAAGATAAATATTTCTCACTTCTAAAAAAAGAGTGAAGAATGTCAAGAACAGACATCTATTAATTTGATTTATGGGACAAGCGAAATTCGGATGTTGCAATAACAATTGTCAAGTTCAAAATGACAGGTGGATGACTTTTTTCAATGCATAAGTTGGGCTGAGTTTGTCTGAGAGTACGGCCTTCTGCAAACCAAATCAGAAGCTGAAAGATTCTACCTGATCAAGTTTTTCGATTTCCTTACTTGTATTTATTTGATGTCCTGCACCGACCGTATGTATACTGATTTGTCACATGATGAATTTACTTTGAGTCCCTGAGTTTTGAATACTTTAAAACATGCTCAGGTAAACTTCTTCCTCTTCCTTCTTCCAATGTACCTGAAAAAGTTCATAGCAAACTATAAAAAGAATACCAAAGATATTTCCGTCTGAATAAGAGATACAATACGTGGTTTGATAAGCTGTTACCAGTTTGAGGGCTAACTAAATTCAAACTGTTATTTTTCTGATCTATTTATCCATCTTCTCATCAGCATTCCTTCCAAAAAGGACACTAGTTAGAACTCAAGTCTACCTCTTGAAATATGATACTGGCATACTTTGTTCCTACAACTGCAGTCTCTGTGCAAAAAATTTGATGGATGCTCCCCACTGCATAGATATTGTTCAGTGATAATTTGTGATATAAAATCTCTTCAGAGTAAGAATCTTTTGTTGTTTAGAAGAATACGGAAATTGAAATGCCGACCACTCCACTTTGTTTGATTATGAATACTACTTTGAGTTGTACTGTTTTCTCATCATCCTATGAACAAATCTAAAGGGTTCAAACCATTTAAATTTTCATATTCTGTTGTGAACTTAATATTCTTCATAACCATTACTGAAATATTTTAGTACCTCTTTTGCTTGATGTAAGATAATAAACACTACAATGATATCACTTTCAAAACTCGAGTAAAATACAGCTACATTGATTTTAGGTTTTGAGGTGGCACATCAAAAAATGAAATATGTTTTCAAAACAAATGTTATATACGCTTCTAAATAATATCTTGCATATTTTCAGTGACCTGTCTAGGCATTAACTTCAAGGATTTCATGTTTTATATAGGCAGTAATTTACAATGTATTCATTTCTGAGATGAATGGGGATTTTTAATTTGGAGGTAGTATTCATCATAGACTGACATCAGTTAGGGAACCATTGAAAACCTGGGAGCACTGGACAGCTGTTTCGTCCTGGTATGGCACTCCTCAGCAGTACACACACACGACTCGGCTAGGGGTCAAACTCAGGACCTTCAGGTTTCACGGCGTATGCGTTAACCATTCAGCCACTGGGTCGGTTTCCAGTGGTTCACAATTTCCAACTTCTGTCAATCCACGATATAGCGTGACCATCACCCAAGGTCTTCAGTTAGCATCCGCTTCACTTTCGACTAGTTGACCCCATAGATCATAGTTTCTCACTAGAGCTTCCTGACATCTATCTGGAAGCAAGTCACTAATGAGCACTGTAGAGTAATGCATTTTTGAGATGAGTGGGTATTTTTAATTTAGACGTAGTGCTCCCAGATTTTCAATGGTTCCCCAACTGATGTCAGTCCATGATGAACACTAATTCTAATGTATTTATTGTTTTGTTATTTTCAGAAACAGATTATTGCCCACATTTATTATCATTTTCGCAAGGTTAAAATAAGTGAATTAAAAGCTTATACCCTTCATCTTCAACACTATATCTTCGTAACAACCGAAGCTTTGTTATGCTGACAGAGATGAGAAATCCAGTAATTGATTGAAATGAATAAGAAATAACATACTGTTTCCAAAACTAATGCATAAAAGGTGTTATGGAAGTACAGTGTGTTAGTTAGTCTTATTACGCTTTTTCCTAAGGTCAGTAAAATGAAAAGTCACTAACAAGCTCTGACTCTTTGAATATATATTTAAACCCACGTCGCTATAATGCAGCTAGTGAGAACAATTAGTTTTCCATGAAATATCATATTTTCAATACGTTGTTAAATATTATTGAGACACCTAAATAATTTATGGCAGATAAATTTTGCTCAAAATATTTATCACTGCAATGGATGATCTACATTGGGGTTTGGTATTTTGACAGTTGTATTTGAAAATTCTTCACTAAAGTTAAAAGTTTTTCTCTCAAGTTCTAGCCACTCTAAAACATTTATTGGGAGAGTGAAAATATAAAGTCTGTGGATAGAGTAATGGGTTTCATTTCCAAATCTACATATTTGTTTGAGTGTTTTTATCTCCATCTCTCTAATCTCGACCAACAATGGACGTAATCAAAGGAAATGAAGCTTTTCTAATACGCGTCTCATCTCTTCTTCACATCATCTGTCGTCATAAGAAAGAAGGCAACTATCTGTTGGTCAAGAGGATAGCTAGACTATCATGAGATCATTATTATGATATCCGAGTTAATTCTACAGTTTACCAATATCAAGTCAAAGAAAGTGATAAGTAAATTAGTATTAATGAAAAAGCAACTGATTAATTCAGTACTTCTGCTCACACACTTTGGTAACAGATGTTGTCAGCAATAGATATTCCGTTGAAACTGTTTCTTTGTAATTCTCTGCATTTAGAGCTTACTGAAGACCAAAAGATGTTCATGATATCAAATGTAAAACGGAGTCAGGCTCTTCTCAAGTAATCACGCTTACTTCAAAATGAACACCATCATTCATCTGTAACATTTGTTTTTTGTATGAGAACAAAAGTTACTTCATCCGTTGTCTTAATCTTGAGAAATACCAGACAAAAGAACAAATAAACATCAACAGTTAAACAAAGCCGAACCTAGTAAAACATATTTAATGATAGCAATTAGCGGTTTCACTGTTCCTAAATTCACTGAAATATGCTTCGTGAAATTATTTCTGCTTACCCAGAGTTTTGAATAGTTTAGAAATTACTCAGGTCTATCTTCTCTTAAGTTGTTTGTTTTTTAATGTATGATCTACAACAGTAAACTACTGAGAAATTTTGGGAAATAAAACAATACATTAATATAAGTCTACAGTTTCTTCCTTATTTTTAGGTACCAGAACATATTATTATCATTACTATTTATCCTTTGGGTCCCTAGTGGAACATAGGATTTCATAAGCACGTCTCCATTGCACTCTGTTCTCTCCAGTCTTTCGAACCTGACTCCACAACCACCCAGAAGCTTTCATTTCTTCCTCACACCATCTCCTACATGTCACCCTCGCCTAGCCTCGCCTCGCCTCTCCTCACCTCGGACGCCCAACTCGTCGTTTCCCCTTTGAATTCCACTCGACGGCCTGACCTGGCCTGGCTTGCCCTGATGCGTGATGTCCTCAATCGGTCTTCTCAGTGTATGTCCAATCCAATCCCATCCATCTCCACTTTCTTCAACTGCATATTTGTTGGGTGATGGGTTATTGGTTGGTTCGTTGTCAGCCAGCCAGCCAGCCAGCCACAGTTCCTTGTTGCTTATTCTTATTATTCTGGAAATCCATCTGATCTTCAGTGTCAATATCGAGTGAGCGTAGGCGGCAGGTGTTGATGATGTCTGTCTGTCTGTAGTTTGTTGGAAATGCTATTCGTGACGCGCCACCAAGTCTCTCAACCATCACATAGAAGCATTGACTTACTTGACTGAATTAGTGTTGAAAATCTGGATGTTGTTCACGTTTTATGCTGAGTGTAGTGTAGTAGATCTGCACACCGGTTTCATGTTAATGCGGGAAGTCCTGTCTTGATGTCTTTCCGATCCTGGCTGCTTTGATGTCCTCACATCTGTGCCACCTATTATTGAAACGATGCTGCCTCGCCTAGGTAGTTGTAGGTGAAAGAGACAACTTGCTTTAGACTTCTCCCGTTGATGGTGATTGGTGTTTGTTGTTATTGTTAGTTGGGTATCTTCATCACCTGTACCTGTGTCTTGTCTACGTTCTCCTGAAGGAAGTCGCGTCATCACTGACTCCCCTCACCTTGCCTCACCTCGCCTCACCTCACCTCACCTCTTCTCCCAACTTGTTAGTTTTCACATGTACATCTTCGAGGCATTAAACATAAATCATCATCGGCGGTGAAATCCAAATCTTCTAGGGTCTTTTCATTGGTCCAGCTAGCGTATGCCCCTCTTCTCACAGCTCCTTACAGTTTCTTGCATGATCCAGTCGAGTCGGCCACAATCAAGAAGATGATCGGTGATAGTAGACGGTAACCTTCTCTTACTCCTGTCCCCACTTCCACTTCGAATGCACCACTGAGCTTTCCATTGTGAATCACTTGGCATGTAGCCTCATCATGTTGAATGAGGTTAATAAAGGTTTGTGGCACTAGATCAGCAGTGTTGAAGCAGCTGCCTGCTAAATTACTTCTCGGTTGACGCTGTCGACGGCCTTTTCAAAATCGATGAAGTTGATGTAGAGGTTTGACTGTCATTCTATGCTCTGTTATGTGATGTTGTGAAGCGTAGTGTCACAATTTGATCTGCATATGATTTGTACTTCCTGAATCTAGCCTGTTCCGGTCGTGATTTTGAATCCAGCGTATCGTTTATTGTCACCGTTCTAATGCGGCCTAATATTTTGCTTGGGGTGGACAAGGACTGGGACGTGATTCGTCTGCAGTCCATGAAAATGTTTACCTCTCGCTTCTTTGGGACTTTGACAAGGTAGCTCTTCTTCCAATCGGAAGGTCCCTTTCCCTACTTCCTTGCAAACCTTCTACAATAGTGGTGTGAGCATGTCCACTGTTGTCTGTGCGTTTGTTTTCAGTGCTTCTGGCGGAATTGCATCTGGTCCTGCTGCTTTCCCGGATTTCAGCCACTTTATGGCGTTCAGAACTTTACTTCTGCTTTTGTCGGAGGGCTTGTGTTCACTGGTAGTTCTGTGGCTGGGCTGCTGGTGGTATTTCTGGACGAGTTGCAGGTGGTGGGGGTGGTGGTCGATTCAAGAGTTTTGTGGAGTGGTCAGCCCATTGTTCCCTTTGTTCCTCCTCTTTGCTAACTAGCTTTCCTTCACTATCTCTCATTGGTTTCATCTGTGTTGATCTCCGCCCTCCCAGACAGTAAGTAACCTGGTTATTTGATATAATGTGGTCAGGTATCTGTCTCTCCTACCACCAGCAGCCTGTTCTGCTTCACTTGCCAATGTGTTGTAGAAGTGTCTTTTGTCTTTGTGAGCACTCTTCTTCACTTCCTTGTACAGTGTAGTGTTTTATAGGTTAGGTTGTATTCAGTTTCTCTTTCCGTTGTTCATCCTTGCACTGCACTACACTACACTACACTACACTGGTTCATCTTCTCCTTCACCATCACCATCACCATCTTCCTCTCCCTCCTCTATCAGCTTCCATGTATCTGTCGAGATCCATTCCTTGTCTTGTCTTGTTTCTTCTTCCTTCCTAACATGGTTATGTAGGTTTCCTTCCACGTCCCTTTCAAAGTGTTCCAGTGTTCTTCCATGCAGGTTTCCTCAGGGATGTTGCCTAATGTCTCCCAAATTGTCCTTCAGTTTCTGATCTTGGTGTTGAACTTGAAGTTGAACTGTGGTCTATAACCAGCTTCTTTGAATTGAAGGCTCTCAATTTAATTTGAAGACAGGTTCCTTGCACTGGGTAGTGTTGTGACTGGTGTGAACCTACATCTGCTCCTCTTCATAATCATATGTCCATTTGGCTGCGTCTCTACTTTTTTACATTGAAGTGAAGTCGATCTGATTTTTGGTAACTTGTGTCCTTGTGTGTGGTGAAATCAAATCCATGTTACTTGTGAATATCCTTGTGTTTTTGCACACTGCCTCCAATTACCAAATCATCGACAGTTCTCCATTCTCATTCATTTCACCGAGTGCCTCTCGACCCATTATGAGTTGTCTTCCTGTGTTGTCTGCTCTCAGTTTGACATTCATGTCACCCCACCCATTAGAATTTTGATGTCGCCATCTGGGGTAGGGGTCTTGTCGAATACTGGTTGGAGTTGTCTGTAGAATTGCTCCTTTTTATTCTCTTGATCTGGATTATTTGTGTGTGCGTAGTGTAGCATTGTATGATTGTGACTTTCGTTCCTTTCGAGTTGAATCCATCTTGCTGTCATGATCCTGATCGTGGAGGAAGAGATTGGCTCCCATTGCATGAGAGAGAGCCTTCGTTGCTGTTAAAGAGGACATCATGACAGCCACTCTAAAATTCAGTGTGTTGTGCTCGTGATTGTCGTCTGTGTGACAATATCGTAGTAGATCATTGACTCTGCGGTTGACAGTTTGGAGAATCCACTTCCATTCCATCTGCAGATTCCTCGCAGATTCCTGGAACTTCTATGCTATATCTTCTCACTTCTTTTGCAATCTGTGCAGCCTAGCCAGCCGGCTTCAGACATTATGTGGACATTCTATGTCCCTATTTTTCTTTTTGGTTTGATCGAGAGAAGAGAATAGAAGGCACACTGGCCAATTGGCTTTCCGAAGGCTTTCACCAACTGGTGTCATTCTGTCTCTCCGATTCCAGCGAGGAATAAGTTTATTTTTGTTCTTAATATTTTGTTTGTGCTTTGGAGTTTGTTTATCGATTGGATTGGTTTTCGGGGGTAGGTTTGCTGGCCCTATACACAACCTTCCCTCTTTAGCCGGGCTTAGGACCGGCTAGTAAACTGGGCGAGGTTATAAGCACACTACACGCAGTAGTCAACTTGGTTTGGGACGAACTAAAGTGTTACCTATTTCTGTTATCGGTGTGATAGTAAACAAGTATCTTTTGCATTTAACTCATTGCTTGCCCACCATAAGTAGTCATAAACTTCACCAGGATTTCAGGTGCTATAAGTTCCAGCTAACAGTCATAAGTAAATAAAGCTGGTTTCAAAATATTTGAATATAATTGCATTGATTATAGTACCATATGACATCCTCTTTATGATAAATGCCAATTAATTTGTTGCTAATAATTTTGTAAAACGTTAGTGATATTTACAAGACAGAAAACATAATCTTCGCTTTTACGCTCATTATCGAGTCAAAATTATTTACGTTATTATTATCTTCACATCTATCTCCCTGAACTTGTTAACTGATGTGCTTATACTTTTCTAGATATGTATAACTCCTCTTTTTAAGATACCTAGCTCTGAGACACACTATAATTAATAGATATAGTATAGATAATGGTCAAGATATGTGAGCAACAGGATTTATTGAGTTCTTTATGACTTGAAGTCTCATTTCTTTCAGAAGAAATCTAAATCTACTAAATTATACCTAAGACTGCTAGAAAGATGTTAAGTTCTTATGAAATACGTATACCTCTGAACTTGCTAGAGATGTGATTAATCATAATTGAAGCTCATATAGACCATTTTCGCTGCTGAACAACTAAACTGGTTTTCATGTGTCCTAATTTAGCATATTTGATAAGTATGAGCTGGGCGAATCACTCTCGCTTTACATAAGTCAACATTATTTCAGAGAATTTAAAATATTGTCTCCAAATCAGTATTTAATGAGCGCTACGAAATTCTGTCCTAATTAAAACATTGGATGTGTTGCCGGTGGAAAACCGTAACCTCGTTCAAATGTTAAACGCTCATTTAATTCATTCATCAAACACTTGATGTTAGTACAAAAACTCAAGGATTATCTGTTGACATAAGTGCTGAATTATGTTTATGTTTATTCAGCAATGATCGTCAAGTGATTCAAAGCAGTAACCCTTATATAAGTGCAAAAAATCCGCTTGCTTTCTGTGGGCTGATGTTACAATATTTACTGAAGAAAATAAGAAGTTCAGCGAAGATATCTTTTTCGACGACTTCATTTCTCATAGCTGTAGAATGGCAATTTATACATTTTTGTTAACAAATGCTGCAACTATAGAATATAATTAAGCGAAAATGTTTAAATTGCGGTTGTACAGCTATGAGAATGAAGTCGTCGAAAAAGACATCTCCTCTGAACTTCTAGTTTTCTCTAATGTTTTGACGGGTATTTTCAGTAATTTCTACAATAATTATTATCCTTCTAAAACTTCCATCTCCAGAAAATAATACACTGAGTAATTGACATCTAAGTAAAGCCAATTAAAAGGGTATTAGGAACGATCTAATGTACAGAAAGTGCTGAATACAGCTACTACTTAAAGAAGACAAACATAATTGCTGGTTTATTATCAGATTAGCTCTAAGCTGAAAATTCGCAATCAAACAACATTAGTTCACTCTTAGATTGAGTCGTTTTTATAAATAGTAGATTATTTTAAAATTAGCACCGTTGCCTAGATTTTATGCAGCTTTCACAATTATTGAATACATTCTTAAAACTCTGCAAGTCTCTTATCAATAAAGTGTGAAATTTGTTTGTTGAGAAGATTCTCTTCGCAGTGATAATTGAGATAAATGTGTAATTACTCTCTAATTTAGAAGGAAGATTAAACTGACAACTTAATCTGAGAAGTACACTCAAGCAACTGAGTGATTTCATAGAGGTGACTAAAGGAATAAAGATAATGAATACAGGAATATATAATCAAAGTATCGAAAATTGAAGATTGTTCTTAATAGTAATTTATGCTTCACCAAGCCACAAAAGGACAAAAGCTGGTGCGTGACTGAAAGAAATATTCCCTCTAGGCAAAAGTACATCACATGTCTGCCTTTTCCATGTGCACAGAAATACGTTAGGAAAAGCCATATGTGATACAACTCTGGGTGCAGTGAGAAATTTGGTAAACAGTTGAACAGTATTGTTAACTAGAAGTAGCGTATAAGATTCAAAAGTGGTGGTCTACATTGACAGTCAAAATAAAATCAGTTAATTGATGGTACATTAACCTAAGAAGTCTGAAATAGGATAAAAAAAAATGCATTCTACATCCCACTGTGATTCACTAGAAAAGATACAAAGACTGGTGGATATCGACATATGAGCTAACTAAAGAGAGATTTTAAAAGAGAATTTCGTTTCCGTTCTCAAAGCTTTGCGTTAACGAAAACAACTTGTATTTGGCCAAGGATTACCATATAAATTCCAAGATTTATAAGTAAGACAACCAATTAGTGGAAAATAAAGGATTTCTCAAGAAGAAATCAACAGATTACAAAGACTTTATATTTACTCAATGTACGTTTCTTTATTTATTCTGTTATTTTCATTACATTTCCTTACGGAGTAATTGTTGATTTCAATACAACCGTACCCAACTTTTAGTACATTCTTTATTACTTAGATTATTAAGTGGTCACCTTATACTTACTTTATGTTAACCTTTCAGAAAATTATTCAATTTTAAAGTTTGTGGAGATTTATTGATTTCCGATTAGCAGTGATCGCACAATGATGTCAGTTGGACAACCATTGAAAACTTGCGAGCGCTAAGAAGCTACTTCGTCCTAGTATTGGACTCCTCAGGAGTGCCCTGTTAAGAATCAAAAAAAGGACTTTCAGGTTCCTCGGCCAGGACGTTAACTCTGAATCACTAAATCAAGATACAAAAGTCCATTTTTCTCTAATTCCATCAGCGCGGAGTATACTACAAGCTTACTTATTCAAGTCCCGCCCAATAGCTAAGTGGTAACGTGATGACCGTGGAAACTGAAGGCGTTGTGTTGGGTCTCCAGAGAAGTCACACATGCAGACTCCATGCTGGAACGAAGCAACTGTCTCTGCAACCAGGTTTTCAGTGATTCTCTGGCTTTCAGTCATTACCTTGTAATCCACTGAAAAATTTCCTATAGCCTACTGTTGACATTCGAGAAATAATGACCTGGTGACTCCACTGACTACTTTTGATGATAATTTAATGACACGTTAGCCATTGGTGAACCTATACATTTGTCGCCATGTTAGTGCGAATGTACAGCTTCTTAAAATGATTCCCCAAATAGAAATTTTCTTCGGTGAAGTTCCTTTTCTAAATTCGCTCCGAATGTTTGATGGTGTTTAAAAAACACTACTATCTAACACTCTACCTTGTCGAATGAAATCCAGGCCTATTTAATCCACCTGTGTCATTACTAGAATTTCCATTAGTCATTAAAAAGTCTGGCTAACTAGTGATTGTTACAATATAACCAAGTCTTAAGACCGATATACTAAACGGAGCACTAATTTTAAAAGGCTACTCAAGAATATTAACCATGTTTTACTGAATGTAACTATGAATTAAATCTCTTCGTTCTAAAAATAGCAGGACAATTCAGTGAAGAAAATGCTTACATCTCACTTCATTTATTAGATGCTTCACACAATGAAACAGTAATAACTACTGGATTACGTTTAGGACACAATTTACTGTCCATGCTCATATCAAAATAACTAACTACACAACTTCGAGACAACCTGTATAGAGTGCTAATTTTCTCCTCTCATCTATGATGTGACTAGTAGGATTCCCCATATATACGGAACAGGTGTTGAGTCATTCCTGTTGAATGTATTAGGTGTTGAAATGAAATCAAAGATTCAGTCAACAATCTCTCCCTCCACCCTGCTGTCTTAGTTCCAAAGATTTTCAACCTGTCTCATTCCATTGTGTGGTTAAGTGTAATTGCGTGTATAACTAAAATCGAGGTGTTTTCGAAATTGCTTACCTTGCTAAGATCCACCAACTCTTCCCTAGATAGGGTTTCGTGCTCCGTTATTCTAATTGACTCTAATCGACTACTTTGACCTATGCACTTAACCTTACAGTTGTTTCAAGGGATTTGGTCAACTAGATTATTCTACCTGATTGCATTGGATCAGTAGTATCTTATAAACTACAAAGCTTATTTCTAAGTGAGTTTGTAGGTTTGAATGCCACTCTAAGCCCAGCCAGCCTTATTGAGAATTCAAAGTAATGTCTCTGAGGTGCCTTTTCTGTATGGTAATGATGTAGAGATTTTGGATTCTCTCTTTTACCTATATCACAAAGGAGGGTAGAAAATTCGAACGATATAAATCAGGTTTCAAAGTTGTAAATTCACCTTGATATGGCAATGGAAAGTAAAATGTGATCGAAACGTAGTCCAGTAAATATTACTGTTCCACTGTGTGATATATGTAATAAAAGAACTAAAATGGATTTATATCTTACCATAGTCTCCATGTTTTACTACTACTAAAATGTTTCATCGAAGCGAAAATCTTGTTTTCTGTTTCTTAAATACATTTAGTAAGAAAACTCCTGTAGTCGAAATTAACTTTCACCAAAGGATAATTAAAAAATTGCTCCTGAAGGTGATAAGAGGTTAATTACTTATGAAATTTTCTTTCAGTACAACCTATTTAGGAGATAGATAAAAGCTCTTTAAATTATGTTTACCAGCATAATTATCTCAGGATAGTTGATGAAAATTAGAAAATGCGATCAAAAAAACTTTGTTTGTGAGGCTTTCAATTTTTTGTAAGATCTATTTCCTACGACATGTTTGTAGTCTAAAATAGAGTTCATTTGGAACTAAAAGACCGCACATTGATGTCTAGCTTTTCGATCGTTTATCTAATCAGAAATTTTCAGTCCATGATATAAAACAGAGCTTCAGTTATTTAAAACCCCAAAGGAAATAAAATACATGTTTTGGGCCGAGGAGGTGTCTTCCTATTTACGTTAAGATTACTACTAGAAGTATATTATGGGACACGAGATATTTTACAGCTTCATAGACAAGATAGCAACTCGATTAAAGTTGTTATGATCAGTAATAACTGGGTTACAATCTATGTATCAACTTTATATAAGAGAAGAACAGTCTTTTAATTATTGACAGTTTTTATTCAACAAAAACGGACTTTAAAAATCTTATCAAAACATGTCAATCGTTAGGTCGTGAAATGATAGCTATCCCTCCATTACTTTCAATTATTACCAAGCGATTGTCTCTATATGCAACCAAAATAAATAGAGTCGTGAACAAACAAGTACTTATTTTCTGGACAAAAACCAGACGTTTATTCGTAGGCAGACACAAATTTATATAACAGTGTAATAACTTCCCATTTAACTTTGATCTGAAGAAGTCAAGCTCTCATCCATCTTGGTAGCCAGCGTTTTAACTTCCGCACAAGACATCAAAAACAGAGCATTTATTCGTTGCTGTAAAAAGCATCTCAGATTCTGAAACTTACCTGAAAAAAGCAGTGACAGAATTCCGTGCACCAGTTCTAATGCCCCTAAATTGAAGATCTACGAAGCACTACTAGCATCTTGTTATCGAATGTCTGGAAGCCAGAAGAATCTTTATTTTCTTCCTGAAAGTGTTTACGCAACCTCCTTGTCTGGATTGTGAATATATAACTCATTTCCATGAAAAGTGCTTCAACATAATTGTTCTATATTTTGTTTCTACTAAAAATTTCAAATAAAGAGACGGGACTACTGATCGCCAACGCCCGAATTGTTGACCATCCCATAATTTATGTGAATGAAAGTTTTACAAAACTGACAAACTATACTAGTCGTGAAATGATGCATCAAAATGCTATCTGTCGTCAACTTCACGGTAAAAGAACGTCGACCAATTCAGTAGAAAGATTACAAAATGCCCTAGATAAAGGATATTTTGATCAAGTGGAAATTACTTTATATAAAAAGAATCGTAAGTTAGCTAAATGAATTATTTCAGTGTAATTGCTATAATTTATATATATATATATATATATATATATATATGAATATTCTGTGAATTTATTAGTTAGGTCCTCTTTTCTTAACCAATTAAACACTAATAAGCTTTTACGGAAAATTCAAAAGACCAGTTTACTAAGTAGAAGTAAATTATTGGGCGAAGAGTTGATAAAAATGTACGCTATTTTATGATTTATAAGAGTGAATTTGCGATGAACTCAATGAGTCGAATCAAATTAAATAATTAGCCATAACTGATGTAAATAACTGAAGTTTATCAGTAGAAATCCATGGGGAAAATTCAGTGAAAAAAAGATAGGAGAAAGATTACCCGCAATATTTACTACACTATGGATGTTCAGAGATGATGAGTGCGTTTGGCAGGAAAACTAAGCATGGCTAGATTTAAAAAACCAACCTTCGGTTTACTGATCATCTCCTTTACAAGCTTAGTAATAAGACACAAACACCAATTTGGTTTCCATACCACTATGATCATAGAGCACTTAGCTAACTATTATATATTGAATACTTCATTATACTTTCTTCGTCCTGTTAGGTAACCAACTAAGTCCTCTCCTACCATTTTAGACCATTTGAAATTAAAAAAAGTGTTGACTGATACACTTTCAGTTGCACTATCTGAGTAAACCTTTGTGGGTAAAATGGATTTCGTTTTCAGAAACGATAAAGGTAGTTAAGTCGTCGAAATCACTTTATCTTGAAGCCATATGAGGAGACTGTATTTTACTTGCAACAGTTTTCATGATCCTCTTAACTACACTATAAAAGTCAAGGAAAGATAAAAGGAGACGAATCGCTGCTAGTGCATGTGTCCAAACAAACTCCGTAGTGAAATACGTTTCCCCAATATTCAAACCAATAATTTTTATTTGATAGGGTCCCATCATTATAAAATCACTTCATGAGTCTAATAATTGAGCATTACGACAAAGCTAAGGCCATCTATTAAGTTCACTGTGGTTTTTAAATTAAGCTTATGATTCTGTACAAATAAATGTTTGCTTCTCAAGAGCGAGAAATGTTCATTTAACTCGTATCTTGTTTCATATGAAAACAGGAAATAAGACGTAAACGGAAAACTCTCAGAGGCAAGACTAATGAAACAAACTCATATTTGTACACCAGTAGACTTGCTCGTACTCTTTTCTAAATTGGCCGTTCTTTATTACATTTCAAACACAAAATGATAATCCAGATTTTCAGAATATGGTCCTGGTAAACAGTATCAATCTGTATACTGAAGTCTAGACCATCTTAGTGATCTATGTGACATATTTTGTTTGATTTAGGATGTTTCTGCAGGCTTTATTGGTTTCAAAAATTTTTTAATCATCCATTCAGATCAGCTAGAGATCCCTGAAAACTTGGGCTAACAAATTGAAAGAAGTTAGAAAACGTGATCTATATGAATGTGTCTAACTGATATCAGTAGTTATGAAGTGTTCCTAGGTCTTCAACAGTTCGCTGATTTACCTTCTTTCGTGATGAAAACCGCTTCTAAAGTTAGTTCCACCTACAAAAAAAACTGTAGAAAGTGAATGCAAATTTGATATATATGAATACGAATTCGTCGATTCACAACTACATGCACAGTATTTAAAAATTCATAATATTCAGATGACTTAACTTATTCGCATTAAAAAAATTCCTAAACATCTTCAGAGACAATTACTATAAACTAAATAAATGGACCCTTTACATAGGATTTTCTCTGCCGCAACATCTTTAGTGATAGGAAGAAATAAATTAGGCATCCTCTTTGCGGATTAGATTACCGAAATTTTGGTCACTGACGACCATCTTATGCTGATATATTCTTTGTAGTGGAGAAAAACTTGAAATCCTAATACCAACAATAAATAGGCATACTTGGGACTTAAAAGACCTATAAAAGAATGAAGCATCCACCCAGCATCAGTTTATTCCAGTTGCCTTTGAATTACTTCAAAATCACGCACGTGTAGTTTCGATATACACGTGTTTCACCAACTACTTAATCTACCATAATTTAAATAAGTAATTTCCCTGCATTCAAGGTTGGAAATCACTAGGCATAATCATTGAGAAATGATTTCTAAGTTATGAAGCATAGTTGGTCCGCAAAAATAAACACTGAATTAGAAAATTTTTAATTGAGGACTTTGCTTAAGTTGAGTAGTATTTGAGTTTTCAGGCATCATATGAGTATTTCATGTGAAAGGACACTGTACTAAATTAAGATATAAAAGTGTTACTAATAGAATATTGGTATTCACAGACAGTCGAAAGATTCTGTTTCACAGCTAGCCAAACACAAGAGGCATATATCAGATGATAAATAGATAAACTGATGCGAATTACTCGACTGCAAGCTAACTTGATGTATTTCAGTAGTATTATATAGAAGAATACAGAAGTTTAAAAAATATAGAAGTTGAGTTCATCAAGATAACAACTTCAATTAGAAATCATTTGCCTAATATTTCATATACGCAATAGGTTAAATAGCTAATTTATCCCAATCATTATGTGTATGGTGCATTTACTATAATGTAAGTTCACCTTCTGACTACAAATAGAATGTTAGCCTTACTAGAATTTTGTATTTCAGAAAAATCAAGAAAACGTATGTCTTAATAACAATACGAATGTAAATCTTGATATTCGTTTGGTTTCGAGTAGTCAGTATCTTGAAGTATTCCACAGAATGTTGAAGTTGTCCTTCTTAGAGCACCTTCTTATAAAGATCAATTGTCTTACAACCTTTGGAGCTACTTTTACTACAACACATTCAAACGACTTAATTCGAATCTTCAATATGTTCGTAACCTCTTAGATGTATCACCAATGGTGATGATTCGACAGTTATCTATACATAATGACTTTATGTATAAGAAGTTATAAGAAAGAGAGCGATAACAAGAGTGGTAATTGCAACATACCTAAAAAGAAATGCAAATCTTCTTTAGTGTCACCATATGAAGAAAACACATCGGAAATTCTGCGTAGGATTCTTAAGAGTGCTGGAATTAGAGTGGCATTCAAACCCACGAATCAGGAGAGTAACTTTGTTGGCTTAGAGATTGGGTAGATCTGATTTGGAAAAATAACCCTAATTTATAGGCTGAATGAGATGATTGAGGTCAGTCATTATAGCAGAGCACAAAATTTTAGAGAAACACAAATGATTAACCTTGCTGAGACATGTTATTTCGAGGAAAATTCAACTATCCCTCTCTGTACGTGCACTGACATACAATCACACAAGGTGGGTGAACATTTTAAAAACCAATATAGTTTGCTGAAGGGTGAGATAGATCACAGGATCTCTGTTCATTGAATTAATACCCTAAACGTAACAGGAATGATTCATCATATACTGCAGGTATTCGGAAAACTTTAATATCATCTAAATAACAGAATGTAGAACTGCTAAACTATATTAGGGAGGTTCGAAAGCCATAAGATTACTCTGATAGGAATATGAGCAATAATTTGTGCTCAAAAAGCCATCCAGTAAATGGTGCTACATCACTGTGTTCTATATCAAATAAACAACCTAATACGATACTGGTAAACATATGTTTAGAAATTAAAGACCCTATTGGTAGGCAACTTCTAAGCGCGTTAAGTATTATGTGATATGAGTTTTTCTACCAGGATGATTATCCTAATAAACTCAACCCTAACAGTAACATTTTTCTAAATCAAAAACATTCGCTTCTATTTACAAGCATGTTTAAAAAATCATAAAAAATCAAAAAGTCTCCTTTGGTTTTCATCTAATTAATACAGAGCATGCAACTAACAACAATTTTACCTGTGATACATTTCGGAAGCATTATCCTTCACTTCTCACCTGATGTTTAAAGTATCCCAAATAACGCATTCTTAAAACATCAGTAAAGTAAAACTAGAACTGTGGTGGAATGTAATTGGTAAATTTAATTTTTTTCCACATTCCATACAGTGAAACAGTACTACTTATTAAATGAAGTTTCCAACACAAACTACTTGTAGTAACGATATAAAAAATGATCATACAACTTCTGACACTTGATTTCTACTTTTTTTCAACTCTGCATTCTTTGTTTTCAATTACAGCAGAATTTCCCATATCCTCGCAAAGGATTTTCATTATTCCCATTGTATGTAATAGGTATTGACTCAGTGAGAAAAGATTCCGTTATTTTCTTGCTTTGTCCATATTCTGATGACACAACTGACGCTGATCATTCGGTATGAACCATATATTTGATTCAACAATCATTTCGTGGTATTTGGTCGATCAATTACTGTTGGTTGAATCAATAGATTAAGTTAACGGTATTTCATTACTGAGTGAATTCACTTGTTTCGATCACAACCTTAAATTTAGCCATTTAATGTTTCATAAAAACTTCCTGAATCCAAAACACCTATTATCGCACTAAACATTAAGGGGAGGTAAATACAATTTTAGCAATAAATGGTATTTAAGTGATTATTTCCCAACACTTTTAGCTACCTTAGGTTAAAATCAGTTATTAAGTGTAGAGAATTGAGTCTTCTGTTTTGCTTTTGTTGGGGCTTTTTCTATTTTTATGTTCTGTAGCCATGCTGTTGTTTTTTCAAAGTAAAATCTTAATACTTTTTTTCAATGCTTACTCAACCAATTTCATCGATCAATTAAGTTTCACTTTTATGAATAAAAGACTATAAATAATGCTAACTCTTGTGCAGGTGTGAGTTTGTTTGCATCCGCACGTTTAATTGTACGTTGTTTCCCACTTTTCCATTTCTATTCCTGTTTCTAAATGAAATTATTTCTCATAGTATGATTTACAATAGATTAAACGGAAATTATCACTACCACTTACACCAAGTTCGTTTTGTGTTTGTGAATTGAACTCTTAATAACAAAAAAACTTTAAGAACAAGTTTGTATGATAGAATTACAATAGCTTTGGCTATGTATATAAACTGGGTTTTAAGTTCTAGTAAGATTCCGTCCTGGAAACTAAACAGAACCATTAAAATAACTCTTTATGCATCTAATCTTTATCTATTCGTTTATGGTCGATAAAACTGTGGCTTGAGCAAGATGGAATATCACTGAATCATTGATTTTATTAAATACTTACTGTTTCCACGAAATTTTTCTATCAAGGACTAGGTTTAATACTGCATAAAGTTGAAAATCTGTATCACTACAGGATCTATAGCTAGGAAGTAACAGTTGCTTAGTGCTTTCCGGCTTTAGTAATTTCTCTAAGTGGTGTTATTTCACTAAGAAACACATCTAGTAGACATTTCAGTAAAAACAAAATTCAATCTCCATTTAAAGAAAAGGTCCCACGCTTAACTTCACACAAGAGTTTATTAGGAATGTTTTCTTCACAGTTTCAGCGGCGTACTATGCCAACCTATTTATCAAACGTGACATTGAATCATATCTCAATATAACTTTAATCACCGAGTGTCTTATCTAGCCATTGTGTTTTCCTGAGGAAAATATTTCCCAATTCTGAATGAAGACTAATGGGTCTGTTGAGTGTTTTAAACAAGTATGCTGATACAATTCTTGTCTAGACTGACACGGCTAGAAGTTTTAGACATGACCAACCTCCAAAATTTTCTAATATAGCTGTGTGTAAACACTTCACCATCAGAATGAACAAAATCAACTATTTATAACACTAGAATGGTTGATTTTATATAAATCATTGAGAAATGTGGTGAAAATGCTGTAACTTTATCGTAAGGCTAAAAATATCTGTGGTTAAGTTTGTGAGACAATATAACGGCTAACAGCCAAATTATTTTACTTAGTTCAGCCCAGTCACTTGTTATTAAATAACTCCAAAGCTTAAATCACAAAAAAATTAAGTAATAGCTTACCTAGAGAATCAAAACAATTGATATTCTATCATGTTTCCTAAAACGAAACACTATCAACGCTTGCTCAAAATTGCTTAATTCAGGTTGGTGTGATTCAGACACATGACTCAAACACATCCTGAAGCTATCTTTCGAAATTGCTTCATTTCTTGACTAACATTGTATCAACATACTACTTAAGTTAGAAAGATAAAAATATGAAACATGCTAAAATATAGTGGTATGTGAGAAAAATTCAGTTAGACATGAATCAGTATTAAGTTGTCATAGTAATAGCAAAATTAAAATTCACTTGATATTTTGCAAGAATTTATTGATCTGGAAGTAGTTTTCTGTACTACAGAGGAGTCCCAGGCTAGAATGAAGCAGCTGTCCGTTGCTCCTAGGTTTTCAGTGGTTCTCCAACTGATTTCACTGCATGACAAAATTTAAATTCCTGTTACATAAGATATTTGACTAACAGGAATAGCCCCAAGCACGTAACTATCTGTCTGAAATCTCCGGCTTCATAACTTCACTTTAGCACTTCTTTGGTTTGCGTAGCCGGCACAGTTTTATGCTTATTTGAATTAGCCCATTTGAGACATCCAAGAATATAATACTGATCCTGATGACGATGTAAGTTATACAGAAAATACTAATGCAGCTGAATCTGAACTGACACGATTTTTAAAACCCTGTAATTATAAATGTTTCCCAGAGACGATAGTGAGGAAGATCTTCTTAAAAATATTTTCTACTTTCATATTTAGCTTAGCGTCAGTTTTATCCTTTAACAGATATAAAATATTCCCCATTTTCTTTAATTTATTGGCTAGGTTCAATGATATGGGTTATCATGTGTGTGGCACCAGTTGAAAATGACAAACATGAAACACCTCTATATCTTGTTTTGTTTTACGATATATCCCCGTTGAGACAACCTTTGGATGATGAAACACTGAGCGGAAGTAAGCTCATTATGAATATCAGTTTCTTACAACTTCAAATGAATAAATAGTATTTAAATCTTTTATCAAACTATAGAGTAGTTTCAAATTTGCCAAATTTTACTTTCGATGAAGCTTAATTTAGATTCGACTAGCCACAAAGATAATACTTCAATTTGAGAATATATCAAATGGCACATCAGGGATTCTTTTTAACAAAAGTAAGCCACCAAAAATCTAAAAGATATGAAATACGAAGTACCTACCACAACTGTTAGTTAGAGTCCATTTTACAAGACAAATTAATGAGGAAAATCTCGTCCTATTCAGTCAATTCCACACGGTCCAATGGATTATTGGTTAACTTAATTGGCAAAGAATACTACTGTATGAAATATTCAAAAGGAAGCTTCGATATAAGCATATATTTATGCCAGCGTGTTTTGAAGCGAAACTAATTAAGGATACAACCCTAGTGGCAAGCCTTCCGCGTTTCATCTTAAGCATGCCCACTTTCTTCGACCTTAACCTGTAGACTGACTAAATAGTTTGTTATAGTTTAAGATTGAGCGGCTTTTGAACGGGAAACAATTCGAGATGACTGCGTAGATCCATACCGTAATTCCGAAATGAATACTTAAAATTAGCTTTTTACTTCTTGGTAAACAATGAGAAGTAGAAGAGAAATTGCTATGTTAGTAGTCTAATTAAATTACAGTAGACAGTGCACTTCAGTTACAGCTAAAGAAACAATAAGAAAAGTCAATAAGCTATTTTTCTAAGCATGTTTTTCGCCTTATGAAGTTGAGAGAACCAAGACCAAAAGATTCAGCAAAAAAAAGTGATATCATTTTGTTTAATAGGGTCCAATTCAGCTACTTACTCCTGGAAGTTTTTGGTCAAGAATACAATAACAGTAAGGCACAATGGAGTATTTAAACATGAAATCAGTTTTCGAAAAAGTCTGACATGTACAGCTACAAAAGGGTTAAAATTTATACGAAAGACTAAACAGAATTATGGTTTGAAAAATAAACAGTTATTACCTTGGTAACTTGTTCAAAAACTCTTCCAATATTCAATTACGTTATCTTTATTCATCTTTACATATATAGGCAATTTTTTAATTCAGACTTTGATTTTGCTTTACCGGGATTTATACTTTTTGTTTCGGACTAACTATAAACCCGTCTGTTCTTTCCATTATTTTGCAAAATTTTTAATCTAGTCACTATAGTCTTATTGTTGTCCCTATCAATTTTCATTTGATGACTATGTTGAACATTATAAAGCAAATCAATGTTAGTTTTCAAAATGCCTATTTCATTCCATTTTCATATATGTAACTTTTGATTTACTATTTGTGTACATATTGGGTTTATTCGTAAACTAATTTCTTGTTGTCAAATCCTCATATTGAAACTATAAACAGTTGAATAGCACCTGATGAAATAAAACGTCATGTTATTTTTCCCATATCGTTAACACTGCTCTTCTTCAGGTCAGCTTCACTTTACGCACTATCCACCCTTATACTTATCAAAAAGATACATTTAGTTAACTTCAGGTGAACTTTAAAAGCTTAAACTGTTATCATTAAAAGACTGAGATTGAATTTATAACTCCAAAAGAATACATTCGTCAACTTTCCGTTGCCCTGGTGACGATAGTTTATCAAAAACATCTAAAAATATAATAAGTCAACCTTATGTCTCTTCCCTTCTGCTTTAAACCACAGATTTTATTATCTTAGCACTGTTTACCTTATTTCTCAAGCTGGGGTCACTTTCTTTGATCTAACCGTTACCTGACCCATTGATGTAAGTTTTCCTTATTTAATCAGATTTATTTTTCTTCCACTTTGTAGACTCTTTCATGAACGCACCTGACCATTTTATAACCATTCCAGCTTCCAACTATTTCATACAATCGCATATACCTGGACTAGTTTGTATTATTATGAATCTCTGCTACTTTCTATTTCAATGGAATATCTGTCTTCAACTTTAAAAAGTCTGAGAATTTCGATATGCACACATCATGAAATCCTGTAGGTTGTAACCAGCTAAGGAGAATTCAATTGCTGCTAAAGTTGATAGACATAGATAATTTTATGCAGAATTCAAGTGGTCAAAATATATGACAGTTACTTCAATCGGTTACACAGCTTGACGAGAAAATGACATGAATTAGAATAGTGTGACGTATTTGTACCATGAATTTCCAAAAATTTGATCATATATTCATCTGTCATGCCACTTTATATGAAAAATGGAACTGGTAGAAGGTTTGATGAAACAAGTATGACAACAGAGGTTCTAACAATAAAAAAGGCAATGAAGGAAGCGGAAGAATTTTTCACACCAAAATTGCTAGTCTGACAAGATGAACATTACTAGGATTAGCTTAGTAAATGAAAACATAATTTTTAGATAAAAGTAGTTTCAATTTGTCTGATAGTGTGGCTTCAGGAATTTTTAGGAAACGCTGTTGGTAACTTCTATGCAAAGCTCTGAAAGCTGTTCCAGTAATAATCGTTAATCATTAGTTTAGAGCCAACAAAGTATCTACATCTGTCACTTGTTACATTACACGTATCCAATAGTGATTAACTGCAAACCAGGTTGAGCAAAAATGAATCAGATACTCAGATGATTCAACGTGCCTTACACCTGAAAGTAAAGTATAATCACGAGTCTCGTTGGCAATAAGACCTTTATCTGCATTTTGAACGTTATTAGTTTGTAAGTGGTTAAAAGTTTATTCAACTTATGAGATAGTAGAGATTTGCAGCTCAAGATGACGACGATAATTGTCTGGTTCTCTCTGAGCTTTATTCATTAAATGATGATGAAGTCAAGTAGTTTGGTGATTAAGTGTCCAAGAACAAACCTCATAGCTCGGCAAACACTAATCAAATGGTCAACTTAGCAGGTCTTACTTGTCAAGTTAGAACTAGTCAAAAGCTGCCAAAGTTAGGTAAATTTGAATCACCGTAACAATTCAGCTAGGTAGGCTTAAATTTTGTGGGTTTCAAATCAGGAAAACCGCCATCCAGAGACTAGACAATTCAGATCCAGCTAGCGAAACCTCAAAATCAGAGTGATTTGTTTTATTAGAACTTGTCATATCATAACTTTTGTCATCTAAAAAACAATTTATATTGACTGGCCTTTCCTTGATGGGAGCCCTATTGAAGCTACAGTTGAGTGACCGGAATTCCACACGATTGAGAAGAATGTCGCCACAAACTGTGTGATTTTTAGTTTTATTTACTAACTGTTTATTCATATTTTGATTTGCTTAGTTCTGTTTTTACTTTAATTTTTTCTTTAAGAAGACAACAAATTGTTCCTCCTTTTATGCTTTATCACTTTTAATTGAAGGTCTTAGTAAATTTGCTAAACTAGCACGCTCAGTGGCACGTAATAAAACAGTGTTATCACAAGTGGAACTGGACGATTCTCTGGTTGCTGTAAGTTTGTATATACGTAATATTCTATATTTTGAAGCAGTAATAAATTAATCCGTAAAAATGAGTCTTTCAAAATTAATGTTTGTCCAAAACTTACTGTATTCGACTCCAAATTTTGTTTTAAAGATTTATTGATAAACACATCCCCGACTCCGTTTAGGAGACAAATAATTTGGCGAGCTTAAATAATGTCATTTTTGAAGTCTGATGGAGCAAAATTTATCAGATTTGTCAGGCAGTATGGAAGAACATATTTGTAATTGGCTTATCCTCCCCTAATAAGAAAACAATAAAGTGAAATCTTCAGATATAATACTGTAATAGATGAGTGGTTGAAATCCGGTTACACCAGTCACTTGAAGCAGCCAGCCAGGTATAAGTAGTATGAAAAGAAAGTAAACATTTAACTTACTTAGCAACTTACCGATGAAGTACTCAGACTGATTAATTTCACTGAGCTCAAGTATTTTAATCCCTTGAATATTGAATAATTGCTTGAGAAGACTTTTAATGTGTGAAACCAAGACAAGTAACTTTGAAATTGATCAAACGTTATAACTAGGTGAGACCTACTTCCTTAATTTTATTTCAGTTGAATTCAAAAATTAAAATACTCGTACTGCAACCTCTTGTAAATCTGGCTTCATAGATGTATCAAGTATATGAAGAAATTAAAGTATATTTCGAGTATATTTTAGTTTCTACACTGAGAAAGAGAAGAATTTCTAGAAAACGAGGTTAAGGTACTTTTCATTCCCAATTATCCAAACTACGCAGTCTATTATTGATGCTACACAATACACTAGTTGCAGTATCTGCAGGTAACTGCCCAAATAACTACTATGTCTGATGTCCAAACGGCGGCTTCTTTGTTCATAAAATAAGATCCACCGCTTCCTGCTGATTGTCTCCAATTAACTAAAGTGCACGAATGTTTAACCATCACTCACTGTATTCTCAACTACTTATAGTTGTTCAATAAACTTTGCCCGGTAATTGTGACATGAAGTCTGTATCCTTTAAAGTCAATTAACCGACTGATGAATACATTACATGTTTTCCTACAAGTGTACATAAACTGATTATGCACATAAATATGCATGCTTCTAAACTATATCCTCAATATCACATAAATTTGCCCAATATCTCAAGACTATGTAACCCTATTTCAGATCATTTAAATTAAGATGTATATTTAGTATGCATCCTCACAACCTACAAATATTGAAACTAACATAAATTGAACTAGTTAATGGTTTATTTCACAGCATTTTCACGATAAAATCTCTCTACATATGCATTTATTAAAAACAGGACATGATTTACAGTGTTATTTTTAAGCTAATAATATTCCTGTCAAAAAGGATTCCTTAGTGATTCTGATAGAGTATGATGTATCCATTTTTTGGTTATGTTTATAACACTAAAATATTATAGTGTGAAGAAAACGTGAATAGACTGTCTGAACTTGTTGTCTACTATTTCGATTAAACTATTCATTCTACTATCTAAAAGGACTGTTTTCGGCTTTTCGAAGAGCTGAGCAAAGGATAATTAAAAATTATGAAGTGTGATTCAAAGAATGGAGTGGTTGTGAACAAATAACTCAGTTTTCTTGTCTGGATACTCATGATGCTCTGAATTCGAATTAATTCTTCAAGTTTTCCTGTAAGCAAAATAGATTCATTGGAAATCAAAAATGATAGTCTAACGGAGATGTGAAAGATGCATATACCAGAAGACTGAGTAATAAGTATATAGAGTATATGTAGATCAAGAATAAGCCTTCAGAAAAACTTTATTATATAATGCCTCCAAAGTAGAACAGGGAAATATAAGAGTAGACTTGGTAAATGTAGTAAATTGTATTCCCATTTCTTTTTCTCTATAAGATGTGTCACGCAGTGGAACAGGTTTATTTACTACATTGCGAATACAAATTATCATCCATACAGAAATCTAATGGATAATCCTTTTCCACCATAGGATATATATAAAAAACAAACTAAAATGAAGCAGAGAAGGTATCAGATTATATTAGACTCTTACAAACTTATGATCTGTATACGTTTCTTTCCATATGAATGATTCTGCCGTTTTATAGTTCATTATTCCAAGTATTCCTTAGTTTGTTCAAAAAAGTACAAAATGTTAAGTGAATTGTTCGATGGAAATCATGCGCATATGATGCATTTTTTGCTTTAACTGTAATCTCCATCAGCCAAATGAGGTCATTTCTTCTGCCATGAACTGATATCATTTGAAAAACAAACAGACTCTACAGTCTCTAGCATGGAAAACACTCATCTGTTCAGATGATCTACTATAGGAAACCCAAGTCTCATAGTGCTTCGGGTACAGTCCAGTTACTGGATTTAAGTCTAATAGACTGTATTTTTCAGTGAAAAATGATTGATGATAAGGCACAGCGGTCATCTTAGCGAGCAAGACTGGGTTACATGATGAAATCAGAAAAATAAAGGAGTTTAAATCCAGATGCTGAGATATGCCATGTTTGCTGTGAGTCTTTAAAATTCAAAATTTATAATGCGAGATCAAGGTTGGGTTTTTTATACAGAACTATTAGTTATATAAACAAGTAGTTGTCCAGTTCTCTGGTGGTTTTTCTTGACCTTGACAAAACCAGTAACTCAGCTGAATTTATATCACTCGTCAACAAGACGAATCTGCAACCTTGAGGAGAATTACTTCCCTTCTGAGATTCAAACCCACTCTACCTAGCGTTGCAGTCAGTGACATTAACACTGAGATTTTCGAGATGTAACGGTCACCAAACTTCAAAGTGATCGACAGAATCCGGTCAGCACTCAGGACTGGACAACATGAAATTGGTTGCTTTCCAGTGTCCAATCAATTTTATATATTCTATTTTGGATATACATGTCTGCAAAGAAAACAATAACTTCTTTATAAGACAAACGTGATAAAGGCAACTCAAACTTAGAATAAGGAACAAATTCGTGAAAAAACAAGATTAAAGTTTCATCACTTGATTCATAGCTTAAATGTCTCGATTCCGTAAAATATATTAAATTGTGACGTTGATTAGTCACCTGGAGGGTAATGAAAACAATTGCGTGTTTCTTTTCATGTCTTAAACAACTAAAGGTTGTGCAATATTTGTTCTTCTGGTCTGAGTTATGCTATCATTCATGAATCAAAATGCTTCTAAATCATACTTCTGCATTTAGTAGTGTTTAAATGATGTCTAATTTTTGTTATGCCAGGGTTTTCAGAGTGAATCTCGCACTTTGACTTGCAGCTTGAAAAAACTGTCTCATTATGACCGAATGATGTCTTTTTTAAAAAGAAATGAAATACTGAACTGCTAATCAACCAACTCCATATATATATAATACTGGTTGAAGAAGGTCTCTTTTAAAGAAAGGATGTGACCGAAATAATAGCTATAAACTAAACATCAGACAGCATGTAAAAAATTAATGATTGGAGGGTTAGCAAACAATTTCACCATGCCAAACCATGCATGCAAGGCCACTTTTTGACTCGATATAACACCAATACTGTATAAAATAGAAAAACATGAAGTTTCTGTACGTAACACATCCCCTTCAAATACCTAACCGAAGGTTGTTAAAGACTTCGCAATATTGAATTGCAAACAAAGTGAGATACATTTCGCATTTTCCATTGTTAATGACTACAAGCAAAATGTTATGCATATAACTTAGTCTTTCTGATATCTAAACTGGCACTTGACATTGCAAAACTAAGGTGGTGGTATTTCGTGACCTGTTTTCAAGGTCATAATTAAATTGTCTACAGTAATGCAATGTAAAATAAACGATGTAACTCCAAAATGAAGCAGAAAACTGTACGAAGCACTACTGTTTGTGCGAATCGGTGAAACACCATCTTATCAACATTATAAGAGACCACAGAGTTAAGTTTCATATTAACCCATTTTATTTTAGTGAATAAAATTGCATCACCCCTATTTAGTGATAAAAAGTCAAAGCTTATATCCTGATCTAAAGTACTTAGTCATTGGCAATCACATAAGAAATCATTTGTAAAAAAAGACGAGTTAAAAATATCAGTACTCAATTCCTCATAAATTGAATTTCAGACAAGATAATCTTTAAGCTTCAGTTGATTACCCTGTTTGACTGTCGGTTGCTTGTCTTTTGACAAATAGTTTGATTAGAAATCGGCGTAATAAATTTCTAATTTTCAGATCACCCTCAACTGGCATTCCTGACTAGTATCTACTGCCTCGAAATTTCTTCTAAACGATAGGATTCTTGCTACACATATTACTCGTATGCATAATCATAAATACAACAAAAAAATAAATTTGATTGACGTAACCCCCAAAACTAGGAATAAATATGTTTGCTTGTATTTTTTTATGTTAATGAATAGTGAACGAATAACCTTATTTAAACCATTAGTTAATCTCCTATTGTTCAGTACGAATAACATAACTGGTACAAAAGCGTTGAAAATATTATTTGGTAAACTCACTTTTGTGATGTAGCAAAAGCTTCATGTTTCTTTATATCCCCTGGCGAAAATATCACATCTCTTCTTTTTTCTCCCACCATTTTACATCCTTAAGGTTGCTCCTATACAAAGTAACAGTATACCCAAATATCGTCAGGAGTCGCCGAAAACCCCACCCCATGTTGTACTGCATTATTTAACCTTTAAAACTGCTTGGGACTGGATTATCTTCCTGCTAACCGGATATACGTGTATAATTATCCCCTATAGTGTTGCATTTGGTCATCATTCGTTATCAGAAGAATCAGTATATTTTGCTGTAGAGCATATAGTTGATATAATATTCTTCATTGATATTGTATTAAATTTTCACACAACATTCGTTGGTCCATCTGGTGCTGTTATCTCAGATCCGGTTTTAATACGTTTAAATTACTTGAAAGGCTGGTTTGTAGTTGACTTGATATCTTCACTACCGTTTGGAATTCTCGCTATATTCAGTGATAATACCGTAAGTTTATCTTTTTTTCTCATGTATATATCCTGTTACGTTTAGTTTGCTAATGAAACATATTTCATTCATACACTAGCTATTATTTTGCTGCATGACTCTGCTTTACCTGTCAGCGTACTATCTATCTTAGCGAATACCATCTTCTAAAACAGTTTGAGTCAACAACTTGAATTTTGGGCCGAAAATGTCCTATACTTTCAAATAGTATCCCTACAAGTCAGTATTTATAACTTATTTACTGTAACTGATAGCCATGTTCTTTCTCAGAGCTTTCAGTAAAAGGCACTACAGAATGATTGAAAGCTGGAGAGTAATCAGTATAGTGTTGTCTAGTTCCAAATACTAACTGAATTCTCTTTATAATTTTTCAGTGTCCTCATCAAGCTAAAAAAAAACGTGTTATCATGATGTACTTAGACTGATATTAAATGGTGGGGAACAATCAGCAGCGAACTATAAATCTATGACACTTGTAAATGAGAAGCATCTACAACCCCTAGGAAACTAAGTGACACAGATTTGGATTTGACTGTATGAAATTGGTTAACCTTATTGGCCATCCGTTTGTCGAGTCCTAGAAGAGGTTTCGGCATGAACAGCTCAGTGATAATACCCTGACTGCAGCAACAAATGATGCGAATTCGAATATTTGAAGGAGCACTTGTTTTATTGAGGTCACAGAAAAGTTTTTCCCGAGTGCCAGTAAACAAGCAGATTATCTTCTATCACCTCCCATAAATATGCACTGATTTTATTCACTGTCTTCCATCTATAATAACCTCCAACAGGTGTGTTGATCAAATTCAGAGTAACTTTTCTCATTGTGCTTAATCCAGACTACTAGTCAAATACTATAAAACAAGTTTACTGAGTAATCAGTGAGCAGAATTATTTTATCACAGCGGTTCATGCAGCGATCTGAAGGAAATGAGCTCCTAAAAGATTTTAAATATGCACCTAACTAACCAAAATACAAAAGGTATGGTGCAAACACAACTTCCTAATGGTTGACTTCAGTCAGGCAACACCGAAATTGGAATCTAATGCTCTTGTTCAGATAAGTTATTCATATACGGAAGACTTTCCACACGCATATTCATAAATGAATATCGCTAAATAATAATTTGCTGTGGCACAATCTTGAAAATTTTGTAGAATAAACACTGACTGTAATTTTTCCAGTATGGAGAATTCTATGTACTTCGGTAAGAATTTTGAAACAAAATATCAAAAAGAACAAATTTCACTGGCCAAAATTTATTATTTGTACTTTTTTGAATGAATTCAGTCATAATGACATTTGCACTATTTGCGCTTAAATATAAGTGATTCTAAAGGTCACCCTAACAGCTATTGAAATAATCAATTAAGGTTCTTCTTTTTATGAAAAGTTCAATGTTTCAGACGAAATAAAGAAACTAAGTTGGTTACTTCAATTGTTGCTAGGCTGGGTTTTAATGTCACTACCTTAAAATACTTTCGATAAGCATCTCGATGATAGGGCTTTAAAGCTCATCCTAAAATCTAATGCAACAGACAATCAAGTTTCGCTACTTCATCTGAAAAGATAGTTTTGTATAAAATAAGGAAACGCAGTTGCCTTTCATAGTAGTTGTTAGGGTGGCTTTTAAAGTCACCCTATTTGACAGTCTCTTAGACAGTTTTATAAACCTATACTGAGTTCACGCCTTCGCACTTGACTATAATGCAGTTTCTGAGTAGCTTTAACGTCACCCTTAAAAATCGCTGAGATAACCAGTTACGTTCCTTTACTGCATGATAGACTACCCGCCAAGTCTAAATTCTGAAGTCTGACTGGCTATTTCAGAAGTTGCTAAGGTGATCTATAAAATAACTTCAACTTTCCTACTATATAAACGAATTCAGTTTAGGCAAAGCGTTAAGTCTTTTGTCCTGCAGCTAGTACACTTTATTTGCGGATTATGAGACTGATATTAAAAAAAAAAACGCGAAAAGGCCATCACTCTGAGTTTTTGATATACATAGTAATTGCATCTGGTTAGTGTCTGTAGTCTGACAAACACAAGCTCCTCAGCTCGCTCCTATTTAATATCACGCAAAAAACTGACTTGGAATATTATGAACATAAAACTGCAACAACTGTGCTGGGATTTCTTTGTTTCCTTAAAGTGAGCAGTTATGCAGATGGAAAGTAATTAAAGGTTTTTAGATATCATTTACTTGACGCATCCCTTTTGTCTGTCACTTCTTTTGCTCTTTTTTCTCCTCTTCTATATCTAAACGGTATTGCTGTAATGTTTGAGTGATTCATTAATTGGCATATGTCAGTCAGTCAATCTGAATCTGAAATAACGAATGAACAACGTTTGCAAATTTGCAACGATAATTTTGAAATCTTCCATTTTATTATTTTAAAAAGAAGCTGTAGGTAGATAATTTGCCCGATGACCATTCTTGATGCTTCCTTGATAATAATGCGTTTTCTGAAAATAATATTTATTTGTTTATTTAGTAAGAATAAATTCTAAGACGGTATTCACCTACTACTGACTTACACCATTTAAGTAGCTTACTACGTTGATAACAGATTTACTTTCAAATAATCTGAAGCAGAAGTTTGAATACCGGAAGTAGTTGAGAACGCGATGTCCTGAAGAGTCAAAAGTAAATATTAACTAACTGTCCGGTCCCCACTAACTTAATTTATTTTTAGCAGTCATAAGCCTACAAGTGTTATCTTCGAAGTGATTAAAGTGCATCTGTTTGGTATATTGGGAAATAAAGTATTAAATCCACTGCGATTCATTTATAGAAAAGGAAGAGAGTGAAAATGTAACTGTTAAGGAAGAACGACGAAACACAAACTATTTCAGGGACAAGATGGAGCAAACTGAAATCTCGGCTCATAATCACTTTAGTTATCAATTTGGATAGCTTGGAAGATTATGGAAGAAATGTGATGAAAATCATATCACATGGTATAAGAAGTATATAGGGATTTTATTTGTTGCAAGGTATAATTCATCATGGACTGATATCGGTTGGACAACCACTGTATACTTGAGAACACTGGACAGCTGTTTTGTTCTAGTAGGACACTCGTCAGCACTACCTACCCACAAACCTGTTGGGAGGTCGAACACAGGAATATCGAGTTTCTGTGCACCTTAGCCATCTAGCCACTAGGGTGGGGTTCAAATGTTCTAAATTTCTTTTATCCGTCAACTTGCGATATAGAGCAACTATCCACCAAGGTCTTAAGTTTGAATCCACTAAACTTCCGACCACTTCATCCTTAAGGACCCAGCTTCTCATCAAAACTTCAAGAGACTTAAAGTTACCAAGTTCAATCCCTGGTGGGGCCGTTGGTGTGTACTGATTTGGAGTTTCATACTGGGACGAAACAGCTGTCCAATGTTTCCAGGTTTTCATGTCGTAACTGTTTCCACCTTTTTTTTCTACTGAACCTTTGGATGTGGCCAAATACCGACAGCTTTTTTTAGAATTCTTTTAAATTTTACCTTTTCTTGTAGACCTTAGTAAATCTGTCAAGCATACTTAAATTGGCTCGTCTATTAAGACTGTGTCGAGTTTTACGGAAGCTGGATCAGTACTTGGAATATGTTGCTTCAATCCTGTTGGTTATGCTATTCTGTTTCATACTACTAGCTCATTGGCTAGCTTGTGTATGGTATTTAGTTGGAATGCATGATTTAAAAGATAAAATTTATCATGGATGGGTTATACATTTGGTGAATGAAACAACTGGTCCAAAAAACTGGAGTAATACATCATGGGAAGATCATTTACCCTCACAGTCTATGCTGTATATGACATCATTTTATTTCACACTTTCTGTGATAACAAGTATTGGATTCGGAAATGTAGCCGCAAACACTACTTCAGAAAAGATTGTTTCTGTTGTCTTTATGCTAATTGGAGGTAAGTGAATGGCTCTACTATTTATTCAATTCACGAAATAGGGAACATTCAATCAATAAATATATTAATCAGGATCAAAATTTAGTATATTCTAGCATTTCTCAATCAAGAACATAGTCCTCTTGGTTTGATGACTGCATTTGAATCAACGGTAACAATACAAAATAGTGCAGTTGCATTTATCTAATTAGCAACTTAAATCTATCAACTAAATATTACTGTACAAACTTCTAAACTTGAAGTTCTCACGTTTACTGAGATTTAATTGAAATATTTACATACTGCTTTGATTGGGTGCCATTGCTTCTTGCTCGATAAACTTTGATCAACGCTGAGACGGCGAGTTAAGAGTTGCGCACAATTCAGTGCTGTATCACACCAATTATCGTAATAATAAACGATGGGTGATAATTTTTCCTACTGTATACAATGACCACAGTTAATTCGTTGAAAACAGGACAAGATTTACAGACATCTATAATATTCCGTTGTTATTCTGGATCAAATTGGTCCACTTCTGTTGGTATATGGGCTCCTAATTAGATTTCCTGATGTTGCCTGATTGTACATTAGGTTTTAATTTGCTTAGTGGTGGATAGCAGTGACAAAATACATGATGAATAGACTGAAAATATTGAGGTATCCTCATAGGGGCTCATATCCCAATAGGGGTTGATTAGTTCTATCCAGAATAACAATAGGAAATTACAAGTATGAATAGGTAGTAATAATAACTGATACCAGTTGCACAAGAGATGATTGTCGTGCTCCAGTGCTTTAAAAATGACGTTATGGAGTTTGAAAGTACGGATTTTGAGTTCTAGTCTCAGTGAGAGCAAAACCCCTCACTGGGGTGCAGGTATATCTAGGTGATAGAGAACAAGATTATCTTCATTTCACAGCTTCATCTCACCTACAAATAGACTCGAATAATCAAACTTTTGATATGGATTAACTAATCTCACCTTAAAACACTGTTGTAATTTCTAATAGCGTTTACTACTTACCTTCAAACAACACAAAATATTCGTCCAAAAATTTGAAACACGTATTACGTATTTATGTTTCATAATCTAAAACAAGGAAACATGCACTGATCAGCTAACAATGTCGTCTTCAATTGATGGAAATAACGATAGTTCTCTATGATTATATCTTAGTCAGACGTCACTGTAGCGCAACTATGAAAAGCAAAGAAAATTTTTTCATGTTCCATAAGATTAGACAGTAATAACATCATAAACATTATAAAAAGAGCAGTAGAGGTGATGGCAGTGTTGATGGGGGCAAGAAATATCAACACAATATTGAACATAAAAGTTATTCAGCAGTTTTAAAAAGATACTGGAACAAGTGGAAAATTGATAAACATATGTTAAAGCAACTGGTCCTTTTGATAAATTTAAACAGCGTGATAAGAAGACGAAGATTATTTGAAACGTGATGTATTAGAGCTATACATTTTGAAGAATCTGATCCCACCTGAACTTGTCGAACTATTTACATGAAAACTTACCAAAAGGGCCAAAGAAGTTAATAGGAGACATAGGAAATTCATTGATCCTTTTGGCAAATTTTCATATAAATAGTTCGACAAGTTCACATGGGATCAGATTGTTCGAAACGTATAGCGTTAATACATCACGTTTCAGATCATCTTCGTCTTCTCATTACTTTGTTTAAACGTATGTTAGTTTGGAGATTTGTGAGGATTTATTTGTTGATTTCAGATTGTTACTTTATCATAAACTGACATCAGTTGGAGAAACATTAGAGACCTGGAACCACTGGACAGATGTTTCGTTCTAGTATGGAACTTCTCAGCAGTGTGCTCCCCCAAACATTCAGGTTCTGTAGCCGGCACGTTACCATTGAGCCGCTGCGTCGGCACCCAACGGTCTATGTTCCCCACTTCTGTCTGTTCATGTTACAGCTTTTCTCCAACTGATGTCAGTCCATAGTGAAAGCCAGGCTGAAATCTTAGTTTGACTACAGATGTGATGACTAAACAAATTAAGGATACGTAAAAATGTATAAGCTAACTGAGCTACTTATTATTCCTCAACGATGAAATAGATAAATTTTGAACAAATGTTGCTGAAATACATGCTAGGCGTAAGAAATAATTCTGACCTTCACTTAAAACACCTCAAGTAAGAAGCAGATTATTTTGAAAACTCGGTTTCAGGCGAATTCCAACCATGACAAAGTCGAATAATGATAAAATTGTAGTCAGTCTTTTATTGCCAATAAATTAAATATTCAATATTGGCAGATGTTAGTTGAATGGAGGCGGTCAGCAGAAAGCCCTGGACCTAGGTTTTGTGCTTTTTAGTATTCATCAGTAAAGTGTGTCTGCAACCTCTACGGAAGTGATGTCCCTTCTGGGACTCGAACCCGCGGGGCTTTCGGTCGATTACCTTCACCCAACTAACATCTGCCAAAGTTCCTCGCAATGCTGAGCTACCTAGCCTAGTGGCCATTTTGCAAAATGATCGATGGAATTCGGTCATCACTCAAAACTAGACAACATGAAGTTGGTTGCCCTTTAGTGACTAACCAGCGCAATAGCCATATTGTCCATTAATACTTTTTATATGGATAGGTGTCATCTAACTTCATTTTTTGCTTGATTTGAAGTAACTGTCTTCCAGCGCCAGTGGTGAATGCCTACATGGTATTCTATAGATGAAATGAAATTATAAATGGAAACAAATCGTAAAGATTATTGAGGTTCATATACCCTATATCTTTAATTAAACAAGATTTGAAAATTGCAACCGCTTGGTCATAATTTATTTGTTCAAGATACATGAGGCGACAGCATATTTAAAGGTCTAGGCTTTATCACATAGTAACCACTAGGATCTCTAAAACCACCTAAAAATGTCGAACACTGAAGTCAGCACCTTAACGCTTAGTCAGCAGGAAGAAAGTAAAAGGCATGGATTTTTAAAACTAGGACATTTGTCTTTTGTTCAACCGTCCCTCACTATGAAAAACCCTCAATCATTACTAGCCCAATTTATGGTTACTCTCAAATGAATATCATTTCCTGATAAAATCACTTCAAAATGAAGTAAACCTTCATGACTTTTTATCTAGTGAACGTTTTTGTCATTCACTGCTTTTCGAAGCCACTCTGACTGAATATTAATTGACTATTCATTCTTTGCCTCACAAGCTATCCTAGCATGTGTTCTTATCTTGATCTAAAGAATGGCTGACAAGCCATTATTTCGAACTTCACTTTTGAGAGGACTATTTGTATTCCTACAATATGTAATCAGATTAAGACATCAAAGTTTTGATCCCAGTTATCAATTATAATCGATTCAGTCTCACAGATGTCAAATAACAGAAACTAACAAATTACCAGCGAATACATGACACCAAATGGCTGCAATAACCTAAAATATAAAGCAGATTAAAGCTTTTTAAAATGGAAAATACGTCAAACTGCTTAGTAAATCATCATTTCTTGAACCGATCGAATCTTGAAATTACCATCATCTAGTGAAGATGTTGATAGACTTAAGATTATACTCGTTGGCTCTTGCCTACAGTACACGAGTAGTAGGAATAGCATGAAGAGTATTTTAACGAAAAAACATAGAGAAGCCTTGAAAAAGCTGAAAACTAATGCAAATATCGTGATTGCCAAGCCAGATAGAGGATGAGGAATAGTTTTAATGGATGAAAAAGAGTACATAGACAAAATGAATTCTTTACTTAGTGATGAAAATAAATTTCAGAAATTAGCCGCTTATGGTGATACAACAGAGGAAACCGAGAAACATCTAACTGAATCACTGAAAAGGATAAAACAACAAGGTTTCATTTCAGAAAGCACCTTCAAAATGCTGAAACCTACTGGACCCCTTTACACCTAGACTTTACGGCCTACCGAAACTGCATAAAAATGGTCAGCCTCTACGACCAGTTCTTGACATAACTAACTCTCCGTTTCATACAAGAGCAAAATGGTTGGTACAGCTTTTGAAGCCTCTCCACAAAGAAGTTGTGAAGTACAGTCTCAAAGATACCTTTGAATTTGTCAGAAAGATTGAGGATCTGAAAGTAGATAATAAGTTAATGATTTCGTGTGACGTTTCATCTCTTTTTACTAACGTCCCTTTAATGGAGACAGTAGACTTTATTGCAACGAACTCACGAAGCATGGCATGGAAATAGGTATTCCAGCCTCCACATTGAAAGAACTACTTCTGAGGTGTACGATGAATGCACAATTTCTTTTCAACAATGAACTCTACCGGCAATCTGATGGTGTTGCCATGGCGTCAGCCCTTGGCCCGCTCTTAGCAGATTTTTTCCTGGCAAAACTTGAGAATGGTCCACTGAACGATACTATAAGCAGTTTAGAGTTATATTGTCGTTACATGGGTGATACCTTTATAGTTCTCAAAAGTGAGACTGATAAGAATGCTGTTTTGAATAAGTTCAATAGTGTTTGCCCGGCAGTCAACTTCACAATGGAAGAGGAGAAGAATGATAGTATCCCATTTCCTGATGTTCTGTTGGTAAGAAAGTTAGGTGGAACCCTGAAGCGAAGTGTTTATGGAAAACCAACATCAACAAATCAATATACGCACTTCTTTAGTGCTGTACCCCTCCAAAACAAAAAGAATCTAGTGAAATGCTTAACATACCATGCCTCAGCTATTTGCTCACAAGATGCTACAAAGGAAGAGTGCGCCACCTTCCATGATCTGCTTAGTAAGAATGGCTACTCAGACAAGTTTGTAACTAAGCATATGAATATTACGAGGGTTAAGAAAACAATGCCAACAGTTCCTAAGAAGCAAACCTTCTTGAAGCTGCAATTTAAGAGTGATATTGCCAGTGAGATCATCACACAACGCATAAAAAGAGTCTTGCATAAAGCATTTCCAGCCACTAAATTATGTCCCGCTTTCTACAACCGCCCGATTCTAGGTGCAAGAAATAAAGATAAACTGCTGATTCTGCCACTTCTATGTGCATTTATCAATTCAACTGCTCGTATGGAGCGAGTTACATTGGGCGTGCAATGAGACAGTTTCATCCTTGAATTTCTGAGCACCACCCATCATGGTTGACCAAATGACAAATTAGAACTATAAAGAGCTCCATACTTGCACACTTAGGTGACACAAGACATCAAGTGGTTACTGAAAAAGCCCTCAAAATTATCCATTAGATTCCAATTAATTTACCTCATGGATTACGCACTCGGTTACTTCACATGGCAGAGGCGATTGCAATCCACTTTGACAAACCTAGCCTTTGTATCCAAAAGAAGTCTGTTCGACCACTTTCATTACCGTGGCCATCAACATGATGTAACTTCCAGGTTTATTTTAAGCACTTCTTCCCTTTTCTGTTTCTATCAATATTCATATTTCCTATTTTAGTAACTCTATTGATTATTTACATCATCATTTCCGAAACACCACGTGATAGATAATTTGATTAAATTGTAAACCTATATATTAGTGTAGAGCCCAAGATGAAGACGTAATTGAAAAGAAATATATTTCTTCGCTCAATCAGTCTTTTTCTAGTAGAAAAAATATTTGTTTCAGTGTTTCATTTACTGCATATTAGTAGCTGGGCTAAGCTGATTATGCGTGTGTATATACAGTATTTGAGGTGAAAATGTTTGTCAGTGTATATATACTATATCAAACCTTCGTAACCTTGGTTATGCCGAGAGAGAAAACATGCAAGCACCCACTTAATACATACTCTATTTTCCCAAATGTTCAAACTCCAGATTCCTTTATTTTCATTTCAGTTATCAACATTTTGTAGTAGTCACTTTGTATCATTTACCGCTATCAGTGAGAACATACTTACAAATAACAAAGAAATTTGAAATATCTTGACTAGTGAGTAGAACTCCCATAATATATTGCAAATGGAGTTGGAAGTAAATAGACTGACGAAATGCCGACATTTTAAATGTCTTCAATAAAATACCGACGCAGTTCTAACAGTTCATTTCAGTGAATTTGAAAAGAAATGGCTACAAGTAATAAGAAACAGTGATAAGCCTTCTGTTAGCCTAAAAGAAGTAAACTTCATAAGTTGTTTTACTATAACTCATGATACTCAAATACGAATAACTTATGATCAGTGATTTGCATTCATCAACTTTTCTATAAAACAGTAATTACCTCCACATTTGTTGCAGCTAAGATGACAGCTTAACTTTATCAGGCAGCATATGTTTACTAGTAAATGCTGTTATTGAGTACCAACAAGTGATAAACATAAAAGTTGAGTCTTTCCATCACTTGTCTCAAGGATTTTGCAAAACACTTCCAATAATAGGATAGCTGAAGTTTTATCATTTGACTGTCTGAGATAGACATAGTTTAACTAACAGTCAGGTATTCATACTGGGTGGTGATTAAAGGTGAGCTTAAAATTTGGACCGTGGCCAGATTCGAACCAGCGACCAGTAGGTTTCCAGCCCGATACTCTACCAACTGAGCTACGAAGTTTCCACGAATACTGCGGACATATTTCACAAGCATGAAACAGCAGACATATACAAAAA
Organism: Heterobilharzia americana; assembly: GCA_944470555.2. Classification (NCBI taxonomy): domain Eukaryota; kingdom Metazoa; phylum Platyhelminthes; class Trematoda; order Strigeidida; family Schistosomatidae; genus Heterobilharzia; species Heterobilharzia americana. Next base: position 110,945,494 of record OX104127.1, read on the forward strand.
AGAATAAAAAATAACCGATATATTCCGATTAGATAATGAAGAATTAAAAAATATCCCAGGTTTGTTTTCTGTAAATCAATCTCCTCAGGGAACCATTGTGTCTTCTTCTCAACATACTCATTTTCAAACCTGAGTTCCATTTGCCAAGAAAAGAAATTTAATTCATTTACTATACACAAGAATGAGAATTTGTACTGATGATATAGTAAATGAGGAGCTGGAAGTACTTCATGTAGTGTTCAATCAGAATGTTAATCCTTCAAGACTCATTTAAAGGAACATGAGGCCTAAGAATTTCAAAGAAGAAGTCCCTACGGTTCCAAAAAGACACTGTTTATGAATATTGAATTAAAGGGAGATACATAGGCAGAGATACTGAAGAATCGATCATGCAAAGCTCTGGAAAAGACTTTCTTTACCACTCAGCTGTGAATTGTTTTCTCTACTCAACAACTGATTCGCAGGTGTGTAAAGAATAAAATACATCTTTGGATCACCTCCATGTGTGTTTACCAATTCAACTGCTCTTGTGGAGCTGATTGCATAGGCTGCACAAAGCATGTTTTATTCGAACGCATTTCCGGACACTATTCTGTATTACTGCCTAGAGGACAGTGTAAAGCAATCAACAGCTCGAGTCTTGCTCATTTGGTTATCTCTGGTCACTGTGCCTCAAAGCCATTTGAAAAGTGAAGTCAAACATTTCGAAAGGAGTGAGTATTCGTCACCTCAAAATAGTGAAGGGTTTAGCAATCCAGCGTTCCAAGCCCATTCTTTATGTTCAAAAGAAATACATTCAATCCCTAATTTTGCCTTGGTCGTAATCTCTAAGAGAATTTATTCACTTCTTTGTTTATTTACTATAATCCTATAAGGATGTCCTTCATTTGACCTTCTAGCCGTTATTACCTAATGACTTTATTGACCGTTGACCCACTGGTTGTTGATAGATTCATACTTTGTTGTGACTATGATAACGATGTACAGTTTTTGAAAATGATCCGTCGAAAAGAAAATATTCTTCTCTGAATTGTCTTCAATAAAAACAATAAACAAGCTTCCTACAAACTATCATTATTACTGTATTTGGCTGAAAACTATGTAAAGCGTTCCATTCCTGATGGCAACAAGAATGTCTATATGCAACTACTGAAATTACATGTCACTAATAAGTTGATTGTTTTATCCTTAGACTCAATTAACAACATATCAGTGTCATTTAAAAAATAAATAATAACTGGTAGAGAAATCAGTAAAGCAAATATTACTTACTGACTGCGAATACTAGTATGGTTTCATTTCAGTTATTGGTAAATTTTCATCATCAGAAGGCTTAGCGATTATTCACGCTAACCAAGTGTATGCTGTATGGTTTGGTAAACCAGTTGACCAACATTTCTGGTGTGATTTTACAGAATGATAATCAGGTATCACTCATCAATAGCTATTCATCAGGGTAAATTTATCCAGTCAGCAAGTTATTCAATGATATAACACGTATGCTTAGAAAATAGTAAATATTACGCATAAATATTATTGAAATTAGCTTATTTAAATCTGCAGAAGGTGAAAAAAACTCTACAATGAGATAATTTATGGATAAGAAAATAAACAGGAAGGGACTACTGATCTTATCTTAGGTGCTTTTCGCGTGAAACTACGTCTTCTTGACATAAGCGTTATGCTTTTAGCCAATGATTTGTCAGTTGATAATAGGCTGCGCCTACGAAGACTTGAGTAACCGGGTGATATACTACTTACCACACATAATTTTGGTCATTTGCCTAGTACATGAAATGCAGACAAGTTTTAAATTTCACTTGATACTTCATCTTTTTCAAAGGAAATCGGTCAACTAGGGTTGTTCTCAAGTTGGTATTCATCACAGACTGACATCAGCTGGGAAACCATTGCAAACCTAAGAGTACTGAACAGCTGTTACGTCCCAATAAAGGACTCTTCATTATAGCGCACCCATGACACTTCCAGGGATTGAAATCTGACACTTCAGTTTTCGCCGCGAACACGTTACTAGTAAGCCACTAATGTAATTCCATAATGAATACCAATGTCAAATCAATAAAATCCTAACAAACCGCTGAATTAAATTCCTGTCAGAAGCTCGTTAATGATTTACTTCAAGATGAGATTACCCGAAGTTCCAATGAGAAGTTGTAAACGGTGGGAGACACCAATTCGGACATGAAGACAAATAATCAACAGTGGTGTTGAATGGAGATCGCGTTAAATCGCTATTTGACAGAATAAAGGAGATGTAACCTATGGAGTTATGACCCCGTGACGGAATGGTAACGTGCTCGCAGTGAAACCTTAAGGTTCCGGCTCCAATCCCTTATAACGTCATGGATGTGCATTGCAGACTACTTCAGAGCTTGGACAAAACAGTTCTCTGGTGTTCTTGGGTTTTCAATGGTTCTCCAACTCATGTCAGTTCGTGGTAAATACCAACTGGAAACCACTAAAATGCCACTAATCTCTAGATTGAATTAATGTCTTTTTGGTAAGCTTTTTGAATGGTTTAGAAGTGTACTGGACGTAAAGTAACTAACTGCTTTAAACGAACCCAGTGGTTATCATGAAGAAGCTGGACACATTTTAGTAAATGTACCATCAAAGCGAGTGCAGACAAAGTTGAAGTTGGCAAGCCAAAACCGAAAATATTTGGATGTTGGAAAGGATTCGGTTTATTTCATACTTCACATCAGCCAAAAGCAGCTTAAATTCAAAACTATCGTTAGGATTTGACCATTTCTTAAAAAGTGTGCTGGTTATTCACCAAGTCTACAATTAAATTAAAGACACAACTGAATTCTCTAGAGCGAACACTGTCTGTGATGATAGTAATGAACCTAGTTTTTGAGCTCAATACGCCTGTTTGTTGAATAATATCTTTAACTCGAATATAACATATGTGATTCGAAATGTAGTCTATGAACCTATAAACCCACCGAAATGCAGCTATATTAACTAACCATTTTCATTATTACACATATTTTTTACTAATTCTGATTATTGTTTCCACCCTATAATAGCCCTAGTTTATGCAACAATATTTGGTAATGTCGCAACCATTTTACAACAAACACATGCAACTCGTGCCAGATTACGACAGTTAATGTCCAGTGTAAAAGATTTTTTAAGAATTCATGAAGTACCCAAAGAACTAGCAGAACGTGTAATTGACTACGTAACTTCAAGTTGGTCCATTACCAAAGGTGTAGACACTCAAACAGTAAGTTCATAAAAATAGTTTCAATATACTACTGCTATTTTTACAAACAGATTTAGCATACAAGACTAGAAAGATTCGGTAATAATCAAAACTACACTTATTTTAGGCAAACGATACTTAAACTGTGTAAATATTCTTACTAAAAGATCAGTAATTCATTCATTCACTATATGAAATTGGTCAGTGCTAAACTGTTTATGTTGATGAAAAGACGAAAAGTAGAACAGAATCTTTATTCAAACCTTCACAATGAACAAATTCCTTTTGAAACTAAATCGAAAAATGAAGTAGATTTGCCTAGGTGAGTAACACCAATAAGTTTGAAACAGTAAACAACCACTAAACATCAAATCCAGTATATCTTGATGCCCCACTACTTTGTTTAATGTTCACAGATATTAGTCAATACTTGGTAATAGTGTATACTAGTAACTGCCAACATTTGATCACTTCGTATGAAACACTTCTCCAGAGAATGTTTTCATAGACTTCATAACTGACTTTTTATAAGCATAATGATTATGCTTTTGCTGACACTGACAGCCAATATACATTTATCGCAGAAAATTTCCCTCCACAACTAGTATTAGAATATGAAGGATGAGAATTGTCATTCTCGGAATCCATGGTTGTACTCTTTGAACAGCTTAGACTACCCTGCTTCTATCGTTTTATTTTTCGTCCTGACTAATTATTCTCTGACTTTTAAAAAAGTGTATTCTGATTTTTGTTAGTCTTCAGAATTAAGGTAGGCAGATCAGTTGGCATATACTGATCGCAGAGTTAAACAGTACCAATAGATCTTAACTCTATTAAATATAGACGTGAAATAATAATACTACCAGCTCCAGCAAAAGTATTTTATTCAGTAATCAGCTTTAAAAAACAGGTTTCCGGGTTAGATTGTTCGACTTTGGATGCCAAATCTTGATATTTTGTCTCATGATAAGTTATAAAGAGCTCATTACCAAATAACTGTCTAATTTTGTAGGCAGGAGTTATTCAATACCATTCAGATAGTAACTTTACTGACTCGGCCACGTACTGAACAACGATGACAGCAATCAGGCGATGATACTGCGCACTGTCAACAAAATGATAGGATGAGGCTCGACTATAACACTTTATTATCAGGGTTGAGTTTCTTTAGAAGTATTCAAATATACTTTTTTGTGGAAATTACTCAACAAGTAGCTTTTTCTCTGTCTTTCTCATTTAGGTACTTAATCATTGTCCAAAAGATATGAAAGCCGATCTTTGTGTTCATCTTTATCGCGCTGTATTCAGTGAACATCCAGCCTTTCGACTAGCTAGTGAAAGTTGTCTACGTGCTTTGGCTGTCTCTTTCACCGTTCAGCATACAGCTCCTGGTGATTTAATTTTTCATCAAGGTGAAAGTATTGATCAATTGTGTTTTGTAGTATCTGGATCTTTAGAGGTGATACAGGATGATGAGGTTGTAGCAATTCTGTGTAAGTTAAGTACAAAGTTTATTTTTATACAACCTAGACACTGTCAGTAGCATATATCTAAATTTTACGGGAAATAAGCTTTGAGTGATAATTAGGTCTGCTTAATTTAATTTCTCATAGATAACTGTTCTAAAACCAGCTTAACCATCGTTTTGAGTAAATATGTGAAACCAAATCTTCATCAGATCACACAGTATTAGCGAATGAATAACTTTTCATATCTAATAACATATGAAGATAAAACATGGATGGACTTTGGTACTTTCCAAGTTAGCTTAACATTTTTTTAAAATAAGTTTTTACTGTTAAACCTTTCCTGTTATCATGATCTCATAAAAACTATCACACTATTTGGCAGAAGCAAGTTAAATGTGATAACTCAAACCACAGTATCTCACTAATATGAAAAAGGTATTGGAAAGCAAGTCTTCATATTGCTGTTTTTGTGTCTGGTATGGTGCCTTTCCTTATCTTTTTTGACGAAATGTATCTTGAAGTGTAAAATGCTGACTCACTAAGAGAAGTCTAGAACAACTTCAATTGAAAACTTCGGTTTCTCTTTTGTTTTGAATCAGTTGGCTTGTCATTTTGAAAAAGCATCAAGCGTAAAGATATAAAAACATAAATTGATCAGCAGCATGTCACATTATCCAGTAATGGTCCCTGTTAAAGTCAACTGAGGTGGTGATACGCTTTTCTTTCAGTAACATTAAAGTAGTTGGAGTTATGTTGGAATTCATGACCTAAGATAAAAACCAAATAACAATTCCTATTAAATCACAACTGAACCAAGCGTAGACAAACAGACGGTTTGGAATTACGCACAGTAGTTCACAAACTGTCATATTTACGCCAAAAAATGGATGAAGAAATGAAGTGATCATACACTGACAATATCACTGATATGATTAAGTTTTAAGCATAATCTATTCCTTGTTTTGATCTCTTTCAGCGAAAGGTGATATATTCGGTCAACCTATATTTAAAGATACAGATGTAGGCCAAAGTGCTGCTAGTGTACGTGCCTTAACCTACTGTGATTTGCAATGTATTAAACGTGACAAACTTATAGATATACTCAAGTTCTATTCACAGTTTGCAGTTTCATTCTCTCGTACACTTGTACTCAGTTATAATTTACGGAATCGTGTAAGTTACTATTTCTTATTGTTTTCACAGATGCTTAGCGTCTGTATAGGACAGCAATGTTAACGTAAATTTTGTATATTTTTTTGATTTATTCATATATATATATATATATATATATATATATATATATATATATATATATATATACTCATTAAGTTACAGTTTTCAAATATCCTGTTTTTAACTATCATGTACAAATAAATTAAAGGTATATCCCGGTTGGAACAGTTAATGATATAAGTGCCGTAAACAACTAACTTTGTAGCCAGTCAAGAATGTTTCAGTTTATATTATTTGTTTGGATGTATCCAAGTGGTTTTTCGCTCTCTACAATCACAAAACAAATAAGTAGACTGACAGTCCTGGTTTACTGTGAAGTAGGCTACTTTGACCTGCCTACTAAAGAATTTACATTGGATGATTCCTGGCTTGTTCATCATAAACTACAAAGTCATCCACGGAAACTACCAAACAGATTATCTTACCATAAATAAGGAACATATCAGAGGTCGCGGAAATATTGCTGAGACCATTAGGAATTCTTGTGGTTCATAAACCAAAAAATCCCCCTTCAAACCATTTTATACGAACCAAAGGAGTTAGCATCCAAAAAAGAGAAGCCTAATATTATTTACAAAATCAACTACAAGAACTGCTATCGGCTGTACATTGAACAGAGTATTATCCCTTTTCAACTTCGTTTACATGAACATCGGTTACCTAATAAAGGTCACGACATTTTGTCGCTCATATCAATGCACGCGAACAACTGCTATCATTACTTCAACTCGGAAAATGTAGAAGTGTTGGATGGAGGAAACACAAAGAATATCAGAGAATTTTCTAGAAGCTTTGCATTCAGGTCAGTCAGCAATCAAGAGATACATAGATACAGACCAAACCTATCAACCAATAAGAAAGATGAAAAACAACTACAAGGTCAAATGTCAGGCAGAAAAAACCAACAGGGAAATCCACGCAATAAATGAAACAACAATACAGGAGTATAAAGGTAGTGGATAAATAAAACTTTAATGGGAATATAGCAGTGATGTGGAAGGAGTGACAACGACAAGATAAATAGGAGAAAAAGAGAATATCAAAAACTTATAGGTAAAATCACTAATTAAGTTTTTCCTAGACTCAGATATGTGTAAAAGGTGAGTTCGTACTTCATCAGAAAGGTTCGATGGGATGAGGCAAATCACTTTGAACGCTTCCTTTTAACCACTTTGTGACCAATATCAAATAAGTGCAGCAAAATACAGCTTCTTATAAATTCCAGCCACCCTTTCACTAGATACGAAGGTAAGTTAGGTTGTCTAGTCGTATGCTTTAACTTAACAATACAGTCTTGCTAAAATAACCCCATGAAGCCATTGTAAGGACAAGAGCAGATAAATAATCTAAGTAAGATAACAACCACTCTAATTCTATCTGGAGGTTTGTGGAGGTTTATTAATTGATTTTAGGTTGGAAATCATGAATTCCTCCAACTGATATCAGTCCATGATGCATTCCAACCTAAAATCAAATAATAAAACTCTACAAACCTCCAGATAGAATTATTCTAGTGATCATTGATGACCAACTTTGAGAGGTGATTCCCTAAGTTCCAATGAAAAGTCGTTACCAATAGAGTCAACCATGTCAAACATGAGGACAGTTACGTAACGACGACATTGGATGTACGTCACGCTATATCGTGAACTGACAGAAGTAGGAAATGTGGGCCACTGGATACCAACTCAGTGGTTCGACGTCAACGTGCTAGCCATGGAAGCTGAAGATCCTGGGTACGACTAGTGGTGGGGTCACGGGTTCCCACTGCTGAAGACTCCCATACAAGGGCGAAACAGCTGTCCAGTACTCCCAGGTTTCCAATGTCCCTCCAACTGATATCACTATATGGTGAATTCCAACCTAAAATAGATGATTAAATTATTTACTTAGCATTGTTCCATCATCGATAACCGACTTAAAATCTGCAAATGATAACAAATCTCTCTCAACTGACAAATTCAGCTTTTTCTTATCGATTTCTGTGGAAAATAAGTATAAATTTCGATAAGTTAAAACTACATTACTGATTATCATATCAGAAGTATGAGAGAGTTAAAATTTAGTTTAGACGGACAAAACTTTAATCACCTTTTACTTCTCATCCTATGAAAAACTAAAAAACTGAGCTTAACAATATGGAATACCCTAAGTGTTGACATCAAATTACTTACTAAAAAAGTCAACTTAACGTCCTCCAAAGAAACAAATCGGACGAGAATTATTTTACAGTTGGCTGAATGAGGTCGAGACACGAAAAGAGAAGTACTTCGCGTCTGCTCATTGCAAAAAGTTGCAATTAACCTTTACTGAATGATTTTTGGCTTCATTATCTACACTAACGAATAATATTTTATATTCCTGACTATAAGTTTTGGCAAACTGAAGACAAGATTTACTCCACCTATCAATGTAATAACTTAAACCTCAGATTCCCATTCGCTTCATAGACATTAAGAAATCCTTCGTTCCATGATATCTGTAGCTAATCCACTTGTAAATTGTGAACTAATATGAATAATATTTTACAATGAATAGATACAATTGATCTAGTGGTTGGTTTTGATCATATATAATAGTTACATAGGGTGCCTTTTCTCAAAATAAGTGAAATTCACTTAGCTTACTTTTTGTTGCTAAGTTCCATAAAGTTACTGAAACCAGTAGAATGTTATCATCAAATAATATGTTGGATGGATATACATGTGACTGGTATGCTACCTGATATTGCTGAATTCTATTCATGTTCTTGTTAACCAGAAAATTAGATACATTTTTACCCAAAGTTATGACATTTTAAACATCAGATACACTTTTAATTTATTATAGTTAATATTTCGAAAGATATCTGATGTTCGAAGAGAACAAGAATTAAACGAAATGAGGCGTACGCAACCTCCAATATCGAGTTTAGCACCAGATCATCCAGTTAGACGTTTAATAACCCGGTTTTGCAGTGCTGCTACTTCTAACTTAAGCCGTTCAAGCTCTTTCAGCTCAAATGAACCCAGAGAAAGTGGTAAAATGAGTGCAAAGTCAAACGACACTTTTTTAAATGTTACAGTAAGTTAACATGAATGTATTTTTCGTATGAAAAAATTCTGATAGCACTGTTTGAAATTATCAAAGGAAAGAATCTTACCATGGTCTAAGTTAACGGAGGTCGGTCAATTCCATCCAGTATAACAACGAGGAACAACAAGTATCAATAAATAATATTTCTACTAGTTATTGTTTGAAGGTGGGAGTCTCGCCTGATTTAATTGAACCACAATATCTATAACCTCTGTCATAACAGTGGTTTTAAATGCTTATTCGTGGGGGAGTACAGAAGAGGGTGAAATTTTGAATACACTATGATCTGAGTTGTTTAACTGCTAGGTAATTTTCGTATATGCTAATTTGTATGAGTTTTATGTAAGTAAATATCTTACTAAATATGGAGATATCAAGTTAGTGGTAAAATGTACATCGTTTCTGAATTCAATCCATTTTGCAACTTGCACAGTTCTGTCACTCGAGTGTAAGTTCAGTTTAGGGAGTAATTATTGCTTACAAACGTCACAGTAATTCAGAGTTGAGATGAAAAGTCCAGCACTGCTGCGTAAAACTGTTCGGGAAATATGCCTCTGAGTGAACAAGTTCCCTGAATGTCATTATTATTATTATTATTATTATTATTAATATTATTAATTATTATTAGTCCCTTGGGTTCGTAATGAAACAGGGCTTCAGTAGCACGCCTCCATTCCACTCTCTTCTCTGAAATCTTTTCAACCTGGCTCTACGACAGCCCACAAGCTCTCATTTCTTCCTCGCACGATCTCCTCCATGTCACCCTCGGCACCGACGCCCAACTCGTCGCTTCTCATGAGGATTCCACTCCGGTAGCTGGCCTGACGCGTCATGTCCTCAGTCGGCCTTCTCAGTGCATGCCCAATCCATCTCCACTTCCTCCTGCATATTCGTTGCGTGATAGGTTCTTGGTTGGTTCGTTCCAAGAGTTCCTTCTTGCTTATTCTTTCTGGCAATCAATCTGATCTTCAGTAGTGAGCCAGCGTAAGCAGTTGTTGATGAATGTCTGTAGTTTATTGGAAATCCCTTTCGTGACGCGCCAAGTCTCTGAGCCATACAGAAGCACTGACTTGACGTTGGTGTTGAAAATCCGTATCTTGTTCCACATGCTGAGTGCAGAAGATCTCCACACTGGTGTCAGGTTAATGAACGCCTGTCTTGCTTTTCCGATTCTGACTTTGATATCCTCGTCTGTCCCGCCACCTGTAGTTGAAACAGTGCTTCCTAGATAAGTGAAGAAGGTTACTTCCTTTAAGTTTCTCCCGTTGATAGTGACTGGAGTTTGTTGTTGTTGGTGCAGTATCTTCATCACCCCTGTCTTCTCTATATTCACCTGAAGTCCCGTCTTCTTTCGCTGCCTCTTCTGCCAACTTGTTAGTTTTCGCCTGTAGGTCTTCAAGTTTGTGTGACATCAGCACGAGTCATCGGCGAAATCCATATCTTCTATCCCTGAATGTCATAGAAATCTTAATCAAAATGTTTAATATTATAGTTACTTTATTTTCAGTAACTGTTTCAAACTCACCTCATCCACTTTTCTTTTGCGAAATGTAGCCCATATACAGGCTTGTATTGGTTCGCTCATAGATATATGCTGAACTTCAACCAGCATTTAGCTAGCTGAAAGTTTCTTTACAACAATTTAGCAAAAAAAAGACTAATAAATATTCCATATTCGATCAGTCGACTTAACATAGCATACACTGATTTAGCATCATTTTTTGTTATCCAGTTACCCAGTAGACAATCCTACGTTATAATATGCTATATCGAATAGACTAATCTAATATTGAGTTACATTCTAACACAGCACTCAAATTCCATACCCCACTCGCTAGTGTTTTGTGCACAGTCGTTCTGAGAAGCACTGTTGAATGTGGATTTCCAAATTCATCTTCAGTAATACATAACGAAAAACGTTACGCCGATGAAAAATTTGACAGGGTAAATAAAATAATGATATAGCTAGTAAATTAACAATTCAACTTCACTGAATTCTTGAGACACTTACTTTACTATCTCGACAAGTCTTGAAATGCTGTAAGCAATGAAGTCTTTCACATTCATATGGTGAAGTTCAAAAACGAATTGACAGCTTGGACATCCAAGTGTTTTTAGGATGTCATTGGCGCTAAAATGCACTTCCTAGGACTTGCAAAGCATAAACACATAAGCTTGTACACTTTATCTTTTCTCCTAAATTGTTAAAACACATTCAATATTACATTGAAATGTTACATATTTCTCCTATCTACACAAAAACAAACCATATGGGGTGTATAAATAGTTAGGCATACTTTTTACATAAAATTTGATTCAGTTCAAGAGATTACCATCGTAATAAATGATTTGGTGCCTTCTACTACGTCGGGCTTATAACAAAAATAGGAAGTACTGTAAACTAGGTGACATTACTTGGATAACCCATGAGAGAACTAATGAAAAAAAGACATTGAAGTATAATCAGTATAAAATTCAAGTTTTAAACATGAAGACAATTTTATGCTGAATAAAACTATAACCATAAGGCATGAGAGATAGTGGTTAGCTTAAATCTCAGTGACATGAATCCTTTATCCAAAGTATGAATTTATATTAACTAATTGTGAGTAAAGATGTTTTAATTAGTTGAAAATTGTAATGTTATTATTCTTTCGATTTCAAATAAATATGGAAAGATGATCAGAAATGAATCAAACTAACTAGACCCATCATTTTTTCAAGTTGATTTTTTGAGTTTAATAATCGAGAAATGTTCATGTAATCCACTTATTCAGTCAAACAGTTAACTAAACAGAAACCTTATGATACAATGATCAATATTTAAAATATATGTTGCTATAGTTACAGAATTAATCTAATTAGAACACTGGAAATAATAAGGCATTTTAACAACCTTCTAATCATCTAATACAAAAGTGTCAATTCTTAATAGAACTAGAAAAATGAATACTGCTTATTTCATATGACTAATAATAAACAACGAAGTATTAAACACTAAACATTATGAATTAAATATTATTGTTCGTATTGCTTAATAATATTTACATTTGTCTACGTCACTTTAAATAATAATATTAGCAACAATACGAAAATATCGTTACTTGTAAGTTATGCTGATTAGATATTAACATGTGAAGAATGTATGGCACTTATCTACATAAAATTGGCTATTTAAATCTGCTACCTAAAGCGAATTTATCCATAAATGTAAACCTTAGGGATCAACTATCAGGAAGCCTTGGATTTAGGTTTCATGTATGTTGGCGCTCAGCACCAAGGTTTATCTGCACCCATGAAAAAACTGATGCTTTTAGGGTGATTTGAACCACTTTCACTCAGTGTTGGAGTCAGTGTCTGAACCGTTAAGTTAATCAGACCATGAATGACCCCTTGTAGGACTGAATTATTTTCTGAAAATCATCACCAGTGACTAACCAATATAGCTATCTAGTGATTGGAGCTCAATATTAATCGAATTCATTTAAGTTTGCATGTGATTTCCAACAAGCACAAGATCTAGGTTCAGGGCTTTCTGCTGACTAGCTACGAATATCTTACAAAAAAAATACAGTGCACCACAATATCTTACCACTTAGCTTGGCGACCATCTTGCAAAACGTTGTTGAAAGACCTCGATCAGTGTCAAGTACTTTGAACTGGACACCAACATCGGTTATCTACTGGTGAATATTTCATGTAAACTCAAAGGGGTATCTGGAAACACTGAATATTCAGCTTTTCTAAAGTCATATCCTATAGTAAATGAAATTTTAGTTTTAAGCACTCAGCGCTGTAATGATAACTATTCAAAGAAGTTATGAATGAAAATAATCTGGCTTTTTGCATTATCTTCTCGTCAACGTAATGAAGATTGAAATATAAGACATTGTCCAAGTTATGACAATGGAATAATGTAAATGGTTTCATGATATCCCTCATTGTGAATTACTGTCCATTGTTCATCAGTAACTTCCTTCGAGATGAGGTTTCGCGAAGTTCTGATAGGATGTCGTGACCCGTGGAGCAAACTAATTCGGAAGTGAGGACAGCTACTCAGCGACGGCACTGGGTGAAGGACGCGCTATATCACGAACATACAGAAATATGAAAATATGAACCGCTGGATTCCAACAAAGTGGCTCAATAGTAACGTGCTCAAAGTGGAAAGTGAAGGTTATGGGTTTGATCCCTGATGAGACCATGAGTGTGCACTGTTGAGGAGCCCCCTACTAGGAAGAAACAGTCATCCAATGTTCCTAAGTATGCACTGTAAACATGACACCAAATAAAATCTACCGAAAAGTCATCTATGCTAACTCAGTGACTAGATTATATCCGTCAACAAAGAGACAATGATCACCTCTGAGAACCGATAAACGACTTCCATTACCAACTGGTGATATAATACCAGCAAAATTGGATTATTTTCTAAAATATTTTTGGCCATAAAGGGGAAACCTTTAAAGCTCACCCTAACAACAGCTGAAATAACCAATACGATCTTAGTATTTCGGCCGGGAAGTTAATTTTTCCTAAACTAGAGGAGCATAATCTATTGTCTCAATAGTTGTTAGGGTGATCTTTAAAGTAACGCTATGAAGGCGACGTAATGCGTTCAGTTCACAAAAATAAATATTAGTAAGTAAGTATCTGTTAAAACCAATCGCTAATATCTACAATAATAAGTAACCGAAATGTGACAAGATAGATAAAACTTCAGAGTTATTTGCTAACCTAAATCAAACATCTGACAACAAAGTAAGATTTTTTTAAACGGCAGATTTTTAAAAATAAAACCCTCTTTCTGAATGGAATAGTATCTATGATGACTTGAGATTACTGGGTAAACATAGTAGAAGTAGGAGTGGGTGTAAGTAAAAATATCAGATAAGACAGCACAAATCTTTCATATCAATAATAAGAGCATTCGAATCATGAACACTACAGAGAAATCTCTGAAAATTAATTTAAGCAGTATGTTGTAGTTTACTTGATGGAGGTAAGCAATGGAATCCATGACACATGTTTCTTTCCATTTGGGACTCATCAGCTGGATGTACATGGACCCTAGCGAGTTATGATGTCCTCACTAAAACTCAAACCCCGTGCCCATCTTTTCAAAAGCTCAAGCGTTGTCCACTAGGCCACTGAGGTACAGGAGCCACCTCCCATGCAATGGGTTAAGTTATTATTTGTTGATACTTGTAATTTCCCATTGCTATACTGCGTCGAACTACTCAACCTCTGTTGTCAGATGACCTTCTATACGGATCCCTCGATCCTGCTTGAATATTCACTATATTGTAGTTTACAGTGTTTACCGTGAAGTGGATAAGCTTAAATTTCATAAATATAAATCTTCATTAGTGTTCTAAGTATTAGTATGCATCAGTGTCATTTTAGTAGGTTAACTTATAAATGTACATATTTTTCCACTGAGGTGATCATTCTAATAATTAAGATTCTCTCTCTTCCTTAGTATTTACAGTCAGTAGATATTGTTTGCCTATGAAGAACCTCTTTCTCTGAGTAGTTGTTCACATATGAATAAATATTTTATCATCATTAAAAGTGAAACATTTCTAAGAGGATGGTATCTTTTCTGATACTTTTTGAAATACTTACTTCATTTGCTACACTTCCTGCCTAGAAATACTCAGAATACAATGAAGCATAAATACTTCAGAATATTGTTGAGATTTTTTATAGAGAAAACAAGTTTTATTGACAAGCTGTTCTGCAAAATTGAACAACTAAGGAAAAATGGGAAAATAAGTTTGGTTAAATAATTTTATGGTGTTGTTGCTAATGCTTGAAAATAGGCAATCTGTTGAAACAGAAACTTTATTAAGTGTTAAAAAGAGTAACTGATAGAACAGAAAGCAACATTTAAGTAGGATAAATGATATGATAGTTGAAAGTTCAGCTTCACTAAGGATTCAAGTTCTCATCCTTGAATAATTACCTATCATTCGAGAAGATATCCATAGTTACGGCCATTTATTTGTATCTTTTTTGCGAATGGCAATCGCGGTGCATTCAAAAGTAATTAACTTATTTGACCACCGGTTCCATATTAACATTTGAGTCGCTTGTGAATACAATCAATCTATAATTAATAAACCACTTGTGAACTTCGGTAGCTTTTTTTCACTTCTCACTAAAAATATAATACTAACATTCGAGTATGTACGTGACGACGAATGACTACAGAATGTCCATTTACTTTCAGATATGTGTTTATTATTTTCTTATGGGCGAAAGTTTTATGGTTTAAAACTTTAGCTAAAAAAGCACTAACTTAGATCTATTTTTCTAAAATTTATTTTTAGAATCCAATACAAGAAACCACATGTTCATCAGGAAATGCTATGAGTCCGATGAAACCAAAATTAAGTTGGAGTCGACTTCTTGATGTGCCTAAAATAACAACAACAACAATACTAACAACAGTAACACCTAATGCAACTACTACCACTACTATTACAACAGCAATAGCATCCCCCAGTTGTCCGCTGAGAGAGAAAACCAATAGGTTTATACAAGAAGAAAACGAAAAGCCACAAGAAACTAAAATACAACCGTCACATGAATTATTGCATAAAAGTAATAACAATAAATTAATTACTTATAGTAATGAAAATGATTTCGAAGGTGCACAAGAAAAATTTCATAGATCAGTCATGTTACATATTGAATCAATACGAAACAATTTTTTAACTAGTATACAGATTTTATCAACTCGCATAGACTTGATCGACCAGAGGATAACTCAAATAACACTACTGATGAATAATAGTAAATGAAAGGAAGTACAATAACTGCTGTGTGATACAAACT